>CM072995.1:331763134-332963134 GCA_037038555.1 Rhynchonycteris naso | reverse complement strand
ATGTTCCATCTTCCTGTCTGACCTGTATTCTCATAAATTTCTTTAGAGCTATCTTACAGATCACCAATTTGCTATTCAATTGTGTTCAATCTGTTGTTTAACCCATCCACTAAATTTTTAATTTCAGCAATTTAATTTTCATTTCTAAAAGTTTCGTGTTACCCATTTTCATATTTGCCTGCCTATTTTTGATAGTTTCTTGAACTTTGCTCATTTTTAGCTCCATATTTCTGTACTTTATTTAATATAGAGTTATTTTATAATCTGTATGTTATAATTCTAATATCTAAAGCTTCTGAAAGTCTAAGTTGATTTGTCATTCTGCTGACTTTCACCCATATGTTTGGTCATTTCTAGAGTACACTCATTTTGAATTGAACTTAGAACCAAGTCAGACCTAGATTGGGAGGTTAGTTTATCAGAGGCAATTGATATCTATTTCTGCTGAGAGCCGCAGAGCTCCAGAGATCTGGATTTGCTTTAGTTCCCTTCAAAGACCCCTAATTAACATCAGAGTCTTGGTCTAAGATCTTTGACCTTGCCTTCTATACAGGGTTATCTTCTTATCATAGCATTGACATTTGCCCACAAGGAAACTCTGCTTTTATCTGTGAGTTTTAATTTTCTTTCTTTCTTTCTCCCTTTCTTTCTTTCTTTCTTTCTTTCTTTCTTTCTTTCTTTCTTTCTCCCCCCATGTTTGACCATTGACATTTCCCTGACTTTCTGGGGAGCCCTGCAATGCATTAAGAATTCAGTTTGCTTAAATTAATTAGTACAGGATCCAGTGGGAGGGCTTCTCTGAGTTTATCGGGGCCTCCGTGCCAGGCAGAGAAGCTACATACAGATACTTCACTCTCACTGAACCCCTTTGGTGGAAACAGAAAGCACAGGTTGGCCAGGACATTTGGAGCCATGTGGGCTGGGGACAGGACAGGGTTCTGGATGCTGGGTGGTTCAAACATGGGTTTACCTGAGTGGGCAAAGGCACTACCTGGGTGAGGTCAGCACTATGGGAAGGACTAGGTGGCAGGCCTGAAAGGGGAAGGAGGGACTGAAGGAAGGGTATACTGCAGGGGTTGGTTTCCTTGGAATTGGGCTGGGATAGAGAGCCTTTGAGTCAATGAGGATCAGCTTGCTGCACAAGCCTGGGGTGCAACAATTGTTTAAAGAGTTAGGAAGCAGCCATGCAAACGTGCCTTTAGGGATATCAAGGAGACCAGCATATCACCATTCCACTGGGCATTTGTTTATCCGCTGGGCATCCCTAGGCAGTTCAGTAGGATTTCAGGAGAGGCTGAGGTCAGTGTGAGTTAGAAAAGGTATATCAGGCTTTTGTCCCTGTGCTTTGCCCCATCTGTTCTCTCTGTCTATGATGATCTCTTCTCCATTTCTACCCTGATGAACTCCTATACACCCCTCAAAGCCCAGCTCACTGGCAGCCCCTCAGTGAAGCCCTCTCTGACTACCTAGGTTGTTGGTGACTCCTCACAACACTGGCCACCATCCTCTTATTCTCTGCTTATCACCGTGGTTACAGTGTATCTTCTTCTCAGCCAGCACATCACCGGGCTCTGGGGAAGACACCAGCCTTTTGTGTCCTAGCCTTGCAGTGTGGCTTGGAGCTATGCGTGTGTACTCTGCAGCCAGAAGCCACCCCTTCTGCTTAATACTGGGTCACTTTGGCACAGTTGCTTAACACCTCTAGGTGTACCTCAGGTTCTTCACCTGAAATTGAACATAAAATTTTTTCTCAAAGCATTGTTATAGAAGCTTAAAAATTGAACACTTGTCAGGTGCTTAGGGCCCCTAGCACTTAGAAGGTGCTCAGTCCGTGTGTTTGTCATCATCATGCATCTGCTCTGAGTGCTGAGGGCCAGGCAAAACCATCATGAATAAACAGCCAAGCTGGTTCTTTTAGGCAGAGTCAGGGAAGCATATTCCTGGTAGGGATTTCTGAGTTCTATGAAGCTGAAACCCACTTGATGTAGTTTCAGTCCAAGGAGAGGCTCTCAGGGACAGCTGGGCCTGTGGGACAGAGAGTACAGGGTCCGCCAGCTTGTCTGCAAGTGCCTTCTCTCATCTTCAGCTTCCTGCCTATGCTCATCTTTCTCTCTCATGACCACTTGTGCCTGCTGTCCACACCTGGGGCTGCATGTGGCTCTGTTCTGATCAACAGCATTAACAGATGCTGGCACCCTGGAGCTGGTCCCCATGGCCAATAGACCCCATGTCTCCAATCCAAATCCTCAAGGGAAGTGTTCTGATTGTCCCAGCCTGCCTGAGGAGCAGGTCTGCACCAGTGAGCTGATGCTGGGAGCAGAGGGCATGCTCACATGATAATCAAGCAGCACAGGGAGGCAGGGAGAGAGTATGGTCAGGGAGGCCACTGTGGGTGTCCCTAGTTAAAAGAGGGACAGCATGAAAAGAGGCTCAGAGTCGGGACCACCCTAAGAGAGGACAATGAAGCACAAAGCACCATGTAAGCTCTCTCCCTGGACCTTGGGGACAGCCTCTGGGAGCCGGGAGCTGGGAGGCAGGCTTAGGTGGACCCATATTGGGGAGGAGTCTCCCCCAGTCCCTTGTGCAGAGGGAGGGTTCCACCATGGCCTCCAGAGGGAGCCCACCTAGCCTCACATCTGGCTCTGGGGCTGAGAAACTGCGTTTCCTCGGAGGAACAACCACACAGCCCGTGTGTGCAGCTGTGGTGGCAGCCCGTGACTTGTCATGGAAGCATCGTCCCTGACACCACCACAGCCAGAGTTGACCCTCATGCCAGTGGCGTGGTTGGCGTCCCCCTGAGCCTCTGGCATCTGAGCTGCTGAAGATGCTAACATGGCCTACCCGGCTTTGGACCCCCTTCCCTCAGCACTCCAGCCTCTGCAGATCGAATTCCTGTTTATGGAGGCCGCCCCAGGCGCACGCTGCCTGAGGTCCAGACATTAACTGGCAGCGTTTATGATGGTGATGATTATTTCCATCGTTCAGAGGAGCAAACGGAGAACCAGAAAGTGAGAGTTGCCTGAGGTCACAGAGCTCACAAGTGGTAGAGCTGCGGTTTGGACAAAGTCTCATAAACACAAGTTCCATACTTTCTGCCTCTGCTGCCTTTGATGGGTGAGGACTGGAGCACACCTGCTCTTGGTAACCACCTTTTTCAGTTCATTCATTAAACAGAACATGTTTACTGAGCACATACTGTGTGTTAGACATCAAACATGGGCTTTGTGCTGGATACAAAGGTATGTCAAATGGTCTTGCCCTCAGATAGCTCACATCTATTCATTGCCAAGATTGCAAAAGAAATGCATAATATCCATAAGTAAAGAGGCTTTGAATAACTGAGAGTTCATCTGCACACAACAAACTGATTTCCTCCACAGTGGCCCAGGACAAGTCCAGACTTCCTCCCCAGACTCCCAAGCTCCCTCAAGGTCTGGCCTCACCTCCCTCTCCAGCCTCACCTCCTGTCACTCTCCCTCCCTGCCCCTGACATACCACACTGCTGCTAGTTCCCTGAAGGTGACTGTTTACTCTCTTTGCTTTGGCACCTGCTGCTGCCTAGAATGCCCTTCTTCACCTTCCTTCCCTTATAAACTTCTGTACTTTTCTCAGAGACTTCAACCATGCTCTAGTTCAGTGATGGGCAATCTTTTGAGCTTGGTGTGTCAAAATTCGCCAAAAACACCCGAGCATAACTGGAGTGGTGTGTCACTTCGAGGAAAACGGCCTAACCAGAAGTCCCATAACTAGAGCTCTGTGCAGGAGTTCTGTTGCTTTGGCCTCCAGACCTCCGGCACAGAGTGTCTACACTACAGCAAATGTTTTATCCTTGGCTACTGCACCTGGCATGCAGGAGCCGAGGATGAAACATCCTTCTCGGCATGCGGCCCCATACTTCTCTGGTATGTGGCTGCATGCGGCCACGTGTCATTGAAAATGGCTACGCGTGTCAGTGCTGACATGCATGTCATTGGCTCGCCATCACGGCTCTAGTCTGTGAAGACAACACTGTCATTGTCGTGTAATAGCAGAAAACCACTCCCTTCTCCTATCCTATTCGTACTCTGAACAGTGAGGTATTGTGGGTGGGATGGTGGGCCCCAAAAGCTACATCCACCCAGAATCTGAGACTGTGAACTTATTTTGAAAAAGAGTCTTTGCAGGTGAAATTACACTTAAGATTTCAAGATGATATCATGCTGGATTAGGGTAGACCTTAAATCCAATGTCACTTGTTTTTATAAGGGAAAAGGTGAGGAAGATTTGACATAAACACAGAGGGTATGGCCAGGAGAAGATGGAGACAGAGGTGTGATGTGTCTATAAGCCAAAGAATACTTAGGATGGCCAGTAACCCATAGAAATAAGCCCCTAGAAGCTTGCAGAGAGACATCAAATGCATTCTTTCTCAGAGCTTCTAGAAAGAGTCAACCCTGAAAACACCTAGATTTCGAACTTCTGGCCTCTAGGACCATGAGAAAAATGCATTTCTGTTGTTTCAAGCCACCCAGTTGTGGTAATTTACTCAGCTAGCCCTGGGAAATCACTGAGTGTTGTCTGCACAACACTGAAAACATTTGTTTGTCCACTGGCCTGTCCCAGACACTGAGTTGTATGCAGGATTGGGTCACCTCCATTACTGCATGCCCAGCTCAACTTCGCATGACACATAGCTGGTGTTTAATATGTGCTTATTGATTTGAATTGGCAGAGGAAATTTGTCTGTTAGAAGTAATTGAAAGGGATCTGCTTCATGGAGTCAAACTTTGCGGAGTATTGAATAAAATAGCCTATTAGCATTGGCGGGAGGAGCAAATTTAGATTTGGTGGATCAATAAATAATCCGTCAAATATCTCTGGAACTGAGTCCACATCCAAATAGATGTGTAATAGCTGTTTGCTCCTCATTAAAGGATCTCAAGTATATAGAACAAAGTCCATTTGGAGAAGGAATAGGTGAGTCTCACAGAATCCATTTTCCAGGGTTGGTGCACTTGTCAGTGGTAAGGTACTTTGTTTTGACTGTTTATGCAGAGAAGTGGTTCCAACAGAGTCCCATGCCAAAGGCAGCAAAGGTTCATTGCAGGCATTGGGTGCTTGGGGGATGTTGTGCTCCAATATCTTTATACCTTTCTTCTGTTAAAAGATCGTTGGAATGTTTTTTGGGAAATTGCATCTCTTCAACTTTCAGCTCTTTGAGGGTGGGGCTAACACCCATCCCCCTTCCTGAGGCCACAGTGATTGGTTCAGGGATGGGCATGAGAATCATAGAGCCAATAAGATAAAAGACACTTTTGCTGAGAATTCTGGGACAAAGATATGTGTGTTCCCCCTTTGGACATAAACCCAGATGCCTGTAGGCCAAAGCCATCATACAGGTTGCTACGATAAAAAGTCTAAGAAGACAAGGGCCAAACAATGGAGGAAAACGAGCCCTGCCAATATGGTGTGAGCTCCTCAAGTTGCAGCTGAAGCTCCCCTCAGACTTTGCAGTTTTTTGAGTCACTTAATTTCCTTGTATTATTGTGGTTTGGGTCGGAGTTTCTCTCATTTGTAATAGAGCCCTAACTACTACAAGAGTGATGTAGTGGGTCCAGTTACTCCAAAATTCAGGTAAATAAAATAGCTTCATCAGAAAAGAGTACAGATTTTGACAGGTTTGTAGTTGGGGAAACCAGCATTGAGGTTGTGTCATTATAGATCAGCTGTGTGACCCTACGGAAAATACTTGATTTTTATGAGCTTCAGTTTTCTCTATGACATGGAGATAGTATCTGCCTTTAGGGCAGTGGTTCTTAACCTGGGTTCTATTGAACCCCAGGGGTTCGATGAGTCCGTCTCAGGGGTTCGGAGAATCCTCTGCTGCAGAGGTCAGAATAAAGTAATACCGTAATTTGTTGTGAGTTCATGCACTTTGTTGGTTTTGTTCTTTGAGCAAGGTGATGTTCATGCATGGCTCATTTTGTGCACCAGTAAAAAAACATACCTATGTCTTGACTTTGGAAAACAAAATCATATTTTATTTATCACTTAAGAAGGGTTCGGTGAATGCGCATATGAAACTGGTGGGTTCGGTACCTCAAAAAAGGTTAAGAACCACTGTTTTAGGGTTTCTGAGAACTAGAGATGGCATGTGCAAGTCACTTAGCATGGTGAGAAAACAAACACAATTTCCATGCATGGTCCTGCAGGGGGGCACTGTGCCTTTCTTTGCCCGCTCTGGAAATGCCAACTGTTTTCTGAACTTTTGAGTGGCCCTCAAAGGCATGTCTACATTTTTGGATTCGAGACATACCAGATTATTTTTTATTAGGTTATTATTTTATGATTAAGAATAATAAATGCTCATTAAAGAAAACGAGAACATATAGACAAGAGAAGAAATAAAAATCACCTATAGTGCTATGATTATGAGTTAATCATTGTTACTGTATTCAGTAGTCAGGTTGTTTATAACAGTATTTGGCTTGACAAAGGTTATACCCCACACATTATTTTGATATGTGGTCTTCAAAGGTTCTCGAGTTGGTTGGGGAGAAATCTGCATAAAGGTCACAGAGCTGATTGGGAGAGGAAGGAAGAGAAGATAGACAACCTGCCCATGTTCCATTTGAGGGCTGCTTGGGATGAACCACCTGAGGATAATGGGCAGGAAAGGGGCCCTGCAGTGGGTTCTGCTGCAAGTAACAGACTCAAACAAACAGTAGCTTAAAAAAAAATAGAAAGGAAGAAGAGGAAGAGACTTGTTATTTTCCTCTTGTATACAAACCTGGAGGTGAGCAATGCATGACTGATAAAATATCTCTGCTCCTCTCACCCTTTTTCCAGCTCATGCTTTTCCATCCCCAGAATGTGGTTTCCATTTCAGTGATCCAAGGTGGCAGCTAGAGCTCTAGACAGCATATCTGCATTCCAGGTAGCAGAATGAAGGAACTGATGAAGAAAAAGGGGAGTAGTACATCCCAGCCTTAAAGAATGGTTTAAGAAAGTTGTTACTCTTCTGTTTGTATTTTATTGGCCAGAGCGTAGTCTGAGGGCCTACCTACTTTCAATAGAGAATGAGGAATATAGTCTATATTCAGGATACTAAAATATAGAGGATTTTTTTGTTGTGGATAGCCCTGGGGCATGCTTGGGTAAGCAGTAATGGCAAATGGAGTTGCTCAGGCTAGGACTTCTCCTGAGTGCACTTTGAGTGAGTCTCTGGCTCTGACAAACACTGACATACCAGCTCAAGGTGACTAATGGTGACAGGGATAACTGGGACTGAATGATATATGTGAAGAGTCCTGAAGGGGTATTATTTCTAATCCAGGATGGGAGAATAAAGCAGAGACTTGCAATGGGGGATGGGAGCTTGGACCATATTAATGGGACTACTGAGAGAAATGTGATGGTATAGAGAACATACTGAATATATATGAAAATATTTTTCCCAAATATAGTTCATATTTTCCTCTTTTAAAATGTAATATGGCCCCGGCTGGTTGGCTCAGTGGTAGAGTGTTGGCCCGGTGTGTGGATATCGGGTTTGATTCCAGGTCAGGGCACACAGGAGAAGTGATCATCTGCTTCTCCACCCCTTCCCCTTCCCTTCTCTCTCTCTTCCCTCCCTGCAGACATGGCTCTATTGGTTTTAGCAGTTAGCCTCGGGGGCTAAGGATGGTTCTGTAGCCTTTGCCTCAGGTGCTAAAAACATGGCACCATTGCTGAGCAACAGAGCAATGGCCACAGATGGGCAAAGCATCATCCCCTAGTGGGCTTGTTGGGTGGATCCCAGTCGAGGCACATGCAGGAGTCTATCTCTCTGCCCCCCCACCTCACTAAAATAAATAAATAAATAAATAAATAAACAAACAAATAGAAATGTAATAGATGTAATCATTTTCTTTGTACTATATCCTGAAAATAGTTTGTGGGATTTCTTTTGAAATCTATATTTTACTTATCTTTCTGTTCTTGGCTGAATGTCTATTTCAGTGCCTGGCACATGGCAACATATTTATGTAACTGATCCAACATTGTCATCTAACCATCATTGTTATTGATCATATTATATCTTATAGAATTGTATCCCTATAATTTATTTAACCCTTTTTCTGTTTTTAGATTTCAGGTTATGTTAATATTCTGCTATTATATAGAACACTGTGATGGACATCTTTGTACAAAAGACTTTCCATCTTTAAGAGTATTTTATTTGTATAGATTAACAAAAGGAGAATTACTGGAATAAAGTTTAAATTAAAGACATTTTCTCAGGAATACCTGCGTGTTAGGAGAAAGGACCAATGAAGATAAGGAAAGAAGGAAATTTTCTAGTGGAACTTAATGTTTTACATTAAATAAAAGAGAGAGAAAGAGATTCAGGGTACCCTAACAATAGTCTTATACCCTGAGGTACCTAAATATGTTTTCATCTTTATTCTATGGGAAATAAGATTAAATAAAAACATGCGTAGTGACTGGCAATGAATAGTTACACCACACCTGTCACCATATTCTTGGGCCACTACTATGGTTCTGAGGAGGAACGGAGCTCCCTTGCAATTGCCTGCCTTTCAAAAAGCAGGAGGTGCATATGTATGTGCGAGCAGATTAGTCTCTTTCTGGAAGAGAACCTCACCGAGGAAGCTCTCGTGCTGAGTGTGGGTTACTTTGTCATTTGTTGGCCTTGGCCTTGGACCTGTAGACTGGCTTGATGTGTGGAAGATTGTAGAGTGTCTGCCTTGGAGAGATTGGTAGTAGGCTGATGCCCAAGGAACTGAGCTTTTATTCTGTGGTATAATAATCTCCTCTTTCTAGCTCTGTGGTGCTCTTTGGTCAGCAGATCTGATCTGATTAGCCTATGGTCACAGTTCATTGTCTCCTCAGCCTGGGCACAGGCACAAGCAGGGAAGGGTTTAATGGGACAAGATTACAGTCTTGCGAAGCTACATTGGACCTACTGCAGCTCACTGGTTGGTCAGAGAAAGGTCCTGAACTGTCTCACTGCAGAGGGATTCTCACTCATGTCCACCCTGAAAAGACGTGAGTCTATGTGGAAGAGTCAGCTCTTCCCCACTCACCCTCCACGTTCAATTACTAATTCACGGTCATGTGCCAGTCAGTGTGCTAGGCTCAACCGGAAGGGTTTTGTTCTGAGAATCATTTGCTGAGTGATGGATCAGATGGTACTAAGTACCTCCTCTGAGCTGGGAGTTGGAAGAAAAAGAGGAAATCAGAGGCTCTACCTTCCAATTCTGGCAACCCGACAGAGGAGACAAACACAATAGAAAGGAACACTCAGGGATTGCTGGGTCTCTCGTAAGAGGCAGACATGGGAGGATCCAAAGGAAGGAACGATTATTTAGTCCTGGGATGGGTGAAGGAGGGGAGCTATAGGGGCTCATTGGGAAAATGACACTTCCTTGAGATATAAAAGAAGAATTAGCGTTTACTGGGTGGATGGGGAGGAGGCCGTGGGAGGCACTGCAGCAGAGTGAGCAGCCCGGTGAAGTTGGGTAGCCCCGGGGTGCGGCTGGGCATGGGAATGTGCAGCAGGGGAAGGCTGAGGGGCAGCACAGCACAGAGAGGGGAGCTGGGAAGACAGAGGGGCATCATGTGGGCTCAGCCAGGAAACAGGGGAGCAGGGAGTTGTGGGAGCAAGACCCTGCCAGGGGCTTTTGTTTCAAGTCAATGGGAACTGTGCAGCAGCTTGTAAAATTCTGACGAAGAAGAGGTATTGGGTGGGTGGGCACTCCTAAAGCCAGTGATGCCAGACCAGAGTGACTGGGAGGCCAAGGCCAAAGCCCTGGCTCTGGCTGTGGAGACTGCAGGGGGAGGGCAGGGCTGTGAGGCCAGCTACAGCAGGGTGAAGGGCCCATGATGTGGTCTGAGGGGCTGATGGAGGATTCTGAAGCTGCGGGCAGGTGCAGGGATGGAACACTGCGGGGCCTTTAACTTGGGGAAACACAGGAGTGACTCCCCAATCAACCTCAGCCCACCCAGCCAGCCCTCCTGGACATAAAGGGCCCTTGCAGGTCCCTGACCAGGCTCCCTTGCTGTCAGATTCCTGCAGCCTCTCAAAGTATTACACGTGGACTAAGGACCTGACTTTAAATTCTAGTTCTTCGGCCTACCTGACTTCACTGAGCCTCAGTCTTCTTAACCATAAAATGGGACTAGTAATAATATCAACTTCAAAGTATTGTGATGACAAAGTGTTTAAATGGTAGGTGGTCATCACGTGACCCAACCTGGCAGCCTGCGAGGTGCTGATAGGGTCCTGGTATCAAAGAGGCAGAAAGAAACCGGGAGCAGGGCTGACATCCTGGGTCAACCACAACTACATTCCCTGCTTGCCCCACCCACCTGGAGACCCCACTTGTGAGCAGCTGGCAGTGCCAGGTCCTATCTGGGAGCGGCAAGCTGTGCTGATTGAACCGCCTCATTCTCTAATCAGGCCACTGCTGTGAGTGAAGTAGCTGGGCCTGGGATGTACTTGGCTAATCAGCATGCATTCTTAGCTGCTGCAGTTGCATATTTTAACTAGGAGATTTTCTCCCCTGGGCTGATTGAGGCACATCCATATACCAGCCTGGGACAGGGGTTGCCAGGGCAGAGGGCCAGGAAGCAGAAGAGGTATGGTTGTTTTTTAGGACTCCAGGCAGTGAAGTGAGTTCCAGATGAGCAGTAGTACATCTACCCTTTACAACTCAGGAACCCAACTGACCAGTGACTCTGTTTGGGCCTACGTACCTGTAGGTAGAGTGAGTTAACAAAGACCAGATATTCACCCATCCATTCATTCATTCATCTCTTATCCTATCCATCTATCTACCCACCACTCATTGATCCACCTATCCCCCATCCATCCATCCATCCATCCATCCATCCATCCATCCATAATATGAGTCCTACCATTCTCTGGACTCTCGTCTGACAAGAGGAAATCTCAGTTTCCTGGACCCTGCATTTTCATAAGGCTTTCTCAGGAGTGTTTAACTGTGGTTGTGGCTTGTCCCCTCCTCTGTGACCTACAGTTGGGGGCTTGTCCCCTCTCGTTTCCCAGCTGCCTTGCTTCTCTGGACCCCGTACTCACCCCTGGCAGTTTGCCCCAAGTATGGACAGAGCAGCCTTCCTTACTCTCCAAGGCCCCAGTGACACCAACACAAACTTGTCATGGGTAATGGATTGTATTGAGGATATTCTAAGGAGATTGTGGCACCAAGAAGGAAAACTTAAAATTAAACGTTCTATGTCAGGGAGGAGTGCTTATTCATTTCCCCTTTCTCCCCAGTCCTGGTGGCCCCTGTGGGCAGCGCTGAGGAGGAGGACCCTCCTCCTCTCAGCCCAGGGTCTCTGCTCATCTCTCTTCCCTCTCTGGGCTCCAGGCCATGAAACCCCCTCCTTCCACTCATCAGGAGTAACAAAGCAGAAACAAAGGAAAAGAAACCACTCTTTTAACATTAAGAAGAAAAAAAAGCAAGTACAGACGTATGCTCTTGTCCATAGGGCAGAGCATTAACAATTATTTTGTAACTCAGTTTAACACTGAATTTCCTTAACCTACACTTTTAGGTGAGTCCTGGGGCCTTGCCTTCATAAAAACCGAGAGGTCATTAATGGTCTCTTTCCCCAAGGAAAGAGCAGTCTTTCAAACCCAGCACGAAAAAGCCAGCTCTCTCTAGGTTACCAAACTGACTGGATCCTTCCTGCTTTGACCCTGGGACCCACTCACACATCCACTTGTCCTCCGATCCATTATTCTACCGCGTTCATTTATCCAGCAGGTTTTATTGTGTCCTTTCTAAGTTCCAGGCTCTGAACTGGGTCCCGAGGACATAGCCGTGAATAAAACAGACGTACCCTGTGTCTTCACGAAGCTTAAAGGAGAGGAGATGGTATATAAATATATAAGACTTATTTCATCAGAAACAAGTGCTGGGAAGGGAAAATGCATCCAAGCACACATCCATGCAGCTCGCTGTTTATTTCTTCCCTTGTCTGTTTTTGCTCATTCATTCTTCCAGTCATCAGCACATACGGGCTCAACACTTGACATTTGTTTGGCACTAGGCCAGGTGTGGAGACTCAAATACAAAAAAGACCTGAACCCTTACCTCATATAACGCACAGATTGACGTGTGGGAGGAAACAGACAGATATCTAACAGTGATGCAGAGGGGCTGGTACAAGAACAGAGATGCTCACTGATCAGGGGGAAGCCAGAGGAGGAAATAACTATTGTGTGGGTGGGGGGGAGGGGAGGGGCTGAGGGTCAGACTTTCTGGCAGAGTTGTCATTTAATCAAAACCTGAAGGATGGGACCCTGAGGATGGGAAGGAGTCTGCCAGGTGGAGAAGAGGAGAGCAGGCAGTGAGATCTTAGGGGTTTTTTTGAACGGAGCTGAATTACCTGTGGCCAGGAAGTGTGTGAAGGGAGAAGGAACAGATGAGGCCAGGGCAACCTTCCAGACTCCCAGGAAACTTCTCTGGGGAAGAGACTGACAGCTATTCCTGCCAAAGGGACAAAGAAATGAAGCTGGGACTGTGGACCACACGAGACAAGAGAGGAAGAGGCTGGCTCTATACAGAGAAAAACGGAAGATTTCCAGAGGCATTTGGAGGCCCCCAACCTCTGCACTCGATACCTGCTGGGGTGTGTTTGGCTTCTATGTGAGAAGCCTGTTGCTGCAGGGTAAATTCTCCCTGGTTGCCTGCACTTATCTCCCAGCGTGCTAATGAGCGCGGAGCTTCAGGAGATGCCAGAGCCTGCTATTTAGTGTTTGTTGAGTGGAGCAAGGCCCCGTGGAGGCACTGCCACTTAGAGGCAAGGATACGAGGGCCAGGGCCGGCTCTGGCACCTGGCTCTGCAAGACCAGCCACAGGTCTGGGGAAGGAAGAACTGGGTGCAGAGCCAGGGCCAGGAGCTCCATGTAAGAGAAAGGTGAACACACTGGACTGGAGAACAGGGAAGGCAATGTTCTTAACATGGCACATCAGTACCTGGAATCCTTGGAAACACCCAGGAGAGCAGCTCATGTGGCAGGATGGCAATACGAAACACAAACTTTTGCACTTTGATTCCAGGACCTTTCCTCTTCTGGATGGCTGATCATGAAAGAATGCTTGCTAAGGATTTTTCCCCCCTATCTGACATGAGATTAAAGCAAAAACAAAACAAAAATTTTCCTTCTGTTGGAAAAGGAAAAGTTAAGGCTGTTGAAACAAAGAGGGTTAAAAACACAGTATCATAAATAAGGTGGAGGCAATTTCATTGTCACTTAATCCTCTGAGGTGAGTGGGACAGGTCTATGAGAAGTCTGCTCCATAAGGACTTTCAGGGACCCAGGTATCCTCCATCCTGTGGCTCCCCCATCCCTAGAATAATAGCCTCAGCTTCATGGTCAAGTGTGGGTCACAGACACATTCATGTTCCAGCCAGTGGGAAGGAAAAGAGTATATTTGTCAGTTGTATTGTTCAGTAAATTTTCACGTCTCGTTTGGTCCACCTCCACAATGGAGTAAACTTCAAGCCCTAGTTTCAAATCTGAGCCTTAAGAGTCACCATGAGTTTCTGTTTGATCTTCTGGAAGCTTCTGACCTTAGCCATGAGCAGAACCTGCCCAAGGTTCTGTATATGGAGCTTGGGTATCAGAATGATGCATGTGAAGCAAACCTGAACTTTACCCCCTGGTGGGAGCAAAGCAGCTTCTTAGAGACCTGCGGAAGTTGAGCAGATCTCTAAGAACGAGTATTTATTCTGAGCAAGACCTGCAGAATCTGAGCAGGTCTCTAAGAATGAGCATTTATTCTGAGCAAGATCTGCAGAATCTGAGCAGGTCTCTAAGCATGAGTATTTATTCTGAGCAAAATAAATACTCATGTTTGTTTGCCATTGAGTTCTGGGGTGGTTTTATACAGTGTTGTTGCATCAAAAGCAGGTTGATACAAAGTACAGGTTATGAACAGTACACTTTATTTTTTACATCTCAAAATAAATTTAATGGGGTGACATTTGTTCATAAGAACACATAGGTTTCAGGTAAACATCTCTATAGCATTTAAACTGTTGATTATGTTATGTGCCCATCACCCAAAGTCAAATCATTTTCTGTCATCATATGTGTTCCTCTTTACTCTCCTCCCCCTTGATAAATACTTCACTTTTATCTCTGCCCATGTGTTTCAGTTTTATATCTCTCTATGTATGAAATCATATAGTTCTTAGCTTTTTCTGATTTACTTATTTCACTTAGCATAATATTCTCAAGATTCATTCATGTTTGCTGTAAATGGCAATATATCATCATTTCTTACAGCTGAATGGTATTCCTGTGTGTGTGTGTGTGTGTGTGTGTGTGTTTATAACATCTTCCTTATCCAATCCTCTATAAAAGGACACTTTGGTTGTTTTCATGTCTTGGTCACCGTGAATAATGCTGTGATGAACACAGGGGTGTATGTGTCTTTGCATACCAGTGTTTTCAAGTTTTCTGCATAGATACCTGTAGGGAGATTGCTGGTTCATATGGTAGCTCTATTCTTAAATTTTTGAGGGACTACCAAACTTTCTTTCATAATGGCTTTACTAGGCTACATTCCCACCAGCAGTGAACGAGGGTTCCTTTTTCTCCACAGCCTCTCCAACACTTGTTATTACCTATCTTGTTGAGAACAGCCAATCTAACTGGTGTGAGGTGGAATCTCATTGTAGTTTTGATTTGCATTCCTCTAATAGATAGCAAAAATGAACATCGTTTTACATATATATTTATTGTTTGTATGTCTTCATGAGAGAGATGTCTATTCAGGTCCTCTCCCCATTCTTTAATTGGATAGTTTGCTTTTTCGTTGCTGAGGTTTGTGATTTTTTTTTGTATATTTTGTATATTAACTCCTTGTCAGAGCTGTTTGTGAATATCAACTTCCATTTGGTTGTCTCCTTTTTGTTTTGTTGTCAGTTTTTTTCCATTTAATTTCCTTGCCTTTTGGGTCAAATTCATAAAAAGTTCTATGGCCAAGATCCAGAAGTTTAGTACCTTTGTTTTCTTCTATGTAACTTATTGTTTCAGATCTTATATTTAGGTTTTTAATCCATTTTGAATTAATTTTTGTGCATGGGGGCAAACTGTAGTCATTTTATACACACACACACACACACACACACACACACACATTGCATGTAGCTTTCCAATTATCCTAGTACCATTTATTAAAGAGACTTTTTCCCTCCACTGTGTGCTTTTGGCTTCTTTATCAAATATTATTTGCCCATACATATATGGTTTTATTTTTGGGTTCTTGATTCTGTTCCATTGGTCTGTATGTATGTTTTTCTGCTAATACTATGCTGTTTTGATTATCATGGCTCTGTAGTATAATTTGAAGTCAGGTAGTATGATACCTTTGATTTTGTTCCATTTTCTCAGGACTGTTTTGAATATTTGGGGTCTTTATGGTTCTGTATAAATCTTGTAATTTTTTCTTTCTTTTTCTTTTATTTTTATTTATTTATTTATTTATTTTGTATTTTTCTTAAGTGAGAAGCGAGGAGGCAGAGAGACAGACTCCCTCATGTGCCCGACCAGGATCCACCCTACAGGCTCACTAGGGAGTGATGCTCTGCCCATCTGGGGACATTGCTCTTTTGCAACCAGAGTCATTTTAGAGCCTGAGGTGAGGCCATGAAGCCATTGAGCCATTGTCAGTGTCTGGGCCAACTTGCTCCAATGGAGCCTTGGCTGTAGGAGGGGAAGAGAAAGATAGAGTTAATGGAGAGGGGGAAGAGTGGAGGAACAGATGGTCTCCTCTCCTGTGTGCCCTGACTAGGAATCGAATCTGAGATATCTACATGCTGGGCCAATGTTCTACCACTGAGCCAACCGGCTAGGGCCAAATCTCGTGATTTTTTTGTTTGATGTCTTTGAAAGTGACAGAAAGATTTTAATGGGGATTGCATTAAGTTTGTATATTGCTTTGGGTAATATGGCCATTTTAACTATGTTGATTCTTCCAATCCATGAATGTGGAATATTTTTTATTTCATTGTGTTTTTCTTCAAAATTAAAAAAAATAATGCTTTGTAGTTTTCATTAGATAGAAAATAGAACCAGTGACACTGAAGACAGGTAACTAAAGATACAGAGGGAATACATTTTCTTTTAAGCAAGCACGAGTAAAGTTAAAAAAACTTTCTCATTTTACCAATCATATGACCACACCTAGCTGCAGAAGAGGCTGAATAATATAGTCTATAGTTGGACAGTTCTATACGTAGTTTAAAAAAAGATATATGGATGACAAATATGCACATAAAAGTATGCATATTAGTCAGTAGAAAATGCAAATTAAAATTATAATGAGCCCGACCAGGCAGTGGCGCAGTGGATAGAGCATCGGACTGGAATGCGGAGGACCCAGGTTTGAGACCCCGAGGTCGCCAGTTTGAGCGTGGGCCCATCTGGCTTGAGCAAAAGCTCACCAGCTTGGACCCAAGGTCGCTGGCTCCAGCAAGGGGTTACTTGGTCTGCTGAAGGCCTGCGGTCAAGACACATATGAGAAAGCAATCAATGAACATCTAAGGTGTAGCAACAAGAAACTGATGATTGATGCTTCTCATCTCTCTCTGTTCCTGTCTATCTGTCCCGATCTATCCCTTTCTCTGACTCTCTCTCTCTGTCCATGTAAAACGAAAAAAACAAAAACAAAAAAACTATAATGAGATTATAGTAAACTACCACTAGAATGACTAAAGTGAAAAGGGCTGATCATACCATATGTTGACAGGGGTATAGAACAACACTTTTACAAGAAAGGAATGAAAGTGTATATCTACATAAAGATTTGTATATGACTATAGAAACTTTATTTGTAACTTTTACAGACTGGAAGCAATTCAAATTATCTATCAAGAAGTGAATGAATAAACAGATTGCAGTACGGCCATACAATGGAATGCTATTCAACAATAAAAAGGATGAGCTGTTAGTACAAGCAAAAAATAGATGAATCTCAAAACAACTATTCTGAATGGAAGAAGCCAAACAAAAGAGCACATTTATATGATTCTACTTATGTAAAACTTTAGAAAACACAAGCTAATTTCTAGAGACAGAAAGATCATTGGCTGCCTGGGGATGAGGAATATGAGAAGGAGGGACCAAGGAAGGTGGTACGAAAGGGCATAAAACAACTTTTAGAGGCCCTGGTTGGTTGGTTCAGCAGTAGAGCATGGGTCCAGTGTGTGGAAGTCCCAGGTTCAACTCCCAGTCAGGGTACACAGGGAAAGTGACCTTCTGTTTCTCTACCCCTTCCCCTTATTTCTCTCTCTCCCTCCTACAGCTATGGCTGAAGCGATTTGAGCAAGTTGTCCTTGGGCACTGGGCACTGAGGATGGCTCCATGGTCTCTGCCTCAGGTGCTAAAATAGCTCTGTTGCAAGCAATGGAGCAATGCCCCAGATGGGCAGAGCATCACCCCTTAGTGGGCTTGCTGGGTGGATCTTGGTTGGGGCGCATGTGGGAGTCTGTCTCTCACATAATAAAAAAAGCAAGAACAAAAAACACAGTTTTTAGAGTGATGGATATAGTCATTTTCTTCACCGTGGTGATGGTTTCATAGGTATGTACATGTATCAAAAATACACAGTTTGTTGTATGTCAATACTATCTCAAAAAAGCTATAAAACAAAAATAAAATCTCTTAGTAGGGGAGGAATAGAGAATGAATTTTGGCTGACAGCTGACAGTCTCTACCACAGAGTGCAGTGGAGATATTTAGAGTTCAGTGGCGTTCTCTAAAACGTGCTTTTGTGTTCTTCCTGAAGTGAATTCTTGCCCTGCCAGATAGGCTTGGTATTGAGAGTGGGAGAGACCTATGTCCCTCCCTGACACAGTCCTGGGAGGCAGGAGATTTGTAGGAGCTCCCTGGGACACCGAAGAAAGAGTAGCTGAGATGTGGCTGCACTGGGAGAAGAGATGGTGGTCAGGGGCACAAGTGGCTTGAGAAAGCACTCTCAGATTCCCCCTGCAGACTTTCTAGAAGAGCAGAAAGATTTTTAAGAGCTCTCAGAAAGGTATCTTAATCCAGACTCTCTAAGAAGTAAATGACTAAATAGGTGGAAGTAGCCCATTGCATACTCAGCCCGCATGGCCTTGGGCCCCAAGCTCACATTTGGTCTTGGAGTTTGGGATGCATACACAGCGTGGAGAGACAGGAAAGGGAGGCTTACCTTTGTTTTGCACTTATGTCACAACACTCAAAATTTAACTGAGCACTTATTCCTCTGAGGGGGAGGGTGGAGCCTTGCCTGGTCCAATTGTTAGCTCCTCCCATTGTGGGCGGGGCTCTTTGTCATGCTCTTGACTCTGGGCTGGCCAGGTGCCTTGCTTTGATCAATGGCATGGTAAGAGGTGTAGAGTGTAGAGAGACCTCACAAGCACTTGTGCACTGGGGCTTACTCTCCTGACACTTTTGCTCCTTTGTCCTCCGGAGAATGTGCCCAGGTAAACTGCTGGAGAACCATGAAAGACAGGCATAGGAGACCAGACTCATCTCAGCTGAGGCCCACCCAGACCAGATAGCCCCCAGCTGGGCACTATCTGGCTGAAGATGCATGAGAGTGAACTCAGCCTTAATCAATGGAGCCTGGCCCAGATCTTTACAACTGTCTAGCTAGCCAACCCGTAGACTCCTAAGAAATGATAAATGGGTGTTATTTCATGCTACTTCATTTTCTGGTGGTTTGTTACACATTACAGCTAATTGATACAGTGTCTAAACCTCTGACCCACACCCCTGTTTTGACTGTCCCCTCAGCTGGAAATACTTATTTCAGCCCATGCTGTTCCCTGTTTTGTCTGATTCCTAAGCTGTGGGGACCTCCTGGACAGCAGAGGCCAGAGAGGGCCTGGTACCACGTGTGCCGCCCTCGCACCCCTTGGGGGAACATGGGAGCCCAGCTGCCTCCACATGAACCAGTGTAGAGGAAGCCGGAGTCAGGAAGAAACAGGGAAGTGGGAGGCCCGAATCCCACTCAGGGAAACGCACCACTTGATTACTACTCAACATTTACAGTACCCAGATACTCTAATTAAGAGAAAAGGTCAATAGGTTAAATAAGTAACTTAATCAGAAAATTATGCAAAGTACCTCCAGTCAAACATATTACGCAGCCCTTGAGATCGATACGATATGCAAATCGATCACCCGCGATCAGGACACTTCAGCAGCTGGAAGGTAGCAGTCAGCTGAGGAGGAGGCTCAGGAAGCCCGGCCCGAGCTCAGACGTGGGGGTCCCTGGCACCCTGAAGGGGAAGTGGGTGAACATGATGGCCCACCCATCATGAGGTGCATGATCAGGGAGGGGGTGCAGCCTCTCACTTGCAACGGTGAGGACAACACGGCATAGAGTGTGGGCCTGGGGGCCAACGACCTGGGCTGGAGTCGCTCTGCCTCTGCCGAGCTGTGTGGCCTTGGGTGGATGAGCCACGCAGACCCCCCGAGTGTCAGAATAAGACAGAGATACTAAGATACTAATACTGACCTTTCAAGATTTGGGGGAAGATTGATTATCAGCCCTGGTGAGAGAGAGAACTAGGGGTTTGTGGTGTCATGGGTCTGACGATATTTCTTTTCTCTGTCACCTGCCTCCCTTCTCACCAGAACCCTACAGCTAGGACACTTGATTCGAGACCAGCAAAGGACCTTTACATTCTTTCAGGACAGTGGTTCTGAGTTTGGGAGGATGTTTGGCGTGTCTGGGTCCAGTTTGGGTTTTTATAACCCGTGGGGGTGGGGCATTGTGCTACCGACACCTAGTGGGTGGGAGCCAGAAATGCTTCCTGACCACCTCTAGTGCACAGGAGGGCCGGCTCCCCATGGCGGAGCAGTGAGCACCCCAAGACGTCGGTAGTGCTGAGTCTGAGAACCCTGGCTTTAGAGGACTGAGTGGCTTGTGAGTGAAAGAGTGGGCTAGCTGAATCAGCCAGAGCATCCGAGGTGACAGAGCCCTCTGGAGTGACGAGAGGACCTATCCATGGCTTCAGGAACCCCGGGGATCCTGCCTTGTCCTCGCCCATCAGCAGAGGCCCCAGGAGCCCCTGCCCCAGGCCTGGGCTCGAGGAGGACAGTTTCCTTAGAGCTGTCCTGCCAGCTCTGCTGCAGAGAGACCAGCTGTGGCAGCTCGTCCTGGACCAGAGTCACCAGCCGGGCCTGGCCCTGGCTGGGGGGGTGGTATGGAGGACTGCCCGGGTCTGGCATTTCCTTAAAGCCCGAAGGAATGCTGCACAAATGGACCCTTATTTGGGCTTGTTTTTTATCCCCCAGGAGTGTTGGAACTGCCTGGCTTTTCCCAGGCTTGTCCTCTGCTCAAGGGTGGAAAGTGGGACCTTGGGGACTGTCCCAGGCCTGGTGTGGAGTGAGGAGCACCCATCCTCCACCCACCCGCCACCCCCGAGGTACAGAGCAGAGGTCTGGAGGTCCTGCCAGCCTGCAGGAGGCCTGTGCTGCTTCTGGGGCTCTGTGAAAAGAAAGGGGGGTGTTTGCCTCCTGTACCCAAACCCCTGATGGGTACTCTTCCTGGAGGCAGCTGAGTGGGGAGTCCCAGCTGGGTCCTTAAGAGGAGAGGGACCAGAAGAGATCAGTGAGAGGATTCCTGGGATAGAAGGCAGGACACTTGTGGGACAGAGAGGGCAGTGGAGGCGTCTCTCTTCCTTCCAAGGAATTTCTTAGTATCGGAGTCTCCTCCTGCCCTCTGAGGTCAGAGGGTGTCACTGAAGACTGATGCCACCGACTCATGTCTTGAGGTTCAGGTCTAGAGAGAAGATCAGAAGAGACAGTGAAGACAGTCAGGCATCTTCCCTTCATCCCCCTTCTCATGCTGTCAGCAGACATCTCAGACCTGCAAACGTCCCTTTCCTGGTTCTCTGGTCACCTGCAGTTGGAGCAGTCACAGAGCCCTTCCCAGGGGCACAGCTGGGAAAACCAAGGCCCGAACATGGTTAGGGTCTTGACAAAGGCCATAGAGTGGGTCAGTGGCAGGGCCATAAAGGGAGCCTAGGTCCTCTGACTTGAGTCCAGAGGGTGACAATCTTGCAGCTGCCTGTGCTCACCCTTGCTTTGCCCTTCTCATGAAAAGCAGCCTTCCAGAAAGGGCACTGCATTAGCTATCTACGGCACTGTAACAAATTATTCCAAAACTCGGTGGCTTAAAATAACAAACATTTATTATCATGCAATTCCTGTGGGTCAGGAAACAAGATGCAGAGTAGTTAGGTCCTCAGAGGGTCTCAAGGTCTCTCACAAGGATGTGATGGGGGTGCCAGTTGCAGCCACCTCAGACTCAGGCTCAACTGGGGGAGGACCTGCTTCCAGGCTGACGCACATGCTGTTGTTGATGGACTGGCAGTCTCCTCTGGTGTCGGGCATGGTTTCTCAGAGACAGCCTCTGAGCAGGAAAGCTCACAGCATGGCCCCTGGCTTCCTCAGAGGGAGACAGGGAGAGAGCAAATGAGAGACGGTGAGCAAGACAGAAGTAGAGTTTTTTTGGTAGCCTAATCTTCGTGTGACCATCACTTTTACCATATTCTGTTTGTTAGAAGTGAGTCACAAGTTCCAGCCCACTCTCCAAGGGGAAAATTACACAGGACATTAATGTAAGACGTGGGCATCACTGAAGTCACTTTTCAGCCTCCAGCTGAGGTGGGTCCTTGGTTTCTCCCCTCATTTGATAATTTGTTTTCAAACTCTTTGGGGAAATCTGGTGAATAAGATGTAAATGGTCCTGGACCTGGGGTGGGGTCTTGCTCTTTCGTCTATGCCCCCAACTCCAGGTCAGGGAACTCAGCCCAGAAGAAGGCCAAGTTTCTTCCCGGTTGTTCAACCTACAGTTTAATAACATCAAATGGAAGCAAAGTATTTGGTTGTGGGTAAGAAGTGTCAGGTCCTAGTCCCAGTCTTAGGGACTCCAGGTCAGCCACTTATTTCTTAGGCTTTTTTACCTATAAAAGGCGGAGCCTGGAGGAGGGATTTCTGATGCTCATCCTCCTATGTTGAAATATTCCCTCACTCTGGGGACCAGAACCTGCCATGTTGCTGCCTTCCCTCACCCTTCCTGGGCTCTCACACCTGGAGGCTGCCAGCACTTCAGGAAAGGCCATTAGCCTATCACAGCCCTACCCATGTCTGAGGGAAAAAGAGAGGAGTCCAGTGGAGAAGGTGCTGGAAGCCGGCCTCGAGTTCTAGCCACGTGGCACCTGCCCAGGCGTCTGCCTTAGCCTAGCAATGGTGTCTGGGTTCCCTAGAGGTTGAGGAAGGACCAGGCAGAGAAGGGTGGTAAGGCCCATATGCAGAGTAGGCTTCAGGTTCTGCCCAGAGGCCTCACAGAGGGCAGCCTATTTCTCACATGGCCTCCTCCCTCAGGATCTTCCTCCCAGATTGCGTCTTTGTCTCAGCGGGCCACCCAGCCTCTGCCCAGTGCGGGCACTTCCTGCACATCTCCTTACCCAGCCTTGCCCTCAGCCTGCCCTGAGTCACACCGCCCCCACACCAGTCCCCTGCCTGGAGCCAGACTGTCAGCGGTCTTTGGAGGCTGTGGTATGGACCTGGGCTCCCACAGCCAGGGCGGAGGTGCTGCTGGCCTGGGGGCGGGGAGGAGGCAGCGAAAGCCCTGCTTGGGTCTCAAATTTATTTCTAATTCACTTTCCTTCTGAAGTGGTTTTGAGGAAGTGCGATATCTGAAAAGGCAGCTAATGCAGGTTCTGTAAATAGTACATCCCCGGGCTGTAATGGAGGGAGCCAGAGAGAGAAAAAGATGGATTAAGTGCCCACCATGGGCTTGGGGAAAAAAAATCCTTTTGATCTCCCCACTGTACAATGCCCTATTACCTTGTTGGCTTGCATCAGCCAGAGAAGGGATGTTTCTTATTGTGATTGCTACAAATTGGCACCTGTTTCCTGGAGAGTAGCTTTCCCCTGAATTAAGTAGAGCACCCGGCTCCATCCTGGCTGATAAGGACCTCCTATTAGTGGGTAGTGCACAGCAGAGCCCCCTCCCGTCTCCCTCGCCTGCGCTGGGGACCCCTAGCTGACCACTCTCTCTGAGCTCAGCCTGGCAGGCCAGGGCTAGCAGGGCCTCCTCATTCCTCCCTGGGTGCTGTGTGCATTGCTCCTGACAGATTTTTCTGATGGCTGCGGGGGGGGGGGGGGGGGGGGACATAGAACCACTTGGGAGATGGAGTTTTAACCTTTGAACTTATTTTCATTTTCCAAACTTGAACTTCCTAGGTGCTCCTTTTAATTTAATTAATGAATTCATTCGACAGATATTTACTGAGCCCCTGCTATGTTCCAGGCACTCTGTTGGGTGCTAGGGATGCAACAGTGAATGAGGCAGAGTCCTGCCCTCACAAGGATTGCAGAGTGAGTTACCACCATTGCCCATCGCCGCTCATCTCAAAGCAGAAGTCACTTGGTATTCCTTCCTTTCCCTCAAGGATGGTGTCCATGTGGTCCGCAAGCCTTCTTCCATGAGTCTCTATTGTGATTGTTGGTACCGAAATTGATCTGCCTACGTCCCTCTCACCACCCTGGGCCCAGCCCCTGCATCTCTCACCTGGTCTCCTGAATTAGCCTCTGGTATTAGTTTCCTATTTGCTAGTGTAACAAATTACTAAAAACTTGGTGGCTTAAAACAATACAAATTTATCCTATGGTCCCCACACTTTAGAAATCTGATACAGGTCGCACTGGGCTAAAAATCAAGCTGTTGGCAGGGCTGCCTTCTTTCTGGAGGGCTCAATTTCTTTGCCTTTTCCAGCAACTAGGGGCTGCCTGCATTCCTCAGCCCATGGCCCCTTCCTCCACTTTCAGAGTCGCCAGGACAGCCCCAGTCTTCACTCTGACCTCCTCTTAGCCTCACCCGTATAGTCTATTGCTGTACAGTAGCATCCCACTGAATATTTATTGAATGGGTGAATAATTACATACACTATTTATTATTATAAAGAGAAAAAAAGCAAGAAGCAGGGAATATGTGTAGCTCATAAGTAAGAAAAAAAATGCTATACATGTGCATGGCCATATATATATTTGTGCAAATAGAAAAGTTCAGGAAGAACCAAATATATTGCAGTATCGACCTCTGGGAAGGAAGTAGATGGGGACAGATCAGGAGTGACTTCCCCTTTTTATTCATATATTTCTAGTTGTTCTTTTTGCTTGTTCTTTTTTATTGTTATAAGCATATATAACTTTTTTAAAGGGGAAACACTAAAACTAAACAAAAAATTATCTTTCAGTTGAATATTAATCAAATGCCATAGAAACTGGATAATAAGATATGTGTATTTTAAAAAATCATACCTCCTAAATGGCTCCCAGACGTGTCCTTTGTGCTCACTCAGACTCTCAGCTTTGCTCATGTGGCCATTTGTGTCTGGCTGTGATAGGCCCTGACCTGAGGGAGAAGTCTTCAATCCAATCTGAGCTTGCCGCCTTCCTCCTGTATCCCAACTGTGGCTCTTTGTCACCTGGACAACGCAGGCCTGTCCCCAGACCACGTCGTGTGTGGAGGAAGTGAGCAAGGGGATATTGAGGGTCCGTGCTGCTCTCTTAAGTCTGGTCTAACTCTCCTGCTCATCCTTCTTGTCCTCCTCACACCCCAGAGCTATGCCTTCTGTTATGTTGCCTTTGTAGGTCTTCGTGGTTGAAGTGCTTCCCACGGAGAATGTTCTTCCCTACTGTACTTACCTGTATCTACCTGGTGAATGTCTCTGCATCCTTTAATACCCAATTCCCTGGGGGAGATATCTGTTCTGCCCATTGCATCCCTTCCCTGTCCCCAGCAGAGTTGGTCCCTCCCTTCTCTAGCAAACAGCTGGAAAAGTAGTGTGAAAATGGTTCATGGAAGATCCTTTGGCTCCACGCTGCCTGGTTCCAAGTCCCAGCCCCAGTTCCTACTAGTGACTTTGGACGACAAACTCTCTGAGCTTCAGTGTCCCCATCTGTGACATGAGTGATGAAACCTACCTGTAAAGTGGTGATACGCTTTAAATAAGACGACCTATTTGAAGCTCCCTGCTTAGAGTTCAGTGCCTGTTAGGAGCTCAGGAAATTTAGTCTGAAGGACCATGTGACACAACTGGATAGGTCAGGGCAGGGCACACAGCAAGGTGTCTTGGAGGGCCAAGGAAGCTTTGAGAAAGAAGCAATGCCCAAGCTAAGTTCTAAAGAACAAGGGGATGGCTCCAGCTGGCGGGTGGTACTATACATATCACCCACACACAATGGGAGTCCAGAGATGTGGAGTCATGAGGAGAGAGCGTGCCCAGTGGTCCAGAGGAACAGAGCCCCGGGCATCAGGCCAGCTCCCTGCTAGAGGGATGTGGGGACTCACAGCCTTTGTGCTTCTCCTGTCCAAGCTGTTTGGGGTTTGGCATGAGCACACAATGGTGCCTGGAGAGGTGGCTCTGATTTTCCCCTTGAGTTCTCAGATGTCTTGAAATTGGGCTGAATAATTTTTTCCCCTCAAATTGTTCTAAACATTCTGTTTCTGGCCCGAGTACTTGGGTTTTCTGTTGCCTCATGGAAAGGGTCTTGGGGCAAACTTGGAGGCCTTGGGGAGCTTATTGAGTCAGGGCACCCTATTCAGGGGCCCTGCTTCCCTGCTAAGCCAGCGCCCCAGGGGTCAGAGGGAAGAGTGGCTGGGGGTACTAAGGAGCTGAGTTCTGGGGCCCCGCTGCCCAGGCTGCAAACAGCGCCTGTGGGCAGGCTGGGCACAGTCCCAGCACGAGCCAGCAGGAGCTGCCTGGAGTCTGGCCAGCTGAAGCCTGATACCTGGCTCCTGGTTCCACGAGTAGCTGCCCAGGAGGGTGGGATGGGGTGTGGGCCCTCTCCTGCGGCCCAGCCCAGGGCAGCTCTGTGCTCTGTTTATGTTGGCTCTAGCGAGCAAGAGTGAGGAGCTGCTGATAGCATCTCAGGGCCCGCCCAGCCTCCGGAGAGATAAGGCTTGTTCTTCACTGGCATGGCTGCGATGGGTGGGCTTCAATGCACATGCTCACGCATGCACGCGACACACACACACACACACACACACACACACACACACACACACACCTCCTTTAGCCCCTTTCCTAAGCTGGCCTTGAAACAGAAGCTCACAGGCAGACATTCCAGGGGAGGAGAAGACATTTTAAAGGAAGGAGCGTGTGGGGAATAGGCATCCGGGGATGCAGCGAAGCTCTGGGACTATGACATCTGGGGCAGCATGCTGGATGCTAGGCCGGAAAGTGTGTGTGTGTGTGTGTGTGTGTGTGTGGTGGGGGGAGGGAGGACACAGAACGCTTTGATTATAAAAAGGTCCTTTCATACTCTCAGCTAGCATGTACTCCACAGAGCTCTGTGTGTCTAGCCCAAACCTCTTACTGCCCACGACAGCCAGTGCCACCATCTTGTGTTGCACAACTGCAGAGGGTGCCATTCACACTGAGTTCTTTGGGAATCACATCACCTGGAGTTCAGGTGCGACCCTTATAGACTGCACTATGATGTGCCCATCCCCTGAGGCTATACAGAGAGCACTTCCTGACTGCTGTGGGAGGGAACGTTCACTGACCCTGGGGGTCTGACATCTGCAGATGCAACCTCAGGAATTTGTTTCATTTGTCTTGTGCAGGGACAACATGTGGGGTGGGGAGAGGAGTCTTCTCTGTTGATGCTAACAGCTGAGGGCAGCATGATTCTCCACAGGGCTACAAGTCCGTGGGTGGCTTGGGGCAGTTACTATCCCTGCTTAAGAACCTCCTGCCTTCCTGTCCCTCCTCAAATCAAAGGCATACAGGCCTCTGATTCAGAGCTGCTTTCTACCTTGCAAACACAGAAACCACTCTGGCTAATTCGGGTGAAATAGAGATTTATTAAAGCGCTGTTGGGAAACTGGCAGACCTTCTGGGAGGGCCAGAGCTCATGCCCTGGAATCCCCCATTCCCAACCAAGAACAACCCAGAATCACTTGGCAGGACCGAATGGGCCCAAGGAGTGTCCCCAGGACATCACCGCAGTTGGCACTGTCACTGCTGGCACAGGGCACAGGATGTCCCAGAACCTCAACCCCCGGCTCTTCTAGAACCTGGGTAATGGCTATTGCACCCTCAATGAAATGGGCTCCAGGCAACATCTGATTTATTGCATCATTTTCTGTCTATTCAATGTTTGATGTGGTGAGTTGGGTCAGCAGAGTGGGGTCATGACTTGACCTTTGGCTGCAAGGATCCTGAAGCACAACCTTCACTGTTATGCGGACTGGAGGGGGTCAG
Source organism: Rhynchonycteris naso (assembly GCA_037038555.1). NCBI lineage: Eukaryota > Metazoa > Chordata > Mammalia > Chiroptera > Emballonuridae > Rhynchonycteris > Rhynchonycteris naso. Next base: position 332,935,837 of record CM072995.1, on the reverse strand, counting down.
ATGTATGAAAGCATCGGAGCTGGTGAAGAGAGGGGGTGTCAGCTATGGTCACCCCTCAGAGAAGGGGATGCAGAAGGAAGAGAACACACTGGCTCTGAGGGGCCTAAGCCTAGGTCCCTCCACCTGACTGACCTGGGGGAGGAACTGTCCCTCCAGGAGGATCTCAAAGAAATGGCTGGGCTTGTTTGCCCCCCAGAGCTATGGTCCCCTGGGGCATTTACAGTTCCAGAGGCCAGCCTGGGCTAGGACAGAAGAGGGGGATCAGTAACTGCTTATCACTACAGGCTAGCTGGCTTCTTCCCAGGAGACACTGAATGAATGAACAATGACATGTCACCTTGCTGGTATAAGCTTCATTGACTCTATATTTCTGAATTTCAGGGAGCCTCCCCACCCCGTCCCACTTCATAAGGTGAATCTGTTCCTAAGAATTCACGGGGTCCTGGCCTCATGAATCTCCAGCTTTCTGAGAACAGCCGCATGGAGGTCACCTGCCCTGTTCCCTCCTGCGCAGGCCTTTTTATCTGTGAGTGCAGCTCTGTGAGGAGGGGCTCTTTCAGGCTCCACTCACACAGGCACAGAGCAACCACCCACCTGCAGGGAGTGAGCCTGCTCCCCAGGGAGGTATGTGAGCAGGCCAGCCCTCGGATGTTGCAGAGTCTACTCTGCCCTGGCTGGGGATCCCCCCTCTTCATAGTTCAGGGGTGACGTGGGGTCAAGGAAGGGCATCTTTCAAAGTCTTGGGGTTTTTAGGTGACTCACCAAGGTTTCCATTCATAGGGGAGGGCCTGTGGATCTTTGCCTTAACCCCTAGACCCCCTCCCTGCTTCTGCTTGGCAGGGGTCACTCCCCTTTTCCCCTCTCACCCTCCCAGTTCGCTCCCCCCCCCCCCCCCCACACACACACAGTTCCCAGAAGTAGGACCCAGGCCACCAGCTGCAGCCTGTCCAGGTTCCCTATCGGATTATGAAGCTTAACATTTTTGTGAAGGAAGAAGAAAGTCTTCCCTCTGGGAAGCGATAAGAACATTCCATCCTCCTCTGGCTCCAGGGAGCCTGGGAAACAATCACCAAAGGGAGAGAGACTCCCCAGGGACAGGGGACAGCATCAGGCAGGGCCTCCCTCTGCTGGCTACACTTTCCCTTCCTCTCCTGCCCCCTTCCCTCTAGAGGGGCCTCTGGTTAGCCATGGGGGACCCTCAGGCTCCAGGCCTGGGGAGAAGGGTAGGCCTCAGGTCCCAGAGACTAGGGTCCCTCCCAGCCTGGGGCTGCCTCTGGGAACCTGGGGAATGGGCTCTCTGATGGTCTGCTGCACAACCTAGAAGGTAGGGAGCGCCCACCAAGGGGAGCACGAGAAGAGACAGCATGATGGGGGTTAATCAGCAGTGGGAGGTGCGCCTATGCCTGGGAATGACCCAGAGCCTATGATATATGTCAGAGAAGAGAAACTGATGCACTTGATGGGTTGGAGCTTGAGGGAGGTTCTTATAGTTGGCATGGTGATAAGAACATTGCCAAGTCTATGCTCCTTCTGTGCAGTAATCCTCCCTCTGTCCTTCCTTCTCCCTCCCTCTCTTTTTCAATAATAACAATATTCACAAGAGTCCATTGGGTGCCACCTGGGCCTCTTCTTCCTTCCTTGATCAAGGAAGACATATACCTGCCTCTGGGCCTTTGTACTTCTGTCCCCCTCAGCTTCTGTTCCTTCAGAATCCAGGCTCCTCCACTTACTTCAAGTCATTTTCTAAAGTCACACTCTCAGGGGGGCCTCCCTTCCTCCTTATCTAAAATGGCAACCCACCTTCCATTCACAGTTCCCACCCCTTCCTCTTAGCGCTTACTACTATCTAATATACATTTTACTTATTGACCACACTTCTTGTTAGTCTTCTCCACTAAAATTTAAGTTCCCTGAGGGTTGGAATTTCCCCCCTTGCTTCAGGGACTAGAAGAACCCTGGGACAGAGCAGGGTGTGTGACCCAGGGACCTGGCAGGAACCAAGTGACACATAGCACCAAATGCAAGAGGTAGAATTTAAAGAGAATTTATGAAGAGACTATTTTTAAACATGTACACGGTTAAGGGGAACCAACAAAGGTGTGAACCAAAGCTAACAACAGTGGGGTGCTCGCTCATCTCAGGTGAGTGGAAGCAGTGGTTACCAGAATGCTGTTGGGCAGAGCAGGACCATTGCCAAATTGCTGCACAGCTGGGCAGCGTGTCCATCTGCTCTTGACCTCTGGACTCCCAAAGCCAAAGGACAAGGGTGCCTGAATCATGTAATCCATGAGGTCAGCCCCTGGGACCCAGAGTGGGTAGAGCCTGAATCTGCAGGAACACCTGAGAAGATACCCACACAATAAATACCTGGCCAATGAGTAAATGAATGTCCTTAAGAAACCCACATATTGGCGCCTGACCTGTGGTGGCACAGTGGATCAAGCCAGCGTCAAGCTGGAGATGCTGAGGTCACCAGTTCAAAACTCTGGGCTGCCTGGTCAAGGCACATATGGGAGTTGATGCTTCCTGCTCCTCCCCCCTTCTCTCTTTCTATCTCTCCCTCCTCTCTAAAATGAATAAATAAAAAAAAATTAAAAAAAAAAAGAAACCCACATATTGGCAAAGAAGACTCATTCATTCATTCATTCATTTTATTTTATTTATTTATTTAAGACACAGCTGTTAAGCATTGGGTGGATATTAGGATTCATCAGGGTCTAGGGTGGAGATGGCCCTAGCACTCTCTGAACCTACCCCAGAAGGGGATTTGTGGCTAGGTGGACACTGAAGACAGTTTCATGACTGGAAGTGCTGGGGCCACATGCACCTGGTCCACCTGTTAGTAGTGTGCTAAGGGAGTGGCCACAGAGCACACCTGGGGTGGGGAGCATTAGGCCCAGTGCAGGGTGAGGCAGGCAGTAATCCTTGGGTTCCTTGGGGGACCTGCTAAGTCAGGCCAAATTGGGTATAGGCAGTGGGTATGAGGAGGCATCATTTGTCATTGGTTTTTCAAATCACCCTAGGGATTTAAAGCTTGAGTAAGAGGAGGAAGTCACAGAGCAAGGCAGCTTGCAGTTCCTTTAATCCTGTAGTCACTCGTGCTGGGGAGCTGTCACTAGACCAGGGCTCTAGCACTTGAGTGCACTCAATCCATGTGATGACCCTATGAAGTCTTCATTCCTGTGATCTTTGGACTTTTGAGAGAACTAAAGCACAGAGAGGTTAAGGAACTTGTCCAAGATCCTACAGCTATTAAGTGGTATAGTTGGCATTTGAACTCCGGAAATGTGAGGGCAGAGCTATAATACCATCCTTTATGCAGAGACCTTTGATGGAAGGTCCATAATGGGGGAAGGAGGCAGCAGTCCTCTGAAGAAGATCTAGGGAGACTGTGGGTGATTCCCCTGGGGAAGCGACCCTCTTCAGGAAGAGCCTTACAGGAAGGGGACTTGTTCAGAGACCAGTGCATATTCCAGGTTGGGTGTTGCTCCTGACCGGGGTAGGCAGTGCTGAGCTGAAGTCCCAGGTCCTGAAAGCCACCCCTCACCTTCATGCCCATGGCCACCATCTCTCTGTCTTTCACACCTGTGTTGCAGCAGCTCTTCCCTGGCTACCAGGCCTCCCGTGTCACCCTTGGCCCATTTATTTTCCATGTAGTATATTTCTAGAACTCATATTGTTATGTCATGCTCACTGCTGCTGACCCTCCATCCCTCCTATTGGTCTTCCCTGTCCACCTTGCTGGCCTCATTTCTGGCCATTTCATCCCTGAGTTCTCCATTCTAACCCATGGCCTTGCTAGCTCTAGAGTATACCGAGTCATTCCATCCTTAGTACCATTCCACTTACTATGTCCCCTGCAGGGGATGCTGCCCCTCCAGAACTTCAAATGGCTCTGTTCTTCATGTCATTCAGCTTTCAACTCAAATGTCACCCCTAGAGGTCTTTTCTGACTACATCAGCCACAAGGATGACCCTCTCCTTTTACTCAACCCCTCTTCATCTTCTTATCTAGATGATTATTTTCTTTCTGGCTTTTATCACTATCTGAAATTATTGTTTTTTAAAATCATATTTGTTTATTTAGCACTTTTCTTCCCATATTAGAATATAAACTTCACCTGACCAGACAGTGGCGCAGTGGATAGACCGTCCGACTGGGATGCGGAAGCACTAGGTTCGAGACCCCGAGGTCACCAGCTTGAGTGCGGTCTCATCTGGCTTGAGCAAAAGCTCATCAGCTTGGACCCAAGGTCGCTGGCTCCAGCAAGGGGTTGCTCAGTCTGCTGAAGGCCCGCGGTCAAGGCACATGTGAGAAAGCAATTAATGAACAACTAAGGTGTAGCAACAAAAATCTAATGATTGATGCATCTCATCTCTCTCCGTTCCTGTCTGTCTGTTCCTATCTATCCCTCTCTCTGACTCTCTCTCTCTGTCCCTGTGAAAATAGATAGATAGATAGATAGAAGCTTCATGAAGTGAGGAAATTTATGTTTGGATTACTGTTGTATCTTCAGTGCCTAGAACAGTGTCTGGCATACAGTGTGTGCTAAATAATTCTTGAATAAGAATCGCTCTCCTTTTATCAATGGGTCCTTGAACATACTGATCCTTCTGCCAGCTTCCTCACTCAGCTAATGCTACTAGCCCTTTGGTTCTGAGTTCTAAGGCTGCTTCTCCCGGGAGCCTTCTCTGACTCCCCTGCCCTCTTTAGCCCAGGTCCCCAACCCCTGTGTTTCTACCCAGCCCCACATCCTTCGAACCCTGGGCTCCTGTGGTGGCATCTCACTCTTCCCCTTACCTGGCCAATGTCTGCCTCTCCACTAGAGAGTAAACTTGATGAGGGCCGGGACTTGCTGTTGTGGTTCCTTCTGTGTCCCCAGTACTTAGCAGATCCTGGCATACAATAGGTGCTTCAAAATAATGAAACATTGAAGGGACGGCTGGGGCCCTTAGATGGCCATTAGGGTGAGGGCTCAGGTCTCTCCCGGGTGCTTCTACATTGAAAGGTCTGAAAAGCTCTGCCAGGCATTTTTACATATATGATCTCCATCTTTTGGACATACCTATGGGGTAGGTGCTGTGGTCTTCCTTTCAAGACAAAGAGGCAGAGCATTGGAGAGATCGAGGAAGCATCCCAAGATTGTACACTCCAAAGCAGCAGAGCTGGAACTCAAACCCAGGTCTCCCGACTTGAGTGCTCTTTTCTCAGGGATCCTTTGGAAAGGGAAAACTGCAGAGTAGTTCCAAGGCAAGATGGAGGCAGCCCCTCCTCCACCAGATTCTTCTCTCCCTTTATAGTCTGTATTAGTTATTTATTGCTTTGTAACAAATTACCCCAAAATGTAGTGACTTGGAACAACATCATTAATGATCCCACAGTTTTTATAGGTCAGGAATCTGGGTACAGTTTAAGTGGTCCTCAGCTTCAGGGTCTCTCACAGGCCATATCAAGGTGCTGGCTGGGGCTTCAGCATCTGAAAGCTGGACTGGGGAAGAATCCACTCCAAGCTCCCATGGCTGTTGGCAGAATTCATTTCTTTGGCAGAGGCTGCCTCCGTTCTTTGCCACAGGGGCCTCTCCAACATGGCAGCTTGCATTATTTAAACAAGGAAGCAAGGAGGCAAGAGGGGGCCAGAAAGATGGAAGTCTCAGTCTTTATAACTTAATCACAGAAGTAACATCCCATTAGAGTTTGTTGTACTCTGTCACGAAGAGCATGTGTCTGGGCCTGGCCACACCCATGGGGGGAATTACAGGGGTGTGAACACCAGGATGCAGGGGTCACTGGAAGCCAAGCCAGGAGCTGCCACCACACAGCCCAATTCTTTTTTTGCATCTCTCAGATCATGAATTCCTGCAGGATAGCTTGCTGTGTCCTGTTCACTAGCATTGGTGGGGGGACAGGGATGCTTTATGCCTTCATCCATTTCTTGACTTGTGTATTTAACAGACATTTCCTCTGTACCTACTGTGTGTTAAATCTTGACTACGGGACTTACAAAACTAAGTAAGGTGCATTTTCTGTCTTGAAAGAGATTTGTAATAAAAAAAAAAAATGGGATTTAGCACCTGCTCATGGAGACTTTGGGAAATAACAATGCCGATGCTCACTTACTGGATACCAGGCATCCATCAGTCTAAATGCTTTATAGGTATTATCTCTTTTCATCCTCACAGCAACCTGTGAGGCAGGCACAATTATGGTCACTCCATTTTATAGAAGAAGAAACCGAGGCACAAAAAAATGAACGTTTTGCTTAAGGTCACATAGCGGGCAAGGCAGGGCGAGGCTTCTGACCTGGGCTGACTGGCTCCTGAGCCCACACACTTATATGCCATCTTGTATCTTGAAAGGTAGGCTCCGTGGGGATGGGCTTGCATCAGAATGACAGGTGTCGAGAGCAATTGTCCCCCACTCCTCAGGAGCAATATATAGACAGATACTTTTCATGGGCCTGAGGGAAGCTGCCCGCTGGGTAATCTGGAGTGAGAATAGTAGCTGGGACGCCCACTCGGCAAGCTAGGGAAGAGGGTTGTTTTGGTTTTAAAGATTGACATTTTAATAAACTGCTCTTAATTAGCCGCACTTTGAAATTCTGAGTGGTGCACTCTCCATCTTAAAACACAGGGGCGGGCGGCTTCTTAGAGAACACGATGCTTGTGGGTGAGCTCCCTTTTTGAAACAAACCCAGACCCTCCAGTCACAATTTATTTTTCATTCTGAAAATGATCTTTACTGCAAATGTTGCTTTGGTTCGAGCGAATTAGAAATCCTTATTACATAGGCAGACACTTCAAACAGTGCCCGGCTTGCCGCACCGGCTGTGGCATCAAAGGCTCGTCTGGAATCTCTGATTACCACCCAGGCTGGCGACCACTTGGGAGCAGGCAGCATCTGAAGCGGGGCCCTGGCTCCGGGACCAGTGGGCTCCGGGAGCCCAGAAGTTGGGAGGCCTCCATGCCAGGCTCAATGCATCCCTGATTCAGGGATTTAACAGGAGTGCTGTGGACAGAAGGGAAGGAGACTAGCATACCTGCCTTTGACTGAGCACCCACTATGTTCCAGACACATGCTAAGAAATTTATATGCATTATCCTATTTAAAATTTTCAACAGCTCCCACCATAGTTGTTATGAGGGTTTTAGCAAGCTCAATAAAGCAAACTCCCCTTCCCTCCCTTATTCCAGACCCACTGAGAAATAAGACAAACGTGCAAGGCAAATAAGAGGCCAAACATCATGCTTATTCTTGATACCAATGCTGATACTGGAGAAGGTGGCTTGTATCTGCAGGCAAGCCAGGTTTCTAATTCTGAACCTCACATTGACCTAGATGTTCCCCAGACACCTGCATACTTTTTGTGGGCTAGGCAGCCTCAGGTCGGAGCACAGATGTTTAACTTTTTAGAAGAACAAAATGCATGACCTCTGTGGGTAAGTCAGTTCCCAGATAGAGCAAGGAGCAGGAGGAAGCACAGCCATGTTACTCCTACCAAACTTGCCAGTTGGATAATGCCTTCTCATTTTTGGAGGGTAAGTGAGTGAGGAGGACAGACAGCGGGGTCAGGTGGTCCCCTCCACAGTAAGGAAACATAGAATCTTCCCCTCCCGTCCCTGGCCATTGGTATTATTCTCTTCTACAAATGGTGAAGGAAGGCTGAGGTTCACAGCTGCCCTGTTGGTTGGAGGTGCTCACACTGTTCTGTCTGATCCTATCTTCCTTTCTAGACCATGAGCTCCTCAAGTTCATGGCCGTGTCTCACCCATTTAGTGTCTTTAGGAGCTGGCACAGGATCAAGTTGAGGCATCAATGTCTTTGAAGTGATCAAAGCAGATTGATCCTTTCATTCCACAGCAGGTATTGCCTCTATGTTAGGTGCTGTTCTTGCTGTTGATGGCATGAAGCTGGTGTAGTGGGTGGATGGTGGCTCCCTCCTGACAATGGCATATTCACATCTTTATTTCTAGAATCTGTGAACATGACCATATTTGGAAAAAGAGTTTGCAGATGTCACTAAGAACCTTGAGGTGAGATAGATTATCCTGGATTACCGGGGTGGGCCAATCACAACAATCCTTACTGGGATAGAAGAGAAGGCCATGTGAAGATGAAGGGAGAGACTAGAGTGATGTGGCCACAAGCTAAGGAATACCTGGAGCCTCCAGAAGCTGGAAGAGAAGAGGAAAGATTCCCCCCTGGGGCAATCTCTGGAGGGAGCATGACCTGCTGGCAACTTGATCATGGACTTTTAACCTCCAAAACCATGAGAGAATAAATTTCTGCTGTTTTAAGCTCCCCAGTTGAGGATAACAGTGTCACCAGTGGAGGGGTTCTTGCCTTCCCTCAAGATAGACATCAAGAGAGGAGGTGAAACAGAATCAGAAGAAGTGGTTGACTGAAAACAAGGTGAAGTAAAATGAGAGAGAGCTTGATGCATTAAGAGAGCCCACACAATGAGGACCATGACTATCTGAACTGCCACTGGGGTCTGGTCACACAGGGTGTGTGCACACAGGCGCAGACTAGATTCCTTTGGTTTCCAGGCTCCCACCTTTGCTTTCCAGGTTCTTGTTTTTGCTTTCCAGGTTGTTGTCTTTCCTTTCCAGGTTTTCACCTTTGCTTTCCAGGTTCCCACCATGGCTGGTATTGACTGTGCAGGTGCGGCATGGAGCTCTTTGCTGTCCAAGCTCCTGCTGTGGGCTTGTGTCCACAGGTACAGGGGCAGAGCAGAGCTTCTTGGGAAGTGCCCGAAGAGAAACTTTAAAGTTATTTAGGAGGGGCTTAAAAAGTAATTGAATACCATTCCCATCCATTTTTTGAAAGGCTCAGCCTTTCTCAAAAGTACCGAGGCAGCTCTAAGAAACTATGATGCTGGTAGCAATGGAAAATCAAAAGGCACCTTTCTATCTTGGACATCACTGTATACAGCATGTTACTGATCAAGTAAAAATAAGTGAAAGTAAATAGTTACATATGCACATGAACCCCTCAAACAACACCAGGCCATGGACTTATGGGGGCCAAGTATCTAGTTATAGGTTTTTGGGTTTTCCCTATGGCTTTGGCTGTTGAGATCACTCGGTGTCCAGAAAGGGAAGACAGAGAATTGTCAACTCTTTTGGTGGTGGTGGTGGGAAAGGCGCTGTGGGAACCACCAGCTCTTCACTCTAACCTGCTTCTTAAGGGGATACCCAGCTGCTGTCCTGATGCCCCTGAGAGTCCGCACGGCATTAGGCCACCCTTCCTGGGGTCCCCATAAAACATGCTTCCCTATATGAAACCCACCTTTGCCTCTCCGTGATCTACCTTTCCTCTCTCTTCACAAATGGAGAAATTGAGTCTTGGCAACTTTCTAGAGTCACACATAGAGTAAGTGCTAAAGGAAGACTTTTGAGAGATTAGTGAAACTCACTGTCTGCTCTAGCAGTGAAAAAATAAAGCACGATTCACAAGTCAGGATTGTGGTTGTCATCACTCTTCTGTGAGCCTCACTTGATAATCTTAACAAGTGCTGTCACAAATGACCCAGAGCTTACCTGTGGTACCAACTAGGTCACCTAAACTGGTGGCTTTCTATCGACACCTTCATAGGTGCATGTTTTCTGGGTGGGATATTTTTCAGAAGATTTCCTGAGATTTTTGTCTCCTGGTCTACCTACAAGTGGGGACTCTGACTGCTGTGGATTGTCCATCTGAAACCTGTTGGCTCTTTCACAGTAACCTTGGACACACTTTATAGCAATATATTTTTAAATACAAATGTTATTAGTTAGGGGCACTGGGGACATAATAATTGTATTTGAACTTGAATTCTGGCTAGAGAGTCACCCCTTCCTCCAACTGGGTTGTTGGGGGCGGTTACACACAAGGGGAGGGAATGAACCCCACTTTGTTACAAGCTGGGCCAAGTCTGATGCCTCCTGGTGCAGAGGCCTGGTAAGGCGGGGCTGGACCATTGGTGTGACCTCCGTCCCTCCATCTAAGTGCAAACCCAAACCACACCATTGTCTGGTGTGAGGGGTGTCCTATTGCACAGTGCTACACAACAGGAGCTCCCACAAACTGTTTCCCTTCTGCAATGAGATTGTCATGGGAAGAATGTAAATCAACATTTTGCTTCCTTCATCAAGAAGGTCTTGCCGGGAAAAATATCTGACTAAATAGTGTGTTTGAGGATGAAGCCAGTTTACATCTGACACAGCTCCCAGTCTCACTGCAGTCCAACAAACACCCGTTTGCAGATTGACAGTGGTCCATAGGCCGCATTTTAGTATCACTGTTGTAGCATAGGTAAGGAATGTAGGAATAGAAGATGCTGATTAGCAAGGCAGCCCATCTTGCAGATTAGGATGTTTCTTCTCGGCGATGGGGAGAGAGGGGAAGGCTGGTCAGAGGGACAAAGAGAAGGATGTAAACTCTCCTTTCTCCTACAGACATTTCTTCTGATTGTGCTGTTGAGTCTTAGCTACAACAAATAAATGAACTCCTGGCCATTGTACTGTGCCTCTTACATGTTCTTGGAGTTTATAGTTATTGATAACTGTCAACAGCAGAAGTCCTGTAAGCATCTTCTGGGCTTTCTGGAAAATGTGAGCTTTCATTCCCAGGACATTGGGATGCAAGTTTTAGACTGGCAGGGTGCCAGAAAAGGCAGAGATGAGCACACCTAAACCAGTTTATCCACTGGTCAGAATCTTACTGTTAACTGACCCGAGACCAGAGGGCCCTCGAAGCAGGAGAAAGGCCTTGATGGGCTCCCCTGGCCATCACCCAGAGTGGTCTCCATTTGAGAGGTTGGAATGCCTGGGCTTGTGTCCTGAGAACATACCAAGGATGTTCCTGGGATTTAAGGTCCTGCTGGTAAGAGGATCTGTGACAGAGCAGGCATCCTGTAGGTAGATAGTGAGAAGAAACAGGAGTCCTGGCATTGCCTTGACCTTTCACCCGTCTGCCCTTGAGCTAATCTTGAAAGGGTGCTGGAGAGGACCCAAGTTGCCAGTTTGCTGAGGAGTGTGGTGGGTTCTCAGGAAAACCTCAGGAGTTGCTGGCTGAAGCTGGGCTCTGATTGGCTGCCCAAGAAGGAGTCCAATTAAAGTGATTCCAATACATTGCTTATCTCCCCAGGAACCTCTGTCATGGTGGGCTCTGCAGGAGGACCCAGAGCTGAGCCAAGCACATCCTGCCTGAAGCAATACTAATGAGAGCTAATACTAAGTGCTTACAGTACTCGGAGCTCGATGAACATTATCTCATTCACATCTTCCAGGACTTCTTAGAAGAGGCTGTATTATTATTCCCTTTGACAGTTTCAAAAATTGAGATTTGATGACTTAGTCTGCTTAAGATGACCAAGCTAGTGATGGTGGAGCCAGGACTTGAACTTCATAGTCAGGCTCTGGATCGGTGGCTTTGACTTTGGCTGCCCATTTGCATTACCTGAAGAACTTTGACAAGATGCCCATATCTATATTTCTTTTGAAACCAGTAAAATCATAATCTTCGAGAGTGAGGCTGGGCAATAGTATTTAATAACTTTACTCTAAGTCTGCCTGTGTTCAGCCAAGGTTCAGAACTTTGTCTTTAGAGCCTGTGGGGCCTAACCACTGTACTTCACTGCTCCAATCCTGCTCACATCCACTGGAACCCTAAACACCACACACTGTGATGACTCCTGAGCATTAGCTTTCTCCCTCTGGGTCATGCTGGCCCCACACGTGGCCTCACAGAGGTCTCTGACAGAAGAAGGACTATTACAGAATCATAACAGACGTATCCTGCCATCAGGGAAGAATCAGGACAGCTCCATGGAGAAGGCAGGAGAGTCTGGAGAAGGGTGAGTGGTCTTAGAGGGTGTTTCCCTAAGGGCTGGGCAGCCACAGGTTTCTGAGCATGGTAGTAATTCCATCATGATCCCATCAGAAAGTCATCCACTTGCTGCTCCTGCAGTTCCTGCTATACATTTGCCCCAGGGGGTGTCTGGGAAACTGAGTTTGCTGAGGAATTCATATAAGCATTGGGTTGTAAATGCATTATTAGGGAAAAAAACAAAACAAAAAATCTTTTCTATCTGCCCACCTCCCGATCCACACCAGCAATGCCAAGGTCCCCAGCACTGTGCTGCTTCACCTCGCTTGGCCTTTGTCTCCACTGTTTCTCCTGCCCGAAAAGCCCTTGTGTCAGCCATGCAAACACATTTACATTTATGCTTCAAAACCTGCTCCTGGTGCCTTTGTGAACCCTCCCAGCATGGACTTTAACCCTTTTTCCTCAACCCTCCTATATCATGCATATAACAACACTAGGGCTGCACCATCACCTTGTCACTGTCATTGTCTATGGGCCCTGTTCCAGGCTAGACTGTGAGCTCCTTAAGCAGAGTGCCTGACACATAGTAGGTGCTTACATCATTGTCAGATGGAGTTGCTCTCTAAGGTCTTAGAGTAGCAGAATTTTAGGAAACCCCTCTAACCTCCTCTTTAATTTTTTTCTGTATGCCAGCAATATTTTTCATTATTTTTACTGCCTTGGACCAAACAATTTGTCTCAGAAGTCCCTTTTGAAAGACAAAAGGATAACCTGGCAGTATCAACATCTTCCTGGCAGCCATTACAACTGAGTCCAGCCCCATTTGTCAAATTAGCCATACTAGGGCCTGAACAAAAAGAGACACAGATCTGCAGGTTTTGATGTAGATAAGAGAGCAGAGAGAAGAGAGAGCTAGGCCTGAGAGTGCCGTATTGTGTGAGGGATGCAGGTAAATGTGTCACTGCAGCCAGGGGCAGCATCGCAGTGGGTTTGGGGGTCGCTAAGTGGCCTGAGGGAGGCCATTAGCTGTGTGTGCATAGAGGAAGGAAAAGCTTTAGGGGAGGACAAGAGCACTCTGATGGGGATGGGAAACGGAGCCACTTAGGACATGTCTAGCTAGTGCTGGCATCCTTCAGATAGGTTGGGATTGGCTGCGCTTAGTGTGGACTGTGTGTGCGTGTGCACGTGCGTGAGTGTGACCTACCAATTCTCCCCCATGACTGCGGACAGACTTTGGCTCCTGGGGCCAGCCAGAGAGGGGATTACTTTCTGCTTTAGTAGATTAAATGCTGAGGTTTCTGTGAATTAAAACCCAAAGCAGCTTTGGAATGTTTTCACTATCTGCACAGAGAAAATGAGATCTTTTTCATCTGGTAACACGGGGATAATAATGCCCAGATCCCTGGGCTATAGGGAGGATTAAATGAGATCCAGCACGCCAAAGCCGCTGCCTGTGCCTGGGATACAGCGAGGCCCCAGTAAACGGCAGTTCTCAAGTGAACCGAGCTCAAAGGAGCTGGTTAGGGACAAGCTTGAAATAAGAGAGCTTTATTCCTTCAAGATAGCAGCCAACGCCCTTTTTCTTAGTGTCTTTTCGTCTTTGAGCTTCTAGTCCTGGAACAGCTCAGGCTCAGGGTCAAACGTGGGTTCATTCCCAGCCTGCCACGTCCTGAATGTGGGATCTGCAGCAAGTTCTTTAATCTCTCAGAGCCTCAGTTGCCTCGTAATAATAGGACTTATCATACAGGGTTGCTAAAGGATTTGATGAACTCCTTTGCCCCTTTCTCCCTCCCAGCTTCATCCTTGACTTTCTCAAGACTGTTCTCCAAAGAGTGACCAGATAAGCCCTAGAAACTGAAGGCAGAATTTGTTTTCTCAAGTGCACGACTCAGAGTGTCTAGAATAAAATCTGAAGTCCTTTCCATGGACTGACAAGCCCTATGTGACCTGCCCTCTGCTACCTTTCTCTTCACTTTGATTACCCTTATGCACTTTGCCAGCAGCAAGCTTCCCTGCCATTCCTAAGCTTCTGCCTCAGGGCCTTTGTACCTGCTCTTCCCATTGCTTGTATGCTTTCCCCTGACTCATGGCTTCTGCAGAGCATTGCCTCTGCACTCAATTAATCTCTGCTTAAATCTCTGTCACCTCTTGCTGGAAATGGCCCCTGATTTTCTCTCTACACACTCTTAGCCCTTCTCTATTCCCTTGCCCTGATGCATTTTTCTTTATGACACTGGGCAGTGGCTGACATTGTCTTATATATTTGTCTATTATTGCTCCTGGCTAGACTGTAAGCTTCAGGAGAGCAGAAATTTAGTTTGGTTTCCTGGGATAGGCCCAGCCACTGAATAACTCTTTGCTCAATAGCTATTTGGTGAAGGAATCAGTGAATAAGTTAGTTCCTGCAAATCATTATTCCCACCACACAGGGAGCATTGGGAATAATTAGCCATGGAATAAAATGACCTTAAATTTGTAGCACCAGGACCCAATTCTTGCCCTTTTGTCGGCTTATTGTGCTACCTGAAGCAACTGTCTTACTCTCTCTAGACCCCTGGGAGACCACTGGGCAAAAGGGGGTACCAGTCCCTGCCTTGGCCAACAGAGATCAGGGGTCATGGAAGGGTCGAGTTGATAAGGAGACAGTTTGCTAAGCAAAAGAAACCCAGGAATAGAAAGCAGAGGCCCGTTTTCTCTGAAGAAAGCCAGTGTCTCTGATTTTTCACTATGCTGTCAACTGGGCTATGTCAGGTGGTCATGGGCAAGGGGGAAAATCCCTTGGACTGAAATGGTGATATTTTACTGAGGCCACTTGGTTTTACTTTCAAATAATTTCTTCAGGGCTCCCAAGTGCCTCCTCTTTCTTACTCATTAGCAGTCTACGGAACTTAAAGGGAAACTCTAATTAAGGAGAACTTTCGTATCATTTAGCAGGAAGGAACGAGGAGGGGCTACCTTGCGGGCCAGAAAGAACCTTCTGAATCTACATGAAGGTCCTTTAGCTCTAGGCTCTGACTCAAGCTCAGGAACAAAAACTAAAACCATAGGTCAGGAAGATGAATGTGTCCTTTGGAACAGGCAATCATTATTCTTTTTTAAATATAAATTCTGGAAAAGCACATAGGTCTGGGGCATCTGGGGTGCCTGGGGATGGGTCTGACTCTTGCTTGTCAAGGAAGTGCAATTATTGACTTTGCCGCTAATGAGGAATGTGGAGTTTACAGGCTCAAGGCAAAAGAAGAGCAGTGGAGACAGCCTGAACCGATAGAGAAGATTCCAGAAACTGCTCGTGCCATACGCTAACTCTGAGACCCCCCATCAGGAAGGTGCCAGGCCTACTCACTCTCAATCCCTCTGGAAATCTGTGAAGGTAAAAAAAGATTAGGTTCTTGTGTTAATACTAGCTCAGTATGTGTCAGCAGCAAAGGAAGGTTGTCTAGAGTGCTGAAGCCTTGGGTCATATCAATATAAATAGAGTGCACTGAATGAGGGAGGTGATAGCCCAACCAAGGAAGCTCCACTGGGGCCAATGGGATTCCAGAAGAGATGTGCTCCTGCCTCCCACCTGTAACTGTTAGTGTGAGTCTGAGCCAGGAAGAGGACTGGACTGTGGTTCCTGCTAGTGCAATGACAAGAACGTTATGGTCAGGTTTAAGGGTCTGAAGCTCTGAGTGATATCCCCCTGTCTGCTCTCTTCCTACCCTCACTGAATTCTCTATGGGACTGGAGTCAGCATCCCCCAGGGAATCTTGTTCTGGGTTGACATCATCCACTGTCATTCCCAAACACCTGGTTCCCCAGTCTGGTGGCTAGTGACAGAGCTGTTTGGGAAAGAGAACAATGTATTAGGCATTATACATGTATTATCTCATAAATTTATGAGATAGATATTCTCATTCTCCATTTGACTAATGAAGAAAATGACCTCAGAGAGGTTAAGCAAACTGCCCAAGGTCACACAGGTAGGCAGCAATGAAACTGATTTTTGTACCTGAGTCCTTGTGACTTCCAAATGTGTGCTCTCTCCAGTAAAACTTGCTTTGCTCCCAAAGGAGATTTGCAGGAAAGAAGGCGAGTGGTCGAGCATTTATCCCAAGGTTAGGTTTGAAAAGAGGACAGGAAAGCCCCTTGAGAAAGGGAATTGAGGCTAGTGAGTGAGGTGTAAAGACTATTCCTGTCCAACCCTTCACTAAATAAAGATGGGTATGGAAATCAGAGGCTGGCTTTCTTTTATGGGGAGCCCACCTGGGAGTCAACCATGAGAAGAGCTTGGGGGACAACACAGAGGCTGCTTCTTGTCGTTGAACTGATCCTGTAGCTGTGAGAAAAGCTTGGCTGTGGCAGTACAGATGGCACACACCAGGAGTGGAGGGTTGGATGTTGTCACTGGCTCTTCACGGACTTTCTCTGTGGCCTTGATCATACCACTCACATCACCTCCAGAGGTGTGTCTAGCTCTTATTTTCTGTATCAGGACCCCCCAAACTTGAGAGAGCCTGGAAGTCATCTGGGGCTGATTAAAAATTAGATTCTGTTTTAAGTAGACAGAAGAGGGGCCTGAGAATTTGCATTTCTAACCAGCTCTGAGATGAGGAAGAGGCTGTGTCCAGGACCACACTGAGTAATCCCATTCTTATCCTCTGGACTCTGAGCCACACTGTAGATCACACCAGTCAAGGTATTTTTCTTTCCCTGTACAGAGCCTGAGTGTTAACAGATGCGGCTTGGGCTACAGGGCATGTCCACCTGACCTCTTGAAACTTCCTTCAGGAAGTCTTTTCTGATTTGCTTCCTTCAGGTGCACTTAACTCCTTCAGGTGCAAAGTGGTTAAGAACATGGATCCTGGCCAGATCTTCTGGGTTTGAAACCTGTCTCTGCCTGTGTGACATTGGGCAAGTTACTTAACTTTTCTGTGCCTTGATTTCGTCTTTGTTTTGTTTTGTTAAGTGAAAGGCAGGGAGACAGAGAAACAAACTCCCATATGCTTCCGACCAGGATCCACCTGGCAAGCCCCCTACAGAGTGATACTCTGCTCAGCTTAGGCTGCTGCTTAGCAACCAAGCTATTTTAGTGCCTGAGGCAAGGTCATGGAGACATTCTCAGCACCCAGGACCAACTTACTCAAACCATTGGAGCCATGGCTGTGGGAGAGGAAGAGAAATAGAAAGAGAAAGGGGAGGAGTGGAGAAGCAGATGGTCACTTCTCCTGTGTGCCCTGACCAGGAATCAAACCTGGGACTTCCACACACCCAGCCGATTCTCTACTGCTGAGCCAACTGGCCAGGGCCTGGTTTCATCATCTGTAAACTGGGGATGACAATAATACCTATCTTACAGTGTTGAAGATGAAAGGAGTTATTATTTACTTACAAAGCTTTTCAAGTGAGCTCTATATAAATGTTGGTTCCATTTTTCTGTCATCGTCACCATCTCTTTCCCCTCAACTCTCCTCCAACACTGTCCTGTTCATCTCTGACCCCAGTGCCCAGTGCAGAGAAGTCATTCAGAAGGCAAGTGAGGAGCTCCGTGGGCCACGCAGAACAGAACTGTTTCTCATGAGATGCAGATTTACGGCCTGGAGGCCAACATGAGGGCTGACTGAGGGATTCTGCTGGGATTACCAGCTCCTCTCAGCAGTGCTGACCTTTTCTCATCTTATCTGGGAGCTGACAGAAAACAGAGGGTGTCCCAGTTCCAGCCCCACCCTGCTCTGGGGGCCTTGGCCAAAGCCTTTGTGTTCTGGACCTGTGCCTTTCTCCTGGGTTTTGCTCAGAGACAGCTCTCTCCCATAAACTGAGCCTGAGGAGGGGGGATCTACAGGCATGGGGGCGGCGGTGTGCTTCAAAGCTGCCAAGACAGGCACCGACTAGATCTGTTTCATCACGGACTCTTGTCTTCTCGCTAAATGCTGGGGATGCCATGCCCCACCAGGGGCTCAAGGGGTCAGTGCCACACTTTGACAGAATGCAGTCCCCTCTTCAGATCCCCAACTAAAAAAGAAAAATGCATGCACACCAAACCGAAGTCCTGCTGCCTAACATAAAATAGTGCTTCCTAATCCCCAGTGTGGCCAAGTATGCTGTTAAGATAGTTAGAGGCCCTTCAATTATTTCCACTTTAGAAATGTTTTTATGTCTCTCATTTTGTTTACTGGGTTGGCTAAGGTGTAATTGTGCTCCTGTTTGGGGCTTTGCTTCCTCACCAATTGGGTCGCCAGCTCTGTGTCTTAATATTAAGAACAGATACTGAGAGCTGAATGGGGCATTGTTTCCTGGCCAGATCGGTAGCTGCTGCTTGCTTTTAGCGAGTGAGCTGTCCAAGACTGGCAGCCCGACTGAGACCACGTCGTGGCTTGCTTTGATTACTCGCCTCCATTCAGCCCAAATCAGGGACTGATCATACACGTCCAAGCTTTCATCTGCTCTCCCTCCCCCTATCCATTTTCCACAGTCGCAGGTTAACGGAGGGGGTTTGGGGGCAGGCAGCCTATGCTGATTTTTAAAGTGGCTGGGTGTTGAGAGGGTTGGGTCGGAGAGGCTGGGGATAGCCCCTGAGGATCCCCTGGTCAGCCTTCCAAGTAAAACAGAGGCCCCAAATCTAAGCATCTTGTGCTGATAACAGCTCTTACTTGTGACCAGTTTAGGCTCTAGACACTTCCCTTATACTGGGAACAAGGAACACCCATTCTTTCCACGGAACCCAGAAATCACTTGAAATTTTGCTCTTTTCATATTTTAACCAGATAGATCTAGAGATAAAACCACAGCATCTCATTTTAAAAGGATTTAGGAAAATGAACTACTGATTACTTAAAACCTTTCACTGCAAGTCTTTATTATCCCGCCCAGTCCCCCACCGCCTCTCCCTCCCAGCTCATCATGTTTGCTCATAAACGCCAAAAACCCAAATAGAACTCTCTGAGCAGTGGGACCCAGCTAAAGAACAATGACAGGATGTTGGCTTGCAAAGTGTCAGCATTTGCCAAATAAGTTTATCCTTTATTTATTATTTTCATTGTGGCTTAAAACATGCAGCCCTCAAAGCCAAGTCTCTAAACCGAAACGTATGGTGGGCCTGCCTCCACTCAGAGTCCGCAATGAACGCGAAAACTTTTTCCCTCCGCTCTGGGCCAATGATTGGGACCGAAGATAGTATGTTTTGAATTTACGGAGAGATCTACAGCTTTGGGCTCAGTTTTAGTACTTTTAAAAAGCAATCAATAATGGCCAGTTTGTTATAAGAAAAATTTATGAACTGACAGGCAAAATGTAATTATGGAGGGGATTCCTTGAAAGAAAAAAGAGGTGATGTTAACAGACATCCCGACAATCTGTTTGCACTCATTTCCATTCATATAAATGATGACGTGCCTCTGGGTGGAAGCCGTGTTCTCCAAAGGCTTCCCGGGAGCCTGGAAAGGTCGCTGCCAAAGTTTTCACTAACGAAGGGCAATGAGTCTTTGCATTAATTTCTCACTGTTACCCACAGAATGGACTTTTCACAGGGCTGCTTTTGTGGCTACGCCTGTGACCCAGTAGCCGCTTATGTATCTCATCTTCCCGGTCCCCTAGGAGCTTGTGACCTTTCAGGAGACCTGGTGGTGTAGCAGGCACCTGAGGAGTGTCGGTGTTTTCCACCCATCACTTTCTCCCGCTACTTCCTCCCATCAGCCACCGCTGCTGAGGAGAGCCGTGGAACTTCTCGATTTAAAAAGACAGCTTAAAACAGGGAAAGCAGTGATTCCCGGGAAGACAGATCAGGCTGCTTGGCCACTGCTTCACCCTGATTCTACGTGACATCAAGCCAACGGCCTTTATACACAACAGGTCTCAACAAATACTTGACAAATGATAATAATGAGATCCAAAACCTGCCCATCATTTTCCACTCACAGTGCTTTTGATACCGAAGTCCCTTTTGACCTTCGTGACAATATGAAGGGACATATATTATTATACCCATTTTACCGATGAGGAAATTCCAGGTTCAATGAAAGGATCTGATTTACCATCACAGAGCTTATTAGGACCTGAACCAGGTTTGGGACCTCCATTTCTGTATTTCTCCAAGCCTACGCTCTTTTGAACATCCCAAGAATAAACGAACTGGTTCTTTCAAGAAAAATGAGGAACAGGACAGACATTCTTGTTTAAGAAATACAGTGCAATAAAATCGTATTTGCGTTTGGTGACTTTTGAAGGGAGACCAAGGTTGCCAGAGGTAAGAGCTGTTTCACCGTTTTTGCGTCTGTATCAGGGGATGATTTTCCACGTGTTTCCTCATCGCAACTGATGCGGTTTGCAGCCCACCACAGCTTGGTGCGGGAGGCGGGGCAACGTCACCACCCTCACACCGCGGAGGAGAAGAGTGAAGCTATGAGGCTCAGGGACCTGCCTGGGATCAGAGGGGACACGCTCAGAAACCGGAAACCTCTGACCACAGCGCCATGACACATAAAACGATTATTTTTATTGCTTTGACAGAAATGCCTTCGTGTACTGGAAATAAAACAGTGGAGTCCTTCGTGTTTTGCTCTTCTTTCTCCATGCTTACCTCTTGGTTGGAAGTCAGTGAACACAAATCAAATTGAGATCCAGGAGTCAGGGGAAGCAGGCAGCACTCATAAGAAAGAACAATGAACTTGAGAGTCACCCAGGAGAGGTGCTGGAGCCAGCAGAGTCCTGCTGCAGCCCAACTCCCACCCTGACATTTAGTCCCAGCCCCAGAACAAACCCGGAGGCCTTGACGACCCTGAGTCATGGAAGTGGACAATCACATTTCACAAAGGTTTTCAGTAACAAAGGTGGAAACATACAGAGTCTAAGCCTCTGGTTACCTGAAGAGCCAGACACATAGCATCTTGCATTTCTCCAGGCAGGACAGTACGTCGCAGGTTTGGGTGTGTGTGGCTCTGTGCCACCTCTCAGGCACAGTAGTGAGTGACGCGTGTGGCCGGAGGCAGTTCCGGCTGCGGAGGAGGTTGTCAGGATTACCCAGTCAGCTTTATCAGTGAGGAATCTGGTTTTGGGATCTCCATCTGTATCTCTTATTTGTTGCTATAAAAAGCTGCAAACTTTCTAACTTTGTGGTTTAAAATAACATTTTCTTCTTGCTCCTTTTGGGGTTAGGATTGGTCTCAAGGCTTTGGTTTGGGTTAAGGTCTGCTCACTGGATTTTTCCTTCCTCCTGGGCCAGTGGATCACCCAGAGTAAGAGCCATGGTGATGGCAGGAACACAAAAGCCCAGCCAAGCAGCTCAGCACATGAAGGTCTGTTCTTGTGTCACATTTGCAAACATTCCACCAGCCAAAGCCAGCCAGCCATGTGGCCCAGTCCGACCTCAGTGGGCCATGGAAATCTGCTCTGCCCACTCCAGTGAGCCCAGAGGGCAGTGAATATTTACTGAATTATCCAAACTATTGCACCATCTGCCTTGAAGGGCCGACACTGTGCAGCTGAGGACGAACAGACACTGGGGACTGGTCTGAGGACCCGTAGGACAGGAGGGCGGGAAAGTAGTGAAAAACAGAAGCACTAGAGCCTGAATAAACTAGGTCTATATCCCTGCTTCTTTATTCACTAAACATGCCGCTTACCTCTCTAGTTTCAGTTTCCTCATTTGTAAAAGGAGGAGGATGCCAGATGCCTCAAGGAGGGTGAATGTGCCGGGAGAGGAGGCAGAAAATGAGGACCACTTGGTGAGGGAGTTTGGCTGTGAAGGGAAGGAGAGAAATGCACTCTTTACAAGAAGAGGACACTAGAATATGTAAGTAAAGCAGGAGACAGAAGTTGAAAGAGACATGAGGATGGCTTCTGTGTCAGCTAGTTAGAATTTCCCCAAATTCCTTCAAGAACGGTTTACTGAGCTACCAGTATGTGCAGATTCCAGTCTAGTTGCTGGGACTACATCAATGAATAGAATGTATAAGAATCACTGCCCTCTTGGTGGGATGGGGAGGGGGGTTGATATTTACTAAGCATGTACTATATTTCAGGCACTGTGCTGTGCTCCAAACTCACCACTGCAAAATGCAAACTACTACATCTACTTTGAGCACAGGAAACAGAGTAAATAACTTCGCAGTGGCCATCTGAAGCCAGGTAAAGGCATGGCTGATACTGCTCGCTCCCAGAGACCTTCTATTCTGTTGCATCCCCAGGCATCAAGGAGCCAGCTTGAAGATGAGCCTCTGAGCCTCTTGGAGGAACATAGAGAGTAGAAGAGAGGAGATGGAAACAGCCTGTTAAGCTGATTTGCGAAGACTACAGATGGGGCGAGGCCTGCATGCTGATGGGAGCTGAGGCACAGGACAGGGGTGCTGAGGTGGGTGTTGGAGCATGGGTGAGAGTCCTGCCTGCAGGGACCGTCTTTCCCGGACTGTCCAGAGGAGCAGAGAGGCTTAGGAGCCTGTTCTTAAGAGTTAGAAAGTAGGGGTTGTTCCAAAGGGATCATTGTGAGCTGCTTCATCCTTTAAGCCCAGCCAGCTCTCATCACTAGTGTCAAATGCCTAATGATAACAGGACTGAGGCTTGCCTGAAATCGAAAAGAAATCGGGAACAGATGTTAGAAAACCATTTTTTTTTCTTTTTACTTTGAATGTGAAGCTAAGCCTAGAGATTATTGGCAGAACCCTGACACATAGCAGAAACAATTAGCTGCCTGGCCTGAGACTGAATGGAATCCCCAGCTTCCTTTTCCTTCCTTCCCAGCTCAAGCTAGACATGCTTCAGAGGACTGGACATGGCCTTCCCAATGGTTGTATGGACCTCATGCTGCCTACGCTGTTTGGCCTTCAAGGCTCTTGTTTTGCACCTCCCAACCCACCATCTTCCTACACTTTCCTCTCTAATCCCCTTTACCCCCCACTAATCATGCAAGCTTGGCAGGTATATACATATGCGTTCACGCAGACAGGACACATGCAACTTCCCATCTTGGAAACTGCCTCAGGGATTATAGTGGGGGTCATTCTCAACCACATAGAGTCTGCCAGGGACTTATGATTCTCTTATTCAAGGTACCTCAAAACAAATCTTTCTGTGCAACTTTTAGTCCCTTCAACTGAATGGGCTTTTTGCTGGAGCCTCTTTTGGAAGTTTCATGAGTATGGGCCTCAAAGAGACTCTTAGTTAAACACTTACTGTGAGACAGACACCCTAGAAGCATATTCTAACTTTGTTCAGGGTCTGGCCAGCCTGTGAACCTAGATGGGGTCTCTGTGTTTGTTGTAGCTCGTGTTTCATTGGCTCCCTCCTCCTCCTGAAGAACTCCCTGATCCTTGAAGAGGACCTTAAGATGGTCACCCAACAATTCCCACACTAGCTGGTGGGCTGTGACAGCCACACAGACTGTGTCAAAGTCTGTCTCCCTGCCCTCCTGCCCATGGCAGTTGTCAGAGCTCTGACATTGATGACTCAGCCCAGGTCCCTGAGTGCCCCTCAGTCTGCCACTCCTCAGAGATTAGAACATGACTATACTCTACCTCAGACTTCCTACCATCTACCCCCTTCCCCCATTTGTGTTGCTTGGCTCCTAGACAGTGTTTGTTATGGACCATGGTTTATCAAGACCGTCTGGAAATTCATTCCTCTCTTTTCTGCTTGCAGCTCCTCTTTTCATGAGGTTTATACTTAAGTTTCTTTAGCTAGACTGGGTGACCACGATCCCCAGCAGATGTCATCTTGTCATTGCCTTCCATTGTTTTTGTGCCTACCCTCCTCCTGCTTACATCCCCTGCTCTCTATGCAAAGAAGGACCCATGTTCCCTGCCCCATGCCTTTGGACATGCCAAGATGTCTCTGACTCTAAGTGTCAGTGGGATGTACCACTTAATCTCAGAGTACATTACATTGACTCCTCATAACAATCCTGTAAGGTCCACCATGTAATTTTGTGGTCCAAATCATGGGGCAGAGGCTGAAAGCAACTGGGAAATCATCACTGAACTGCTTTCCAAAAGCCCTGGGGCCTAGACCTGGTTTTGCCATGAATCCTGATATAACCTTGAGCAAATGGGTTCTCCTCTGTGGTTTTCAAACACCTGCCAATGAACTGGAGGCAACAAGATGACTCTCCAAATTTCCTCTCTGTTTCAGCAAGAGTGATTTCTGGTTCAAGAACAGGCTAGGAGGATGTTCTTGGCAGTTTCTTTGCCCACATGGCACCTGGCCATGCACTCCTTGAACACCTTCAACACGTATATTCATTGCTTGAGGGGTAAAGACAGCTCAGTACTTCTCTCTGCGCCAGTTTGAGAGCCTCATTGCTCTCTGCATTACACCTTGGCCTTACTCAATGGATAGGGCAGAGCCCTGCTGGACCTCTTCTCCTACTGCTGTCCCCTCACTATCTCCATGTCAACAACACTGGCCTCTGTGTTGATCCTTGACACACTAGACTCAGTAACCCCAGAGCTGTTCCTTCTCCCTGAGACACCCTTATCCCAGATACCTGCAGAGCTTCAGCCCTCATCTTTTTCATCTTTTCTCAGCTGTTATCTTTTTAGCAAAGCCTTCTCTTTAGCCTCTGTAAAAGCATTGCCCACAGCACAACTCCTATATTCTCTTCTGGCTTTACTCCCTCCCACTCTAGCCACTTATTACTGTCTGACATACTATGTATATATATGTGTGTATGTGTGTGTGTATATATATATATATGTATATATACACTATGTATATATATATATATATAAGTAATATATATATATTACTTATAATTTAGAAACATTGTCTGTCTCTGCACTTTGGTATGCAAGGGGTTTGGTCACTTTTGCTCATTTCTCTGTCCAAAGCATTTAGAGCCCCAGCTAAGACATTACAACTACAGGAAGCACGCTTGATATGTAATATAATGTAGAATACAATGTAGTGGGTTTACCTGAAACAGTCTCTGGCACATAGCTGGCACTTGTGTCATGCACAAGCTATCTATTCTCGGCACAAGTAAATCTCTTGGAAGTAGAGTGCAATATTCGTACTTGAATTTCCCATTCAAAGGCAATAGAGGCATGAAATGGGATGATACAGTCTTAGGATATAAATAGAAAGTTTTTTTCCCCAAAGATTTAGACCAATCTCTTATCCACCCTCACCTCTGAACAAAGTGATTTAATAATCAGGGAGGATAGCCTAGAGGTCTATGAAAATGATAGTTAACACAGAGATTCAAGTTTATTAATTGTCATCATTGGAAGACAATTCTCATGGGCCTCTTGCATTTCTGAATATTCTGTGAGCAGAAACACTAACTGCCTTTATTCTGGACCATCTTTTCAAAAATGTTTGTAGAGCTAACAGCTTTGTTAGATAGAGTTAGTGCTTCCTTCTGGAACAAGTCAGAAAGGATGGCCATTCATTATAAAAGATGTGGGTTCCCTAAGCTGAGGGTTGCTCTCCTGTGGTGCATTCCAGTGCATGTGCAGGTATCATCTGGCCCACTTTGCATCATCTAGTGAGAATTGGGATTCTGGGAAACAGTGCAAATGCTAATGCTCTGGCTATTCAGTTGGAATCTCCTTTCTTCCATCTTGCTCACCCAGTCTAGCATCCATGGTACATGCCTAACTCTTAACTTGTTAGTCACAGTAGATTAATTTCTAGACCCAATACAATTCTTGCCACTCATTGATTCTTTTTTCCATTAACATTTTAAACATATTTTATTGAGTTGATTACAAAACAAATACCTGGTTGCTGTGAAAATTTTAAATAATGCAGAAATGTAAAAAGTTTTAAAAATCTAAAAACTCCTTTTCCCACTTCTCCTCCCCATAGACAACCTGTCAGTAGCTAGTATATCTCTTTCCAAACTCCTGTGCATGCATACATAATCTCCCTCTCTCATGTGCATGCTGTCTTTCCCTCTCTCTCAGACTCACATTCATTCTCACTGATTTAATTTGGGTTTTTAAATTAAGACAATTGGCACTTGAAAGGCCATTATAGACACCCCTCTATGTCAGTACATACAGATATACCCCCTTCCTTTGAACATGGCATATTCCTTCATCCTGTGGGTCTGTACAAACATGTGGCTTCTATAGACTGATTTCTTGTGCAAAACATTGAAGATACACAGGGTGAAGGATGTGCAGATCTGCCATTTTGATCCAGGCATTTTGAATATAAATATTCAAATTGGTATTATGCTAATGTTGATGGGATTTTACTGTGAAAATATTTTTCAGCCTCAAAAGGCCTTGGGCCAATTTAAATCCTTGATTTTTTTTTTTTTTGTTAAACTATTAATTAAACCATCTCTATTTTTCTTTTTTGGTTGTAATTGTAGATTACTAAAATAATGCTTATTTGTATTAGTTCTTTTTCCATGAAAACTTCTGAATGGAGTTTATGTATCAGTTTTGATCCATGTTAAGTTATATGGATTATAAATTTGGCTTTAGTGAGTTTTCTTTTCTAGCCATTGCTTTCTGTCCAGTTCAGTTTTCCTGGGCTAAATTGTATATATCCACATGTTATTTACTCTTACTATTTTTATCCATTGTTCATTTACTGCATGTTAATTATTTTTACAGATCATATTCATTAAAACTTTGATAAGAGGCTTCATAATTAGTTTTCACAGCAAATCCTAAAGAAAGTTGTGAGCAGTCACCTTAGGGGGTCCAGAATGGCTTTCT
This sequence comes from Rhynchonycteris naso, assembly GCA_037038555.1. NCBI lineage: Eukaryota > Metazoa > Chordata > Mammalia > Chiroptera > Emballonuridae > Rhynchonycteris > Rhynchonycteris naso. Next base: position 332,909,386 of record CM072995.1, on the reverse strand, counting down.
GGTCCTGGACTGGTCTGTTGTATGGCTGTGCAAACTGCTTCTCTCATCCCCATCTCTTTGCCTATGGTATGTCCTCCCTGTGCCCTGTCTAGGCCAGGAGTAAGTGAAGGACAGAACCTGTGGAATCAAATATCCTTGTAGCCAAAATGGTGAAGCTGAAGCATCCTGCCTTTGGTACATGAATATAAGACATAGTTCGTTTTTCTAGGTGAACAGAAATAAGAATAGGTACAAAAGAGAAGAATGAATCACTTGAGCTAAGACTAATGGAATCACACTCAATGCTCTGGGAATATAGAGGAATAATCAACTACTTCTTCTTGAAGAAGTGAAGATGAAAACAACAGCCATGTTCACCAGGCCACCCTAATATGAAAATGTGAGATTTCACAAAATATTTCCAGAAAAGCATTAAAATATAGATTCAGGGGAAAGCTTTTTTTTTTTTTTTTTCTTTTGCTTAACTTTCAGTAAACTAAAACTTTTCAATTACTTATAATTCTCCCTCCCAGACCCTTGCCCTTTCCTGAATACTCTGGTTAATCAAGGTTGAACTGTACCTCCCAGGGGACCTAAGAGAAGTGCTCTTGAGCTTGAGGAACATTTGGCTTTAGGGACAGAGAGTCACTTATATGGTACTGTGTCTTTTAGACACAACAGGCAAAGTCTTCTTTCTTTGTCTACTTTTCTAAACTAAGTATCTATTAATATAGAATCTTGGCTAGTGCTGGGGCACAGAGGGCTGGGCAGGAGAGGCTCCATGTGCAGCTCAGAAAGCTTTCAAAGCCATTATCTCCTGGGACACAGCAGGAGCCAAAGTGGGTGTCATTAGAGGCCTCAAAAAGCTGGTCTGCATCCCACCAGAGATGCACAAAAAAAGTTAATTACCAAGATGAGCTGGCTGAACAAAGGACCAAAGACAAGAAACTGTAAAAAGAAAAAGTAAAGACAAGATACCTTGGGACCAAATGGCAGTTCCGTAAATAATAAACGCAGTGGGAAGTTTGGGGGCCTTTCTGTAACTGTGGGAGCCATGAGGGAAAAGGAGATTTTAGAACAACATTAAGATAGAAATCTTCAAACCATAGCTGGCCCTAAATCCTGCAGAGTCAAGAAGGGAAAGAAAGGGGTCCCCTGTACTTCCAGGAAGGATTCTTTGTATACCTGCCACAGGCTCCACCCCCCGGCTCCCTTGTCTTTTTACATATTTAAGGAAAATACTATAAGTTTCTCATCTTTTGAAATCAGCCAAGTTAATAAGAGCAATGTGCTGCATTGCCTCTTCTGGCTTGCTTATATGTGACACTTATCATAAGAACCTCTCTTAGCAAACAGTTTATAGATGTGCCTAGGGCAGACACACAAGAGGGCACAGCCTGAGCCTGAAGACTGAGTTAGGTACCACATGCAATTATTAATGGACCATGTGCTCTAAGCAAACCTAAGACAGAAAAAATATTGAAATTAAACAAACACTTGGTTTTAGCTCTCAGTTTTGCTACTAACTGTGAGAATGCAGGGACTTACCATCTCAGAGCCTCCATTTTCTTCTTTGTAAAGTGGGTACAATTACACCTGCCACAAAAGGTCAGTCTGATAATACAATTAAATGATCATAAGTCTAGGCTCCCTTTGCTGCTTTCAGTGATGCCATGGTCCTTGTATTACGGGAGCTCATTAAAATAGGTGATGATGGTGTCCTCAGTAAGAATGATGATGACAAGGCTTGGAGCATGTCCTCGGGTGTAGTAGATTTAGCTCCCGAAAGTAGGATACAATATAACAAGAATCTTGACAATTAGGATGGATAGAACACTCTTCAGACACTGTGGGTTTATTAAACCAGAAGGTTTCAAAGTGAGCTCCCTCACCGAAGTATCTGGTGCATGTGACTGTTCATGTTCATCTACATTATGAATTGCATAGGTGGACACCTCTCTCTATGCCATGGGACTTCTCATGGGTTGGCCAGATAATTAACTTCATGGCATGTCATTTACCAACACTCCTGGAAAATCTGAAGTATAAATAGATACTTCTACCAGAGGTTCTATTAGATTTAATAATTGATTAAGAAGTTAAGGGATATCTAACATTACATAGCTAATCTAGAAAGAAACCTTAGGATTTTCTGGGTGACTTCCGTCTGCAAAATCTGTTTGCAACCCATGCATTTTCTTTCTTTTCCTAAGGGCATTCAAGCACACAAGACACCTTTGCTCATTCCCCCATTCTGGATACCTGTTGTAGGCTCTGAGAGTTTGAAAAGGTCAGGGACCTCTGGCTAGCTCTGCCTGAAACCAGCGTCTCTCCTCTCATCTGCAGCTCCTACCACACATGTGGTGTCCTCTGTGACGCCCTTGAGTCTGGTCAGTGCCTTTTGCAGTAAATTGAATGGTGGCTCCGAAAAGATATGCCCACCCAGAACCTGTGAACCGAGACTTATATGGAAAACAAAGTTTTTGATGATGCAATTTAGTGAAAATCTCAAAAAGAAACCATCCTGGGTTACCTCAGTGGACTCTAAGTCCAATGACAAGTGTCTTTATAAGTCAAAAGAGGAGAAGATGCAGACGAGAAAGAAGGGACAGCAAATAAGAACAGGGACAGATGGGAGTGACGTAGCCACAAGGGAAACGACAACCTCCAGAAGACAGAAGGCCAAGGAGGATCCTCTTCTCGAGCCTCTGGAGGAAGCGTGACCCTGCTGACAGCTTGATTCTGCACTTCTAACCTCTAGGACAGCGAGAGTATATTTCTGTTCTTTAAAAGCCACATGGTTTGTGATCATTTGTTACGGCAGTCCTGGGAAGCTCATACTCCAGTCCAGCTTGCGCTCTGCCAGGCATGCTCTCCCAAGCCTCTCTCCAGCACTGCCTGGGAAGGGCGATTTACGTCACAATGGATCTGTCATCCTATCTCTTTCCACTCACTCTCAATGTTCCTGTTCAACCCAGAAAGTTGTTGCTCTCTCAACTTTCCATCTGCTCACCCAGTTTTTCAGGTCCACTCTTTTCTTTGTCATATCCCTTCAGATTTCTTTATGCTTTAATATTTGGGGGTGCAGTCACACATATCTCAGTCTCATCTATCCAACCTGAAGACACCTATGCTCAGGACACACTTTGCAGTCATCTGTACTTTTATCATAGCTGATCGCCTTCTCTCTTCCTATTCTGATAACACCTCCTACAGCTTCTTGGCAAAAGGACTTAATACCACCTGTTCACCTGCTTGCATTTATTCATGGATGAGGAGTTCACCAACCCTAGGGACTAGGTTTGGTCTGACTAGGTTCTGTCTGTCTTTTAGGACCCAGGATTGACCGGGTGTTAAACCAAACCTGCTTTCTCATCTGTAACTTCACCCACTGCAATTTTTTCCTGTCTGGAGTTAAACGGGACATGCAGGCTTCTGATATTTGCAGTGCCGGCCGTCATCGTCCCTATGGTCCCTTGGTGTCAGGTGAGTAGCTCCATTTCCTCCAGGTAATCTGTGCCAGATGTGCTTCTGGCCCTGTGCAGACTCAATGCATGCTCCTCTGTAGTGTTTTCTCTAGCCCGGGCACCTTCACTGTGGCTCCAGTGATGAGAAAGTCTCTCTGGCCCCTCACTCCTCATACCACAGCCCCAGGGGGAGGGCCTGGCCAACTCTTCTCTCTTGCCCCTTTGTCTCCCTTCCTTTTGGGAAAAGTCTGTATCCCTCTTCGTGATTCTGAAGAGGTTGATCAAGGGTGTCAATAGTCTCACCCCAGAGAGAGCACATCATCCTTCTGGACACGGTATGTGGGTCCGGATGGACTCTTGCAGGAATTCATTTGTGATCAGGGGTTGTTGTTAGCATGTAAACCTCGGGGGCAACTTACCTAACTCTGGCAGAAGCCCTAGTGGAGAAAGCTGCAGCACAACAGAAAACAATTGAGAGAGAGAGAGAGAGTTTCTGGTGATATACCTGGAGCATTGGGATTCACCAGTGTTTGATGCTAAAACCACGCCTGGACTTTTCAGTTATGTGATCCTAGAAATACCATCTTTGCTCGAGCTCGTTTGACTGGTTTTGCTGTCTTTGCAAGCAAGAGTCTTGCCCAGTACATCCAGTCCAGCCAGTGCTCCTCGTGGGCCACCTGGGAAGGACTGGCTGTGTTCAGTCTTGGGCATCTTGCCAAACCTCCTTGCACCTTTCTGATTCTGCGTTCAGCCAAAGTTGCGCATTCCTTCCTGATAGCCTAATAACTGCTGTCCTCTTGTTTCACATTAGTCATTTGCAACCCAGCTTTCAGTTTGGGCATCCCCCCCATTCCTGCTCCTTAAGCCCATTTCTAGGCTCTACTCCATAAGACCTCTTGTGCAGAGGAGTGTCCTAATGCTGAAGTCCTGTTTTTCTTAAGCCCGAAAAGAACCCATTTGTCCTAGTCGGTGTCTGCATTCCTCAATAGAACCCAAAATGCAGAGGCTCCAAGAAATCTTGTGCATGCACTGTAAGAAGGATCACCTTTATTTCATCCAATTTAACCATAAGAATAACAGCATTGAAAAACAATCTTTAACAATCAATGCACTGATGAATTATGCAGTGAATCATCAGTATCACCCCCAAATATTATGTCTACAGAAAATGGCATTATACAGCTAATTGTTAACTGGGAAACTTTCATTAATTCAAACAGGTCAACATTTTAAATGATACTGTCATATAAATGCGGTGTGAAGGTTTATGTGCAGCTCACTCTAAGGTATTCCTTTTTTGTGTGTGTGAAGCCGACTAATGCTGCATTATGTTTTATTGTGCAATAAAATTATGTGCTAAAATTATGCTCATAAATGTACGCAAATGTAAACCAAGCTATTAGTTATGTTTTCACAGATAAAAGTCATTAGCATAGCTATCAAACTCTTCTCCCATTTGAATAACAGAATTATGTCTGGAGTCTCTGGCTGGCATGCTGGGGCCCCATCTCAGAGAGAACTAGTGTAAATCTTGCTTCCTGTTGGTTATGTAGGAACAAGTATCCTGACCTGACTTCCACCCACAGAGGCCAGGCCGGTTCTGTGTGGAACCCGCTAGAGCCACCAGCTGAGGAAGGACCCTTTCAGCCTCTCTCAGCATCTCACCTCTCTAGGAAGTCATTCTTAACACCTCCCCACCTACTTCCTGCTAATTAGACTTATTGAAAAACAATTGCAGATCCTTTGAGATTTCAGGAGGCTGACAGCATCTTTTAGCAACAGTCACAAGGAAACAAAGTTTCATGTATAATTCATGAGGTACATGGTCATCCTGGTGGGAAATTATCTCCTGACAGGCTTGGCAGTGGTGGTGTCCTGTCAGCATGGCCTACAGTGTATAATTAAAGCCTGAACAGAACAAATTAATGCTGATTACTTTATAAACAGTTTGAAAGCCTGAATTCTGTTCCCTGTCTTGCAAGAAGGAAACAGATATTTTAGAAATGTGTAGATTCCCCCCCCCACTAATAGTTCTGCTAATAAAGGACCCTTGAATAGATATTACAGTTAACATTCTTTATCCTCCAATTTGCTTCCATGAAGCTCAACTGTACTAAGTCAGAGGCGCCAAACCAAAAATTTGGCAGGTGCTAAATTTCCATGCTGTAAATGTGAGCCTCTCTCCTGTAAATCCATGCTTGTCTGTCTGTCCAAGCTGATAAAAGCTCCGACATTCACGAAATGTGAGTGCTGTCCAGGCCTGATCAAGTCAGTTAGTCACACCTTTATTTTAGAGATCAGATAACTAAAGCCAGTGAAACGGAGAGAGTGGCCCTAGGTCAAGCTGAGCTATGATGAGATCGGTTGGCGGCTAATCCAGAGTTCCTTCCAGGGCCTTGCATCTGGAACAACAGCAGCAATGTTAAACCAGTGTTTTCAAAAACTTACCATGTACCAGGCACTATGCTAAAGTCTCACTGAATTCTTGCAACATACTATTTCCCCACTTAACAGGTGGGAAACTGAGGCTCAGAAACATTCAGGTGCTTGCCAAGCTGTCTCACCTGGCTGAATAAATGAGCGACCAGTGGCTAGGACATGCTACTTTCCCTCCATCCTTACAGATGCCAACCTTACCCAACCCCCCTCCACTTTTGTCTGACTTGTTAAACCCATTTGCTAAGTCTGTCTCGTTGCCTCCAACTCTGATCTCTTCTAGTGGATTTGCCACGCCTCAGCCCAAGCTAGAAACAGTTTTAGAGAAGAAATCTGTCATTCTACCTCCAGCATAAAAGAGTTCAACAAATCTCTATTCAGCTCCTACCATTTGCCAGGCACAGTGCTAGGAACTGGGCATGTATTGGTGACAAAACAGATGTGGTGTCCAAACTCATGGAGTTTACAAGTAGGTGGAGGGGATAGGTGATGGCTCCCCATTGTCCTTGGGTCAAGATCCAAATTCCTGCAGCATTGTTTACAGTAGCCAAGATCTGGAAACAGCCCAACTGTCCATCAGTGGATGAGTGGATTAAAAAGCTGTGGTACATATATACGATGAAGTACTACGTGGCCGTGAGGAAGAAGGAAATATTATCTTTTGCGATAACATGGATGGAACTGGAAATTATTATGCTAAGTGAAATAAGCCAGGCAGAGAAAGAAAAATACCATATGACCTCACTCATTTGAGGAATCCAATGAACAATGTGAATTGAGGAACGGAATTGAGATAGAGGAGGGATCAAAGGGACCAGAGGGAAAGTGGTCAGAGGGAAAGTAGAAGAGAAGATGGGATCAGAGAAGGAAAGAGATTAATGAAATTATATATATAAAACACAGCATTATAGAGAACAGGACAGCAAATCCTTGAAGGAAGAGGGGAAGGCATTGGGGGGAGGGAGCATGGGGGGAGCCCAGGGAGAATAAGGAGGTAGGGGAGATATATTCAGTGGGATACTTGAATCTATATAAACACAAATTAATATCATAAAAAAGATCCAAATTCCTAACCATAGTTAAAAGGCTCAACAAACCCTGAGCTCATTTAAAAAAAGTTTTTTTTTCAATTACAGTTGACATACAATATTATATTGGTCTCAGATGTGCAACGTAGTGATTAGACATTTCTATAACTTACGAAGTGATCACCCTGATAAGTCTAGTACCCGTCTGGCACCACACATAGTTAATACAATATTATTGATTATATTTCCTATGCCATACTTTACAGCCCCATGACTATTTTTTTTTTTTTTTTTTTTTTTTTTTAATTTTTTTTTTTTTTTTTATATATATATTTTATTATTATTAATTCTAATGGGGTGACATCCATAAATCAGGGTACATATGTACAATGAAAACATCTCCAGGTTATCTTATCATTCAATTGTGTTGCATACCCATCACCAAAAGTCAAATTGTCCTCTGTCACCTTCAATCTGGTTTTCCCTGCGTCCCTCCCCTCCTCCCTATCCCATTCTTCCCTCCCTCCCCCCATCCCATAACCACCACTCTCTTGTCCATGTCTCATACCCTCACTTTCATGTCCCACCTATGTATGTAATCGTGCTGTTCTCAGTTTTTCTTTTTTTCTGATTTACTTATTTCACTCCGTATAATGTTATCAAGGTACATCCATTTTGTTATAAATGATCCGATGTCATCATTTCTTATGGCTGAGTAGTATTCCATAGTATATATGTACCATAGCTTTTTAATCCACTCGTCTTCTGACGGACACTTGGGCTGGTTCCAGATCTTCGCTATTGTGAACAATGCTGCCACGAACATGGGGGCGCATTTCTTCTTTTCGAACAGTGCTATGGTGTTCTTAGGGTATATTCCTAAAAGTGGGATAGCTGGGTCAAAAGGCAGTTCGATTTTTAATTTTCTGAGGAATCTCCAAACTGTTTTCCACAGTGGCTGCACCAGTCTGCATTCCCACCAGCAGTGCAGAAGGGTTCCCTTTTCTCCACATCCTCGCCAGCACTTCCTGGTGTTGCTTTTTATAAGTTCTTTATAAATTTTAGTTATTAACCCCTTATCAGATGTGCTGTCAAATATGTTCTCCCATTGTGTGGTTTGTCTTTTTATTCTGTTCCTATTGTCTTTAGCTGTGCAAAAACTTTTTAGTTTGATATAGTCCCATTTGTTTATCTTGCCTTTTATTTCAGTTGCCCATGAAGATAAATCGGCAAATATACCGCTGCTACAGATGTCGGAGAGCTTGCTGCCTATGTTTTCTTCTAAGATGTTTATGGTTTCACGGCTTACATTTAAGTCTTTTATCCATTTTGAGTTTGTTTTTGTGAATGGTGTAAGTTGATGGTCTAGTTTCATTTTTTTGCAGGTAGATGTCCAATTTTCCCAACACCATTTGTTAAAGAGGCTGTCTTTACTCCATTGTATGTTCTTTCCTCCTTTGTCAAATATCAGTTGTCCATAAAGCTGTGGGTTTATTTCTGGGTTCTCTGTTCTGTTCCATTGATCTATGTGCCTGTTCTTATGCCAGTACCAGGCTGTCTTGAGTATAATGGCCTTGTAGTAAACCTTGATATCAGGAAGAGTGATACCTCCTGCTTTATTTTTTCTTTTTAAGATTGCTGAGGCTATTCGTGTTCTTTTTTGGTTCCATATAAATTTTTGGAATATGTGTTCTATATCTTTGAAGTATGTCATTGGTATTTTAATTGGTATTGCATTGAATTTATAAATTGCTTTGGGTAATATAGACATTTTAATGATGTTTATTCTTCCTAGCCATGAGCACGGTATGTGCTTCCACTTGTTTGTATCTTCCTTGATTTCTTTTATCAATGTTCTATAATTTTCTGAGTACAAGTCCTTAACCTCCTTGGTTAAATTTACTCCTAGGTACTTTATTTTTTTGGCTGCAATAGTGAAGGGGATTGTTTCCTTAATTTCTTTTGCTGATATTTCATTGTTGGTGTATAGAAATGCCTCTGATTTCTGAGTATTAATTTTATATCCTGCCACCTTGCTGAATTCATTTATCAGGTCCAGTAGTTTTTTGACTGAGACTTTAGGGTTTTCAATATACAATATCATATCATCTGCAAATAATGACAGTTTTACTTCTTCTTTTCCAATTTGTATGCCTTTTATTTCTTCTTCTTGTCTGATTGCTGTAGCTAGGACTTCCAGAACTATGTTGAATAAGAGTGGTGAAAGTGGGCAACCCTGCCTGGTTCCTGATCTTAAGGGGATTGCTTTTAATCTTTGTCCATTTAGTATGATGTTTGCTGTCGGTTTATCATAGATGGCCTTTATCATGTTAAGGAATGATCCCTGTATTCCCACTTTACTGAGAGTTTTGAGCATGAATGGGTGCTGGATTTTATCAAATGCCTTTTCTGCATCTATTGAGATTATCATGTGATTTTTGTCCTTCCTTTTGTTTATGTGGTGAATCACATTGATTGATTTGCGAATATTGAACCAGCCTTGCCTCTCCAGAATAAATCCCACTTGATCGTGGTGTATGATTTTTTTCATATATTGCTGGATCCGGTTGGCTAATATTTTGTTGAGAATTTTAGCGTCTAAATTCATCAGGGATATAGGCCTATAATTTTCTTTCTTTGTGTTGTCTTTGCCCGGTTTTGGGATCAGAATTATGCTCGCCTCATAAAAGGAGTTTGGAATTCTTCCTTCCTCTTGAATTTTTTGAAATAGCTTCAGGAGAATAGGAGTTAGTTCTTCTTTGAATTTTTGATAGAATTCACTTGTGAAGCCATCAGGCCCAGGACTTTTCTTTGTTGGGAGTTTTTTGATAACTGTTTCGATCTCATTTGCTGTAATTGGTCTGTTTAGGTGTTCTGATTCTTCCAGATTGATTTTTGGAAGGTTATATGATTCAAGAAATTTGTCCATTTCACCAAGATTGTCTAATTTTTTGGCATATAGTTCTTCATAGTATTTTCTTACAATGCTTTGTATTTCTGTTGTGTCAGTTGTTATTTCTCCACTGTCCTTTCTAATTTTATTTATTTGAGTCCTCTCTCTTTTTTTCTTGGTGAGTCTAGTTAAAGGTTCATCAATCTTGTTTACCTTTTCAAAGAACCAGCTTCTTGTTTCATTGATCCTCTGTATTGTTTCCTTAGCCTCTATGTCATTTATTTCTGCTCTGACCTTTATTATTTCCTTTCTTCTACTTGTCTTGGGTTTTATTTGTTGTTGTTTTTCTAGTTCTTTTAGATGCAGGGTCAAGTTGCTTATTTGAGCTTTTTCTAGCTTCTTATGATATGCCTGTAGTGCAATAAACTTCCCTCTCAGAACTGCTTTTGCTGTGTCCCATAAATTTTGAGTTGATGTATGCTCATTATCATTTGTTTCTAGAAACTTTTTTATTTCTTCTTTGATCTCATTGTTAATCCATTCATTATTTAATAACAAGCTATTTAGTTTCCAAGTGTTTGAGTATTTTTCAGTTTTTCTTTTGTGGTTAATTTCTAGTTTCATGGCATTGTGATCAGAGAAAATGCTTGATATGATTTCAATCTTCTTAAATTTATTGAGACCATTTTTGTGTCCTAACATGTGGTCTATCCTAGAAAACGTACCATGAGCGCTTGAGAAGAATGTATATTCTACTGCTTTAGGGTGAAAAGTTCTGAAGATATCTATTAAATCAAGTTGATCTAGTGTATCCTTTAAGTCTGCTGTTTCTTTATTAATTTTCTTTCTTGAGGATCTATCCAGTGTTGTTAGAGGGGTATTGAAATCCCCTACTATGATAGTATTGCTGTTAATCTCGCCCTTTATATCCATCAAAGTCTGCTTTATGTATGTCGGGGCTCCTATATTTGGTGCATAGATATTTACAATAGTTATATCTTCCTGTTGAATTGTTCCCTTTATCATTATGTAGTGTCCTCTTTTATCTCTTACTACAGCCTTTGTTTTAAAGTCCATTTTGTCTGATATAAGTATTGCTACCCCTGCTTTTTTTTCATTTCCATTTGCATGAAATATTTTTTTCCATCCTTTTACCTTCAGTCTATGAACATCTTTTATTTTAAGGTGTGTCTCTTGTAGACAGCATATGTATGGGTCCTGTTTCTTTATCCATGCAGCTACCCTATGTCTTTTGATTGGATCATTTAATCCATTTACATTTAAGGTTATTATTGATATGTAGTTGTTTATTGCCATTTTATTCTTTAAAGCTGTATTCTTCTTTTGCTCTATTCTTTCCTCCCTTTAAACTGTTCACAAGAGGCCCCTTAGTATCTCTTGCAGAATTGGTTTGGTTTTTATGAATTCCTTGAGGCTTTCTTTTTCTGGGAAGCTCTTTATTTCTCCTTCAATTTTAAACGTTAGCCTTGCTGGATAAAGTAGTCTTGGTTGTAGATTCTTGTTCTGCATTACTTTGATTATTTCTTGCCATTCCCTTCTGGCCTCAAGTGTTTCTGTTGAGAAGTCCGATGTTAACCTTATGGGGGCTCCTTTGTAGGTGATAGTCTTTTTTTCTCTAGCAGCTTTTAAAATTTTTTCTTTATCCATTAGCTTTGGTATTTTAACTATGATGTGTCTTGGTGTAGATTTTTTTGGGTTTCTCCTTAATGGAGTTCTGTGTGCTTCTTGAATGTGTGGAGTGTTTCCCAGCCTTAATTTAGGAAAGTTTTCTGCTATAATTTGATTGAACAAAGTTTCCATTTCCTGTCCTCTCTCCTCTTCTTCAGGCACCCCTATGATGCGAATGTTGTTTCTCTTCATGTTGTCACAAAGCTCCCTTAGAGTTTCCTCACATTTTTTAAGTCTCTTTTCCTTTTTCTTCTCTGCTTCTGTGCCTTTGTTTATTGTGTCCTCTAACTCGCTTATTCGATCCTCAGCGTCATCCATCCTGCTTTTTATTCCTTCCATTGTGGTCTTCAGTTCTGATACTGTATTTGTCATTTCTGTCTGATTCTTTTTTATTATTTCAATTTCATTTTTTATACTTGTTATCTCTTTATTTAGGTGTTCATAATGACTATCCATTGTTGCTCTAATTTCTTTGAACATCCTAACTATCATTATTCTAAATTCTGCTTCTGGTAATTTGGTTATATCTGGTTCATTCAGGTCCTTCTCTGGGGATTTCTCTTGATTCATTTGGTTTGCATTCCTCTGCCTGCCCATTTTTTCTGTGTATAAGCAAGTTGTGGCCACTGGAGTCCAGTAGGTGTTGCCTTTGTGTTCTCTAGGTGTGGTCTATCTGCAGGCCCCCCACCCCCTCTGCCGGCGCCTAGGGTGGTTGGGTATGAGCGTTGCCAGCGCCGGCCCACTGTGGCTTTTGCTGTGATTTCTGCCTCTCCTCCGTGGGAGGGGCTGTCACTAAAGCCACAAGATTAGCACCAAGGGTAGAGGTGAGCACCTTTCCTCAGCTGCGGACCCAGCCTATTTCCGGACTTCCGCCCAGAACCAGCAGTCGGAGCCTGCTCGCTACAGTTCCGCGGGTTAGGCGGGGCTTTTGACGTGCTCTCAGCTGTAAGCTTTTGCCCGTCAGGAGCTTTAGCCCCGCCCTCGAGGCCAGGGCCCTTTGCGCAGGGTCGGAAACCAAGATTTATTGGGGCAGGCGTGTTTGCTGGCTTCCGCCGAGCTGCGTACTTCCGCTCGTCCCGGACTCTACCCCGCCCCCGCGTTCGGAGCCCGCTCGTGCACGTATTAACGCTATCCGGGGTTTCTCCGGCCGGATGGGGATAATAGCGTGGGCTCAGCTGCGAGCCTCCGCCTGTCTCAGGGTCCACCCCGTTCTCGTGCTCGGAGCCCGCTCGCGCACGTATACTGGCCAACCGCGGTTTTTCCGGCGGGCGGCGGGGGGGGGGGGGCGGACTGCTAGCGTCAGCTCAGCCACGAGCCCCTGCCCGTCCCTGGTCCTAGCCCGGTCCCCGCGGTCAGGGCCGGCTTGCGCAGGGCCTGCCTGTTCCTGGCCTCCCGCTTTGTCCCCGTAAGTGGGATTAAAGGCGGGCCCGCAGCTTCCGGACCGCTCTCGTGCTTACCCTCCGACCCTCTGGGCTAGACCGATCTCCCACCGGCCTGGCCTCTGCCCACGCCGACAGAACCGCCTTTCAGCGTCCTGCCGCCCCAAAACCTTAAGCAGCCCTCAGCAGAGTAGGAAGGGACCTAATACTCCACACTGTAGGCCTGGGAGCTCCCTCACTTGTTTCACAGCTCAAAACTGTCCAAACGTCTCCTCTTGGTTCTGGGACTGCAGGCTGGGGCTTGGTTCCTGGGACCCAGGTCCCTCCCTCTCCGCCAAACTCTCCTCCCGCCACACTGGTCTCTCCGGGCTGCCGTTTGCTCCGGGGAGCTGGGCAGCCCTCTTCGCGTTTTCGCTATTCCTACCAGTCTCAATGTGGCTTCTTCTGTGTTCCTTGGTTGAAGAGTCCACTTAGTTTTGTTCAAAGTTGGTTTATCCAGGTGATGGTTCTTAAAATTGAGTTGTAATCCACTTTGGTTCTGGGAGTTGGAAGTTGGTACGTCCGCCTACTCCGTCGCCATCTTGCTCCCCTCCCATGACTATTTTTATAACTGGCAATTTGTACTTTTTAATCCTTTTCATCTTTTTTGCCCAGCCCCCACCCCCTCCCATCTGGCAAGCAGCAGCTTTTTCTCTGTATCTAAGAATTTGTTTCTGTTTTGTTTGTTTTTATTTTTTAAAATTCCACATATAAATAATATCTAGTGGTATTTTCTTTTTTATCTGACTGATTTCACTTAATGTAATACCTTCTAGGTTCATCCATGTTGTTGCAAATGCTGAGACTTCTTTATTTTGGGGGCTGGGGCTAAGAAATATTGCATTGTATATATATGTACTACATTTTCTTTATCCATTTGTCTGCCAATGGACATTTAGGTTGTCTCCATATCTTGGCTATTGTAAATAGCACTGCAATGAACATAGGGGTGTATATATCTTTTCAAATTAGTGTTTTGAATGTTTTTGGATAAATACCCCCCAAAAATGGAATCACAGGTCATAAGGCAGTTCCATTTTTAATTTTTTGATAAACCCCCATACTGTTTCCCATAGCGGCTACCCCGTTTTGCCGTCCACCCACAGTGCACTAGGGCTCCACATCACTAATCATCAGGGAAATGCGGGTCAAAACCACGGTGAGCTATCACCTCACAGTTGCGAGAATGGCTACCATTGATGAATCAACAAACAAATGCTGGTGAGGATGCGGAGAAAAGGAAGCCCTGGCTCTTTTTCTCCAGCTTCAGTTCCAGAGATCCTTTTTGCATCAGACAAGTTTACAAAAACAAATAAATAGGTCTCAGCTGGATTTCTTCATTGCAAATTGAACTTTATGCCCTTCTGTCCCCACTGCCCCATAAGAACCCAGAGCCATACTCCTCTTTTTGTTAATGGAAGTAATATAACACAGACTCACATCACATCTCTCCTGGCTGAGCCACATTTCCCTAGAAGAGGCTGATGTATGTAACTGGGTCAAAGACACGTAGGACTAAGCCAGGTATGGGTTCAAATTCTAGTGCAGCCTCTTACTTCACTGCACTTGGACATGATATTTTTTCTTTACGAACTTTAGCTTTTCTTCAGATTGGGGCTAATAATACCTACATCTTATGGCAAGGGTACTCGCACTTTAGTATGCATCAGAATCACTCTGGCTTGTTAAAACACAGATTGGTAAACCCCTGTCACATCGGATTCAGTTGGCTGTGGTGGGGTCCAAGAATTGGTGTTTCTAACATGTTCCCTGGACATGCTGATGCTGCTGTGCAAGAAGCTGTATTTTGAGAACCACTGTTTTTGGGTGTTTGTGAGGTTTTATTTTCATTCTCTTTCATTGAGGTGTAATAGCACTTGTATCCAAAGAGTATAGCTCGATGAATTTTTACATATATGTACCAGCCTTGTATGTACTACCCATTCCAACTGAGATACAGAGTACGTCCAGCACCCTAGAGGATGCCCTGTGTCTTTTCCTAAAGAGAACCACTATTTGTAGTTACACTGTCATCTATTAATTTTCCTCATTCTTAGATTTTTATAGGTGAAATCTAATTATGTGTCTGGCTTCTTTTGTGTATGGCTTCTTTGGCTCAACATTATGTCTGTGAGAATTTGGCTTCTTTGTCTGGCTCAATATTATATCTGTGAAAATTTGTTCTTCTTCACTGTTATGTGGTATCTTATTGTGTAAATATACCATAATTATTTATCTGTTCTACTGTTGAGAAATTTAAGTTGTTTCTAGTAGGGGACTATCATAAGTGGAGGCATTATGAGCATTCTTGTACCCCTCTTTTGGAAGACTGAGAACTCATTTTTATTAGCCATAAACCCAGGTGTGCGATTGCTGGGTGACAGGGAATTCATTTCTTAGTTTCAGTTCATACTACCACTTTTACAGTGGTTGTACCAAATCACGCTCCCATCAGCAACACGGCATTCTAGTTGCTCCACATCTCTAGCTCTTCTGCTCCGGGGCAGCCCAGGGTGAGTGATGGGGTCTGTGAGAAGGCCTACTGCTTCCTCTGTGGCCCTGACCTTCAGGGCTTTCTCAGCCAGCATAAACTCTCAGCCCACTGCCAGCCTTCCAAACTGGTCACAAGCTTCGGGTGTGACCTTGGCCAAGTCCTCTGCTTCTATCTCCCTTTTCTCACATGTAAAATGAGAATGAAGATTCCTGTTTTCCTCAATACCTTGATAACTGAATATTCTGATAACTAAATAGCATGAAGCATCTTTTCATGGCAAAAACCACACAAGTGAAGAGCAATTAACTATGTGTGGATAAATGCACATATCCTGGGTATCTGACCACTCCCCTCAACCCCCAGCTTTTCCTTCAAGACTGTACTAAAATGCTGGCCAGTGCCTGCATTTCTTTTCATTATTTTATTCTCTTGACCTGCAGCATGCACATTTTAGTAAGTGTAGAAAATGACTGTGTGTGGAACCTCGTTGCAGATAGCTGCCTTCATTTCTGCAGTGGCCAACGGCAGTATGGCCTGGTCTGCCATGACCAAGAAAACCCCTGGCCCACTCCAAGCTCCAAGGGAATTCCCATTTTCACTCAGTCTGTGGCAAGGGACTGGAGGCTGATGAACGCAAGATTTGTTTTTTTGCAGTATTTTCTGACTGGTGATCTCTGAACCCTATAGAATCTAGGATGAAAGTCTATTTGCCTCATAGGAGGTAACTAGCACACATCTGGACAGAGAACTTGAAGGCCAAAGCCAACATGAAGAATGTCCTAGGTTATAATATCTTTGGCTCCACTGCTGCCAAGAATAGTACCTGAACAACTGGATTGAGGAAAATAAGAGAACTCATCGGTTGACTTACACTGTTGTTCCAGATGTGCATTGTACAACTCTGGGGTGTGCCATTCTTCTTCTATTCATTGTAGATTTCTATATATACTATTCTTTTCTGGCAGGTGGCGGGTAGTAAAGTACCTCAATAAAAGGATGCCTTTTTCTAACTTGTACAAAGTGTCTCAGAATCTGATGGTGGGGCTGATCAGATGTTGAGTCACCTTACCCATACCCCAGCTATAGAATCTACATCCCATTTCTCCTCCCAGCCTGAATTGAAATACTTATCCTTCTCCTTGGAGCTAGGACTCCTTCTTGGACTTTCTCCACCACAGTTGTGTGGAAAGAACTTTGACCAGGGAACTAAAATCTGAGTTCTAATCCCCTCTCCTACTCCCAACCATGGGTAATTCACCTTCCTTCTCTGAGACGTGGATCCTTTTAAAACTATATGCTCATTGATGGCAGGGTTAAGTGTATTATCTCAAACCACACCTTTCTGTGTTGAATTCTATCTCAGGTACCTGGTGTATTTTATTCACCCCTCCAGGTCTCAACTTCTTTTCTTGGGTTATATGTTCAAGTCTATTGCTGGCTGGTCTGATTCCTCCTACCTTAAATTCTTTCCCTGCCATTACTCATATTAGCTTCTGACCTCCTGTTAATTTAGTCTGGAAAGCCCTGGCTGGTTTGCTCAGTGGTAGAGCATCAGCCCAGTGTGTGGATATCCCAGGAGAAGTACCCATCTGCTTGTCCATACTTCCCCCTCTCATTTCTCTCTCTCTCCCCCAATCCCTTCTGCAGCCATGGCTCAATTAGAGTGAGTTGGCCCTGGGCACTGAGGATGGCTCCATGGCCTCTGCCTCAGGCACTAAGAAGGGCCTGGTTGTTGAGCAACTGAGAAATGCCCCCAGATGGGCAGAGCATTGCCCCTTAGTTGGCTTGCTAGGTGGATCCCGGTGGAGCTGCATGTGGGAGACAGTCTCTCTGCCTCCTTTTCTCTCAATGAATTTAAAAAAATTTAGTCTGGGGTGTGGGTAAGGGTTGGGGCTGTGTTTGCTGCACTGACAGCTTCTCCTCAGGTTTTTTCTTCTGCAAATGAAATCTGTGCTGTCAATTTTTACATTTCTTGGCACTGAATCTTTACCAGAAGTTTAAGTGAAATTTTCAGATCATTTTATTCTTTTTTTCCCCTTTAAAGTGTGAGATCTTTGGCATACCAGCAATATTTAAGTGCCAAGATTTGTAGTTACAGAGGAGTGTGTACATTAGTGCCCTTGACGGGGGTGATGGGAGAGAGCTGTAAAGGAGCTGGCAGGATATCTGTTCTCTGTCTTAGCAAAGAGCAAGCAGAGATGTGCTCACACAGGAATGAAGATTAGACACCAGGGAGAATTTATTGAGAAGGAGGAATGTGGCCTTGCAGAGTCTGTATGCATGAATGCATTGAGGTTTCCTGGATGCCAGCTCCCCGTGTGCTCGGGGCTGTGACTCCAGAGATGAGCAAGACTCAGAGTCCCTGCCCTCAGGGAACTTACAGTGGGGTCCACAGAAAGAAACAAACAAATAAATTTTATGTTTACAACTCAGGGGGGAACAAAGAGCTTTTTAAACAAAACTTGATATTTAAAAGTAATAGGAAAAGAAACTGATAACACTTGAAGCCATCAAAAATGTTAAGTTCTGTATAATAAAAGACAAAGCCTAAACAAAGTTAATGATAAGCAAAAGTTCACTAGAAGATATTTACGACATATACAATACACAAAGGATTTTGAACTGTTGTATAGTATGCTACAAATAAAAAACTAGGGAATGGGCAAAGGATATCTATTGCTTCATAACAAGTTACTCAGACATAACTTAGTCTCTTTCTTTCTCCTTTTCCTCCTCTTCCTCCTTCTTCTCCTCCTGCTTTTCCTCCTCCTCCTCCTTCCTTTTTTACAAGCATAAGTTTATTTAGAAAGTCACAGAGGTAAAAGAAGTGAGCCATAGAGAAAGTGAGCCAACTGGGCTGCGTGGGCTCAGGAAACAAGTTACAGTGGAAAAAGAAGGGCCCATGGAGATTAGGAGAAAGAAAGCCGAGACATGCCTAAAGGAAGATGGCACTGGTGGGGAGAAGGAGAGAGAAAGGGAGAGAAAAAAGAGTGCTAGTTGGGTCTTCTTGCTTGAGGTCTCCCACAAAGCTTCTATGAAAGTGTTGGCTGGAGCTGCTTTCATCTCAAGCTTGACTGGGGAAGCTCCACTTCCAAGCTCACTAATATGATTGTTGACGGGATTTTGTCCCTCAAAGGTTGTTGGATCAAGAGCCTCAGTTCCTTGTTGGTTGTTGGCTGGATGCCATGCTCAGTCCCTTGCCATGTGGGCTTCTCAGCAGGACAGCCCCTTGCTTCATCAGACTGAAGAACCAGAAAGAAAGAGTGCTGACAAGGTGACAGTCACAGTCTTTCCAAACCTAATGTTGAAAATGACAAACTATCACTTTCGCCATTTTCTACTCATTAGGATATCACTAGGTCCTCAAGGGAAGGGGATAATACAAGGGCATGAATACCAAGGGAGGACCATTGGGGACCACTTAGAAGTCTGCATATTGCAGGATATAAATGGGTAATCCTTGGATAGAGGAACAACCTATAAACTTATGAAGAGATGCTCAGCTTCACCAACAATGTCAAAAATAAAAATTTAAATGATAGAGAAATCATGTTTTATCCACATATAAAAGCATGATAATTAAACCTACTTTTGGGGGAAGAGAAAATTAATATTGAATATAAAGATACACATAACTTTTACCCAGCTAGGGGACTTCTAAGGATCTACTACAGAAAAACACAGGTGGCCAAAGACTCATGCTCAATAATGCTCATTGGAATAGTGCTTGTGACAGTAAAACTGGAAACCACAGGCATGCCTGTCTCTAAGGTCAGTTAAGTAGCTAAGCCAGGGGTCCCCAAACTTTTTACACAGGGGGCCAGTTCACTGTCCCTCAGACCGTTGGGGGGCTGGACTATAAAAAAAAAACTAGGAACAAATCCCTATGCACACTGCACATATCTTATTTTAAAGTAAAAAAACAAAACAGGAACAAATACAATATTTAAAATAAAGAACAAGTAAATTTAAATCAACAAATTGACCGGTATTTCAATGGGAACTATGGGTGCGGATGCATCCTGTGCTCCTCTCACTGACCACCAATGAAAGAGGTACCCCTTCAGGAAGTGCAACGGGGGCCGGATAAATGGCCTCAGGGAGCCACAGTTTGGGGACCCCTGATCTAAGCTATGGAATTCAAGCCACAGATAAAAAAGAATGAGGTGCATAAGGTTCTCAATTAATGTTTTGTTCAGCATCATTTCGTTATAACATTGGTGAGATGCTATAGAACTGAACTCTTGTCCATATCAATTAGCCTATGGTAAAACTGGTTTTGTTATATGTCATTTTGTTGCAGTTTCAAGAACCTGTTGACAGTTTAAGTGAGGACTTACTATGGATGTAAGTCTTCAAAACATATTTTAAGTAAAAATAAAAATATTGCAGTATACTTTGTGTGATGCCATGTGAAAACTAAACAAAAGCACACAACAAAACACAACCATTGTTTTCCTATCTGCACGTATTCGAGTGTCGACACTATACGGAGAGTGTAGGACACTGACCAACATGATGACAGTGGCTACCTCTCAGTGCAGTAAGAGAGGAGAAAAGATGGCTAACAGGGGTTTTACCTTCATCTGTGTAGTCTTAACTTCTACACTAAGAATGTGTACACGCACTATTTGTTTAAAAAATAATTGAAAAGAGTGGATATTTTAAAACACACAGTTACATCAGTAGAGATTGTACTATCAGAGAGTTATCTTGAGAATCAGAAGTTCTTCTTCCTAGGAAAAGAGAGCAGACTGTAGCCATAACTCTCAACCTGGGCCCTGAATGTTGTCAAGTCATATAGACCAATGAGGTTATAGGGACCTGAAGCTAAGCCAGCCTCAGACTAAAAGGCTAACTTTTGGATCTGCTTCCTGCACTTCTCTGACATTATCTTCTCAAGGTAAATATAAAAGTGGTTGGACACACCGTGGATCCTTTGGAGCTGTGGGCACCTTTGCTTGGGATCAGTGAGAACCTCAACCAATAATGGTGAAAACAGATGAGTACTGAGACCCCTTTCTGGTCTACAAAGCTGGTTATAAAGCTGGACTATTTCTATATAGGTTAGAAAATACTCTCATGTGCGCCAGACCCCTTCCCGTCTATGCCTGACAACTTCAAGTTCTCCTAGATCTGCACCTCTGCACAAATAGCAAGAAAAGAGGCAATGCCAGGAACACCAGGGGCTCCAGGACCTTGCTTGATAGACCAGCATCAGCTCTGACTGGCCATTGCAACTGTTAATTAGATGTATAAGTTTGAGAACATATAGCATGCATGGCATGGGGTGATAAGTATGCCAACCTATGTCGAATATTCAAGGAGGAACCAGGCAGGGTTAGTGGACTTAATAATGTTTCTTTTTTCCTTCTCTTTAGATGTGGATCATGATGGTGATGGAAGAAATAGAATTGGGAGAAGTTGGAGAACTTATTGTAATATTGGGGCCTATGATATATATTTTTTAAATGTCCCCTATGGTTGACTTAGTTCAGACATATCATATGATAAATGGCATGCTATGGGTAATGCACCCTAAGATTCCTATGCATGGGCCAATAGTGATAGAATGACAATGCAATATTGAAGTGCTGTGATGAAAAAATGCATAGGTATAAAGTGCTATGGGAGCCCAAACCAAAGGATGGGTCAGGATAGGCTTCTTGAAGGAGGTGTGGCCAGGACCTATCTGACAGAGACAAATAAGAGTTAACCAGCTGAAGAGGAGAAAGAAAGGTATTTCAGGTAATGAGAAAAATGACCAGAAAACAAAAAGTCTCCAAAGAGAGGTTTAACATGTGTGGAGGAAGTGTGGATCATAAACTGGCAGGAGGCTGGGCACAGAGGCCAGAACAGGTCTGAGCAGGAGATCTGGGTGATGTAGCTAATGTAGGGAGAAAGGCATGTTGCTGGGCCTAAGCAAAAGTGCCATGTTTCCTACCTTTACTATGCTGCTTGGAAACATCTCCTTATTTCTCATTACACTTGACTCCCCTTCTCTCAAGTCAAACTCTGTGCCTTGCCTCTCTCCCACTCGCCCCAGGGAATGGGTTGAATTTTTCACAAAAGCACTAGCAGGGTGGGAATCTTAAGCAGCAACTGTTTTGAGTCCTCCCTAGCAAAGATATAATCCATGTCTTCAAAATGACTGACTAGGGGTCATGGACCCTCAGCCCTTGACTCCAAGCGGCAGGCAGAATTCACCTGACACCGAGGAATAATTGTTGACTGGGATTCTAGTTCTGAAAGGGATTGTCTTAGAGGAGCGAGGTGGACCCTTGCTGCCATCACAGACTCAGGATCCTGGAGACCACCCCATCAGGTAGCTCGCAGTCTTTATCTTCTCCTCCACCCCCTCCCTATACTGACCATGATGCTGGGAGGGGCTGGGACTCACCAGGATCTCTTGAGACCTAGAAGTTATAATTTCTCTCTTCCAAGCAGAGTTTGGTGGTGTGGATTCTGACTGATTTCATGTCTGTTTAACTACTTGAATGGTGACTGGAGAGGATACTGAGGACAATGTGTTGTTCACATCTGCAAAATAAGAACAATAACCTCGCAAACTCCTTCATCGGTGCCCTGGGACCAAGTGTACATAGCAGGAGTGAGCTTATTTTGTAACACCTACCTGCGAGCTTTTCTGCTGCTCCTGAGGATAGTCATTTTTTTCAGGAAGCCTGCATTTGGGTCTTAGACAAACCTTGTGATGGACTCTCGGGTCATATAAAGGGGACATCCGGCTCCAGTCCCCAAATGGTGATTTCAAGAGGATGAGAAGATAATCTGTTTTGTTCTGGGGATGCCTCTCTGTGGATGCTTTGCTGGATGGGGCCAACATGGGATCTGGCTAGCTTGGGAGAAAGGGTTTATTCATTCGTTTGTTTGCTTGTTTCTCTTTCTTGCTGGTCTGGGAGAAAGTGGAGGTGCCTAGGAGATACAGCCCCCAGATGGTGATTTGAATAATGATGGTAGGGACCATTAAGGAGACTGGAGGTGGGTCATTTTTCTTCCTCTTCATTGAGCCCAAAAAAGGTTTTGAAGGATGTATTTCAGGTAGAAGCGTGTGGCCAAAGGTGCTCCATGGAAGGGATCCCTGTGATACTGTGGTGAGTGGGGTGTCGGAGTTAATGAAGGGAGGGTTAGAGGGGCTTCCCCTGTAGGGCATGTGTGGGAGGCTTGAGGAGCTGCAATGCCCAGTATTCAGTTAAATGTTGTTTTCTTATTCCTTTTATAGTGTTTTTTTTTTTAATTTTTTTTAATTTATTCATTTTTTAGAGAGGAGAGAGAGTGACAGAGAGAGAGAGAGAGAGAAAGGGGGGGAGGAGCAGGAAGCATCAACTCCCATATGTGCCTTGACCAGACAAGTGCAGGGTCTTGAACCGGCAACCTCAAGCATTGCAGGTCCACGCTTCATCCACTGCGCCACCACAGGTCAGGCCCCTTTTTTAGTGTTTTTTAATTATTTTTAAATCCTAACCAACATTTTGCTAAATGTTTAATTCTTTCTGGTCTTACTAAGCATTGAAAAATGAAGTCAGGGTCAGAGTCTATACTTGGGGCAAAGAGTTCTGGGGAGAATGCAGCGGTGGCAGCATGACGCAGAGTGAAGGAACAACTATGTGACCCCAGGGAGTGGACAGTGGCCCCAAGGCCATCCAGGAATATTTGGGAATGGGAACTTACTAGAAGGACAGGTTTTCTAAAGGTGCCCAGGAACAGGGCTGGAAGTCTGGAGGTGGGAGTTCTTGTGTTTTTCAGAGCGAATTTGCTGTCTTCTCCCTACTCTGGATTCTGAGATGGACACATAGGATCAGGGTGCAGGGTCGGCAGCAAGGCTCCTGGCATCACAATGAGAGTGCTAGTCCACGCGTTAGTCTAGATCAGGGGTGCTCAATATGTCCATCGCCATCTACTGGTGGATCGCGAAGGAAGTGTGGGTAGATCACATGACATTAAAAAGACATTTGTCTTTTGATTGGCATACAGGGTAGCCAATCTGACGTCTGAACTTTTGACACCCTACGCATGCGCGTTAAACCGCGCTAACTTGTTCAGTTACATTGCTGCGTAGTTAGCCTTCAATTTATTTAAACTAAATACAACAAAGGGTATAAAAATGAGTGTCGTAGCTGGTCCGAGTAAGAAGCCTAAAACCTACCACTTTCATACAGAATGGGAGGGGATTTTTTTCACTATGTCATATTCTAAGTGTGTTTGCCTCATCTGTCTGTGTGCCATGGCTATTCCAAAGAAGGGAAATGTGGAGCGGCTTTTTCGGACTGTTCATAAAAACTATGACATTGACTTTCCTCTGAAAAGAGAGCAGAGAAGGAGAAAGGTGAAAGAAGAATATACAATATTAAATAGTAATAATAGTAACTTAAATAATGATAATATAGAAGAAATAAATTTATATTTTGCATTTTTATTGTAGGTAGATCATTTTGACTTAGTCATCTTATAAGTAGCTCGCAAGCTGAAAAAGTGTGGGCATCCCTGGTCTAGATGTTAGCTTCCGAGGGCGGGGCGGGGGGTACTAGGTCTGCCAGACAGACCTTCCCCGAGCAGTGTGAAGGATGTGGAGGACGGCCATGCCTCGCTGCACCATGGGAGGGATTCGTCAGCCTCGGCCTGCGGAACCACAATCACCTCCTTCTATTACAAAGAGATGCCCCAATAGAAGTCACATTCCTGCCAGCTCACTCTTCAGGCAAACCACCCCATCCTGAGGAAAGGGCCAGAATGAAGCAAAGGGCACAGGTTTCTCACACCGGGCAGGAGGAAGGGCTCCCTCTGTATATGTTAAGATTAAAGGTAATCCTGGAAGGTGGGGGAACCTGGAAACCTAAGCTTCTTACGGTCAATTGTGAGAAGCAGATATGAGGTGGTGAAAAACACGTACTGGGGAATTGACCTGGCTCTGCTACTGACCAGCTGTGTGCCCCTGGGCTTGTTACTTCACATCTCTGAGACTCAGAGTTCTCATCTATAACATGGAAGGGTATAAGGATAATATCAATTTCAGTTTTTATTGATAAAATCTGCATTGTTATAAGGATTAAATCAGTTAATAAATGCAAAGATACCAGATTAGGGTTAACTTACTGCTCTCCCTCTTACAAGTACTGAAGTATCAACACGACTCTTGGCACACAGCTGCCAGTCAGGAAGTAGTGGCTGAGTCCACCATTTTATCTTTGGGGTGAAAATCAACCCTAGATAGCCCAACACTGAGTGGGAGTGGTCCCTGGGAGGAGCACTGACTCTGGGCATAATTTACATTTCAAAGAAAATACTGTATAATAAATTGTTCCAATATTAGTATTTGGAGAGAAATTCCTTTCGCAAGTGAGGCCAGTAATTTACTCTCCTGTGGTGAGTGTATAATGTTGCTAATGTAAGGTGTGTGACTCTAACTCTTCTAAACTTGCAGTGTCTGTGGCTTTCAGCACTCCCTGCCCTGTCCTCTGTAGGAGCTAGTCTCTCCTGCCTCCTGCAGCCCCGGGGTGGAAACTCCGAGCTCTGAGAGCCCTCACCAGTGGGAGGCTGGGCTCAGGTTGTCTACTTCCTTACTGAGCACAAGGACAAGGCAAGAGGCCAAGGTGATTTCCTTCCCTTTACTGCATCATAAAAAGGCATCTTATTCTGCATGTGACACCTCCCGAGTGCTTGTGTCCCAGCCGTGATTAGCAGATAATCTCATAAAGGCCTGTGGTCCAGCTGCCAAGATCCACCTGTGGAAGGAAGAGAAGGCCCTTAAGGGAGACCCTGTTTCCACAGCCTGTGAGGCTTTTTCTCTAGAAGTGCTCCTTTTCCACCTAGGGATAATCCCAACCCTCTTGCTCCTCAATGGCTTGGCTCCCTGGCCACCATTTTACCTTCTCAAAGAGAAGCCTGCCCCCCAACCACCCAGACTCTACCAAAGAGAGTACCTTATCCTCTGACTAAATCACAGCTATACGGAGCTGAGAACTTCGGAAACTGTGCAAACCCTTTCATTCTTCTAAATGGGGAAAATGAGGCTCAGAGGCATCAGGTGACTTCCCAGCGTCACACCATAAAGGGATGGGAGAAGAGAGATTGAAATCCAAGTCTCCTGACACTCAGTTAGCAGAGCCATTGTCCATCCTGTGCTGACCACCCCTCGGGGTCTCTCACTTGGCTGATCCACCAAGAAATAGCTGCTGAGATGGGGCCTGAGCTCCCAGGTGGCCTTGGAGCCATCTCTGGAACCTGTCAGAGCTATCCTTTTGCTTGCTCACCTCATCAGGGACACCAGGAGGGGCCCGGGGCCCACACCTGTAGCTGCAGCAGAGCCCTCTGGGCTGCCTGACTCTCCATTAGTAGACCTGCTGGCAGTGTCCAAGCAGCCAACTTGCAATCACTGTGAGACCTAGATGAAGTTAAGGACAGGTGAGGTCCCTCTAGGTGACCAGCACAGACCACTCTTCTTCCAGCCCAGAAAGAGAGCACAGAGTAAAGGAAGTGGCATGAGCTTGGGTGTGGGACAGACCTGAGTTCTAGTCCTGGCCTTGCCACTTTCTAGCTGTCTGACAGTTGGCCACACAATTCATCTCTCTGAACCATTTTAAAAGCTAAGAATAAAAGTTATGGTATTGTAGGCCTTCGTGAGGATTAAGAGGGATTCTTGACAGATATACCTAGCATAAACCTTGCCTCATGGTGAGCATTCAATGCACAATTGTTATTATTATTATTACTATTATTATCTCTCTGTACAAAATAAGGCAAACCTCAAATCACAAGCCTCAAATTTATCATCAAAAATAGTATGATTATTCCTTCCCCACAGGCTTAACCAAACATTTATGGAAAAAACACCTAGTGGTTCTCCAGTGTGTGTCAGTTTCTTTCCTTCCTTCTGGCAAATCTAAGAGGAAGCTCTGGTAGACAGAGGAGTGCAGTGCACTGAATGTTCAGACCCAAGGTCTCGTATTTCCTCTATGGCTGCTGCATACCCATATCTATCTCTAGCTATCTATCCCTATCTCTGTCTCTATCTCTGTCTCTATCTCTATCTCTAGCTCTATCGATCTCTATCCTTATCTATCTCTATCTCTATCGATCTCTATCTCTATCTCATCTCTATCTATATATCTATCATTGATATGTTTATTATGATGCATATGCTTTCATTCTTTTTCTCTTTAAAAACAGGCAAACTATTCAATTTTGTTTGAAAAAAGATACATATTATTATATATAATTACCATAATAAAAAAGTTTAAAGATAAAAGTAGTAAAGTAACCCCAAATGCTACTACTCAGAAATAACCCTTGGTGTCATGAACACACAATGTAGTTTCTAGATGATGTATTGTAGAATTGTGTACTTGAAATCTGTATAATTTTGTTAACTAGTGTCATCCCAATAAATTCAATTTTAAAAAAAGAGAAAGAAATAACCCCTATTGCTAATAAACACTATTTATCTTTGTATTCATACATACAGACAGAAAAATAGATATATCCAAAAGCACTTAATAAAGATGAGATTATAATTCTAAATTCTATTTTTAAATATGAAGCATTACCTTTAACTTTCCTGGAAGTTAGAGGAAAAAATATATAGCAGAGTGAAACTACAGGTTATTGAATATCTGATTCTTTCCTGTTGGATAGTAACATGAACAGTCCTTGTCAGGTTAACCCAAGTGATCATCACAAACATCACGCAGTGCATCCATCATTTCTTTTTAAACTTCGTGCTTCAGTTTTCCAATCTTGCTTGGGTTGTGAAAATTAAGGACATTTGTACTCTCACATCTCTCCCAGCTCCCCTTCCTGCACAATCTGCATTTTGTTAATGAGGTGATTATTGTTACATTGTTTAGACTTATGGCTCCACTGGCGGCTCTATAACTAGACTAGTTCCCATATTTCCTGCAACTCTTTACTACCTTTCTAGGAAGTGAGGTAGTGTGCAGATAATAAACAAAAAGTAAAATGCATGGCATATTACAAAATCATACATGCTATAGAATAAAAAGCAAAAAAGTACAGCAGGGGAAAGGAGACAGGACATGCTGAGGTGGGGTGGGCAGTAACTGCCAGCGAAGGTAAGGGGTAGGGCAGCTTCCTGGGGAGATATTGTTTACCATTAGTATAAGTAGTAAATAAGATTATAGCCTAGTGCTAGTGCTCTTTCATGGTGTTTTAATTCTTACATCCTCCCACCCTCCACACCCACCTTCTTAATTGGCAGAGTGTCATTGTCACACAGTTTTGTTCAAGAAGGGCTCCTGGGTGCTATATTCCTGGTTTTCTCGGGTTTAAGAAAGTCTTGCTTTTTACACTTAACAACATTCTTGTGTGGCTACAGCATCCTGGGGGGCACTTTCTTTCTCTTACACTGTTCTGAACACTGTCTTTGGCATTAAGTGTTGCTGTGGGCAGGGCTGAGACCAGTTTGATTTTAATCCTTTATAAGGGTTTTCTTTTCCTGACTGAATGGTTGAAGAGTTGTTCTTAAAAACTAGTATGGATCTATCTTGAATTGCCTGTATTAAATTTTCCTGGAACATGATATGTCTTTCAATTTGCATAGTCAATATTTATCTTTATTTAAATAATTTTTAACAATTTTACCTTTGGGTTCAGATAATTTATTTATTTGGCTTCACAAAATCTGTTAGCTTTTCTATACTTGTTTCTAATATCTTTGTTTTAATCTACATTTACTACGATTATCTCAAATTCTCATCCATATAAATGATTTCTTTTCAGTGGAATATACCTGTTCTTTGTTCTAACCTTTGTATTAGTTCCATAATGATGTGGTTTGTGTCCTTAATTTGTTTCCTTAGATCCTCAATCTCCCTTTTTGTTTTTAATCTCATTATCTTGTCTTTCAATCCATCTGTTTCTGAATTTATATCCTTATTAAGATGTTCTATAGTGTGAAAGAACTGAAACATATCATTTCGTTCCTTTGCTATGTTTTCTCTTAGGTTGATTGATTCTTTATTTCTCTCTTTTTTCTTCCCTCCTTCCCTTCTTTTCTTTCCTTCCCTCCTTCTTTCTCCCTCTTGCTTCCCTCCTTCTCTCCCCTACCTCACGTTCTTTTTTCTCCTTTCATAACACAGCATGTCCATAAAGTCATGGTGCACTTTTGTCCTGTGACCCATCAAAAATGCACCATGACTTTATGGACACACTGTATATTTGCACAGTTCTTTCATAAATAAAAGAGGAATTTTTATGATGCTATTTCAACTCACCAAAATAACATTTGTAGAAGCTCATTATAAGTGTCTGATCTTATTTCCCTGCCTTAGAAAGTACCATCTGGGGAATACATTTGAATCTATGTTTTGTTGCCTAAGACTCTGAAGAGCCGTAGGCCCTCCATTTCTCACTGTTTCCCCTGCATCCTGTGTGGTGGACTGAGCCATGGATTTAAATAGGAGGCTACATGGGGTATCCTGACTGGCTGGTAGGTTTGGACATAGACCAGTGGGGAAAAGGCCAGGAATAGAAGCTATAGAAACCCAAAGAAACTGACTTACAGAATCTAGAAATCCACCTTTTAGTATTTAAACTGGAAACTTAGATTCCATATCTATAGTGGCTAAGAGAGCTTATATTCTGGAGACAGACAAATGGATAATTGGTCCAGCCTCTGCAGCTTACTAGCTGTGTAACCTTGACCTTCAGTGTCCCAGTTTGAAATGGAAATGATAATGTTATCTTTCTCATAAGATTGTCATGAGGATTAGATGAGGCAATTATCTCAGTGGTGGCAGCTTTAATAAATGCTAGCATTTTCCATCTTTATAACTAATATTGCACAAAGTTCTGGTAGTCACTGATATCAAAGAATGTCTGCCCAGAAATTGGCACTGGGCAGTGAGCAGAAATAGGTTTTAGAAGGGGTCCAAAGTTAATCTGGTGCCAGCCACAGTGTTTAAGGACTGTTGGTTAATCATCACAGTGGGACCCCAGGCTGTGGCTGGGAAGCCTTGGAGCTCACCCACCTCCTCCCCGGTGCCATGCTGTGATGGCTGAGGGCAAGGGGTCATCTTCAAATCCAGTGGTTTTCTAAGTGTGGTCCTCAGCCCAGTGGCATCAGCATCACCTGGGAATTTGTTAAAAATGCAACTTCTCAGGCTCCATTCCATGCCTACTGAATTAGAAATTCAGGAACTGAGGGAGGCCTGGTCACTTGTGCTTCAAAAAGCACTCTGGGGGCTCCTGATGTAATTAGTCTAAGCTAAGGTTTGAGAGCCATGCTGCCTTCCCCTGTTGGGCTAGTGTTTGAGGGATTGAGTGGTCAAGATGAGAGGGAAGTAACCCTAGAATACATTGGTCAGCATCTCAGAAACATGAAGTAGACTGTGACTTTGTGGCCAGAATTAGACTGAGTTATGCTTATTCACAGAGGTGGATTAGGTCAGTTGAGACGCCAGGTGCAGAAAACAATATTGGGCCCCTTAAAAAAAGAGAGACAGGAAAAATAAAAATACATGTTAACCATATTTTTAAATAAATTAAAAATATTATATACCATTAATGTTAAAATTGCACATGTGAAACCAAACTTAGTGTCATTAGAAAAAAGTGTAAAGTTGGGGTTTTGCGGGGCCCTTCAGAAGTTGAGGTCCAGGGCGCATGCCCAGTGCGCCTGCTGTTCATAGCCAATGAGCATTTGAATGGGCACCCAAAGGACCTGTATATTCCTCTGAAGTCCTGTATCATCTAGATAGATGGGGATACTCCTATGCTTAGCCACGGTTTTTAGTGAACTATAATTTTGCTCATAAAGTGATAAATATAGAAAAACACTTGACAGCCATAGTTATGGTAAAAAATCTGGGGCTCACCATGAAACCAGAGTATCATCTGCCATCTGGTGGCAGCATACCCCATTGGTTTCAAAAGCAATAATTTCAAGTCAAAGATCTCAGCGAGGAATGGGGGTGAGAGGGTGAGATTTTAGAACAAAAGAAATGAGGGAAAAATTTCCTAGCATATCAAGTTCTTGTGGTTCCTTTTCAGGGAAGGGAGGTCAGGTGGGGAAGAACATGACATTAGAGTCAGACAGAACTGGGTGAGAGAAACCTTTGAAAAGTTACTTAATATCTCTGAGCCTCAGTTTCTTCACCCTGAAATGAAGATGATAGTAAAATAATGCTTCTATCTCCAGATTGCTGTGGGGGGTCAAATGGGGAAATTGGTTGAAAACAGCCGGATGCATTTGTAAAACAGTTGTGAGCTTTCCAGATGTGAGTTGTTTATTATTTATGTTTGGAACCTGGTCTTTAATTGTGGAATGTAACGTTCTCTGTTGGAGGAATTCTGAACATTAACAAGCAGGTGGAGAAGGTATTTGGTGTTTGGGTTTGTCTTGATATTTTTTTAAAGAGAGAGCTAGGAGAGGGAGGGAGCTTTTGCCCTGAGATAACCCCAACTATGATAGATGAAAAGAGGAATGACCAACTGTGCACACTGATGTGGTGGAGCAAGGCGAGCAAGAATCCTGGGCATCAGCCTTGTGTTGCATCTTGTCCTTGTGTTGTCCTTGACTTGGGAAGGGAGGATAGAGAGAAGATGGAATGAAAGTTTGCAAAGGCAAAGATGGGAATGAGGAAAAAAGAGAGAGGTACAAAAGAAGAGGGCAAGACAGGTCAGGAGGAGAATTAGTAACAAAGAGAGAGAAGAAAGAGGAGTTGGAAGAACCCAGATTAAAAGAAGGATTGAATAGAGGAAAGAAGACAGTTGGTACAGCCGCCCTCGAGAGTTCTGGGCCTTTCCCACTGGCGGCCCTCTCTGTGAGTCGGCTTTGGCGGCTGAAACACTTTTTTTCTTTAGGGATCTTGCGCTTTTGTACATGTGAAGTGTTTGGATCCAATGTGCTCAGTGAAACAGTCATACATCGCTGGAAAAAGAGACCAGATGTCTTTGAAATCATCTAAATTGTCTCTATTTTTAAAGAAAGTTACTCTTTCCATTGCTGCCAGATCTGAAAGTCCAATTTGCCAGGATAATATATCCGGTGTGGATAAAGATTTCCAAACTTGGAGTGTTTGTCGCTTAGCAACCTGCAGGCGTGAAGCGCCCACTTGGGCTTGGCCATTGAATATTGCGAGGTCCCAGCCTCACTCAGCACTGGGAGACAGGCTGAGAAGGAATGTGAGCTCGCTCAGGCCTTGAGCCCACCGTCACTGCCCTTCCAGATTTCTTCCCAGGTATTTGAGGATAAAATAATGCAGAGGAAGAAAGGGAAGCAGGAAGAGAAGCAGAGAAAAAGGGAGCAGCTCAAAGAGAAAAGTTGAAAAGAAAAATCAAATTGTGCCTATGACTGGATCCTGGCCTTCAGCACACATCCAAATAACTTCTTCTCAAGTGGCTTAGATGAGAGATACTTCCATTCTTTCAAAAAAGCTATTTTTAATACAATTTTTTTCTATGTACATTATTATTATTGCCATTTTCTCTGCTATTGTTTAGGAAGAAGGTTTAGTCCTGACATGGTGGGTTGAGCTGCCTCTCCGTAGGGACCCAGTCAGAAGTTTGAACCCATTTCAGAGACTTATTCCTTCACTCACGTTTGTTCTGCTGGGGACTTGAAAACGAGGCGCAGTTTCCTCAATATCTATTCCCCCTTCTCTTGATAATTACTCTGATGTTTGGCCTGTCCCCACCTTCTTACCCCTACACAGTTCTTGCTTGGCAAAAAGTGACTCTACCACTTGAGCCTGCGGTCCTAATGCACACAATGCCATCTTCCAGCCACAGTCATTGGCGCAGGGGTCCCGTGACCCCTTGCCGGCTACTGATGTATAAGAAGAGAGATTTGTGCCTGACCTATGGTGGCGCAGTGGGATAAAGCATCGACCTGGAACACTGAGGTTGCCAGTTCAAAACCCTGGGCTTGCCTGGTCAAGGGATATGTGGGAGTTGATGCTTCTTGCTCCTCCCCCTTCTCTCCCTCTTTTTTTTTCTCTCTCTCCTCTCTTAAAATTGAATAAATAAAGTCTTTAAAAAAAAAAGAAGAGAGATTTGCTGCTGTTTTCCGAGAATGCTTATCTGGAGAAATTGCTGGGTGTGGCCCTCTGTCATCCTCTCTGGACACTTGCAGCCATTGTTGAGACTGTGAGAGGCAGACAGTCTGACGGTGTAGCTGATTCTATGAAGGACAGGGTGAAGAGAGATGAAACAAATGAACAAAGCAAAATCTTGATGGCACGGTTAGGCCACTAACTCAAACTGCTCCCGAAGCCCAGCTTTTTCTTGCCTCTCCAGTGACATAAGCCAATAACTTCCGTTCATCGTGTAAGCCAGGGCAAATTAGCTTTCCTGTGACTTAGAATCAAGCATTCCTTATTGTTGCAGTAACATTTATTGAGCACCTACTCTATGCCTGTCACTCTATAAAAAGCTTTTATGTGTATTATTCTCACCTAATCCCCATGGTAACCCAGCAGGGAAGGCAAAACATCCCCATTTTTCAGCTGCAGACAACTTCAGTTCTAATGTAGGGGTTGGCAAAAGTAGGTTTACCATATAAGAAAGAGTTTATTCTTGGTTTAGTATTTATTCATTATTGTATTATTTATTTTTATTCAAACTGTAAACTTACTTTTGCCTACCCCTGTTACGAAGTTGTTGGTGGCAGAGCTGGAGTTTTAACCCTGGATTATCTGACTCAGGATCTCAGGTTCCCCGCTGTGCTCAGCTGCTGGGGACAGCAGGAGCTCCACTCAGAGCAGAAGTGGGAGGGAGGGCTGGTTGCAAAGGTGCTTCTGAGTTCTGAGCTCATGGGACTGGTGAAGGCCTAGGCGAGGACCCTAGGTGGAATCTACAGTGAGCTCAGATTCCTGGCTTGTTCAGGGTCCTCATGTGGCAGATTGTCCTCTGACACCATGCAGCCACTCTCTAGGGCCAGGCCACAGCGTGCTTTAAAGGCCAGCGCCCTGGACACTGTGACAAATACTCACCCCTATAAACATTTGTAAGGGCTTTTGAATATTTTATTTAGTTAACTCGTGTTTCCTCATATAATGTCTTCCATTCAATCTTCTTCTTTCAAGTCAAGACAAACCAGCAAATCTCTGGAATGACAAGACCTTTGGAATATGACGATACTAGCTCATGTTTACTGTTTACTCTCTGCCAGGCATGCTTCTCAGTGCCTTCCATATATAGTTCATAAATTATGAGGTAGTATAGTGTCACCCTTTTATTGCAACCGTGGACATGGAGCCTCGGAGGGGTTAAATAGCTTGCCCAAGGTCACACAGCTATATCTGTACCCTCAACCGCTATGCTATCTTGCCTCTTCACATGGACAAAATGAGCAAAACCATCTGCTGAAAGTCTTGGCAAGCAGGACATAAGAGGAGTAGTGATAGACTGGGAATGCCTGGCTCTAAGTACCAGAAAAACACCATTCAGCATAAAAATTAAGGATGAAAGTGAAAAATACAGTGTGTCTATGAAGTAGTGAAACGGATTTTTCAGGAACACAGTATTCCTTATCATGCATATTACCACCAAGCTGTTACAAGTTATCCTCCAGCCCATATCCTCACTTCTGAAAGAGTAAAAACTAGAAAAAACTCCATAAAAATCTTTGAAAAATAAAAACTATGAGACTAGCACTGGCAGACATTAAATATACTACCAACCAGTAGTAATTAAAACAGCATGGTTCTGTGAACAAAAATAAACAAATAGATCAATGGAAAATAAAAGGAAGCTCTTCAATACTATCATTTAGTATATAATAGAAGTAATATTTTATATGTGGAGAGTTGGACAAAAGTCAGTACCTAAAAACATATGAATTTGAATTATTTCCTCCTACCATATGCCACATTAAATTCTGGATAACTTAAAAAGTAAAATATAAAAACTGAGGCCACAGCATATCTTAAAAGAAAATTTAAGATTATGAATATGGAAAACTTTTCTAAATATAGCATCAACAGCAGGAACCATAAAAAATTTATAGATTTTAGTTTATAAAAAATAAATATTCTGTATGGCAAATATGTCATAAAATATATGAAAGACAAAAGGTTCATAACCTTAATATATAAAGAACTCATAAAATTAGTAAGATAAAATGGTGATCATAGCAATATAAAAAATGTCAAGCCACTTTCATAAATTGTTAGCTGAAGTATTAAGTTATACATGATGAAATACAATCTGGCAAAAGACATTAAACATTTGACCCAGCAATTCCTCTTCCAGAAATTTATCTTGAGAGAATGATTGGACAAACATGCAAGGAAATTTATGTAAAAGATAATCATTGCAACATAATTCACAATAACTTTAAAAACTGAAATTGAGCTAATTATAGATTAGATTTAAAAAATGATAATATGTATCCATTCAAAGAACATTTAATAATTATTAATAAAAGTGATACAGATGTATATTTGTTGACATCAAAATGTGTTCCCGATCTGTGTGGCTAAGTGGAAAAGGAAGTTACAAATATGCATAAATATGATTGTATCCATATGTAGATAAAATTTCATTTCTCTTTCTAAGCGTAAAAATGCTTGGCAAGTTATTTACCTATAAATAAATAAATAAATATATGCATATATATTTCTGTTTTCCAATGTTTACTAAAATGAATGTACATTTTTATGTAATAAACTTAAATATATTAGCAAGTTATTTTGTTTGTATCAAATACTATATAATGAAGCACAAAAACTGAAGACATGCTGATAAATATCAAGGCCATTTTTCCCTTTTTATGGCCTGAGTGACAGATGACCTACTAGGTTGCAAGGAAGACCACAGGCTTGGAAACCTCACTGACCTGGGTTGAAATCTCAGTTATTTTATACCAGTTGTAAGATTATAGACTCATTTTTTAACATCCCGAGACTCAGTGTTCTCATCTGCAAAATGAACATAATATTTACTTTGCGTAATTATTATGTGGAATAAATTAAAATGATAAAGCCCCTAGGCCCATGACTTGCATATAGAAGAGTCTTAATAAATAGCAACAAAGATGCTTCAGTGCCTCACTGGATGCCTTCACCAACAATCCCAACAGTTCATTCCCTCCTGATGGAGTGCTCTCATAGCTCCTTATGCCACCTGCTATTGCCTGCTCTGCCTTTACCCACTAGATATGAGCTGATGGAAACCAGGGATCACGTGTGGCCCCTTCTGGGTATTAAGCATTTGGTTCAATGCTTGGCACATAGTAGGGGAACATGAAATATTTGTGAATGGATAAAGTGACTGAAAAGAAGTGATAAACAATGACAATGTTAAAATAAGTAAACGTTTCCTTAAGGGGACAATTTTGGAGGCTTACACTCACTGGATATGTATATTATGATGCATTTTAAAAAACTACCTGAACATTATTTTGGAATCCCGTTTCATAAAGAATATAGCTATTATAAGATATAAAATATATGCTATAACAATAGCTATTAGAAATGTTTATTGAGCACTTGCCTGTGAGCCTATATATACACACATATATGTAGTGTTTAGCATAATGCTATATATTATATATTGTATAATATATATGTGAAATTATATACCTAATTTTATTTATTCCTTTCAAAGAATAAACAATGAAGAACTGAATATTTAGAGAATATAAGTCACTTGCTTCTGGAATGTAGATATGGTAGAATCAAGATTTGAACCCAAGTCTCTCTGGCTGATACAGTGTCCTTTGTTCTTAATAACCCTCTCCAGAGTGGTGTTTTAATGACTTTCTTGAGAAGAATGATGAAAGCTCTGTAGCAAATGGACCAATGGGCCTTGGCAGTACTTTAACCAAGCCTACAGCAATGGAAGCTAAGGGAGATGAAGAGTCTAATGCTAAGAGGACATAGGAGGCAAGGATGATGGAAGGGAGAAGGCAGGTGATGATAGGGAGAAACAAGATTGGGTGCTAGACAGAGTGGGAAAATATTCCATTGACCACTGTGACCTGACACTTCGGGAAGAAACATTTTTCCAGTTAAGGTATAATTGTGAAGCAGGTATACCTAGGACATAACCAAGACAGGGGTGAAAGCTTCGCCAATGGAATTTCACTTAGTCTTACAGTTTAAGGAGATTAACCTTTATTGAAATAAGTACATTGATTTGTTGTGTGGAATGAAAGCAAATGGACTCTCCAGGAAAATGTTGGCAGGAGGAAGCAATCTTTTCCCTCCCTTCTCCACAGCCCTAACCTTCTCCCCACCCCCAAGCCTTTTTGGTGTTCTGTTTCTGCTAATCCTTGCTAAGAAGTAACTGGTGAGCAAGAGGTTAGCTGGTGGGGTCTCAAGGTGCGACCTTTCCCAGGAGCATTTGCATGTTAATAGAGGATACTGGGGACCCAGGAACAGCCTCCTGGTGTCCAATGAAAGAAGTCCCGAAGGTGGAGGAGAAGAGTGGGCACAGCCCCCAGGGGCCCTGCTGTGCAGGCCATGCTGATTTGGCCTGTGTGGATGGCCACTGGTCTGGGCTTCCCTCCAGCTGCTTTTACAAAGAAGTGGTTTGGAGAAGAACAAAGCTATTGTGTTTATCCCCAGCCGAGTGTACCAAATGCCAGGGCTCTGTGCATGGTGCCCAGCTCAGAGTCTGGGCCCAGTAGGTTTGCTTAGTGGTTATTCACTGAATAAGTGAAGGAAACTCTTCCTAGCTGCCCCCTACACCTTTAGCCCTTAAGCTCCAATGCCCAGGCCCAAGATCTGGCAACTTCTTTCTACTGATAAGAATATTACCAAAAAATCAATTTCTACATTTTGCATTAATTATATATTTTTCTCCTTATAACTAGAAAACCTCAAAACTTGTGCTGACTTGCATGACCTCACTGACCATGTCCCATGGTCCTCGTTGAACTGTGGTTAAAGCAATCTTCACCTCAACTATGGCCAAACTGCAGAAAAGAAAATCTCTACGTGAACGTGCTCCCACGCATGCATGTGTTTCAGGGTCTTTGGAAAGTAAAGGGGCGGGGTGGGGGGGGAGGGAGCAATGAGGACAAGATTACTTTTCTGTTTGGCCAACTTCATCAGAAATGTCCAAACCCCATACCGAACATTCATCACTAATTAAATCCTTGCACCATAATTCAGAGAAAACAATTACAGCATTTAGAATTTTTAAAGGAACTATTACTGCTGCCTTGGCCCTTTTAAAAATTATGCTCCCCAAAGGACAAAATGTGATCCATTAATATGTATGTATTATTACTTTTTTTTGTGAGGGGAAGATTGCTGATGCCTGTGAATATGGAAGCATTTATCGGTTGCCGACAGCCTCTTAGTTGACTTGCAGTTTTAAGTGCAGTATTTTCTAGAATCTAAAAGGCTATAACATTAATTACCTTTCTGCTTTTAGCTGGTGGCCTGCCAGTTTCTGTCCCGGGTTCTTTCCTCTACCTGGCCACACTTGGTAACTGGTTACCCAGTGAAGGGGTGGGTCGCACCCAGGAGGAGTCACAGCCATTACCGGGAAAGATCAGACAAGAATTCACTCTGTTGAGGGCAGTTTCTCCCCTTTACCGTGGATATCCAGGAATGAGTTCTTGTTTCTCATTTTTTAATTGATCCCCCTGCCTTGCTGTCCCCCACATGTTAGGTCCCATGCTAATCTCTGAGCGGAAGTCATTCTGAATTTCTAAGTCAAATCTGTAATTCTTCCATGTTGAGTGTCCTCAGCTACCCTGGGATCTAATTGTCCTTCTCTCTTTCATTTTATCCTTCTTTGTCTTTATAATCTATCAGTTACTGAGAGGTAAGTTAGCTGGCTCTGGCACCAAGGATCACAACTGGCTTCTGTTCAGATGCACTGTGTGGTTGATGTGCGTGCATGCACCTATGCGTGCATGTATATGTACATATATGAAAGCTCGACTCAGAAATTTCCATCGGCTCCCTGATCAGTCTATTGTCACATGCATTTGGCATTCATTATCCATGAGCCTCCGGCGCCTCTGGTCCTGTGCCCTGGCTAACAGTGATTTGGTTTATAGAGATCATATGGCAGGGAAACAGACCTTGAAAGACAGAGCTCTGAGAAGCACATTTGATGAATATCCTATGATTTGAGTCTGGGTTTATTCTTCCCTGTGGCGAGGCAGACACCCCAGA
The DNA here is from genome assembly GCA_037038555.1 of Rhynchonycteris naso. Taxonomy (NCBI): domain Eukaryota; kingdom Metazoa; phylum Chordata; class Mammalia; order Chiroptera; family Emballonuridae; genus Rhynchonycteris; species Rhynchonycteris naso. The sequence goes on along the minus strand of CM072995.1, from coordinate 332,870,871 downwards.
GCACACACAGCCGGCCTGGGAGCCCAGTGAGAAGTGGAGGCTGTGACAATAAGCACACTGTTTTTTTTCTTCACACGTCTCGGGTTGCATTTCCTATCTGGGAAAAAAAGAAAAGGGAGCCTTGTAAAGGATCCAAAATCTGGGCAGGAAACCACACAGAGTGAAGGTTGCCATTGTCATTAGCAATTAATGTAACCACCAGGGCTGGAAGGAGAAAGCCCTGCCAAGGCAGCGGGTGATGGGAGGGGGATAGCCTGTTGGAGGGGAGGGGAGGCTCACCCCCATTCACCAGCCAAGGTTGGTTGGAGGAGTGAGTGGGACATCTCCCCAGGCACTCCCAAGAGATACCACAGGACTAAATTTTTTTTTAACACAAGGTGGCCAAGACTTGATAAGTTATACAATATCTCTGCTACCCATTTTCACTTTCTGTGGCTCCATGTCCAATTCTTTAGTCCCTTGGATAAACTAAAATTTTTATCTGTGTCTGTAACGTGCTGAGTGCATGTACTAGGCGCACTGTTACGTATTTTTCACTCATTATCTCATTCAGACATCACTATGATGCTATGATCTAGGTTTTCTTCTTACCCCATTTTATAGATGGCACAACTGAGGCTCTAGGGAGGTTAATTAACTTGCTCTGCGTTATCAAAACAATACATGGGCTCGTTGGGATTTGAGATCAAGCAAATTAGTCTTTTCAAACCTATGCTCTTAAATCTTATTTTATTTCCTATAGGACCTGCAGTCTAAGGAGGGTTCTGGCAAGTCAATCAGTGATTAAATGACAAGGTGATGTGGATTAGGATAAGGGTAAGCTTAGGGTCTCTGAAAATCGAGAAGAGAGACACCTAATCTATCCTAGGAGGCACTCAAGGAAGGCTGCCTGGAGGAGGTGAATCTGATACCTCCGGTCCTCTATTGTATACCAATGGTGTTTGAACTTAGGTTGGCCAAACTAGTAGGTATGGAAAGGAGCGTCCATGTATTAGTACATAAGCATCACTCACTATATAAATGTTGAAATGCTCTGCAGATCTGTCCAGTCACCAAACATGTCTGCTTCTTTTGTCCCACTCAGTGAAGTCTCAACCGCCTGTCTTTCTTCTATACTAAATTTGGATGGATTCAATAGCACTCCTATTCCTTCTTCTCCCTCCCTGCTTTGTCTCTTTCTCTTTTCACCCCTCCCCTCTCTGCCCCCACCCTCTTTCTCTTTCTTTCTAGTAGTTTAAAAAATGCCACTTTTCATTAATGTGACCAAAATGTCATCAAGTAGTTTAATGCTCTTTAATGTCCTTGTATCGTTTACGTTTTGTGAACAGTGTGGAAATGAATCCCATCTGTGGGTTCAAGAACATCAAAAAAGTTGGACAGGCTATTTAGACGCGCTACTTCACATTGCATTAGCGTGCACAATGTCAGGGGGCCGAGCCAAACAAGGCCTGTCCAGGCCTGCCCACCCCTGCCCCGGCCTGGGAGGGCCAGACCACTTACCTCGGGAACTCAGTTTGTCCTGGGGATGGGGTCTGGAAGGCTGCCCAGAGGCCCCAGGAAAAGTGTGAAGCTTAAATAAAAAAAAAATGAGAAATGATTCAGGAAAATCTCTCTTTTCCCTTCTGGAGCCAAGATGTCCGAACAATAGCTTTTTCATTGCTTGGGTGAGAGGCTAGTCATAATGCTGTCTGACTTCTTCAAAAGTAATTAGCTTTGTCTCCTCTCTCTCTTTCTCCTACTCCTCATAGTTCTCCTCCTCCCCTCTCCCTCTTTCTCTCTTTCTCTCTACCAACCCCTATCCCACTTCCCCAGGGAATAAAGCTCTGAGCCAAACTTAAGCCAACAGTTTGTAAAGAAGGAGCTGTAGCCTGACCAGGCAGTGGAGCAGTGGATAGAGCGTCGGACTGGGATGCAGAGACACAGGTTCGAGACCCCAAGGTCGCCAGCTTTGAGCAAAGCTCACCAGCTTGGACCCTAGGTCGCTGGCTTGAGCAAGGGGTTACTTGGTCTGCTGTAGCCCCACGGTCAAGGCACATATGAGAAAGCAATCAATGAACAAGTAAGGTGTCACAGCGGAAAACTGATGATTGATGCTTCTCATCTCTCTTCATTCCTGTCTGTCAGTCCCTATCTATCCCTCTCTCTGACTCTTTCTCTCTGTCTCTGTAAAAAAAAAAAAAAGAAGGAGCTGTAAACCAAAAATGACTGGAAAGCATCAAGTTCAGGGCCAGCAGAGCTCTGGGGAGCGTGAGAGGGTCTCAAAACCTAATCTACCAGGTGGTGATTTCAGGATGATCCTCTTACTATAGCATCCTGGTGAAGGGTGCCAATCTGAGCTCACCCCACTTGAATTCTGGTTTCTTTACTTTCTAAAAATATGGTCTTGAGCAGGTGAACCCCTGCATCTCAGTTTTCTTACTTGCAAAATGAGGCTCATAATTATATGTACCTAATTAAATGAGCTAATGGATGTGAAGCATGTTGACTAGTTTCCTGCCATGGTAAGTACTCAATAGCAATTAACAGTCGTCCCTTACTAGCTGAGCTTGTTGACTCGCTCCCCCCCCCCTGGGCCCCTTTGGGTTCATGCTCTCAAGTAAGGTCAGGTCCTTCTCTTTCAGCCAAAGCTCAGTCTGAGCGCCTAGGTCCCCTTCACTGCAAGTACAGAGGTGACGAGGTGGGCAGGGCACCTTGACGCCAAGCCACCTGGCTTTTCTCATCTTGTTGGAAACCCCTCAGTCTAACGTATTCCCTGGAAAGAAAGTGTGGCTTTTACTTCGGGGGGAAAAAAAGAAATGCTCCTGTTCTTCCCCAGACATGGGGAATAGCAAGAGTAGATTTTCAACTGTTAATCATTACAGCTGAATTAGTAATCCACCTCTCTGAAGGCCCGTAATCTCTTGCCAGTATTGTAAAACACCTCTTCCTTGTTTTGCTTTTGCTAATATAAATATCATTCCATTCTACATACAAATATAAGCAAATAACCTCTGATTATTAATTCATAATTTTCAAGACAGGATCATTCTGTTTTAACTTCTCATCTAAACAAGTACATTCCCTGAATACAATTACCAGAAAGACAATGTGCTTCTAACTTCTTTATAGGATGTACTTTAGAAGATGTACTGCCATCATCCTGTTGGTTATTTATGCTAAGACAATTGGGAGAAGGCTGAGGGATGTTGGTGTTACAGCTGGAGGTCTCTGGAGATTTGTGAGCACAGCATGTAGTAGCCACTGCTCTGGACTTTGAGCTGAGATTAAGGAAGGAAAGACATTGGATTCTAAAAACTGGTGGGCCTGGCTCGAGGAGCTGAGCCATTCTTTTCTTGCTGTGTGTCCTTGGACAAGTCAGGCAGACTTGCCCAGCCTGAATTTTCTGTCGATACAAAATAAGGCCAGCCAGTGTCTGTCTTGTGGTACTCCTAGCGTCCTCTGTCGTGATGTTAACTGGCTTCAGGCCTTTAGTGACCTCCTGACTGGGTTAAATGCTAAAGCCTTCCTTGACCCCTGAACTTTCCATTTTAACTCTAATAACAGTGTTATTGGCTAGTGGTAGAGAACTATATGGAGCTCAACTATGGGGGTTTGAATCCTAACTCTGTCACTTGTGGCTGGTGACTCTGGATAGGTCACCCAACTCCCAAGGCTACGAGTAGCATCTATTTTAAGGGCCTATTGTAAGAATTGATTGAGTTAATATGTATTAAGCCTTTAGTCCACTTCTGATGCATAGGAAACACTCTGTATAAGGACATCGGCTATTATCATCCTCTCGATTATTTAATATCTCCTTTTAGTGTTACACTGAGAGCTCTGTGAGGACACAGACCCCCCTATGAGCACAGTGCCTGGCACCAAGACTCTCATTATATTTTGTTGAATTGTATTGAAGTGAAATAAAGGACATAAAACTACTTTGTAAGACATCATGCAACATATTTTTTATTGTTATCTCTGGAAGGAGTTTATTAGATGAAATATCTCTAGGGCTCTCTCAGAATTGCTGCTGCTGTTGAACATAAAATAAAAATTTTGATCAGTTGACTCGTCAGTTTCTGAATGATTCCTGTTGTCAGCCCTCTCTCTGTTTAGTTCTTTTCTCCCTGGGTTGTGCAGAGTTGGTCTGCCAGAAAAAATCTGAGGGTTTGCTAATATATTCGACTCAACCAATGTTTATCAAGTGTCCCTTACAGGGAAACCCCAAGCCGGGCGACGCTCAGACAGGAAGCAGAACGAGGTTCATTTCCAAGCTCACAGTCTAGTTGGGAAGGTAGATATATGAATTCAAACCTGGTCTCCCATAGCATTCTATGTCCCTGACCACAGTAATAAATCAGCCCCTGACCCAACCTGGCCCAATGTCCTTCCTTAGGACTTTATATACGGTGACCGAGAGATGCAAGTTTTCCTCTCTTTGTGGTCAAAGGCTGCTTAAATGTAAGCCTAGACATGACTGGAGGCCATACCTGCTCTTTCCATGTTGCCTGGAGCCCCTCTGATGTAGCAGACAACCCACAAAGTGAAACAGGGTGGGGTATGAGTGAGAACTTTGGGGAGTTCTTTGTCATTGCAGCAAAGCCAGCCTCCTCAGCTAAGATACACTTCCTCTCCCCTAAAGCTCCTTATGGCGCTCTACTCCATGGCCTGAAATTCTCACCCTCTGGAAAGCTTGGGAAACCAGTTCAGAGATTCCAAAGCTATGAAATTTGCCGAAACCTTAAGTAGGGCTCTGTTTGTATCTGTCTTGTTGTTGACATCCTGGTCCCTAATGAGGTCATTTGAACATCTGTAGCTTATCCAGTTAACTGGAAATGACATTAGTCACTGTTAGCAGAGTGTCTCTTCCTCTTTCTCCCTTGGGTCTATGTTTTAGGGACACTGACACAGCTCATAGGTTCCTAGGGCCTAGACATCAGAGACAGGGTTACAGCCACCAGTGGTCCCATGTCAGAACATTCAACATGTTAACTTGCTGGGTCCCAACCTTTTTGATACTAAAGACCTCTTTTAGTAATCCCTCCCCCTGAGTTTTGAAAGATCAAGTTTTCAAACATAAAGCACTGATTAAGTCATAATATAATTATTTGCCTACTTCTTATGAATTCACCTTCATGTAGAGTACTGATCAGATAACACTAACAACATGAAATTGACATAATTTCAGAACAAAAAAATTTTGTTAGGCTAGGTGGGCTTAATAATGGTAAGAAGAGGGTTTCTAATAGGTCTTTTAATTTTTATGTTTTAATGAATCATTAATGTTAGAGCTTTTAAATGAATGAAATAGTCCAGGAATCCTTATTTTTAAGAACTTTAAAAGTCTAAGATCTAAAATTGCCTTATTCTCTGTCATGATGGCTCACTTTAGTTAACTGGTACCTATGGGGCACAGGGACCTAAAGTATAAGACAGTTCATACACTCACTGTGGTCAGGCCTGGACCAGGCGTTTAGTGTCTTAATACCTTTTGCTTATTGCCAAGCCCTGTGGTAGAACTGTAGGAGTGACTCAGCAGGATTTAGCTTTGGGATTCTAAGAGTGGCTCTTAGTTCTTGGAGATGAGGTGCCAAGTGAAGCCAACAGCCCCAAAGAAAACCCTATTGACCTTAAGAAGAGCCTAGTGCCCATCCTAACCAGACTCAGTCCTCAGAAGGCACCAGGGTGCAGCCGTCTGAAATGAAAGCTTGGTCTCCCTTCCAGATTGTGTATATAAAGTTTGCACCAAAAAATTGGTTTCTTCATAAATAGTATTTTTCTAGGGGTTTTCACTATTTCCATCAACACAAGTAACCAGGCAACTATGCTGTGATTTAATGGAAAGTAATGTTGGAAGGTACCATAAATTATCGTTTCAGAGATGAGGAAACTGTAGCAGAGCGAAGCTCTGAAGTGCCAAAGGTCACACATCTAAGTCAAGGAAAGTCAACATTTTTTTCTGAGCTTCTGGTTCCAAAGCCACTGTTTTTACAACTTATAGGGTAGCAGGGTCAGTTGGACCTAGAGGGACTCACTACCCTAATTTCCTCATTGTGCAGATGAGGAAATTGAAGTTCACAGAAATCCTTGCTCAGGGTTACAATTAGTAAAAGAACCAGGGATAAAATCCAGGTCTCTTATCTCCAATTCCAGGGCACCTAAAAAATTTCAGTGACTATTAGGGATTCATTCATTCGTTCATTCATTCATTCAACCAATATACCAACCAACCAAGCTTCATTCCTCATTAGAAATGAGAAGAACTTGCCCAAAGCCCACCTTCAACCATGTCTCATTGGCTAGAATTGCATCCCATGCTAAATCCTAGCTCATGCACTGGTCAGGGAACTAGAGCTGATTATCTCTCTCTCTCTCTCTTTCTCTCAATCTATTCTCTCTTCCTGCATCCAACTGCTGCCTCACTAACCCTTTCACCTGGATGTCTAGCACGCATCTCAAATTGAGTACCTATCATCTGAGCTCTAGAGCTTCCTGCTTAGAGGTGGTCCTCCTCTAGTGCTCCTGATCTCAGTGAGTGGCACTCTTATTCACTCAGCTATGTCTGCCTCCACATTTGGAGTTGACCTTCACTCCTTTATTCTCTAACTCACCTCCCCAGATCCATCATTAAATCCTCATAATAGTTCTTAAGTGCCACCAGTTATTATCTTGTCCTTGGATACCACCTGGTTTACTGTGCTCCTGGCCATCTTCTTCCCCTTTTGCTCTGCATGAGTTGGCTTTCCATAAGTCATGGTCAAAAATCAAATCAATTCTGTCCCTTAATGAAAAGCCCCCAATGATTTTCTGCCATATTAAAAAAAATCTCAAGTTCTTTCCTTACTCACAACACTCCAGCCCTGCTGGCCTTCTGGCCAGTCCTCAGCATGCAACTTTATCCTTTCCCTGGAGCCTTTGCACTGCTATTCTCTCTGACTGAATCATTTTAACCCCAGAAATTCATAAGGCCCTCTATTTATGCTTCTGCTCAATTATCACCTCCCCGTGTCTCCTTATCTAAAACAGAAAGCCTATTTATATTTTTTAAATCTCTTTTCATCTGGCTTGATTTTTCTTCATAACACTTTCAACTGCTTGGCCTGAAGTGGTGTATTTATTATGTTATATATATTTGTGTATTTATTTCTATTACCCCAACTAGAATTAAGGCTCAATGATGGCAAAGACTTTGATTTTCTTTTATGACATTATTCTCAGTGCCCAATACAAAACAGATGCTCAATAATATTTGTTGAATGAATAAATGAATGGCTTAGATCCTTGAAGATCGACCCCTTGAGCATGAAGATGGACTAATATCTTCTCTAGAAGGGTGCATGTGTGAGCCAAATTGCATTCTACTAGCTCAGGAAGAAGGGTAAATGGATGTTGAGTAGATCACCAGTAGTGTTGGCTACATTAAGCTTGTTCAATTTCTGTGATTAGAGAGTCACCAAGAATCCTTTTGGGTGAGCTCAGCATGTCCCACTCAGTTTTGTTTAAGAAAACCAGACAGCAGGAGGGTGTGTGCTGGCTCTCTAGAGCTTGGCGAGGGTGGGGGCATAGGGTGTCTACTCTGCAGGTCCACAGCACAGCCAAGAAGTGAATTGTGACTTCCTGGAGCCGCAGGAACTCAAGGCTGGGCTCCATTTGTTATCTCTGCTGGTGACAGGCTGGTCCCCAGTGATGTCATCTGAGCATCTGCAGGCACCTTTGCCAGGAGTCCACTAACTGGAAATGACATCAGCTACCAGCAAAGTGACTTGGGCACGCAGCAGACACGTCCCGCTGATCCTCTGTCTGGAGCTCATCTCCTGCCTACCTGGAAGTCTTCTGGCTGGCACTTTGGCAAACAAAGAAGCATTTGAGAGGGAATTAAGTTGACTTTAAAAGATAGCCTCAAAGTGTTTCCCAACACATTGATGCTTACATTGAATTATAGGTGCTAATAAAGCTGTCAGAGCCTTGGCACGAGAACCAAACTCAAGCTGAAAGATCCCTGGGAAATGATGAGATTTCATCTGGGCCTGGCCCAGCTGGAGGCTCACACATACTACAAGGCTAAGAAAGGGCTGGAATTAGCCATTCTAACTGCCTTACCGATTGGCCCAAAAGGCTTGCTGTAGTCTTAAAGCAGAAGGCAGGTTTGCAGAAGTCCTCTGTGTTTCATTGCATTCTGGGACTGCCCTGATCCTTTCCTTTCTCAAATACTCAGTGTGACCATCACACTAAGTAACTGTCAGAATTTGCAGTAAAGATGAAAAGTGTTTAGAGTGTTAGGTAAAAAAGAGACACCACAGAGCTCTCCTCTTGGGACTTACCTAAGATAAAAAGTTCAGTAAATGGAATTTTGTTCAGAAGACAGATAAGTTCCAGATCTCACATGGAGCTCTATTTAGAAGTTACTATATGCCAGGCTATGTATCTAGTTTTCCACATTCATCTTTCAAAAACACCCAGTAGTCCTATAAGCAACTTCATGTATTCATTCATTCATTTCAACAAATACAGGTGGGGCAAAAGTAGGTTTACAGTGGTTTGTATGGAAAATAATACAATAATTAGTCAATAATAATAATAATACAAAAATAAACTGTTTTTTCACATACTCACAACTGTAAACCTACTTTTGCCCAACCCTGTATTTTTTGAGAACCTATAAAGCTAGGCACTGAGCCAGGCTCTTGGGATACAATGGGGAACAAGACAGACATATACGGTATCCTGTTCCTTGGTCACATGAGCAGCTATGACTAATAAGTACAGATGCAGTGAGTACTAGGGAGTCTGGGGTGCTATAGCACGATATATTGGGGGAATCTGAGACCGAGGTGTCAAGGTAGGCTGCCTTGGGGAGATGGAGTTGAAGCTGAAAGTCAAAGAGTGAGTAAGTTTTAAGAAAGGTAAATGGGGTACCAGAAGGAAGAGGCTGTGTGAATGCCACTGTATTAGTTTTCTATTGCTGCTTATAACAAATTATCACAAACTTGGTGACTTATAACTCAAATTTAGTGTCTCATATGTTCTGGAGGTCATGACTCCAAAATCAGTTTCACTGGGTTAACGTCAAGGTGTCGGCCAGGCTGGTTCCTACTGGAGGATCAGGGAAGAGCCTGTTCTTTGATTCTTTCAGCGTTCAGTGGCTGACAGCATTCCTTGGCTTATGGCTTCATCGCTCTAATCTCTGCCCTTGTCCTCACACTGCTTCTCCCCTTCTGTAGTCAAATCCCTCTGGTTCCCCTCTCCTAAAGATACCTTCTCCTGTGATTATATTCAGGGCCCACCGAGATAACTCACTGGCTGCAGGGGCAGTTCCGTCACGCATTGCTAACAGCTGCAGCTCATCTGGACATGGCACTTATAGTATACAGATTTCTTTGAAATGATAGTGATAGAAATACAGATAAAATTGGCTTTTTAAAAAAAGGAAACTTTGTTTTTTTACTTATAAATTTTTAAAATGCCAGGAGGTATTTATTGCTTTCAGGCATGGCTGAATCTAGGTGATTAAATAATGTTGAGAATTTGCCCTTTTTTATTTCTCTGTACTACTTTTATTTGTACTGACATCGTTCTTAGGTGATGTGTTTCATGGCAAGATATCCACTAATACCAACATCTCCCAGCTAAATGGCCACCCAAGTCTAGTGAAAAGAGCTGGTCTTTTATAGTGGATCCAGCAAAAGTGTCAATGTGAGTCTTTTTGGATCTCCTTGAGTTAAATGCCCATCCTTAAGCCAATAAATACTCTAATGGACTAGGCTAAGACCCTATGTTTCCCCTGGAAATAGGTGGGGTGGGGTCATTTTTATCGTAATCAAGTAGACTAAGAGTGGCAGACTAAGAACTCCTCAAAGGTAAATTTAGGTACTGCTACCAAAAGGAGGAAAATTAATGGCAGACCCATAAAAACCCAATAATGTCCATTCTCTTACAAACCCATGTGATTTTCAGTCTTTGTACTTGGACCTACCTGATCCTTTCCACCTGAAACCTCCTCCCTTGACACTCTAAAGGTAGAAATCATCTCAGGTCCAGATTGAATTTCTTCTTCTTCCAGGAAAAATTCCTTTATCTCAAGGACAGTCTCCTTCATGTACTCTGCTTGGTGGCACTCCGTTCCACATCTTTCTTTAGGCTCAAGAAGTTTTACATTAGCCTTATCTGGGCCATTCCTTCCCACCTCTCCGAAAAGCCATGGCTCTGGCATGGACCAGGAGGACTGCATGGAAGTTTCTCCCTGAACCAGGCACAGGAGACTAACTCACATGATATTTGCAAAATCAATGATTGCCCTTCTACAGTCCTAAGAAAAATTAGCTCAAAGTCACAATATTAACACTTTAGTAGAGAGTTGAAGTAAGATAGGGCATACTTCTCACCCCTTCCTGCTGCCTTTCCAGCTCCTCCACCCTCTCAGGCATCCCCTGTCCTGGTCATAGAATTAAAGGCTCTTTATGTTGGGAGAGGACTCAGGGAACACCCAATACAGATGTAGAGCTGTACCATACCTAAGTATCCTGACAACATGTTCAGTTATCTTCTCATTTTGACCCATTTTCTTTATTTTTTTCTAAGTATTTCTTTGTTCTCATGGCAATCTTATAAACAAGGTACAATCTTATAAACATGTCCTTTTGTTCAATATCATTTTTTAATTAGCCTATGGCAAAACTAGTTTTGTTCTACATCATTTTACTTAACGTTGCAGAACCTATTGACAACGTTAAGTGAGGACTTACTGTATTCTTCTTTTATTTTATGATGTGAAGACTGAGGCTCAGGGAGATTAGATGGCTTGCTTATTCTCCAAATTTCCTTCTTGTAATCCTGCCATTTTTATTCCCCTCATTTGTTCTTCTGAATATGTGTGCATCTTTTGTTTTAATTTTACTTCTTCTATTATGTTAAGTGTTTAAATAAGCCACCTGGAAACTTTTGTAATATGGTGGGATATATGTAAAAATGCTGATATAAAGAGTAGAGTAAATTGTGCAAGGACACAAGGATCTGGAGGTCTCAGCCACTCCATAGCCTGAGCTCCCTCTACTTCCTGCTGCTAGAATGTCCCCACACACTGGGGCTGAGTAGCAGTCCCCTGGAGGAGGGCAGAAGAGTAGAGTTACACTTGGATCCGAGAAACAATATGATTCACTTCCCATCAGGCCTCAGATGCCTGTTTCTTTCCTCACTAGACATGAGCTCATGGAATTCTGTTTCACGTTCCTTTCGATAGATTTTCCTTTTCCTGGAGTAAGGTTAAATGGAACCATCACCAGGACGCATTCATCAATAGCAGCCATTGGATAGTAATAGGATAATTGTGCTGGTCCTGGTACCACCGAGATGATAACTAGCGTTGTTTTAAGAATGTGCAGAGGCCACATTTACGTTTCAGGGCAGCCCTTTGAAAACTTTGGCACCGGTCCCCAGCGCTGTTTTCCTTCGCGCAGCGTGATGTGAGAGCACTGTTACAGTGCGTGCCTTGTTTAAGCACAAGCCAGGCACTGTGCGGCCTGGGAGGTGGATTATGTCCCAGAGGACGGCGGAAAGCCTCGGCAGGGATGGATTCAGTTCCTCCAGGCTCCGTGTATATATATTATGATAATGTGTGTTGCCCACAAACTCTGCGGTTATCATACCAACGTAAGGAGCAGCTGGATGTAAAGGAACAAGTGAATGTTTTGATTATTCATATTCTTGATCTTTACATTAAAGGCCCTCTGCATTTGGGTACAGTCTTCCTTTTCACTAATGGCTCATATATGTACTTTAAACCAAGAGAGCAAAAACATTTCATTCTATGTACCAAGTGTGATCACTTGGGAGTGGCTGCCTGAAACACTGTGTTGAGAAGGATCCTGAGGCCACATCGTGATTAAGCAGGATAAAGCTCCGTGATTGATTAGTGAGGTCTGCCATAGGTGAGGGCAGGGAGTTAGCAGCACATACATCTCCCATCCCCCCTGCTCTCCCCACCACATTGCTTTATTGTGTAAACTATAATATTATGCCTTCTCCCATCTTCTTTCAATTTGTTAGGAATTTTTTTATGTGTGCATATCTGTTAATATTCTTCATGAATCATTGCAAACTGCAGCCTTTCTATAAGGCTATTATCAAGTCCTCCTGAGCGGGCATATTTTTCTTTCTTTACCACTCTTTTAGCCTTTGGTAACACTCTTAGTTACATACTATTTTTTTTGCTTGAATTAGAGACGTATGTTTGTGTGCAACCTTATTTCTCCTGCAGGGCTATAAACTCTTTGATGGTAGAAACCAAATCTCTTTTAGCATTATTTTCCCTGGCCAGTTGCTAAAAGAAAACCTAGAATCCCAGAATGGGTCTTAGTTCTTAGTCCAAGTCTCCACATTTTACAGATGGGAAGACCGAGACTTAGGAGAGGTGAGGAGAGTTGCTAAAGGTCTCACTGAAAATTAGAAACGTTGGTTCTAAATCCTGTACTTAGACTCCCGGAATGTTAGAGTTGGAAGGATTCACTGCAGCTGCTGGTGAACTCTAAGGACCAGGAAGCTCTGAGTGAAAGGCTAGCTCACCTTCGTGTGCCGCTTTCTTCTTCCAGGCTGTGATGTTCCACTTTCGTTGTGATTGTTTTCTGGCCAATCTGATTTTATTGTGAAGCACGATACATTCATTTTGGAAATAAGCTGAAAGTGAATAGTGAACAAATAAAAATAAATTGGTCCTCTCTATGCATTCATTTATTCATCCATGGAAAATTATTGGTATTATTCTAGGTCCCAGTAGAATACAAAACAAACAAAAGGCCATGTTCTGATGGAGGTTAAATTCCAAGAATGTGTGTGTTCATTGTGTGTGTGTGTGCATGAGCATTTTGTTCTACTTGTGTTAACTGATTAAACCCTCACAAACTATATATGAAATTAATATTATAATTATTTTCACTTTGTGGTGACAAAATTAAGGCCCAAAGAAGTTAAGTCATTTGCCCTATGTTGCACAGCAAGAAAGTGGTGGAGGCAGACTTTTAATTCAAGTATTCATATTATTTATAAACAAAATAATTGACACTCAGAGAAGATAAGCCACTAAGCCAAGGTCACACAGCTGATTAAGGGGAAAAGTTGGGCTATCTGACTGTCACATCAGGTTCTTTCTGCGTTACCAGTCTGCCTTTCTTTCCCCAGTGATGGGAAGGAATAAGACAGACAGAATCTACCAGTCCAGTGGCTGGGCAAGACCTGAGAAAACACATTTTCTCTTCCAGGATAGACACGGGCCGTTTGTTTCTCACCCTGGAGAGATGATGGAAGGGTGGGGACCACACTTCCAACACACCAAATAGTACCCTAATTGGCTCAAAGGCCATGATTGTATCAAGTTCCAGAAATTATGAGTGAACCAGACAGGCCACCACAGCTGGTTGGCAAATTATTGGCTGAAGTGTTGCAATTATTAAATGCAGCAGAGAGAGAAAGCGAGAAAGAGAGAGCAAGAAACTCACACACTTAGTCCAGGATAATTGATCCAAAAATTATGGGTTCCAAGAAGGCCAACACTTGCTTAAATTTAGATTTGGACTTGACTCCTGTCACACGCACACAAATGACTAGTGTTTCCTGGACACCCACTCTGCACACACAATCGGCCCCTCAGCTCTGCCAGCCCGCAGGAACAAAAGGGATTTTGATTCTGATTATTTTTAAACTTTAATGACAAATCCTTTCCTTCTCCACATTAAAAAATAAAGGCTGTGCATAGTACCATTAAGGGACTGCTTGCTGCTGCTCCATTCTCGGAGGCACTTACGTTGTTTAAATTTTAATTTCCGGGTTGAAATTTTTATTGAAAACATTACTATCTTTCCAAACAACAGGAATAAAAAGTTTCTTCTCTTGTCACTCTACTAGTTTGTCCTTTTACCTGCTCTCTCTATACTCCTCCACAGGAGGCTTTCCTTCCTCTCCAGGCTCTGGGGCTCTTGCAAATCTCACCCTTGATCTGAATTTGCAATTGCTACCCCACACAAAAGGTCTTTGGAAATGTCTTTTACTTTTGTGAATAAAAGTTTGTCTGAGGGCAGGCTAAGGACTTAAGTTTGCAAATTCTTGACCACTCAGGGGCATATACCTCCAATGGTAATTACGATGATGAGGATGATATAATAACAATGATATTGATGAAACCTGGCAAACTGCACTTCCACGTGTGCCAGGCTTGGTTCCTGCTACTTGCTCTGCATTGTCTCCTATGTCCTTCAACGCACTATAGGGAAGCCAGTTTTACCCCCATTTTACAGAAGAGGAGACAGATTCTGAGATATTGTTGTATCAGGGAAGGTGAGATACAAACATTTATCACTCTGAAATAATGTTGGCAGTGAAAGATACCACTAGAAAGTCAGATGTGAAGGGCTTGGCGAGATCCAAAGAGAGACATCTTTTAGTTAGGTAAACCCAGAAGTCTTCATGGCAAAGAGAGCATTTGAGCTAAACACGGGAAGCAGGGTAGGATTTTACATGCAGAGAAAAGTCCGGAAAATACCCTTAGTAAAGATTAGAAAAGTGGAGGTACGTTTGGGCTTGTCCCATGGAAAATTATGAGAAGTGGAGTTCCAGGCAAGATTTATGGATGTAGTAGTCAGTTCTTGGAGGGTCTCAGATACCCGCCTAATGCTATTGGTCTTTTCCCCATGGGTAGAGAAGTTATCGAAGGGTTTTAATCAAGGGAGTGACCACATTGGAAATGCAATTTTGAAAGATCATTTTAGCAAAGGGTAAAGGGGAAATTGGAGGAAGTAAGACAGAAGTCAGGGAAACCAGAAAGACTGTTGGAATAGTCTTACCAGTTCTATTTCTTATCTTGCCATGTTCTTCATGACTGGCCTTGGGTCCCTGACCTCCACCTCAGACTCCCAGGTTGCCCACCCGTCCCAGCCTGCCCTGAGATAGCTCTCTGCTGCCCCCACCTGGCCCAGACAGCTCCTGTCACAGTTCACTTGCAGGGTCTGGACCAGAGAATCTAACACACATGTTAATATCACCACAAATCATGTAACTGCTACCACTCCTAGCCAATATTCAGAGCACATACTATGTGCCAGGCATTGTTCATGTCTTTTACATGAATTAAGTGCTTAGCTCTCACAGGAATTTTATAAACTGACTACTTTATTATTTTCATGTCACAGGTAAGGAGTGGGGCATAGATCTATTCTCTCCCCAGCATGGTAAGATATGAGAGTTTTGCCAGAAGCCTGTCTAAATTTGGGGATTTCTGCATTAGAGTCATTTCTGGGTAAATCCTGTGGAAGAACCTAGTTGGAGCCCCAGTGGGTGTAGCTGCCCATGAGGTGAGATGAGGGTGTGGCTGCTTTAGGGGTATGATGTGGGCTGGAGAGAGAATGGGCGGTGGGGGCAGAAGGAGGTGAGGGAGCATGTCCAGGATTGCAGAGTTGAGAACTGGGGCAAAGGGAAGAGAGAGAGTTTCACGTGGGCACTGGAGGCAAGGAGACCTGGGAGCCAGAGACGGGAAAAGCAGAAAGGAGCACCAAGGAAAACAGAGAAAGGCTGCAGGCCCCCGGCATGATTAGCATAGGGGCTTGAGGCTGACTTTGTTTGTGTGTTGGTTCTTATTGCTCAAAGTAATCATTCAGAATTGACATCATTTGGGGGGTCAACGTTCTGACTCGTAGAATACAGTGTGTCCGTAAAGTCATGGTGCACTTTTGACCGGTCGCAGGAAAGTAACAAAAGACGATAGAAATGTGAAATCTGCGCCAAATAAAAGGAAAACCCTCCCAGTTTCTGTCTGATGATGTGGCAGCATGTGTGCATGCGCAGATGATGACGTAACACCGTGTATACAGCAGAGCAGCCCATGGCCATGCCAGTCGAGATGTGGACGGTACAGAGTAAAGTTCAGTGTGTTCTGTAGCTCGCTAAATTCAAATCTGTGACCGAAGTGCAACGTGAATATCGGTGTGTTTATAACGAAGTGCCACCACATAGGAATAACTTTACTTGGTAGGATAAGCGATTGAAGGAAACCAGCAGTTTGGTGGAGAAACCCTGTTCTAGTAGGCCATCAGTCAGTGACGAGTCTGTAGAGGCTACACGGGATAGCTACCTAAGGAGCCCTAAAAAATCTGTGCGTGCGTGTGCTCGACAATTACACCTAAGCAAGACTACAGTTCATAAGGTGTTAAAGAAACGTCTCTGTTTTACGGGGTACAAATTGCGGCTGTTGCACGCTATCAAACCGGCGGATAGACCCACACTATGCGCATTTGCTACAGATATGCTTCATGAGATCGACAATGATGCAAGATTTTTGCAGAAGATTGTGTTTAGCGATGAGGCAACCTTCCACATCTGTGGATATGTTCATCGCCATAACGTCCGAATATGGGCTGCTGAACATCCTCATGCCTAGGTTGAGTACGAACATAACACCCTTAAAGTGAACGTGTGGTGTGGCCTGATGCATGATAAGGTGATAAGCCGATTTTTTTTTCACGGAGCATTCTGTGACAGCAAACACCTATCTTGACATGTTGGAATTGTATGCAGTGCCACAATTTCCAAAAGGTGTCATCTTTCAACAGGATGGCACTCCTCCACACTACGCCACCATTGTTCGTGAGTTTCTGGATAGAACATTCCCCTGGCAGTGGATAGGCAGGGGTTCTGTCAAGCATGACCACCACGATCCCCAGATCTGACACCCTTAGACTGTTACTTTTGGGGTTATGTGAAGCAACATGTGTACATTGAACATATCAATGACATTAATCACTTAAAACAGAGAATCACAGGTGTTATTCACTCTGTTACACCAGACGTCCTTACCTGTGTGTGGCAAGAACTTCACTATCACTTGGATGTGTATAGGGTAACAAATGGAGCTCACATCGAACTGCACTGAATAGGTATGAAACTCAGAGAGTTTTCCTTTTATTTGGTACAGATTTCACATTTCTATTGTCTTTTGTTGCTTTCCTGTGACCGGTCAAAAGTGCGCCATGACTTTACAGACACACTGTAGTCCTGTTAAGAAAAACTCACTGGCATCTTTGAAGCTGAGAGCAAGTCCCCAGGAGGCCAGGAACAGACTGGGTAGTTTTAATGGGAAGATTCAGAGGAAGGCATGGCTGGTAGTCAGCGGGAGGGAGCAGGCCCAGAGAGGTGTGCAGGAGCCAAATGCTAACTTCTCCCACTTTGCAGTTTTGCCTGGGGCCAGCCCTGGGCACAATGATATTATTTCTTTAAAACAATTCTCAGGAAGGCTGGTATGAGATGGCGAAGAGCACCATTCCACACATAAGTACACTCAGCTGAGTTAAAGACCTCTCTGGGATCGGCCGAAGTGGTGAACATGTTTCAAGAACACATGAAGTGTCAGACCGTGGGTGGAGTGAAAGCCAGGAATGCGTGCATGTGTACAAATTCTGTGTCACATCTTCTTTATGTCCAATATGCCACCTCACTTCCCCAAATGCGTACTGTCTTCTGGTTGATGGAGAAATGTAGTCTCTGCTGAGTCCTTCCCCAGACAGACTAATGAAAGGATGTGATAAGAGTGGGAAGGAAACCATCTGGGCGTGTTACTCAGGTTATTGTTGGCAAGAAACAGAGACCATCTGAAGACAAGAGAGGTTTATTGTAAGGATGGGTGTAGACCAGAACTGGAACTTCCCTACGCTCCAAAGCAAGACAGCCCACAGACCCCCTTCTCTCATGGTCATGGTCACCTGGAGCTAAGCACGGCATGTGGCTGCTTCCCTCAGCAGAGGTGCGGATGGGCTGTTTGTGGACAGAAAACAGCATGAAAGCTGGGGCTCAAGCACCATAAAGACCTGTGGAAGGTAGGGAAGTGTCTGATTCTGGTCTCCACGCAAGTCATCCTGGGAGTAGGAGAAGGAATGTGGGAATGCTGAAACCAGTAAGACATGCATAGAAACAAACAAACAAAAAAAAACATTTCCTGACACGTACCTTAAAGAGAACCTGGTCAAACGTCCCTATGCGAGAAATGGGAAGACTGAGCATTGAAGAAGAAAACTGACCTCGGGATTCTAAGTCAGTTCTTCCTCCATTTCTACACTATCTTTGCTCCTCCAAACCATCTGTGTAGGAGAAGAGATTTCTCAAAGCAGACAATTTAATGGTCAACCAATCGTTTTATATAGAAAGGACAGATTTGTAACGTTATTGGGATTCACCGAGAAATGGCTTAAGGAAAGACCTCGTTAAGGAAAGATACTTGAAGTACATAGGATTAAGAGTTAAACATGCAAAGATCAAACCATGAAAATGAAAGAAAAGTTAAAATTAAATTTTGATTAAATATCTGAATTAGGAATGGCTTTATAATCTTAAAACCAATACAAGGACCAAAGGGAAAGATTGATATATTTGACTACATAGAAATATAATACTTCTGTATGTGAAAATTAACATAAACAAATTAAAGTGGAAAAACTGTGAAAATTGGCACAAATGTCAAAGGATTAATACCTTTACTGTAGTATGGAGATTTCATAAAAATTGTTAAGAAAAACACTAAGTTCTTAACAGATAATAGGGAGAGGAGGATATGAGCATGCATAAAAAAGAGGAAATATATGATTAATAAACATTTGAACAAAGTCTCTGCTATACTGTTCAGAGCAATAAAAATTAAAACAGCAACCAGATGCTCCTCTCCCCTCCCCACCTTTTCCTAACCAAATGGGTAAAAGTTATAAATTACCTGGGGCAGGTATGAAGACAAACAGCTACGTTTCTACACTGAGGAGTATCTGGAAATTAGTCATATAGAAATAACCTAGATTTTAAACATATTTGTTAAAGTATTATTGACTATAATGAATAATTAGGAAGACTTGTGTACCACCACTGAGGATCTCTGAAGTAAACCATGGTTGCTTTACATGCAAGAATATGCGGCTATTAGAATATTTCCAACAACCTGTGGAACTGCTAACATCACAGTGTAAAATCAAACCTGTTCCCATGCAGCGTGACTATAATAGTGTACAAAAAAGGTGCAGCAGAAAAGCATGCATGCCAAAATGTTTTCTCTGTTCAGTTCTGGTCATTCTATTTTTATTTTATTCTTTTGCTTTTCTTCGATCAGAATCAACATGTATTATTTTTATAACAAACAAAATAAACCAGAAAATAATGGGCGTGGGGATTCGTTTGAATAAAGCAAATAAAAGAGATTGAGAGCAGGAGGGAAGAAACGTGTGAATCAGTATGCTCGGTCCCCCGCGGTGTGTCAGCCTTGCAATTTGGGAGGGACTGATCCCACCCCAGCTCGGGGGTGGGTCCTGATTGGTGTAAATCAGTCAGTAACCCCTCCTCCCCACCTTGCTACAAATTGGTTTTGGTAACCCAGGCGTAAGCCAAAGAGACTGTGGTAGTTATTCTGGGACCCTATAAGAGTGAAGTGAAGCAATTTGAGTTGATGTGTGTGGGATCCCTTCTCTCCAGGAGCATGTAGTCCGCCTGCCGACCGCTGCAGGTTGCCATCCTGCAAACCCTGGGAAGCCAATTTGCATGCAAAGCCAACACCAAAAGGAGGGAGGAGCTGGGGACAGCAGAGGAACTGTGTTGCCACTCCCCACCAGAGCTTCTCTGTTTTTTATTGAATTCACTCGAATGACACTAGTTAACATAATTATAAGCATAATTATACAGATTTCAGGTGCCCAATTCCACAGCACATCTCTGTACACCATATTGTGTGTTTACCCCCTTCCCAAGTCCGGTCTCTGTCCATCACTACTTACCCCCCACCTACCCTCCTCAAACTGCCCCCCCCCCCATCACCACATTGTTGTCAGTGGCCATGAGCCCTTTCTTTTCTTCTCATTCTTTCTCTCTGTATTTTTCTTTCTTTCTTTCTTTTATATTCTTTTTGGTCCTTTCTTGCTCAATTAGGTGGACTTAATGTGCTTTAAGTTGGCTTGAGGATTTTGGTTAATTTTTCATAATGTTACTTACAAATGCAGAAATTCTTGATTCAGGGAAACATCAGAGATTGCTATCCACAGACTAACTATACCAGAAACAGAAAGGAATGTAGGAAAAGGTGAAAGCATGTGTCTGACTTAACTACTGAGAGAAAAAAGTCTGAGAAAGAGCCCTAGGAACCAAAATGAGTCCTGGAACAAGTGCAAGAAAGAGGCAGCCGTGCCCCAAAGGGGAGGAAGCCCTTTAGAAGTGATGATCCACAGAGTCCAAACTCAGCCGTCAAACCTCATTTTATCTCACCACTCACCTCACTGGTACTGCTGAATCTCACAGACTGGGGCAAGAAAAGAATGATGGTTCCCTAAAGCAATGACTTTCACCTGGTGTGCCAGTTGAGAGTTTTTAAAGCACGCAATACTTGACTGTTTAGTCAGGGACTCTGACCTCTTTTCCCTTAGATTGCCAAAAAAAAAAAAATGACAATAGGTCCCAGCCCATTGGCTCAGTGGTAGTGCATTGGCCCGGAGTGTGGATGTCCTGGGTTCAATTCCTAGTCAGGGCATATGGGAGAAGCGTCCATCTGCTTCTCTACCCTTACCCCTTTCATCTCTCTCTCTCTCTCTTCCTCTCCTGTAGCCATGACTCAATTGGAGCACGTTGGCCCTGGGCACTGAGGATGGCTCCATGGCCTCTGCCTTAAGTGCTAGGAAGAGCTTGGTTGCTGAGCAACAGAGCAACACCCAGATGGGTAGAGCATCACTTCTTAGTGGGCTTGCCTGGTGGATCCCAGTTGGAGTATATGTGAGAGTCTGTCTCTTTGCCTCCCCTCCTCTCACTGAATAAAAAAAAAATGACAAAAACCAACACAATAGCTGTCCAGTATAAATGAATCAAAATAATACCTATTTTTTTCTCAAATCAGAAAAAAAAAATTTTTTTGGTGTGCTGCAGAATTCTTATAATTAGTTTATGTGTGTCATGATATGTAAAAGGTTGAAAATTGCTGCCGTAAAGGGATGTTTTAATTCTGTCTGGATGAAATTCTAGATCATCTCTGAGAACTGGGGTGTGCTCTGCTGACCACCTGGATGAACCCTGATTCCACCAAACACACAATACCTTGCAACATGTGCCTCTGTCCATGCTCAGCCAATGACTGACTGTCAAAGAGCTCCCAGCTAGGGACGGAGACAGGGGAAGCTCCGCAAGATCTATGCAGTCCCTAACTTTGAATTTGAAACAGACAATCCTTAGCTCAAGATTTGAGAAAGAAAATCCTTGGCTCATCTAAACAATTCTCACCTTAAAATTAAATGCAAATTGCTGCCCAGGTTTTGCTGAAAAGTTGAAAAAGCTTGTGTACACTCATAACACACACCCCAAAACACTAAAATAGTGATTTCTGTATTTGATACTAAGGTTTTCTGGAGATCTTAGTGCATCCGGCAGGTCTTCTCACTCTACTCAGTCACCCAAATAATTTCAACTATTCATTTAATCATTTATTTATTTATTTAGTAAACATATACTGGGGACCATTGTGCTAAGGTGAAGAATTATTTTTTTTAGATTTTATTTATTAATTTTTGGAGAGGGGGTAGAGAGAAAGAGAAATAAAGAGAGGGAGAGTGAGAAAGAGGGGGAGAAGCAGGAAGCATCTACTCGTAGTAGTTGCTTCCTGTATGTGCCTTGACCGGGTAAACCCAAGGATTTGAACCAGAGACCTCAGCATTCCAGGTCAACACTTTATCCACTCTGCCACCACAGGTCAGGCAAGTGAAGAATATGAGAATAAATAAAATAGGCCCTGGCTGGTGGCTCAGTGGATAGAGCATTAGCCAGGCGTTTGGATGTCATGGGTTTGATTCCCAGTCAGAGCACACAGGAGAAGCAACCATCTGCTTCTCTTTCTTTCCCTCTCCCCTTTCTCTCCCTCTTACTCTCCCACAGTAGTGGTATGATTAGTTTGAAGGTAGGCCCCAGGCACTGAAGATAGCTCAGGTGGTCTAAACATGTCAGCCTCAGACACTAAAAATAGCTCAGTTGATTCAAGCATTGGTCCTAGACAGAGTTGCTGGGTGGATCCTGGTCATGGCTTGTGCAGGAGTTTGTCTCACTATCTCCCCTCCCCTCGCTTAAGTAAATAAAAATTTATTTAACCCTTCATATATGCCAGCACTGTTGTATTATCTATTGCATTTCATCCATTCACACAAGCCTATAACTCATCACTATTATTTAATTTAATTTTACAGATGAGGAAACTAACAATTTAGTAGCTAACTTTTCCAAGGTTATACCATCTCCAAGAGGTATACCAAGAACCAACACTTAAACCAACAGCTTATATACACTTAATTAACCTTATGCAAAAGGTAAGTTAGAGGCCAAAATAGTGAGTTAAATTTCCATGAGATCATATGTATATGGCACTGGGGAAGCTGAGAAGAAGGCCACTAACTATAATATATAAGAATTGAAAGAAAAGTGATCATTTTGTATGAATCTTGAGAAATAGTAGGTACAGGAAAGGAAGGATTTTCCTAGCAGAGAGCAGAGCTGAGCAAAGATACGGAGATGAATGAGCATGGTGTGCTTGTGCTTAGGGAACAGCCCAAGTTTACTGTGACTGGAGAAACTTGGGCAGCAGCAGGAAAAGGATGATGAGAAAGGCTTTCTTTGCCAAGTTAAGGAGTTTGAACTTGATCTTTCAGGAATGGGGAACCAATGGAAGTTTTAAAGTCAGGGGCAACATAATCAGATTTGTGTTATAGAAAGATCTCGTAGGTACCTAGTGTGCTGAGGGATTGAAGAGGGAGAGATCAGATGTATAAAAACTTGTGGAAGACTCTCTAAAATCAGGCAATGAAATGAAAAGGACTTGAGCCATTCCAGCCCCTACCTCATAATCATTAGAAACTTGTCTCAATTTGGAGTTCTGTTTTTCTGGAGTTATGACTGCAAATGGAGCAATGTAATATAATAAAGAGGACTTAGGTGTCAAACCTTCCTGTCTTCAAATCCTGGTTCTACCACTGATCTAGTAATGTGTGACCATCAAACTCCACTTTTCTCATGTATAAACTGGTAATAAGAACTGACTCATAGGATATTGAGGATTAAGTGCAGTAATTTATGGAAAGTGCCTAGCATATAGAAATTCAATAAATGATTGTTTCATCCCTTACCCTTTCATACTAAGAAATGACAGATTGGTACCCACAGATTAGTTAGAAGACCTGCCACATACTGACAGTTTCCAAGATTGAATAAAACATTTAGCGTTCTGATCCCATTTTTTACTACTTTGATTTACTAAATTGATTATTTTTTTTCAGCACTTTTTTTCTACTCCCTAGCCATATTAGTCAGGACAGACTAGCGTAAGCCACAGTAACAAATTAACTCTGGAATCTCAATGGCTTACTAACGTAAAAGTTTATTCTTCAGTCATTTTACATGATCAACACAAGTCATTGGGCAGCTTTACTCCACATAGTCAGTCAGGGACTCAAGTTGATAAAGACCCCACAGTCTCATACCTACACATTCTAGAATGCAAGGTCTCCCAGGGTTCGGCAAAAATGAAAGAGAGAGATGAAGGAAGTACACAGGTTTTGAACTACCTTGAATCAGAAGTGACACATGCCACTTCAACTCATAGCCTGTTGTTCTGAACTAGCTACATGGCCCAAGGCTAAGTGCAAGACATGCTGGGAAATGTAAGAAAGGACATGGATATTTCATGAGTACTAATTTTTCTGTTACACAAGTAGTAGTCATATAGAAAATGTTAAATGTATTTTCTTCTGGTTAGTGCCAACTTACCATTGACAGATGAAGTCAGTCTGTCTTGTTTAGTTCCTATCACAGTCCTTTGCTTCAGAGTATCTCATCACAGAAAGGTTTCCCACACTCTGCACTCTATGACTCTTTAAATAACAGGGCTGGAAGAATCTCAGAAAGAACTTCCAGGTCAACCTTTGCATGGAAATTAGGTCGCCTGAATTGGTAAGTGACCCACTAAAGCATAGATGTTTTTGTTTTGACTCTTGATGTTTTAACAAATAAGTGACAAAAAAGTTTTTATTGGTGCTTGGTATGGGATTAGCTAGAGCATAGATGATTTGCTTGTAGAAGAAAGTCCCCTCCCCAACCCTCCACCCAGCGGTAAACTGAATGTAAGTGAGCCTTTTGTGTTTTTAAATCACCATTTTTTCAACTTAGGAACCCAATACTTTCTGTTCCGGATTTATCTGTGGTGTCCTAGTCCTACCTTAGATGTCCTGATCTATGGAAAAAGGGTCAGGGATTTTTAATGATGTTTAGTCTTGCTTTGAAAGAAAACATAATCCATTTTATATTAAGGTTCATTCATGGGTATACAATATCTCTAGGACTGGGCAAGATGAAGGTGGAATGGCTGTGTGTAATTGCAAAGATTGGGTTTGAAGAATGATCACTTACAGGACTTATTGAGGAGCATCTCCCTAGATCATGATAGCCTTGTGGAAGTGGAGTCACCTAGAGTACACCCTTCCTTGAAGGATCAGATTGCTCTGTGCCAGAGATGAAATTAATCAGACATTGTTCCCCATGCACTGTTATTGCCAACAACAGAGAAGTGGACCAGTGCTCTACAGTGGCACCATGTGGTCGGGAGAAGATTTGCTAGAAAAAAAAGGCAACCAAAGACTAGACACTAGAGCTCTTGCTCTGAAGTGGATGTTCTGTAGACACCTTTAGCCAGGAGTCACCATGATTCCAGATAATTGAATTATGAACTGCTCAAAAACCTAATGCTGATGTACTATCTATCTGGTGTCTAGAAGCTCTAGCTTATTTGAAATTGAGTTTGGAGAAATGAATGAGATATTTAAATACGTGAGTTGTGAAGAAATTCATACTGAATATATCCAGATGGGAAAGCTAAGATCTAGACAGAGGGTTTACCTAAACTAAAAGAGTGAAGAGTGGTAGAGCTAGCTTAATCCCCTAAACTCGTTATTTCTAGTTCAGTTCATTTGCCATGGAACTCAGCTGCTCACACCAAAATTTTGAAAGTCTAGAAAGTCACAAGGTACTACTCTATCTTATTTTTTTTCTCTAGTATCCCCTTTCTATTGTTTCTTTTTCTACCTTTCCCATCTTTCTTTTGCCATATATGATTCACACAGCTACTCTGGACCTAAGCAGGGATAATACAGGAAGGACAAAGGTGAAGAATATACCACGGGAATTTAGGAACATGGGAAAAGCAAAATTGGAGCAATGATATCAGAGATGCCACATTAATACAGATGAACTCATTTGGTTTATCTAATGCCATTGTTCAAATCTGGCCTTCCAGGCCTCCCTAAATCACCCCAGTCAAGTCTTGGTTCAAGAGACTTTGTTTACACAGGTCAAACTCCTCCTAATCAGACATAGGAAACTATGTACATAGAATTAGGTACAGGGGGTCCTCAGGTGAAAACAATCTTGATATATGATGTTTTGAGGTTACAATGCTCACTCCCATAAAAACTTTAAAAAACTGAGACGTGAGTGTTTCGGCTTATACCGTTAGCTTCGTGCTTATGGACATATGTGAAATAGTTTGGTTGCGTGTGGCAGAAGAATATGCAATAATGTAGCATATGAATGAGGAAGTTGGTGTCTCTCAGTATGCTTACTTATGCCATTTTGGACTGTTAAAAGTGCAAGTGTTACATTTGTGCTAGGCTAGGGTGTGCTTTAACTTATACCGAAATTCAGGTTACGTCACTGTCATAGGAATGGAACTGTGTTATAACCCGAGGATACCCTGT
The DNA here is from genome assembly GCA_037038555.1 of Rhynchonycteris naso. Taxonomy (NCBI): domain Eukaryota; kingdom Metazoa; phylum Chordata; class Mammalia; order Chiroptera; family Emballonuridae; genus Rhynchonycteris; species Rhynchonycteris naso. Next base: position 332,845,114 of record CM072995.1, on the reverse strand, counting down.
ATACAAAAATGGTGTGTGAAAATCATTTAACCTCTCTGAGCCTCTCTTAATCATTTCATGAGATTAAGCAAGACAATGTAATATTGTACCTCTTAGAAGGACCTGAGAAGTATAGTAGATACTTCAGCAATTCTTGGTTTCCTTCTCCTTTTTCAGGCTCTCCCTGTCAATGGAAAACACTGATGTGGCAAAAATTAGAAAACAGAAACCACAGGACTCTTGTTGCATTCTTGCCAGCCCACCTGGATGCTTGGCAAATGTCTCAACACTTGACACAGCTAATTCTGAAAGTCAGATACAAGGATAAAGAAATGTAGGAGGCAAAACTATTGACCTATTTCCTGGAGAAAAAAAAATCTGCCAAAACAAAGATGTTTCCAGAGAGTGGGTTGGTTTTGATAAATAATTAACTCGGGCTGGTTTCATTGTGTCTGGAGGAGGAGTAATTACAAGAGCGTGTTCACGCCCCTGGAGTTCTGTTGTCACATTTTCCACAATAAAGTCTCCTTAGAAAAAATGTATTCAGAAACTTGGCTATAAAATAGTGCTCTAGTCTGAAGAATGCCATGAAAACTTCCACAGTTTGTGTGCAACATTTTTAAATTGGATCAGAAGATACTCTATTGTTTCCAGGTAGCTTCAACTAAAGGATGTAAATGAAACTCTATTGCCTTGGGAGGCATTTCATAACCACCAAGTAAACAAACAAACAAAAAAACAAACAAACAAGCAAAACAACCCCTTTGTTGTCTTATTGAGAATATTGTTCCACTCATCAGTGATTAATTCACTGGGGAACAATTTTTTTTCATTTTCTGTTGCATGAGGTTTTAGAAGTTTTTCTATATATTTCTGCATCACTGATTCCAAATCTGAAATCTGTTCTTTGTGCATGCTCTAGTTTTTATGCAATTTTAATTTCTTTTTGTTACAGTTAATGACATGCATTGGTTTTTAAATTGGAGTTAAAGGGCAACAACTCTTGGATTGAACATAACCACAAGGCAATTAATGTTTTATTATTATAACTTTTACATAATTGTAGTTGTTTTTAAATGTAAAAAAATATTATCTGATAAAAACACCCTCTTATTTTGTTTTAAGATTGAATCATGGCTTCTTCAAGTAGGCATAAATGTAAGAATAGTCCTGACACGTTCTGTTATATATGTGGCTGTTACACAATTCAACGTCAAAGGCGCAAGTCATCATTTGTGACACGTGCATATATTGCCTATTTTCAAGTTCCCCTTGGCGATCAAGACAAGAATTAGGCTCCTCATATTGTGTATCATAATTGTGAGGAAATGCTTCGTGACTGGACAAAAGGAAAATGCAAAGGAATGCCTTTTGGTATTCCCATGGTTTGGCACGAACCTAAGGACCACAGCAGTGACTGTTATTTCTGTCTGATCCATACAAAGGGCATTGGCAAGATTAAATGGCATATGATCACATATCCTAATATTCCTTCAACAATATGACCTATCCTACAGTCTGAGACACTCCCGGTTCCAGTTTTCAATGGTTTTATTTCTTCTAAAGACGAAGAAAGTGAACATGGTGATCAAGTGTATTTTGATAAGATGTATGAATAAATGGTTGTAGAATCTGAAGGGTCTTCTTCTGATGCCAAGCAGTCATTAACCCCTCAGCAGTTTAGCCAACCTGAATTGAATGACTTAGTAAGAGATTTGGGCCTATCAAAGAAAGCAGCTGAGTTATTAACCTCCGGGCTTCAAGAAAAAAATGTATCTCATCGGTCAGCTATAGTATCCCATTTCAGGAAGCAAAAACAAATTTTTGTGGACTTTTTTCCCCAAGACAAACACTTTGTTTACTGTCATATCAGTAGTCTTCTCAGCATCTAGGTGTTACCACTTACAGTCCAACAGAATGGCAGCTATTTCTTGACAGCTCTAAATGGAGTCTGAAATGTGTTCTCCTGTACAATGGTAATGTTTATGCAGCGGTTCCAATTGGTTATTCAACTCATCTGCGAGAAGATTATAATGACATAAAAACTGTCCTTGACTTTCTAAAGTATGAGAAGCCTAACTGAATCATTTGTGTGGATCTTAAAATGGTAAATTTCCTGCTAGGACAACAGAGAGGTTTCACGAAGTATCCTTGCTTTCTGTGTTTGTGGGATAGCCGAGCTCGGGAGAAACACTGGACACAGAGGAGTAGCCGAAACGTGAAGCTCTGGAAGTAGGGATGCAAAAGATTGTGAATGAACCTGTAGTTAATTGAGACAGGATCATTTTTCCCCCACTTCACATCAAACTTGGCTTAATGAAGCAGTTTGTTCAGGCTTTGGATAGAGAAAGTGAATACTTTCAACATATTATTTCTGCTTTTCCTGCCTTGTCTTTCAAGATAAAAGCAGGTGTATTCGATGGACCTCAAATTCAAACCCTCATACATGATGAAAAAATTGCCAGGAAGATGAATAAGGAGGAGAAATCAGCATGGAAGTTTTTTGTGGCAGTTACAAAGAACTTCTTTGGCAACAAAAAAGCAAAAAACTATGAATTTCTGGTTCAAATGATGCTGTTGGCTTTCTGCGACATTGGATGTAACATGATCATTAAGATTCACTTCCTTAACAGTCACCTTGATAAGTTTCTCAAAAGTCTTGAAGCTAGCTGTTAGTGATGAGCAGACTACTGCTTGAGCATCAAACGAGATTGTCCTCAACAAGTACACAAATGCAAGAGCTACAAACACAAATTTTTTCCTGAATAGAATTCAAATAAGTTTTGCGCAAATTTTATGATTAAAATAAGTGTTTTAATATATTCTATTTCAAAATTGTAGAAAAATTCTGATGCAATCATATCTTCCAGTGTATTAGTGTATTTACTGCATTATATAAATTATATTTTCACAAAGATGATGCCCAAGAAGACATTCTACTTCATTATGTTAAACTAAATGTTGAAAATGTTACAATAAGATGAAAACCTAAAATCTTGAATTGCAAAATAACTGTAGCTTACAGAGAAAAACTAATGTCATGTTTGAAATCAGCACACTCGAATTAGGTAAGAACAGTGTTTTTGTGGATGCAACAAAAATTTTGTTCTGCAGTGTTATCCTATCAACTCTGACATCTTTCTTCTCTTTGCTAGGTGTCTGAGCTGTTTGATAGGTGGACATAGCAGGAGGGTTCATCTGTTGTTGAGCTTACAATCTAATTGAAGAGATGACAGTTTATGATATAGTAGAAAGAACACTCAGCTCATGATATGGATTCAGATTTAAACTCCTCCACAGACAATATTTAATTCTCAAGTCCCCTTTCTGTGAAATGAGATAATTGAATTATATGGTGAATTTGATTTCTTAGGTCAACTTTGATGGTAGTGTATTCTATATTTAGTAGCTTTCTGAGGTCATGTTTATGCTTTGTAGGCAAGAATGTTACACAGGAACAAAAGCTTGCTTAAACTATATATTTTATATGAGATAATGAGGGTCAGAGGACAGAAGGAGGGAAAGGGAGTAGTATGAGGAAGGAACCAAAAAGATGGTATGGCAGAAATGATGCTGTGTTTTCACCAACTCTTCATTTTTCTTCCTGGACCACTTATTACTTCGTTCCCCAGCTCCTTCTATAATTGTGTAGGGCCATGTGACTAAGTTCTGGTCAATGGAATGTGGACAGTAATAATGTATGTCACTTCCTGGCTGAGCCCTGAGACATCCCGAGTGGTTCTCCATACTCAATTACACACATTCATTTTCTGATCTCCCAACTGGGTGCAGATGATCCAAAGGAGAATTCTGAGATGGAACCACTTAAGAAAAGAAGACTTCATTCTTGGATCACTGCATAAGACTTCCCCTCTAAGTATTCAACTGGACTATGATGTAGATAAGAAACACATTTTTTAAAAAGCCACTGAAATATTGGGATGTTTGTTATAGCATTTAACCTACCTTGACTAATACAAACTGTGGGAAGCAGAAAACCATGTGTGTGTGTGGGGGGGGGTAGTGTGAGGATACCCTTGATGGTAAAGTGGTAGAGGTGATTTTTGGTATGAGCACACCTAGTACTTAATTTGGAGTCATTAACCCAACTGTGTTGCAATCCCTCCTTCCTCTCAGTCTTGTGTCTAAATCACAAGTGAGAGCCAAATATTTTGAAGATCATTCAGAAATACTATGTTACTGGCTAACCCCTTATATAGATCTAACTGAGCTTTGTCTGGGCACAGGCACCATCTTCCATCAATAACAAATGCTATCAGAGTGAAGACTTGCCCCACAAAGGCCCTGGGAGCTGGCCTGGGAGCTTGAGGCAAGAAGGAGAGAACCAGGAAGACACTGAGAGAATTAAAAATAGAAGAGTAAGGAGTCATCCTTAGGTGGGAGAGGGGAAAGCTTCAGTCCTCTTGGTTATTTTGGAAAATAAAGTAGCACTAGTTCAAAACAAAGAAAAAGAAAATCAACCAATCAAAAGTGATATGTGAGATTCAGTTTTTACTGAAATATTATTTTTTTTAAAAAAATTAATGTTATATCTGTGTTGATATAGAAAAGAGACCATAGCCACAAAACAGTAATGACCTCAAGGCAAATATGACCAAAGTACTTAAGTCCCCTGAGACTTTTCAGTAAACTCACCCAAAACATGAATGAGATTTTGACTCATTTTTGTCTAGACTGTAAGGGGACAGGGAGACTCCAGCTGACCTCAGGGTTACAACGGTTTAAGTCTGAAAACAAACCAGCAATCCAACTAGCACTGAAGCGTATGTCTCCTTCCAAGCTCCACCCAACTCCCAGCCTGACTCCCATGTTGCCACCTTCTCTGTTTCTCCATGACCACTCAGACCATAAGAATGCCATGTTCTAGGAGATCTTGTTTGTCAACAAATTCAAAGGTCCTATATCCTTTAGTTACAGGATTAGAGTCTGGCTCCAGATTTTGGATAAATAAAATACAACAAGATCTTTGTAGAATATGATAGCCAAGTTCTCATCTTCAGGGAGAGAACTGCTTATGAATCAAGAATGGGTTTATGAAATTCCTGGGATAGATATTCATCTATTTTCTTAAACTATAGTTGGAAAAGGTTGGATTGGCTGTGACTAATCCCTACTGGATTAATGCCAAAGGACAGTGAAATAATTTTTATTGGATCAAGTTTCTCCACAACTCTCAAATAATACACATTTAGATGTGAATTTTAGATTCAGTCTTTCCTTTTGCTACTATTTAAGGAGTCTTGCCAGGTGATGTGTCAACTTTCTAAGCCAATGGCTGAAATACAAACCTTTTTTTTTTTTTCATTTAATATTGTCAGTCTCATGAAATCCCAGGGCTGGGGATTCATGATGTAGCCCCTGTACTTTTACAGTTCATGTGCTCTCAGATCCAAGATGATTTTGTTATACATTAGAGCCCAACACCTTCCAGCCCCTCCAGTCCCTCCCTGGGCAGCCCAGAAACCAAGGCTAATGGTAATTCTTAGAAATCCAGGATTATTATTTATCATTTCATGAACTTCTAGCAGTAAGAGAGTACTGAGAGACAGTCTGATACAAATTGATTACTTAGCAGCTGGGCAAAATGATACCCAGAGAGATAAAGTGTTATGAAGAAGGTAATACAGTACAGTGAGTCCAAGTCATAAACAGAATTCAAAGTTGATAGTACCTTTTTGAGTACATGTTAATTTTATTTAAGTACAAAGCAATACACATTCAACTGAAGAAGAATGTATTAAAGATTTTAGAATTAAAGCATGAAAAAAATCAATGAAAGACATCCCTAAAAGAAGATTTATAAAACTTTATTCTTTCTAAATGAACAAGAATAAGAACCACTAACCTGACATTCTGGAAGTATCCCAATCTCATACTCTGAGTGTGGTGAAAGGGGGGTTTTCAGATTCTGAAGTTTGGACAGAATTGAAAGACAATGCCTGGCATCGATGGACAGCCACACTTAAAAACAACATTGTGGCAGATCAAGAATTAAGAGGAGGGATAGCTAAATTTTGCTGATATTTCAGATTTGGAGAGATAAAGATTAAGATTATTACAGGAGTAAAAAAGCTGTTGAAAAAGCTTTTTTCTATAGTTGATTTTAGAAGGTCCTACAAAGCATGGGATGGAATTACTACCAGCTTTACCTTTTACTTCTGACAGGGCAGATGGCATGAGAGGCATAGAGGAATCATTTATTAGGGTTCCCTCTTTAGGTTGATTCTGCAACAGCAAACTCAGATTCAGGAAGGAAATCAATGCATGGCTAACCCAAAAAGAAAGCCTGTGTGAAACAAAGAAAGAAACAAGGACAGAATGTCCTTGTAGCCAATTACCTGAGAGGGGAATGAGCCCACATCCAAAGCTCATACCTCTCATTCCTCCATGAGACTGGAACGGAAACCAATATGGTGTTACTATCTTCTTTTGTTTCCAAAAAGTATAAAGAAAGAAAGCAAAGACAAAATTATCTGACTGGTTGCACAAAGCGTCAGATCCTTGTCCACATTCTTTGGGCACTTGTATGACTGGAGAAAACAAAACAAAACAAAACCATCCAGTGCCACAACTAATATTCTAAGAAAAAGATTGACAGTTCAGGACAACAGGAAATCCGCACCAAATTGGGAAAAGAACAAGTTCAGACACATTAGCACTGCTCAAAAAAGAGTGAAAAGAATCCCCAGCAATATGATACCACAACAAGAATTAGCAAAAATAAATAAGTGGAACATATCATAAAAAATACAAATAGAGTAAATATCAAAAGGTGACATATGAAAGGAAATAAATGGACATTTTAATTGCAATGTCTTTACACTCTCAAGGGTAAAGTAGACTTTATGAAATGAGAGATATATTGATAATTATGTAACTAGCAAACAGAAAAAAACTGGTAAAGAGGAAGAAAAACTGAAAGTAAAAAATAATATACTATAAACTATGAAATAAAACATTAGCATCCAAAGACCAAAATTAATACCTGAAAATATTAAGCCAATGGTGTAGGCACAGCACTGAGAAAATAAGAGTGAAGAAAAAATAGGAAAAGATGAAAGTATTCACCAATACGATAACATGAAAATGAGAACAGACAGTGAAGAACAAAACATGTTGTTTGAAGGAAAAAAGCACTGTAAATGGAATAGAAATATGACTGCAAGACTTATGAGAAGAAAACTTTTTAAGATTTGAAGGAATAACTGATTTTCTGTTTTGAAGGGCTCACCTTATTACAGAAAACTCAACGGAGAACAAAAATTTCTCAACTATAGTTTAGTGAAGCTATTAGATTACAAAGAAAAAAAAAAGAAATATTTTAATCTTCAAGGTAGAGTATAGGATGCTGCAACATAACTTTGCAGTCAATAGGAATTCTCTAACTAGTTAAGTTGCCACCAATGTGTAAAACCAACAAAAAGTTATCAAACTTAAGAAAGGTCTTGGGAAATATATTACTCATGTACCTTTTATGAAAAGACCTTTTTAACAAAGATTTTAAAGAATATTGAAAGTAAAAGAGCTCAAGAATGAGGAAATCTGAATATTTTCATTGAACATTAAGTATGGTAAACATATAATTATACTTAAAGAAATGTAATTATAGTTATAATGGTTTATAAATGTTATAATTAAAAAAAATAAAGTGATTCTAAAATTAGAAACAAAACAGCAATAACAAGATCTCAAAAATAACATTGTAATAAATTGAAGGAGAAGAAAATCCCAGAGTATCCCCTTTTTTAGTTTTTATTTTGTCATGGAGGGAGGGGTGGAACTGATGACTGTCAATTAAACTTTTTAAAAAATTATTGGGGGTGACACTGGTTAACAAGATTATACAGGTTTCAGTCACACAATTCTATAGCACATCACTTATACACTATATTGTGTTCAGCCCCCTACCCCAAGTCAAGTCTCCTTTCATCACCACTTACCTAACCTGTTCCCTCCTCTACCTCCTCTCACTCCTGTCCCCATCAACCACTACATTGTTGTCTGTGTCTATGAGTTGTTTCTCTCTTTTTTCCCTTTTTCCTCAATCACTTCACCAACCAACCTCCCAGATTTGGTTTTAAAAAATAGAGTTTGAACTCATTTATAAACAGTGATATAAAAAATATAAAGCAAATTAAATATTTGCAATTCAATTAGATTAATTTAACAAATATTTATTGGGCTTCTCTTATGTTTATGTTCTAGAAATAAAACAGATAAAATTGCTGTCTCTCATGGAGCTTATATATCGTACCATGATAAACAATGATTTATGTAAGGAAAACAAAAATAGATTAATACTTATGGTATCTGCTTATAGAATTCAGGATTATGAAGTGGTTTTCAGTTATGCCTGTAAGGAACCTGCAAGTCACCACTCTGTCCTAAAACAAGAGGGGGGGGGGAACTGAGCAGACTGAAAAATCAACAACTCTTCTAGAATCTCTAGGAGAGGTGAGGGCACAGGGCAAACCACTGACCCCACAACTGAAGAGACAGACAGACAAATATAAGAAGTAATGGCTTACTGGAGAGGAGACTTACAAGGGGAAGCCTCAGTGGGAACCGTACCTGAAACCAGTAGTGGAGTAGGGTAACCTGAACTATAATTGACAAACTTCCGGGGGCTAAGTGTGGCCAATTCGGACATTAAAAACTCCAGGGGGAACCAAGAATAGGGTGACCTTTCAATTTCATGAGATTCACCCCCAGCAACTCCATCAGTTTCCCACAAATATCACAGAAAAATCCCCTCCTGCTTCTGGCCTGGGGATGATCTCAGGGCCTGCTCTCAGTAGAAACTTGTCAACTACAACCTATAACATGCGGGGGTGAGGTCAGAGCCTTATTGACCTGAGGAAGGAAAATACCCGATTCTATCTCACCCTAGTCATCTAAAGAGCGGAAAACTGAGGCATGGGCTCATGAAAAACTAAGCTCTAATTCTAAAACTATAGAATGCTTCTCCTCTCTCTCCTTATCATATTACTGAATCTTAATTACAGCAGGTCTTTGTATCTGGTACATTAAGTCTGGCTGTCAAGAAAAAAATTATAAGGCATACTAAATGGCAAAAGGAACCAAAAAAACAAAACACACACACACACACACACACACACACACACACACAATTAGAAGAGACAGAGCAAACATCAGAACCAAACATGGCAGAGCTGCTGGAGTTATCAAACCAGAAATTTAAAACAAATACGATTAATGTGCTAAGGGCTTTCTTGGATAAAGTAGACATACGAGAACAGATGGACAATGTAAAGAAAGAAGAGAAAATCCTAAGAAACAAAAAGAAATGCTATAAGCACACATATACACAAAGAAAGAAAGAAATACTAGAGATCAAAACCACTGTAACAAAAAGTAAGAATGCCTTTGTCAGGTTTATTAGTAAACTGGACCTGCAAGAATCTCTGAGCTTAAGCCAGAGGAAGAGGTGACTATAGTAGAAAGACATGAAGAGAGACAGTGATGCTGACTTTGGAGATGAAGAAAGAGGCCTTGCACCAAGCAATGTGGGCTGAAGGCAAGAAAATATATTTTCACTTAGAGCATCCAGAAGGACTGCAGTCCTACCAACACCTTGACTTTTGCTCAGTGATACCTGTGTTGGACTTGTAATGTACAGATCTTCAAGGTAGTATGTTTGTATAGTTTAAGCTGCTAAGCTTTCTGTAGATGGTTATGGCAGCCCTACTAACAGAAAACTACTACACCAACCATTTCCATTACGATTATGGAATGCTGTGAATATGAATATTAGAAAGGAAACAGCCATCATTGCTTGCAGGTCATATGGTATTATAGCTGAAAAACTCAACAAACTATTAGAAAATAGCAAGTGTTCAGACAAGAGAATCATTTACAGGTTAATGTAAAACAAAACAATATCTTTCTTATAGTTAAATAATAAACAGCAAATTTAGTACGATAAAGACCCCACCTACAGTGACAAAAGACTATAAAGTACATAGAGTAATTTCAACAAAAAGTACAAGGTGTCATTGTAGAAAATTAATACACAATACTGGACAATATAAAATAACATGAAAAAATGAGGTTACTTTCTTTTTTGACACAAAGTCTTAAAATGGTAAAGAATCTCTTAAAGTTAACAAAATGAGTCCTGGCTGCTTGGCTCAGTGATAGAGCGTCAGCCCGGTGTGTGGATACACTGGGTTTGATTCCCAATCAGGGCACACAGGAGAAGTACCCATCTGCTTCTCTACGCTTCCCCCTCTCACTTTTCTCTCTCCTCCTCCTGCAACCATGGCTCAATTGGAGTGAGTTGTCCCCAGGCACTGAGGATGTATCCATGGCCTCTGCCTCAGGTGCTAAGAATAGCTTGGTTGAGCAACAGTGCAACACCCCAGATGGGCAGAGCATTGCTCCCTAGTAGACTTGCCTAGTGGATCCTGGTGGGGGTGCATGCAGGAGTCTGTCTCTCTGCCTCCCCACTTCTCACTGAATTAAAAAAAATAACAAAATGCAAAACAATTTATCCACTTTGTTAGTAATGAAAACTTGTTAAAATTACTCTAAAATACATTTCCGGAAGATGAAATATGTAAGATTAGCAAGAATAATACCATACAAAATAATTTTTAAACTACGTTAATAGAAACAATGGGATATTACTTTAAACTAGAAAGGTAGTTCTATTGACTATAACTTATTAGTTTAGAAGTATATTCAAATAAATATTAGAATATATTTATTACATGATAAAATGGTATTTTAGATCAGTGATAGGAAATACAGACTTTAACAAATAGTGTTAACAGTAAAAATGAAGATGCACTAATGCTTTGTTTTGTATAAAAATTAATTTCAGATCGATCTTATATTTAAATATAAAAATTAAAGCCATAAGTATTTTAAAATAGTGATACTGTGTTAGGGATAAGGAGGCCATAGCACAAAACTCACAAACCATAAAGGAAGAGATTGACTATGTTAAATATTTTCATATAAAGAAAAATATATAAAGTCAAATTTTAAAATCAAACTGTGAAACATTCTCAAGAAAAAACAATGCCATATAATCCAATGTTAAAGTGGGTAAAATACAGGCATCCATTGAATAAATAATAAATCGAAATAACCCATAAACATCAGAAGAGATATTCCACTTTACCTGTAATAATATAGATGCACAAAAAATCTATGATATGCTCTCATCGAACCATTTGAAATCAGTAAAGTGGGAAAATAAAGATAACATCCAGGCTTAAGAAGAATGTAGGGAATGGGAACATTCAAGTAAAAGTTGATAGTTGCAAAAGTTAGTACAATCTACCTAAATATCAGGATGCCTAAGGATTTAAAATCTGTATGTCCTGTGGTCCTTCTCATATGAATTTATTCTATGAAGATGATTGAAAAAGAATTCAATTATATAGGCATGTTTATTGAAGAGTTGTGTATAACAGTATAATAATAGAAAAATATCCAAATATCCACAGAAAGTAAAGTGTGCAAGTAAACTTGTTACATCTATACAATGGAGTACAGATATATAAAAGACAATTATATGAATTTATATTTATCTAATGTTTTCTAAAAATCTCATTAAAATCTATTTTATCCTTAGAAGCGTGTAAATATTTATGTAATATTGTTGAATGAAAAACAAGGATCTGATATTGAGGGGCTTAGAAAAATGTTTATCAAAAGCCTGATGGTGGATTCTCTGAATGATGACAGTTACTGTTGTTGATTATTCACTTGTTTTTCAGATTTTTGTTGTCTTTAGTATACCTTTGTGTAATGTGAGGTTTTCTACAATGAAGGTTCATTTGTTATTTTTGTAGACAAAATTAAACAAAACAAAAACATCAAGTTTAAGAAAGTTGATGAACATTTTAAAAAGAAAAACACTTCAGATGCCTCATTGCAAAGCAACATTTCTGTTAAAATCATTTTGTGAACAAAACATTTCATTTACTTGGAACTATCTTAACAGGAAAAATGCTTAATTTCCTTCTAACAGATTTCCTGTTACAAAAAAATTTTAAAGTGGAAACAATTTCTTCAAGTATGAGTTGAGTTGTACAAAAACTGTGCTTTGGGCTGGTAAGACGTTTTATATGGCAAACCCCATCCCCCAAATATTTCCATTGGTATCATGATAGAGAGGCCACTCTCTGGTGGCCTAAATGTAATTACAAAGCAGACTAGTAGATTTAGTGATGTAATATAAAAAGCCAAGGTATCACTGAGATGAAAAAAACCATTTTTTCATAAACTTTATTTTATAGTAAGGCAAATCATGCTCAGAAGGCAGGGGCCTGAGCACAGTTAGCGAGTCAATGACAACTTTGATACTTGTACTGCAGCCATGATTTGCAAGTCGCTCTCTAATGTATTTCTCTTTGAGTGTGGAGTTGCTTACAGGGTCTCATGAATAGGGAGGGGTCCAGGTAGATGGGACTCCACCAGAATAACTCTGCTTTAGTTGATGTTATATATTGAGATCCCAGCCAAGTTTGAAAATAAATCTACTAGGTTGCACTATTCACCCTCCATTTTCCTATAAATATAAACCAATCTGGGTAGTGATCTCACCCAGGGAACTTCCAGACTGAGACTTATTTTTATCATTTTTCCACAACCAAATTTTCTCAGAATCCAACCTAAAGTATTGGTGGGCCTATTGGCCATGGCCAGTTGATTAAATATCCATTTTCCCTTAGTTTTTTTGAATTATTGGGAAGATTCTGCCTAAAGATATGGTCCAGGTCACAGATCTTTAGAGGGCATGCACTGTGGGAGGGCGTGGATTCTCTACAAGGTGAATGATTCCAGCAAAGGAAGCTGAGAGGAGAATGTGTATAGTTCCCAGAACTTGTCCATGGTTATTATTCAGCCTCACAAGAAAAAGGAGAGAGGACTGAAATGAATAAAATCAGAAGTGAAAAAAGAGACATTATAACTGATACCACACAAATGCAAAGGATCATAAGAGACAATATGAACAATTATATGTCAAAAATTGGACAATCTAGAAAAAGGAAAATTCCTAGAATGATACAATCTACTAAGACTGAATCATGAAGAAACAGAAAACACGAACAGATAATTGAATAAGTAGTCAAAAACCTCTTAACAAAGGAAAGTTCAGGGCCAGATAGTGTCATTGGTGAATGCTACCAAGCATTTAATGAAGAATTAGAACAAATCATACTCAAAATCTTAAGAAAAACAGAGAAGAGGACATTTACAAGCTCATTTAACAAGGCCAGCATCACCCTAATACCAAAACCAGACAAGTACACTACAAGAAAAGAAAATTACAAGCTAATATCCTTGATAAGTATAGATACAAAAACCCCCAATAAAATATTATCAAGCTGAATCTGAATTCAACAATACAGTAAAAGGATTACACACCATGATTAAGTGGGATTTATTCTAGAGATGTAAGGATGGTTCAATATTTGTTGATCAATCAATAAATGTGATATACCTTATTAACAAAATAAACAATAAAATCATATGATAATCTCAATAGATGCAAAAAAATATTTGACAAAATTTAACATCCATTCACAATAAAAACTCTTAACAACCTGGATATAGAGGGACTGTAATCTCAACCTAATAAAGGCTGTATATGACAAGCCCAGATCCAACATCATACTCATTGACTAGTAACAAGACAGGGAAAACTGGACAGCCACATGTAAAACAATAAAATTAGACTCCAGTCTTATACCATACACAAATCAACTCACAATTGATTAAAGAATTCAATGTAAGATCTGAAAGCATTAGAACTCCTAGAAGAAAACATGAGGTAAGCTTCTTGACATAGGTCTTTGCAATGATGTTTTGGAATTACACAAAAATACACAAACAAAAAATCAAAAATACGAAAGTGGGACCACATAAAACTAAAAAGATTCTGCACAGAAAAAAATCAATAAAATTAAAAGGCAACATACAGAATAGGAGAAAATATTTATAAACTATATATGTGATAAGTGTTAATATTCAAAATATACAAAGAAGTCATATAACTCAAGAGCAAAACACAAATAATCCAATTTTAAAATGGGCAAAGAAACTGAATAGACATTTTCCAAAGAATATATTCAAATGGTCGACAAGTACATGAAAAAGTGTTCAACATCAACCATCAGGGAAATGCAAATCAAAACCACTATGAGATATCACCTCATACCTGTTATGATTATCATCAGAGACAAGAGATACCAAGTGTTGGAGACAATATGTAGAAAAGGAACTCTTGTGTGATGTTGATGAAAATACAGTGTGTCCGTAAAGTCATGGTGCACTTTTGAATGGTCACATGGTCAAAAGTGCACCATGACTTTATGGATACACTGTATAAGTTGGAGCAACCGCTATGGAAAACAGTATGGAAGTTCCTCAAAAAATTAAAGATAAAGCTACCATGCAATCCAGCAATGCCACTCTGAATATATAGCCAAAGGAAATGAGAACAAGATCTGAAAGAGACATCTACACTTCCATCTTCATGGCTGTATTATTCACAATAGCCAAGATAAGAGAAAAACCTAAGTATCTGTCAACAAATGAAAAGATTAACAAGATGTGGTATATATGTTATGTATAATGGAATATTATACAACCATGAAAAAGAAAGCCCTGCCATTTGCAACTTCATGGGTGGTTCTTGAGGGCACTTTAATAAGTGAAATAAATCAGACAAAGACAGACAAATACTGCAAGTATCACTTGTATGTGGAATTTAAAACAAAACAAAACAAAAACATCAAATTCATCGAACAGAGAATAGAAAAGTTGTTGTCATAAGCTGGGGATACAGGTTGAGATAGAAAGAGGTTGGTAAAGGGTATCAATTCTTAGTTATAAAATAAATAAGGTCTGTGGATCTAATATAAAACATGGTGATTATAGTTAATAACACTACTTTATAACTTGAATGTTTTTAATAAAAAATAAAATAAAATACTAGGCCTGGATCAGTTAGTGTCTTGCCCAAGATATCATCTGGGCAGGTTGCCAGACTAAAGAGAAGCATATCCTCTTTCCCTTTCATTCAATCAGCATTTTGAAAAGAACTGTGAGAGGTCAGTAGATAAAGGCTTACTGTGTGTCATTGGCGTATTCACTGAAATGCGTGTTTCACAATTCTCCATTCATCTGCAGTAAAGAAAGCATCAAACCCAGCACCTTTTAGAAGAAGCTAGAAAAAAAAGCAAAAGTGGGGATGAACACTCTTTTATTGGAAGTGCTAGAAACTCCAAGTCTCAGACAGCAAACAGTCTATAATGCCCTGCAGCTCTCAAAATTGGTTTTTAGGGTCATTGTTAAAAGGTAGAACATGTCATTTCTGTTTCTATTTATAACAAGGGTTTGCAAACTATGGCCTGTGGGCGGAATGCAGCCCTTGGTCTAAGTTTGTAAATAAAATTTTATTGGATTGTAGTTACACCCATTTATTTACATATTGTCTATGTCTGCTTTGGCACTACAAAAAACAAAAAAACCCACAAAAAACAAAAAAACTGTGATAGACATGTATGGCTTCAAAAGCCTAAATATTTACCAATGATAGTATTTACTATCTGCAAGTCTTTTTTTTTTTTTTTTTTACAAGGACAGAGAGAGAGTCAGAGAGAGGGATAAACAAGGACAGATAGGCAGGAACAGAGAGAGATGAGAAGCATCAATCATCAGTTTTTCATTGCGACACCTTAGTTGTTCATTGGTTGCTTTCTCATATGTGCCTTGACTGCGGGCCTTCAGCAGACTGAGTAACCCCTTGCTTGAATCAGAGACCTTGAGTCCAAGCTGGCGAGCTTTTGCTCAAGCCAGATGGGCCCGCGTTCAAGCTGGCAAGCTCAGGGTCTCGAACCTGGGTCTTCCGCATCCCATTCTCCGACGCTCTATCAACTGCGCCACCGCCTGGTCAGGCTCTGCAAGTCTTTATAGAAAAGGTTTTCTAATCTTTGGTTTGTTGTTATTTTTTAGCTTACTTCAGCACTTTTTATGGAAATTTCTTACTCTCCCAAAGCTCCAGAATGAATATTAATTCTATTGCTGTGGGGGGTTTTGTTGTTTGTTTATTTTGTTTTGTTTTGTTTTTAATTTTGGCAAGTTAATTATTTGTAGACATAAATACTCTGGCACAGTTTCTAGCACACATGAGCCCCTCTGTATATACACCATAGTGATGGAATAATTTCTTGGGTTTTACACCCTTTTATGAAGGGTTGCCTGTGGCTGTGGGGGAGGGGAGTGTCCTGCTCTCTCCCTACACATTCCAGTTCAGGGGAGAAAACAGAAAGCTGTGTGGTCCAGGGGGTCTGGGTTTCTTTTTCTTTTTCTTTTTTTTCCCTGTTACTACTGGCGGACTCATTAAGGACCAGTTAGGGCTGGGAAGCAGGTGCCCAGACAAGAATGAGTCTTTGGATTTATTGTGTAGAAGCCCTGAGGTCTGAAAATATTATGTGAAAACAGAAGTCTAGGCCTATTTCCAGTGATGCAAAAAGCCCCATTAATAGTGAAAACCAAAAGAACTGATTTTGTTTCCATTTTTGCCCTGTGCGCCAGGACAGTCCAGTGGAGTAAACGCTCTTTCCCAACGCTCCGGTTGATCCTAATGGTTGCATATTTATAGTTTTCTTTTTCTTGGTCTTGATTTTCCATGTGTACTTACATTTCCCTACTTTTTTACTTCATTTTATTTTTATTTCACTGTTAGCACGTGTGCTACATGATCACTTCAAACACTTAGTGGAAAGAAATGGGGCATGAATGCATATAAACAAATATTCAGGTAAATAAATAAGCCTAATGGAGAATGTACACTTACCCGAAAGAAGGCCAAACAGCCTACAAATACAAATTTCTATGCTTGGGGGAAGAATTTCTTTGACTGTGTCTGGTAACCTTAGTTAGCTCATGTGGATCAGAAATTTTGGTTATCTGTTTCTGTGATTGTAGAACTTTCTGAGGTCCTTGGGGAGTGGGGGTGGTGGATAAGAAAAATGGTCTCCGGCAGTGAAAAGTTTGAGCACCACTGTGTTAAAACACATCTTCCAGACCTTGACCATGGCCACATTGTGAATGTATTTTTCTTGGCACAGTCCATGAGCAGTTACTTTGCAAATGTGTGAAGGTGGGTAATACAGCTTCTTGGAGGAATGAGCCAAAGCTCATGGAGGACATTGGAACGTTGAAAGGTGCTATTTAAGATTTTGGGCAGAAGAGTATAGATCTAAAAATTATACACAGAACTGGCTTTGGGAAACAGGTGTGATGTTGACAAAGATTGTCCCCAGTGCTCTTTGGCCCTTATTTAGAACTTTGCCCCACCTTCATCTTCTGGGTTTCTTGCTGTCATACCTCTAAATTGACTCTTTGTACCTTTGACTTGTCCTTTTTGTTCTGCTCCCCTCAGGAAAACTTATCCATCCCTTAGAATTTTGATCTTTGCTGGCCCTGGCTGGTTTGCTCAGCAGTAGAGCATCAGCCTGGTATGTGGAAGTTCTGGGTTTGATTGCCAGTCAGGGTACAAAGGAGAAGTGACTCTCTGCTTCTCCAACCCTTCCCCCTTTTCTCTCTTTCTTTTTTTCTCTCTCTCCTCCCCTCCCACAGCCATGGCTCAAATGGTTCAAGCAAATTAACCCTTGCTGCTGAGGATGGCTCCATGGCCTCACCTCAGGCACTAAAATAACTCAATTGCTAAGCAATTAAGCAGCAACCCCAGATGGGCAGAGTATTGTCCTGTAGGGAGCTTGCTGGGTGGATCCTGGTCAGAGCACATGCGGGAGTCTGTCTCTCTGCCTCCCTGCCTCCCTGCCTTGCACTTAATAAAAAAGGAAAGAATTTTGCTTTTTGCTTAGGCTAATTCGATAAGTGAATCTGCGTTAGTCATACAGTAATGGCCCCATTGTATTAAGCCATTTTTTAATTAAGGGATCTACTGAGAGGTAACCCTTGGAACTTTCAATCATTCTGACAACCAAAATAAATTCGAGTGGAGTAAAAGTCAGAGTGAAATCCAGCCATCACAGGACCTGGGTTTTGTACCAGCTTAGTCATTGATTATGGTCTTTGAGCAAGTCATAGAAACTCTTTAAATATCACATTGCTAATCTGTAATATGGGTTAGCAACCCTAAATGGACAGAGGTGCTATGAGTAACAAATGACTTGATTATGTGTGTAAAAATATATGAACTTTAATAGTCTTTAATTTCTTTTTTATTTTATTTTATTCATTTTAGAGAGGAGACACAGAGTGAGAGAGAGAGAGAGAGAGAGAGAAAGAGAGAAAGGGGGGAGGAGCTGGAAGCTCAACTCTCATATGTGCCTTGACCAGACCAGTGCAGGGTTTTGAACTGGCGACCTCAGTGTTCCCAGGTCGACGCTTTATCCACTGCGCCACCACAGGTCAGGCCAAAAATATATGAACTTTAAAAAGCAACACAAATATATACCATTGTTGTTACAAATAATTACATTTGTAATTTCATACCACTGTGACAGTTCATAGAAGGCTACTGTGGAAAATAGCGCAAAGTGATGTTTTGAGTGCATCTGTGAAGGGCAACTTATTATTTGGGATTTTTGGAGATCAAACAGGACTGTTGTAGATCATTTTCTAGAAGGCTTTCAGCCAAGTGTGTGATAGATTATTGTATAGTTATAGTGGTTTTTCACGATTTGAACAATTTTATCAAAGTACAAAGTAAGCTCAGATTAAATGCATCTTTTATATGACAGACATTTTTCTAGACACTATCTTAAAATTGTTGAATCCTCACAATGACCCTGAAAAGAAAAAATGAAAAATCAGGACATGAGGAACTGAGACATGGATATGTTAATCAGTATCTTCTCTCCAGTGCTCTTTTCAGCGTGTTCATAACTACCCATGTTAGCTTAGAGGTCAGTCCCTCTAAGTCAGGGGTGGACATACTTTTTCAGCTTGCGAGCTACTTATAAGATGACCAAGTCAAAATGATCTACCTACAATAAAAATGCAAAACATAAATTTATTTCTTCTTTATTACCATTATTTAAATTACTGTTATTACTATTTAATATTGTGTATTCTTTTTTCACCTTTCTCCTTCTCAGCTCTCTTTTCGGAGGAAAGTCAATGTCATAGTTTTTATGAACAGTCCAAAAAAGCCGCTTCACATTTCCCTTCTTTGGAATAGCAATGGCATATAGACAGGTGAGGCAAACGCACTTAGAATATGACATAGTGAAAAAAATCCCCTCCCATTCTGTATGAAAGTGGTAGGTTTTAGACTTCTTACTCGGACCAGCTTCGGCACTCATTTTTATACCCTTTGTTGTATTTAGTTTAAATAAATTGAAGGCTAACTATGCAGCAATGTAACTGAACAAGTTAGGGCGGTTTAATGCGCATGTGTAGGGTGTCAAAAGTTCAGACGTCAGATTGGCTACCCTTTATGCCAATCAAAAGACAAATGTCTTTTTAATGTCATGCGATCTACCCACACTTCCTTCGCGATGGACCAGTAGATCGCGATCGACGTATTGAGCAACCCTGCTCTAAGTGGTGAGTCTCCTGGACCATCTTAGGCTTGTCAGTTCATGGGTAACACATTCACAGATGACACAGAGCTCAGAGTAATCCCCAAGGTTTAGATGGTAGGACCATAAGTCAGAATTATATTGGAAGACCAAAATAATGGACTCAAATGTGACAAGATAAATGCAAAGTCTTTGGTTTAGCTTTGAAAAATCAATTGTCCAATTATAATACTAAAATATCTTGTTCATGTATGTGTGTGTGTGGGGGGGGAGTGTCCTAAGCAGCTTAAATAAATAAAAAGTTAATGGAAACCCAAAGTGCATTCCGATTGCTTAAAAAGCTATATATATAAAAGTAGACTGCTCAATTTTTATTTTCTATTAAGTGGGAAGCAGGGAGGCAGAGACAGACTCCGGCATGCACCCCAACCCTGGCAAGCTCCCTACAGGGTGATGTTCTGCCTGTCTGGGCCGCTACTCTGTTGCTTGGCAACCAAGCTATTTTAGTGCCTGAGGTGAGGCCATGGAGCCATCCTCAAGAACCAGGGTCAACTTTACTTGAACCATTCCATCCATGGCTGTGGGAGGAGAAAAGGAAGGGGGAGGGCTTCAGAAGCAGATGGTCACTTTTCTTGAGTGTCCTGATTGGGAATCAAATTTGGGGCTTCCACACACCAGGCCAACACTCTACCACTGAGCCAACTGACAAGGGTCAGATTGCTCAGATTAAAGGAGGCGATATGGCACTGTTATCTGTACTGAGCAAACACATACTAGCTGTATGATATTCAGAACTAAACTGCTATTAAATACTGCTGGCAAGCTAGAGATCATTTAGTGTTTGTCCAGGCTGGAGAAGGCATCAGAAACTATATGAAATAAAGAGCAGATCAGGTTGTTATGTTTAGAAAGAGCAGAAGCAAGAATGTACTTGATACCTTAAGAGATATGGATGGTTGTCACAAGGAAAAAGAATTAGGCTCATTGATGAGATATCAGAAAATAAAAAACATGAGGGGCCTGACCAGGAGGTGGCGTAGTGGATAGAGCTTTGGACTGGGATGCGAAAGACCCAGGTTTGAGACCCTGAGGTCACCAACTTGAGCGCAGGCCCATCTGGCTTGAGCAAAAGCTTGCCAGCTTGGACCCAAGATCGCTGGCTCAAGCAAGGGGTTGCTCAGTCTGCTGAAGGCCTGCAGTCAAGCCACATATGAGAAAGCAATCAATGAACAACTAAGGTGTCGCAACAAAAAACTTGATGATTGATGCTTCTTATCTCTCTCCATTCCTATCTGTCTGTCCCTATCTATCCCTCTCTCTGACTCTCTCTCTGTAAAAAAAAAAAAAAAAAAATCAACGAGGGAAAATGTTAAGAATACAGATTTTGACTCATATAGGAAAGAACTTTTTTTCTATTTTTAAAACCATGAGGTTTACTTTTACTGATATTAAATGTTTTTTCATTACAAAATTTATACAACATACAAAAACAAAACTCTAAAGGACAGTTTAAAAATCAGCCATGACCATCTAGAGACAATTTCTGTTTGTACCAGGATTGATATCGTAAGAACTAGGCAAAGTTGAAGAAGTTTTGCTGTGGGTTATGGTACTTCAGGGAGATAGAAACATCTGAGTGTCTATTCTAAATGCCGAGATTCCACTCTTTAAGATTTTGTATAATACAAATTCAGGCTTTTTTATCCACTCATCTACTGATGGGCACTTTGAGGTGCTTCCAAATCTTGGCTGTTATAAATAACTGCAGTAAACATAAGGGAGTATGTATTCTTTTGAATCAGTGTTTTGGGTTTCTTCAGATATATTTCCATAAGTGGAATCACTGAGTCATAGGCAGTTACACAATGGAATATTACTTGGCCATAAAAAAGAAGGAACTCCTACATTTTGCAACAGCATGGAAGGACTTAGAGAGTATTATGCTAAGTAAAATAAGCCAGTCAGAGAAATACAAGTACCATATAATTTCATTTATATGTGAAATCTAATGAACAATATAAATAAATAAACAAAATAGAAATAGACTCATAGATACAGAAAACAGACTGACAGCTGTTAGAGAGGAGGGGGTAGGGGGCTGGGTAAAAAAGTGAAAGAATTAAGCAAAAACAACTCAAAAACTCATAGACACGATAGTATGGTGATTACAGCGGGAAAGGCGGTGTGGGAGGTAGAAGAGGGTGAAGGAAAAATAAATGATGACAGAAGGAGACTTAAATTTGGGTGGTGAACACGCAATACAATATACAGCCAATGTATTATAGAATTGTCCACCTGAAACTATGTAATTTTATTAACCAATGTCACCTCAAAAAAGTTAATAAAAATTTTAAAAAAGAAAAAGTTCTGGCTACTGCACAGTTCCTAGAAAGCTTATTTGCATCATTTCCACAAGGACCTTTCATAAGTTGACCCAGGATCAGGACAAGTGTTGAGCATTTCAGACCTTGGGATGTGACCACAACTAGGGTGAAAGCGAAAGAAAGTATTATTTTGTGTCTTTTAATCACACATGCTGATAACTTTCAACCTGACTGTATTACAGAACACCCACGTTTAGAATCTTACAGCAATTTTGGTGTTCGCAAAATTTACTCCCCCTCAGCATTCAAAGACTGAGTTCCATGATTTTCTCCCAGCCTAGGACCAAATAAAGCTCAGCTGGAAGTGGGTCCTGAAGTCACAGCAAACAAATACCATTCAGGAAGGGCTGCAGAGTTTCATCTATGGCATTTGAAATGTCACAACCACTGTAAAAGATGCACCCAGTTTTTAGGCCCCAAATTTTCGAAAAAGGTGAGTCCTATACATGGGGAAATACAGTAATTTGTATATAGTAAATATGAAATGGGAAACTGATTAAGAGCGAAGATTAAAGAAAAGAAGACTTGTAAATGGAATTGGTTTTATAGAACTTTGCAATGACACAAAAAAATATGTGCTCACCCACTGGCTTGTATACCAAGCCTTGGACACCAATCTGGGTGCAGGGAGGTAGAAGGCACTGAACAGTCACCCTGCCCTTCCCCAAGACCTACCAGCATCACTATCAGAACAGCAATGCAATTATGTTTTTTCTAATTCAGTTTTAAGCAGTAGCTAAGGTGACTAATTCAAACACTAAAAGAAAGGGAAAACATGGAGAGAACAGAAGGATTACCAAGGGTCTCTTTCACTTCCACTTGAATTTTTCCTTCCAAGGCTAAAGTGGAAGTACTGACTTTGAAATTCCTTACAGTTTAAACCATTGCAAGGTATGTTTATGGCTTTGTTGTTAATATTGTTGTTGTTTTCTTATCAGCAACTTGGGGGCAAAAGTCCTAGTAAATGCTTTTCATTTTACTTTTGGTGTCCTCAGTACTTGACAGGATCAGGATCCATAATTGGATGCCCACTTAAGAAAAGGAAAGTGGTATTCACACTGGTTATCATGCCCCATGGCTCCTTTTGCAGGCTAGGAATACACCCAGTGACCTGTGATGCTGTCTGAGATACACAGAAGCAGAGAATCGAAGAAGCTTAAGATCACTGATTCAGAGGAGCTTGTGGTTTCAGAATTATAAAGTCCTGAAATCTTCTATTGGAAAGGGGTGGTGAAGGTCATGCAGTATCCATCTCAGGCCCTTGCATTAAAAAAAAATTACAGTAGAAAAGACAGGGACGAGGAGTCTAGCCAAATTGCAGTAGCTCTACCAAAAGAGATTTAATCCATTTCACTTAAATTTAATTTACGACTGCTTTGGGTTGGTAATGTTGTTGGTAACAAAAGCCTAAAATATGACTTAGCTTTTGATTCCAAATAATACCAGATTTCTTCATCTGCAGAGTAGTGAGTTTGTTTTTGTTGTTGTTAAGCTTTGTTTTTAATGGCTAGATTAAAATATAGCCAATTTTTTTTTAACATCAGCTGAAGCTTCAAAACACTTACAATAGATTTTAATAATGAAGAGAAACGTTCAGTAAGGTAGACTACTTAGCAAGGCGCTGGAAGCCACATGCCATTATAAAGAAGCATGTCTGGCTTGGCCGCAATCCTGCCTTTGTCTCCAGAGCTATTTTGCTGTAAATTTAGAACAGAAATACCCTTTCTGGAATAAAAATGTAGCTTTGTTGGCTACAAGTGCATGTTTGCTGCCTCACAATTTTAGAATTAGACGATGGACTTATTTAGTAGACATTGGAGGCTAAAAAGCAAAAGCCCATAATTTAAAACATTCCACTCCACCACAGTCCAAGAAAAACATGGACCGGTGAACAAAACCAGCAGTATTGTAATAAGAAAACAACTAGGTGCATTTTTTCCAAAACCTAAAAACCAGGAATCTAAATGTATGAGTTACTGGCTAAAAATTCCATTTTCATGTCTCAGTTTTGAGCTGGAAAAACAACCTAGACCCGATAAACATCGTTTTAAAAAATGCCCAAGCTCTACTGCCGCCGGAGGTGTGGACAGCAGCCTCGCATCCATCTTTTTATACTCAAGGGCACGCTCTGTTGCCGGGAGGGATCCTGAGCTAAAAGGATTTTCCTTTGCAAAGATTCATAGGTTTCCAGTCAGGCCTGTGGTGACTTCTGAGGCTCCCTCCCCACAAGTTATTTGGCAATGCCGTTAAGGTATTTTATTTTCCCCCTAAACACTTCGAATATCTGTTCGAGGTCTGCGGAGTTTTCCAGGGCAAATGATGTGGTAACTTTTAGTCATGCAGGTGGGCTCACCCAGGCTGAAAGGCAGGCGAGACTGGCATTTCTTCAGGAAGAGAGCTGAGGCTGGCATGCCTGCCTCTGTTCGAAGACAATTATAAATGCGAGCCAACCAAACAATGTGCAGGTGGTGTTAGGATTTGGGGTGTGGGTGTGTGTGCATGTGTGTGTGTGTGTGTGTGTGACACAGAGAGCTAGGCACTACTTCCTGAAGATGGCTGATAGTGACTTGGAAACTACCAACAACAAACACAAAAGTCTACTGTTAACAGCAATCGACCTGAGTTAATCCTTTGATTACATAACTGGTCCAGGAGGTTCTGACGGGGATGCCATCAGAAGACAGAGGAGTTCTGGTTCTACTATCATGGCAGACATGGTGACCAAGTGATGAGGACAATGACACATTTGTGAGGAAAGAGTAAGAAGAAAATAACTTTCTGAAAAGGGCAACTTCCTAGAAGGAGCATAATGTTCCTTCATCAGTGGTTGGTCACCCACCTGTGAGTATTTCAGGTAGCACCATTGCAGGTCAGGTATCACTCCTGAGTGAGCCTATCTATCATTTGAGTATATGTGACTTAAGAGTGCATAAATACAAAAAGCAGGCTGTTGTGGCAATCGTAATTTTTATCACGTTCCCCAAAGAAAATTTCTTGCTTAAGAGTTTTGACAGAAGGAATGTGGGGATGAGGAAAGTGAGGGGACCCATTTTGGGACCCACTGATGGGCTCTATTTAAACATAGGCTGTCTCTTTCAATTCTGGTGTCACTGCTCAGGGAACAAGTCAGGCTTGGTTTTCTTCCTTTTGAAGCCTTTTCTTTTATACTCTTCATGAAAGCAAAAGCGAACAGTTCTAGTCACTTGCCGTTTAAATAAGAGGGTGTTTATTACCTTTAACCAGTTGTTATGGCAAGAATGCCATACATGTCAGTGGTGGCGAAGTTCCCAGGTGCCCAGTTGGTTTTTCTAGCCTCCAGAGAATTCCTTTTCTGTCTGCACTGCCTACATGTCTGGAGTCTAGCCCTCTGGAGCGCGTCCAGCTGAGAACCACAGGCTGAGCCACTGCAGCTGAGATGCACATGGAGTCACGTGCTTCCTGCCTCTGGTGACCCCTACCATTTTCTTCGGCACTCAGTTATGGCTTCTCCAGAACTGAGCGTTGTGTGCAGAAGCACTCCTGTTCCTCTGCTACCCCCTGGCTGGTTCAGGTGAGGGCTACACTCACTCCTTAGACTGCCTGAAGCAAGATCAAAGGTGACAAAGACTACCAGTGGCTGGAATTTAGGAAGCTGGTACAGTCTCAGGCTATTACCTGGTCATGTCATAAGCCCTGGGAGCTGTAAGAGTGTTGATGTAACATCTTCCATCCTTCCATCAAGACCTCCCCCAATCTTTTTTTGTTTAACCAACCATATCTATTTCTCTGGTTAAGGACCAACTTATGGGGGGAGGGGGGGGAGACAGGCCACCCTGGCTATTCAGCAAGATGGACAACAAAAATTTGAGAGTGTGTTTGTATGTAGCAAGACATTGAAACAGTCTCAACAGGCTACTACTATACACAACACCTCAGTACTCTTCTGCAGAGCTGCAGAAGGCTTGGCCATGTTCATCAAGGTTCATTAACCCTGGAGATGAGGAAAGAGAAATGCATTCGGAGGATAAACTAGAAAATGATCGTATGTGGCTGACAAGCCATGTTTGGCTTAGAGACCCCACTCCTTGTGACAGAAGCCATTTTACACCCATCGTCTGGCTCCTAGGGTGATGTATCTACTGGTTTTCAAATCCAGATCCCCTAAAAAACTGTGGAGTTCTCTCCTGCATACAAAAGGGTTTCTGTTTACTCTATGAGGACCTAGCTCTTTGCAAGATAACTGATGACTGGGAGGCCACACCTACTACCCGACTTTTCAAACTTAAGTATAATAGATTTGATCACATTTACACCAGAGATGTACACAGAGTAGTGAAGACGGTTCTTTACTTGAGGCAAGTCACTTATTCTGAGTGAATTGGGCTAAGGGAGCTTATAACCTATGTTGCAAAGATTATTTATCTGGATGCCTTAATAAACAGACATTATTTTTGCATGCCACTTGCATACCTTTACTATAAAGAACGCAATAATAGGGCTGTCTCAGTAAAAGCATTTGATATGCATAATCTCTTTTATTCTTCTCTCCTGAAAAGAAGCTATTACTTTATGCCCACCTAGCAGATTAGGGAATTGGGACTCAAAACAATGAAGTGTTCCAATTTACACAGCTATTTAGTATGTAAATCTAGGTCTGTTGTTAATAATCAGGCGTGTTCTACTGTATCACAAAGAAATGTTCACTGTGACTATGACCATTAAATACTATGTTACTACACTGCCTTTTAGACTGTAAGCTTTATGAGGGCAGGGATCAAGGTTAGCTTATCCCCTCAGTGCCCAGCATAGTAACTAATACCAAAAAGGTAGATTAATCTTTATTGAATTGATGAGTAAACCAACATTTTGTCCAGCCTATCAATCAATAAGTTACATACTTTATAGTATTGTCAATAGTTATAGCCACTCATATTTCTACAGCACTTAACCTTTTCAAAGACTTTTTTTCTTATCTTTA
Source organism: Rhynchonycteris naso (assembly GCA_037038555.1). Classification (NCBI taxonomy): domain Eukaryota; kingdom Metazoa; phylum Chordata; class Mammalia; order Chiroptera; family Emballonuridae; genus Rhynchonycteris; species Rhynchonycteris naso. Next base: position 332,818,235 of record CM072995.1, on the reverse strand, counting down.
TAAAGTTTGCCTTCGGAGTAAAAAGGGAAACTAAAAACCCAGACACTGGGAATACGCACTGGCTACCTAACCCCGGAATAAGAGGATCAATTGTGAAAGAGACAAGCCTCAAAAAATTGCTTCTGCAGCCTGCCTTTTAGAACCATATGTATCAGCTTCTCTGGAGCAGGCCTGGTTGCTCTGTCGCGTCCATTGTCCCCAAAAGGATATTATTACTTGTCAACCATGTGTTCTGATCTTTTGTTTAGAAAATATGGTCACCATATGCATGTTATAAAACTTCAGTCCCTAGACTAACGTCACCCTTCTGCGCAGGTACTGGCGAATTTTCTTCATGTGCTTCAGGAAAGTGCTGAGACCAGCTTTTTGCATTTATCAAGAACAGATACCTTGAGTTTAGTTAAATTAATAGCTTGGTTTTCCATAAAATGATGATTTTTGTGACTATTAGGAAAACGCATTTTTAAAGCACATTTGAATTATTTTTTTCTAATGTAATCAACCTTTTTTTTAAAATTCAGTGTGAGCAGTTTTTGATTTTTCTAAAATAAAAGGTTCATGATGATTCTAATAGGAACCCATGAAGTTAATAAAATATGCTTTGACATTATGTTGGATTTGTTATTTTACACATTTCTCAAGTCAGATGGACCGAATCAAATGGACATATTTGATCAGCATGATTACCTGATTCCATGGATAGCCTGGGTCAATTTTAGAGACAGAATGTAGAAATCTCTGTGTGGAAAGTCAGAGCAGGCATTGTTTCTGGTTTAGTCTCTAATACCAACTTATTCTGTGACTCTGGGCAAACTCCTTCTACTCTTTGTGTTCTGTGTTCTCTTTGTAAGTTAAGTGACCTGGTCTAGATCAGTGGATCTCAGACTGTCCTATGAGCCCCCGAGTCCCTTCGAGGCCTAAAGATCTGCCTTGGAAAAAAACCCTCTCATCCAGAGCAGCCCAGCACGTATCTGTTATTTCTATATACCAGTCCATTGCGTAAAATATTGTTTGGAAAAAACATTTTATAACTAAACTAGTTTTATGGTCTTTTGGTGTCTGTATTTCCAGCTCACTTCATTAAAATGTCTCTGTGAGGTACAAGGGGATTTGTACCTGAGTGGAGAAGAGGTATAGGCATGTATATAAGAGGTGAATAGGATAAAAAGAATTTCACTATAAACTGCTTGAGAGAAGGAGGCAGTGGTTAAGAGTGTTGTCAGGGTGGGATAGAGTAATGAGGTAATCATCCAGCAATTTACAGACCTTTGGAAAGAGGATCAAGACTGTCAAGGTAAAGTCTCAACCAGGGAGGTGTATTTGGTCCTAACTAGCAGCAGAAAAAAGTGCCTCAAATACAGATGTATGGATTGAGAGCTAGCTGGTCCCCTCGAACATGAGCCAAGCTTTGATATGGTTATATGTATGTAAATATTGATTAGGTCTAATAAGGAAAGTTCTAGAAAACTGTAGGAAACTGAGAGCACTCCATCACTGAGACAATAAATCCTTGACTTCTCAAGTTGTCAGGTCCAACCCTCCAAGGAAATTCTGGCCAAGACTGGCAGAACATTTGCATGATCAGACTCTCTATGTAGCAAAGCCCAGGATTAGCCTTGTTACATGCAGCCCATTAGTCAGTGGGCCTGGGGGTCATTCATGGCCCCATTGCCCTCTGAATTGCTGGTTTACCATTATTCCTGACACATGGATTTATTCAAATTGGATTTCTTGTTACAGCAGCCCACTGAATAGATTTTTTTTTTGCAGAAGTTCTAGCCCAATTTAAGCCTGGGCTCATCACACTCATTTGAACATCTAAAAGGTCCTTTGACATTTCCCCCAGAGAAGGTCAGTCCTTTGTTCTTCTCTATCCCATCAGTCTGTCCTGCTGAGGTCCCAGTATGTCTTGAGAAAAGTCTATCCATCTTATAACCATAAACACCTCATGCTGAGATGTTCAGAAAACAGCAAGGTTTGAGCTGGACTCAATGCTCTGCTCAGTTTTTAATACTGTAAGCTAGAGAAGCCCTTTCATGGGGTAGGAGCAGGCGTGTGAAGGAGTCACTGAGGAGGCAGCTCTGGTTCAGGCTGGCAGCTAGCCCATGACACCTGGTTTTATGGTTCCTGTAGCCTATGCAGCTGCCCTGACCTCTGAAGGCCACTGTGGCCAGAAGTAAATTTGATTTTCCCACATTTATTTCATTTTCAGTTCTTGGCCCCACATATTGTGAATCCATCATGTTCTCTCTTCATTAGTGTATCTCTAGTCTTGCCCTTGGTTGGTCTCTTTTCCAGGAACGTTTGATATCTTTCCAAGGCATTCCAGGAGCTTCAAGCTAATTCAGAGGCTATTTGGCCTCAAAAAGGTCCCTGTGTTCCCTGAAGAAGGGTCAGCCAGAATTCCAGCATGTTGGGGATAAGGCCACATTACCTTGCTCTTTTTCCTCCAAGATTCTGCTCCCTGTAATGAAGTTTCACCAGCACAGCCCATGACAAGTTAGTTTATTTCTCCAGAATGTGCTGTAACAAATCTGTCTCCCCTAGGAGAGGTAGTGTGACCACCTCATTATACGTTCTGACCTTCAGAGGCACAGACCACTCCCAGACCCATCCCCCATCCTGACCTTCTTCACTTCCTTTCCATCTCTGTGGTTCTGACAACCGCTGAGTGAAAGAATGTCTGAACATACACTGTCATCACTGCACAAAAAGTGTGTTTTGTCCTCTAATGGGAGGTCCTTCAGAGTATTGTTAACATCTCCTTTTCTATTCTCTTCTCCAGTCTGGCTAAGCTCAGTACTCAATACACATAGTTGCTTGAATTATGATAACACAAACCTGTGTGCTGCTGTAGAGTTTAAATAGCACCTTCTCAACCGTTATTTCATTTTGCCTTTCTCAATAGCCATGGAAACCAGGAAAGGTTGACCAGAAGACTAAACTCAGGTGGCAAGCTGAGATGTCTGTCTTTCCCTCTTTTTCTCCATTCAGTCTAAGACCTCTTTCTCTCCATGTGGCCTCTCCATTTGGTTTTTCCAAGTATACTTCCCAACAGGTACTCACAGTTCTTACATGGCAGTTCAGAGCTCCTGAAAGTGAGAAAATGACCATCTGGTGTTCTTAAAGCTTAGGCCTATAATGGGCCAGCATAAGGTTGCATTCTATCTGTTAAAACCAGTCAAAGACCAAACCAGATTAATGTGAAAGGAGACTGCTCCAAGGTATGAATACTGCGAGGTGAGGTGCATTGGGAGTCATCTTTGAAGACTATCTACTGTAAGCTGTAATCAATTTCTTCAGTACAAGGTTCCTAGTGCTGTGTTACTCTCATAATTTCCTGGTTAATGAGGAGAATGGCCAGGTAAATCAGCAATATGATGCTGTTCCTTCTAGGTAATTCTGGAGTTTAGAGAAAAGAACTAATATTCCTCAAGGGAATTCTCTTAAATCAGAAAAATGTTTTTAAGCCCTTCAGTTGACAATAATGATGACCCTGGGCATGTGTCTTAGATTAGTTTTAATGATTAAGTAGGTCATGGTGCCCCTTATGGATGGCATATTTGAATGTACAGCCAGTGATGAAATAATGGCCAACAAGAATTCACCTACGCCTGTTTTTATGGTTCTCAGGTTATTCCCCAAAGCCATGACTGTTATGATTGTTAAAGATACATGATATAGATAAAGGTTAAGAACATTTCAGAAAAGAGTCAAGCCTTGTTGTTATCACTTAACAGCTAGGAGAACTATAGTCCCTGCTTCAGAGTAGGAATTCAATAAACACTGATTTTGTTGTGATCAGATATTTTTGTGCATTAATGTAAACATCAACAAATACTTAGATATTCTTCACAGTGTGTCAGGTAATGTTCTATATAGTTACCAGGGATATTTTTACTTCATGGCTAGAGGATGTAGGGAGTGAAGGAAAGGAGGAGTAGAGGATTACTCATCTGTCTATTTGTAGCTTAGAGAAGCCAGAGAGATGGTGAAGTCATCCACTGTTTCAAGGAATACAGCTGGGAGAGGCAGTTTCTCCCCTCTTGTAGGATTTCCTGGTTATTATAATACCATCTCTAAAGCACTGGAGCTTGTCTTTTGAACATTCTGCACTAGGAAATCGTATTCTTAGTGCAGAAGTGAGTAAGTCAGTCTTCACTGGGTAAGGCTCACATTACACAGAAACAAAGAGAAACTTCTGTTTTGGGAAGTCACTGAGATTTTGGTCTGTTACCATGGTCTCACCCAGTGAAATCTGACTAATATAGAAATTGGTACCAGAAGTGGGGTGTTACTCTAACTAAACAAAATGAAAAAAAAAACAAGCAAATTATGGGGCACTGCCTTTAGAATCAAATAGTTGGCAGGAAGGAAACTATTCTTGAAGCTGGCAACAACGTGACTCATGTTACGCAGTGGCTAAACCTTTGGTAAAATGATTTTCTGAGATGACTTGGAAGACATGATTTTCCCAATGGATCTGTGGCTTTAGGTGAAGAGTTTGGCAAACACCATGAGACTTATTGTGGCTTGCTTGTTGTTAGCTGCATGTGACATGATACAATAAGAAAGAGATGAGTTCAGAAGTAATTTTGCAGGTTATAAGCAGTAATAAAAGGGAGAATCCAGAACTTTCGGGACTTGTAGGATGTAACTAATTCTCATATACAACCTATGAAGGTTAAACTGAGATATGTGTTGAGCAACAGAAACTCATCCCATGCATTGAAAGTAGTTTGCAAGTCTCTTTTTGTCTTCTTTAAACTAGAACGTTTAGTTCCTCAGTCATTTTACTTTCTTTCTTTCATGATCGTGACAATTACTTTTTTTTTTTTTTTTGCAAAAGAGAGAGAGGGAGTGAGGGACAGTGAGGGACAGACAGACAAGAAGGGAGAGAGATGAGAAGCATCAACTTGTTATTGCGCCACTTTAGCTGTTCACTGATTGCTTTCTCTATGTGTCTTAACTGGAGGGCTCCAGCTGAGCCAGTGACCCCTTGCTCAAGCCAGCAATCCTGGGCTCAAGCCAGAGCTACCTTGGGTTTCAAGTCAGTGACCTTTGGGCTAAACCCAGTGACCCTGGGGTCATGTCTATAATCCCACACTCAAGCTGGCAACCTCAAGGTTTTAAACCTGGGTTTTTAACTTTCCAGGTAAGTGCTCTATCCACTGTGCAATGGCCTGGTTAAGCGTGATCTTGACATTTTTGAAGAGTACTGGTCAGTTTTGTTCACCATTCTTCAATTTAAGTGTGAAATTTTCTTTTGTGATCGAATTCAAACTATACATTTTGGCATAAACACCAGAAAAGTAAAACAATGTCCTTATTATTATTACATCAGGATATAGATTTGTCCCATAGTTAAAGATGTTGATTTATCACTTGGCTAAGGTGGTAGCTCCAGGCCTCTTCCTGTAAAGTAACCCCTTTTCCCTTTGAAATGAATAAGTATTTTGTTAAAAGATACTTTAAGACAAGGTCAATATCTTGTTTCTCATCAAAATTTCACCTCTTAATGAGCATATATTGATAACTCTTGCTTGAATCACTTATTACTATGATTGTCAAGTAGTAAATTTCTAATTTTATGATTCTTCATTTATTAGTTGAAATTCTACTGTAAAGAAGAACTTGCCATTCTGTTCCACTTTTTTACTTAATTTTATCAATCAACATCTTTTTTTCTATAAACTAGAAATTGTACCATGTGGTAATTAATTAAATCATTAATTAATTTAGTATGGATTCTTGTTTTATTTGATGGGTTATTAAAACCCATTCATATTATTTATTTGATATTTCAAACTATACTAAATTTGGCCAGTGGGAGTTGTTTCAAGCTGATTTTTAAGTCCTTTTGACACTCCTCTATCATTTTCTGAGCCCTTTCATACTGTTTGGGACAAAATGGTATTCTAAGTACATCTTATACATTCCAATTTTCAGATTCCTGATTCCTTTTAGTGGGGAATAGTATTTAGAAACCAAGATCTGCATGCTAGATGTTCTTATTGCTGGAAAAAAAGATGCCATTTTTACAGTTAATACTTATTATAACATTTTGGTATTTCTCTTTGCATTTTTTCCTATACATTGTTTTTACAAACTTTGAAATTGAACCATGTGGAAATCTGTATTTTCAATTTTTCATTTAACAGTGTAACATGAACATTTTCTGTTTTTCTTTTCTAAGCAAGTTTTTAGATGGTTAAATAATTTTCAAAAGTGGATAATACCAAAAATGACCATTGCATTTGGCATTCCTGAGAGTTATTTTTGTAACTCTCAATAAGGAATAATACAATTTGTTTTTAAGATGCTTTCACAAGTAGTCTCAATTTTAATTCTCACAATAATCCTCTGAGCAAGGTATTTGATACCCTTCTACAGGGGAAAATCCTGGGACTGTGTGGCTCAGAGATATTTCATGATCCTAGTTCAGTGGAGCCAGGATGAAGCTCAGGTCCTCTGGTTGACTAATGTTGTTGGTCACCTGCTTACGTGCACGCATTTGTCTTCCTGACTTTAAACTACTTGATGGCAAAGACAATGTTTTAATGTGCATCGTGTCCCCACAATTCCAGCACAACAGAGATACTCAAAAGAAGTTTATAATTTGGTTCAGAAAAGCTTGAAAAGTCTATAACTCAAGCAAATTCTAGAGAAGCCTTTCTATGGAGTGTTAGCTATAAAAGCATGTCTGCCTCTTTTCTGACCTTGGTGACCACATATCTTAATTGTTGCAATTCTTTGTTGGGGATGTCATTAGCAAGGGAGGGAGAAAAGAGCAGTCTGTTTGTATAGGGAAGGGTAAATTCCATAAATTTGCCAGCAGCTTTTGCTATCTTAGCAACAAAACAAGCCATCCCACACTGTCTTTAACTTTGACACAGACTGAGGACATGGTGATAAACTACCCCATGGATGGGATCCTTATCTGCAACAGATTCTGGGCCCAGAGACCACATGGGGACAGATGTGTGATTAATGATATTGTTCCAATTAGGACCTGGTTCAGCTGAAAATTAAAAGCACAAAATCAAAATCACTCCATCCTTAGCGACTTCCTTGCAGACTTCCGGAAGTTTTTTGATGTTGATTGTCTCCTTGCAGCTTTCAGTTGAGGACAAGCCAAATTGCACCAGTGCTAATTATCCCCCTCCTGAGATTGCAAATTCCTAGTTAATAGGGGAATCAGTCTAAACTATTTACTGAGTTTCCAAGGTGGCAGCTCTGTTCTGGGAGCCTGGGCCAGTACTGATCTCAGCTGCCAAGTGGCCACCAGCATGACTATTTCCTCCTGAGTCCATTTACCAGGCAAATGAAGCACTTTAGGACTTAGAAGAAAGCATGGGAGTGATAGGTTCTCCTGCAGGGAAAGAGAAACCATCTCCTCCCCGGCTCCCTTAATTCAATCCATGGCCTCGCCATCTTCCTGGCTTCTTTCACCTAACTCTTCCATACATACCCCAATACTGAAGCACTCAGCGAGACCTGTTACATGTGCTGTTTAAATGTTTCTCCTATCTATCGTGCATCACCTGTCCTCATTATCATTGCATTTAGTTTACTCAGTCCCCAGCATTATTCAGTGACAAGAAGTAGGATGGGTACCTGAACTCAGAATCTCGGTGACAAGACTCATACCTTTTGCAGTCAGGTCTTATGTTTTAATTCACTAGTTTAGTTGCAGCAAAACATTAGAAGAATTTAAAATTGTATGAAAAATACTGAACCAAAATATTTATTTATTTATTTATTTATTTATTTATTTATTTATTTATTCTAGACATCCACCTGCCAGGTCAACGTTCTACCACTGAGACAACCAGTCAGGGCCAAATATTTCTTATAAACCATGTTTCAGTTGGGAAGGCTTAAGGAACAACTCCTTTCCCCCTAATAAGGGTTAAGATCATATTGCTATTATTGGTCAATTTTCTATAGAATGCTATACCAAAGTGAGAAAGGGATTGTGCTGGTTCTTCTTTCCTAATCCCTCAGGACCTTTTGCCTGTCACCATCCAGCTCTGCACCCCAGAAGGCCCCATTCCTCTCTGGATGGCTCTGCTCACCCTCCCTTGCCTTCTGGCTGTGGTTGGGTTTGGTCAGTGGAGAGCACTAGCAGGAGAATGGAACGTGAACCTGGCTCCTTCTCTGCCTGAGTACTGTGGATGGTAATATTCCTTTCTAAAGGCTACAGCTCTTGTCAGGGGACCCTCTTTCCCAGCTTTTACTCTCTCTTTTGGCTCCACCAACCACACCTCACATTTTCCCTTTTAGACCAAATGGTGACCATGGCTCCCACTGTTGCTAGCCCTGGGGTTCTACACCACCCCTTGTTGGTTTCCTTTAATCCTTCCTACAACTTTGTAAATGGTTCTGCCATTAAATTTTCCTTTCTTGCCCATTGAGTGTGCCATATTTTCTTGCCTTGCCCACAATTGGTTTAGGGGTTTGAGTAACTCAGATATAGTCATAAGCAGTAGAGACACATGGACAAGGACCATTTGTGGGATGCTTGATTCTGAGCCCTTAAGATGGGGGTTGAGAGTTTCTATTGATGGTAATAGTAGACACAAGCTTTTATTATACTCTTAGAATGTGCCAGGCTTTGTTCTAAACTTTTAATATGTATGAACTCATTTTATCCTCACCACAATCTTAGAAAGTGGGTACTTTTCTTTTAATCACAATTTTCTAGATGAGAACCCGAGGAACCAAAAAGTTAAGAATCCTGCTTAAGCGTGGCCAGGCAATGGTGCAGTGGATAGAGTGTTGGACTGAAACATGGAGGACCCAAGTTCAAAACCCCAAGGTCGCTGGCTTGAGCGTGAGTTCATCTGGCTTGAGCATGGGCTCACCAGCTTGAACGCAGGGTTGCTGGCTTGAGTGTGGGATCATAGACGTGACCTCATGGTTACTGGCTTGAGCCTAAGGTTGCTGGCTTGAGCCCAAGGTTGCTGGCTCCCAGCCCATGGGTAATGCCATCCAATGTCAAAGGTGGCAACCACTTCCAAAAGGACCCTGCTATCTTAAATTCTACTAATGACTGTAGCCCCTCCCCATCAAAGCACATATGAGAAAGCAATCGATGAACAACTAAGGAGACTAAGGAGCCACAATGAAGAATTGATGCTTCTCATCTCTCTCCCTTCCTGCCTGTCTGTCCCTTTCTCTATCCCTCTCTCTGTCTCTGTTACAAAAAAAAAAAAAAAAAAAAAGGAAAAGGAAAAAAAAAAGAAGAATCCTGCTTAAGGCCCTGCACTTTAGTGTGTCAATCAAAACCTAGCAGTCTGGATCCAGAGTTCTTAATTTTTATATTAAACTTCTCCAAATAAATAGGAAGCCAGTGCCAATGGACACATAAAGGGAGTTCATTTAATTGCCAAAATTATAGAATCATTGGAGCCTAACTTTTGAAGAAAAAAAAATACATGTTTGAAAACTATTTTTAACTTTAGGATCTCTAACATAACACCCAGTAGTGCCATTTTTAGAAACCTGTAATTTATTTAGCAGACAGAAAGGGATATTGTTCCTAGGTCTGAATGTCAAACACTATTTAGGCAGTACAATGCTGCGAAAAGGATTCGGAAAACGTGGGTCTCTCCTTTCATTAGCTGGATGACCTTGAGAGAGTCACCTATTTTCTTGGAAACTTGCTTCCCCTTCTCAGCTTTCCTATGTCTCTAGCCCAGACCCTCATCTGATGAACACGGTCCCTATGTCATTATCCTCAACATGATCACCACCATCCCAACATCAACATCAAGAAATATTCTTTATTTTTCTAACTGGTTTGACATATAATGCCCAGACATGTGTGTTATTTATATTTCAAACAAGGAAACCTTCTGCCTTGGCTTAAATACTCACAGAGATTAGGACTTTTTATCTTCTCCATACACAGATAGAGCACCTGTAGAAAGTCCAGGTAGAGATTGTGTTATAGTCATTATAGTTGAAAAGAACAAAGAAGAATTTTTAAATAGTGGCGAAGGTTGAGGAGGTGGGAAGTGACAGTTTGAAAACCAGAAAGGATGCTTTAGGATGAAGTTTCCAGGGGGCCCTCTGGGAATGAGCTCACTCAGAACTTCCTTTTCCTTTCCCCTTCCATATCTTCTTTCACGCCAGGCAATCTGTCTATAACAGTGGTTCTTAACCTGGGTTCTATCGAACCCTAGAGGTTCGATGAGTCGGTCTCAGGGGTTTGGGGAAGCCTCTGCCACGGAGGCCAGAATAAAGTAATACCGTAATTTGTCGTGAGTTCATGCACTTTGCTGGTTTTGTTCTTTGAGCAAGGTGATATTCATGCACGGCTCATTTTGTGCACCAGTAAAAAAAAACATATACCTATGTCTTGAATTTGGAAAAAAGATCATATTTTATTTATCACTAAAGAAGGGTTTGGTGAATACGCATATGAAACTGGTGGGTTCGGTACCTCAAAAAAGGTTAAGAACCACTGGTCTATAAAGACCTCACCTCTCGAGAGTAACCTTCAAGGAAGATGAAACCTCTCAGGCCCTATGAAATCAACCAGCGGTAGTGTTTGTTTCTCCTTCCGGAATTCTGTGTTGTTCTGTTCAGACATCGTTCATGGCACCTATGTTGTGCTGTGCACTGTCATTTTTGTGTACACACACTGAAGTCTGCCCACAGAATTCTCTGTGTCTTATTTAGGTCTAATGAGTATGAGTGCATGAAACTGGCCTTATCAGCTTTGCTGGAGAAATGAGGTAAGAGGTCCACAAAGCTCATTGCTAATGCTTACAATGCATGCATGCACACAACCACACACCACCTGCCCATTCATACAAACAAATCTGGCATTTAAAATACATGGGATGGCATGAGAAATTAGTCTCAATTCTCAGCCCTGAGAGATTCTAGTAGATATCTTAGAAAGCATAAAAACAGGGATACACTTTTCCTCATAACCTCATATGTGACACTTTAATCTTAGACCAGTAATAGCTTTCAGCCCATGGGTAATGCCATCCAGTTCAAAGGTGGCAACCACTTCCAAAAGGACCCTGTTATCTTAAATTCTACTAATGACTGGTTTCACACTCCCATTCTTGATCGCCAGCCATCGTAAGGGTGCCCACTCACCTCCATGGTTGGACTGAACATTGTATAAGTGACTAGATACTTTTTGAATGGCAATTCTTCTTACTCTATAAAAATAGAAAATGAATGTAAGCAGAGAGAACTTTGAAATTGTTAGGAGTCTGGGACTAAGAAATCGTATTTTGCCTCATCCGCAGATACCAGCCTCGGAGTTATTTTATCTTTTTTGGCTGCATTCTGGGGAACAGCAGTCAGCACCTGACACCTCTACAACTGTAAGAAAAAAAAAGTGAAATGTTTGTGCAAATCTGGGTGGTACACTCAGCCCACACCTGGAAACCTATCTGTACTTGATAAGGACAGAATTTTTGGTTAGAAGTGATTAATCTCTTGTTTAAGTAATTTTTCTTTTTTCTCTTGTGGAAGACCCATAAAGAGGATTAGTTGATTTGCACTTCTTAGAGGGAGATATTAGTTCAGAGACAAAGGCTGGAACCTACCCTTGGTAGTTTTAGGAGGGGCAGCCCCGCTCTGGGCAAAAGGTGAACGGACACAGTGGGCAGGATCATGTGTCTGGTTGGTACAGACAGAGCTGGGTTTTGAGGACTGAAAGCAGCATCTCGGGAGATGGGGGCATGTCTTCCAGCTTCAGGGGCAAGTACTGGGAAAGGGGGGAGGCTTGTGCAAGTTTATCTGACTGTCATTGTGCACTAGTTTGTGCAAGTATTGAATTAGACTCAGTTCCCCCACTGGACTGTCAGCACCAGGAGGGCAGGACTACTTGATTTAGCTTATCTTTGTATCCCAGAATCTAGCACATGTCTGAGATACACTCGGCCCACATGTCTACTCACGTCCTGCCTCTTAGTAATGTTCTTACCTCAAAATCTGTTCAGCCCTCAACATGTCCTAGTGGCCTCTCCTACTCTGCCAGGGCATGGCTTCCTCTCCTTGCTTGGTCCATGAGGACTGAAACCCACAGGGACCCAACTTGACTTTGTCCACTGGCAGTGGGGAAGGGCACAGCACATGCACGTGCTGATTGCATCCTGGAAGTCAGTATCAGGTCTCTCTGGGAGGTGACGGACAGGGGCACCAGCCCCTTCTCTTGAAATCTCTTAATCTGCACCAGATTTCTTTCTGAAGGCTGCAAATGCTTGAAGGGGGTGGGTGTGGTGTAGGACTGCACTTGCCAAGCCGGCTCCTCCTGCCCTGTGAAAGGAGCCCGGGCCTCTCCCTTCCCTAGGGCCCTCAGGTGCAGGATCAGAGGATCTGACAGTAGTCTATCAGGCGGCTTTGTGCCTTTAAAAGGGGAGTTAGGTGGCACATACACGGATCCCTGAAAGGCAGGAATCTGCAAGTTATGCACAGCTCTAGCTGAATTGTCATCCTCCAGGACTGTCCTCCTGCATGCTGAGTGATGACGAGCAGCTCCCTTCCTGCCCGGTCAAGGCCACTGACATGAAACAGGAAGTCCCAACCCTGAGACTCAGCTGGCGAAAGGTGGCACTTTTTTAATTTTACAAACAGCCTCAGCTTTCCCACTTAAATCTTTGTGATCAGGAAAGAGGATTCTGGCCACTTGTGACTTCAAATTGAAATAATAATAATAATAATAATAGGGATTATAGCTAACATTTATGGAGCGCTCATGCTCTGTGCCAAGCATTGAGTTAATGATTATTAACTCATTTCTTTCAACTTGGGGAGGAGCACTATTATTAAGCTGTTTTCAGGGGAGGAAAGAGGCTCGGATCACAACTTGCCCACAGCTACACAGCTACTAATTAAGAGAACCAGGGTTTGAACCCCAGGAGGCAGTGCCAGGCTCACACCGTTAAGCTGCCCTATTCTGTCCCTATTATGTACCTTTCTGGACTGGGTACTTTGTCTCTCCTCATAGCTACAGAAGTCATATTTTGGAGTGTGTTGGTGTCTCATTGTGTGGCTGGTCCCTCTTAGCAGTCTGATCTCAGCATAAAATGTGACTTCCTCAGATTTGTTTGCTGTAACAAATTTATTCTCTCACAGTTTGGGAGGCCACATACCCTGAAGAAGGAGAATGTGTCCCATGCCTCTCTCCCAGCTTCTGACAGCTGTGGCAATCCTTGGCATTACTTGGCTTGTAGACACATCACTCCAGTCTTTGCCTCCTTCCTCCCTGGCCTGCCTCCTCTGTGTGTCTACATCTCCTCTCTTGCCTGACTTGGGTCTCCTTCGGTCTTTCTCTTATAAGAACATATGTCATTGGATTTAAGGCTTACCTGGATCATCCAGGATAATCTCATGTCAAGATTCTTAAATTATCACATCTGCAAAGACTCTTTTTCCAAATAAGGCCACCTCCATAGGTTCAGGGTATTGGGACTTGAATACATCTTTTGTCGGGGCCACTGTTCAACCTCATATTATCCAATCCAGCGTAGATCCCTCTGTCTCCACATTCTCATCTCCCTGTTTTCTTTCCTGCATAACATTTTCATGATCTAGATTCTTCCTGTTTCTTTATATGTTTTCCACTAGGGAGGTCTCAACCTGGGTGCTTCTGGCATTCTGAGCAGGGCAGATCTTCACTACACAGAAAAGAGTCTCTCATTGCAGTGCAGTTAGCAGTCACATTCCTGAAGGGCAAAAGTGAGTAGGAAAGCCCTTATGACCACTACACTTGCCCATGTCTCCCACTGATGCCCAATGTCCCCACTTGGAAGGCAGTAACAATCAGGGTCACAGCCACTGGCTTATGTGTTTATCATCTGTTCCTTTTTACAGGAACAGAAGCTCCACGAGGTTAGGGACCTTATCTGTCTTGCTCACTGCTGTATTCCTGAGACTCCAGCAACGTCCAGAACCGACTAGGCATATTCTCTGACTGCACACAGGAGGTGGGGAAGTGTTTCCCTTCAGGCTGTTGCACCCCAAAGTCAAAGTCAGATGACAGGCCTCACTAACAACAAAAAATAACCAGGAAAGTTTCTAGTTTCATCCTGGCTTCTCCCACTCCTCAGTCCCCTGTCCATCCGTCCTCTCCTTGACAGGTTTATGTGGCTGGGGACTCAGAGCCATTTCCTCACACTTATCCTGATCTCTGCCATGTGGTGTCTTTCCTGTTCACCTGAAGTACTTCTCTTGTCACCCCATGGGCCTTCTTCCAGGTCACTGACCCAGAATTAGGAAGTGAGCAGCTGGCCCATGTCCCCTGATCCTGCCATCTGGCTGAGCTGCTGCTTTCCACCCCAGCTGGTCACCAGTGCAGTAAGTACTTGACCCCCATGGTCCTCAGAAACCTCATCTGTAAATCAGGAATGACACTTGGTGGACTTGGCAGCAATACTAGCCCTGGCAGGTAACAGTTACACCATAAATGCTTATTTTCTGTGGCTTTTACAAGGAAAGATATATTGGAAGGGTCGGGGAAGCTCTCAACTCTGTCTGGACCACAGAGTCATCCCCAGCTTGCTGTGGAGGAAGTGGTGGTGGGGAGGGTGGAGGGATGTAGGCAAGGCCTACAGGTACAGATGAGGAAGGCAGGGTTTCCCAGTGGTTAGATAGAAGGGTTTTAGAGTCCGTAATCACAAATGAGACCTTGAGCAAGGTATCTATAAGAGAAAATAAATAACTCACCCAAGGTCATACAGCAGGGCATGACAGAGCTGGGAATTGTACCCTGCAATGGCAGGAGTTTTCTATCACTCATTCTGCCTTCCTTACAGTCAGTCTCTCAGTGACAATTGCTGCTGCGGGCCCCAGGGCTGAAAAGCAGCCAAGAGTGGTCTTGTTCTGCCCCATGTGAAACTGCTTAAAGAAAAGCTCTGGGTTTCTTGATACATTAGGAAGCAGAGGCACAGATGATAATAATCAATATGCACTTCCCCAGGCTGTATGGGAATTTGGCTATGATAATCAGTAACACACACACACACACACACACACACACACACACACACACACACACACCGACCCATCCCAGCTTGGGCCAGCATGGGAATGGAGCAAGGGCCTGGACAACCACTTACAAATCACCCAGGCTGAGGCAGACCGTGATGGGCAGGCAATGGAGAGGTGATTGTGCAGGGATCATCACCCCCATTTAGGTGTCAATTGTGTAATTTCCAGCTGTTCCTCAGCTCAACAGCTGGAGTTCAATATGCTCAGGGCTTAGCAGTAGGACCCCAGCTAGGAAGCTCCATATTAAGCTGGTTTCCAGGATCTAGGAAAAGCAGCTCCTCTGGCAGAAAACCACAGAGGATGGGCTCCTTGTTTTTCCATCTGCTTAAGCAATGGTGGGTCTTTGGGAACAATATTGGTGCTGCCTGTATGCACTGGCCTGAAGCAAACTGGAGCTAGGGAGGGAATGATATCCTAACACATACAACAGTGTGCCAATACCTTTACAGAAACTGTTCCATTCTGTCCAGTCCCGCAGTGTGGTCCTAGTAGTAGCATTCCCATTTTATGCAGAAGCCAGATCCATCTGATCCTAGAACCTGAGCTAGGTATCTCCTACTCTTCGGAATCATTCTCCAGACAGGGCTCCGCTATATTTGGGGTGGTGCTGCCAGCTGCATCAGATTCTGACAATAGAAGTTGGGTCTGAAGTGCAGCTGCTCCAGGAGTGGAAGGAAGAGCCCCTGAAGCAGAGATCTCAGAGGGATGGGAGCGCTAGGCTGGGCCTCGAGGTGAAGCCAAGTGGAGACAGAAGGAAAAGGCTACGTAGAACACCAGGCACACAGCTTTGCTTATGGTGTTGGCATCATAAGAGTAATCTGGAGGTGAAGATACTGCGGTTATATTTATTTTTCATCTAATCTTTGGTTCTTATTTCCCATTTTCTGTTCCTTCCATGAAACCAAAATGTGACCTCCCCATCATTTCTCTCTCTCTCACATCACCTAATTATCTTGTCTGGCAATAACAAATAACCATGCCACACCATGTGCTCCCGAGTCCCTGCCAAGCCTTACTAATTAGTCACAACCTTTTTTCCCAGAAAGCCCTGGAACTGCTCTAGATTTCTTCTTAAGCAGAACTCTAGAAATTTACCTGTACTTGTTGTTGGCTCATGAGCTGAAACTGAATTGAATGATTAGGTTACTTACTCATTAAATATTTGTGGAGTACTTACTATGTGGCAGGTACTGTTTTAAGCATGGGGCACTCTGCTGTGAACAGAAATATAATCTTGAAATGTATATTCAAGTGATGTAGACCAATCACCTCAAGTTAAAGATGGATTAAAAAGTGCCCAGAGAGCAAATGGGTTTGACCTTGGATTCCCAATGGGCCGATGTTGCAGGATTTGGGATTATGGACCATGTTGTAAGTGATGGAAGTGATGAATTGGCCCTCCAGCTTGTCATACCCACCCAAAAGACCTTCTGGGTTCTTGGCTCTGGAAAGGCAAATCTGTCTGGTGACCAGAACCAGTAATAAGGGCATCTAGGCTGGAGAGTCTTGATCCCACTGAGGACTCTGACACTAATCTGGTGTGCCCTTGGAGCTCTTTGGGCCTCATTTCACATTACTTCATTGTAATTGTCATTGAACTTTCACCATGTGACTAGCACTGGGCTAAGCTTTTGGGACAAAGCCGAAAGGATTCTCTCATAGTAAAAAGAGATGGTGGGTTGGTGAAACAGATACTTTTTAATCTCATGTTTCTCATTTGTAAAAGAGGATTAGACCAGCTGATCCCTAAGGCCATCTTTACCTCTGATATTATATAGCACCTGGGAAGCCATTTCAGGGACATGATTCCTGACTCTGGTCAGGGAACCAAGTCATTCTGCCTCCTGGTCTTTCATCGATGTTGCTGAATCAGAAGGCTCGGTGATCAGGGATTGCTTACCTGAAGGTAAATCCCATTGTCATGTCCTCTCTCACACAACATTGCTCAGTGTTAAGCATTTGCTCAATTTTGGCTTAGTCCTAGAATCATTGTCTCCTTCTGCCCCATCCAGAAGCCTATGCCTTCTGGTTTCTTATTAGATGAAGGAGAGCAGAGTAGGTACCCTCTTTGTCCTTTCCCTGAGTCCTGGTCATCTGTAGGCTAGCTGCTGCAAACACTAGTCTTTCTAAAATCATTCCAGAAAGAATGGCTCAAACAGAGGACATTTTCAGTGGTGGGACAGGGTGGCAGATTGTGTACAGAGCCAGACCTGAAGCAATCTTTTTCAAGGAAATAATAATAATTTTAAAAGCCACTTAATGTCCCTATGACAAAGTTGGAAGGAAGAAAAATAAGAATAACACTGTGTGTACATGTGTATGTTTAGAAGGTGTGTTTAGTATGTTTAAAGGACAAAGCAGAGGGTAAGCACCATGAGTGGATGAGCTTATAAATGATGATGCTCAGGCCAGAACAGAGAATAGAGAGTCTATATCAGAGGTTCCCAAACTTTTTACACAAGGGGCCAGTTCACTGTCCCTCAGACCATTGGAGGGCCAGACTATAAAAAAACACTATGAACAAATCCCTATGCACACTGCACATATCTTATTTTAAAGTAAAAAAAAAACAAAATGGGAACAAATACAATATCTAAAATAAAGAACAAGTAAATTTAAATCAACAAACTGACCAGTATTTCAATGGGAACTATGGGTGCGGATGCATCCTGTGCTCCTCTCACTGACCACCAATGAAAGAGGTGCCTCTTCCGGAAGTGCGGCAGGGGTTGGATAAACACATGCTGCCCACGGACTATAGTTTGGGGACCCTTGGTCTATATTGAGCTATCCCTAGATGGTGGGGAAAAGTTATTGAAGATTTTCCACTGAAAAATTTAATTGGTTGGATTTGCAAGGTTCTCTTGGAGCTAGACCATACTTCTAAGCATCATGCCTAAAACTTAGAGCAGCGTGCATGTTAAGGTAGTAGGGTACCCAAAAGATAAAAAGCCCTTCTAGAGTAATGGGCTAGTCCAGTATATTAAACATATCTCTATATTAAAATAATAGCATATAAAAATATATGCATGTGCATGTGTGTGCATACATATATATGAGGTATACAAGGGTGGGAAAAGGTAGGTTTATAGTTGTGAATATGCAAAACACAGAGTTTATTGTTGTATTATTATTTATTATTATTTTACATTGTTCAGATGTAAATTTACTTTTTGCCACACCTTGAATATACTTTTTAACTACATCCACAATCACATGAATACAGAATCTATCTCTTCATCAGTCCTGTTCTCACGTAATAGTTCAGCACAGTTTCTGCCACTTAGTTGGGGCTCACTATACACTAAATATTTCTTTTTTATTTTTTTGTATTTTTCCAAAGTTAGAAGCAGGGAGGCAGTCAGACAGACTCCCTCATGTGCCCTACTAGGATCCACCTGGCATGCCCCCCAGGGGGCCAATGCTCTGCCCATTTGGGGCATTGCTCCTTTGTGGCTGGAGCCATTCTAGAACTTGAGGCGGAGGCCAGGGAGCTGTCCTCAGTGCCTGGGGCAACTTAGCTCCAATGGAGCCTGCGGGAGGGGAAGAGAGAGAGAGGAAAAAGAGGAGGGAAGGGTGGAGAAGCAGATGGGTGCTTCTCCTGTGTGCCCTGACCAGGAATCGAACCCGGGACTTCCACACAATGGGCCGACACTACCACTGAGTTAACTGGCCAGGGCCTAAATATTTCTTGAATAAATGAAGCTAGGACAAATTAGTTTTTTTCTGTAGTGCAATGATTCTTCTGTCCTCAGGGAGCCACCTACTTGAAAGTTGTGCAAATGATGCATTTATACTCCTGTCCATGCTCCAAATGACATTTTTATTTCACTTCTGACACCCTTAGCTAAAGCCCCTTTAATACACACAGAATTCCAGGACTCATTGCTGTGTTTGTATGAGAGAGCAAGGACAATAATTGATCATTGCAAAACTCAGAAATGATTCTAACCTGTAGCTTCTGGAGGCAAAAACTATTTTCTGGATAACAGGGTTAATTGTGAAATAATAACATTAATAGTGGTGTTATTAATAATAATGATGTCTGATCTATCCTTAGAGGTTACCACAAGGCAGGAACTCTGTTAGACATTTTTTTTCTTTTTAATTTCTTTTTATTTTATTCATTTTAGAGAGGAGACACAGAGTGAGAGAGAGAGAGAGAGAGAGAGAGAGAAAGGGGGGAGGAGCTGGAAGCATCAACTCCCATATGTGCCTTGACCAGACCAGTGCAGGGTTTTGAACTGGTGACCTCAGTGTTCCCAGGTCGACGCTTTATCCACTGCGCCACCACAGGTCAGGCTAGACATTTTTATGTATGAAAGTGCTCCTCTTATTGTTAGAAGTATTACAAATATTACTGAGCCAAGCACTGTGCTCAATATTTTACATATATTATCTACCTTCACACCTCTATAAAATAATAATTATTATTTACCTTGTGCCAAAGGTGAAATTGAGGCTACAACAGGAGTGAGGAACTCACCCAGAGGTACCCAGATAGTGAATGGCAGGGCCAGCATTCGACCCAAAGAAAGCTGCTGTCTGCAAGGCGTGTGGACTCTTAAGTATAGAACACACTAGATCAAGGAAGTGGGGAGAAGCACGGAGAGGTACAAGTCAGAACCTTTGGTGGGCAATCACCATAGTGGTCACCTCCCAGTATGACAATACAAAGTAAAGATCATGTGAGCCCAGCATCCAAGTGAGAGTGGGTGGCTGGTAAAATATCAGGCAGCCACAGCCTCCTTCCTGCTCCTTCAAAGCAGCCAATATGACTAATGTAATCGTGTGAAATGTCTCAAGTTTGCTTCTTCCTTAGCGACATGCAGATATTTCTAAACCAGTTTTGATGGAGATTCATTTTCAGTGGCTATAGAAAAACTCCTATTAGACTTATGCCTCTGTTAATCTCACATGTTGATCCTCACGGCAGAAGTTACTATGATAGACCAGCAAATAAGGAAGTTGATAATAGTCAAGTGGCAAAAATCTCAAACTTTTTAATACTCTAAGCTTTCTGTCTGAAAAATGTCATTTTTTTCAACAGCTTAAAGTTTCTTCAAGGCAGAAAACCATTGAAGCTGCAGTGTAGCTGAACATCTGTCTTATCATGTGGGCAGATATTGGGATTAAATTAACTAGAAATGAATAGAATGATGTATGACAGGGTGCAGATGTCCCAGGCACAGTGTGATAATTTCATTGCAAAACTATGTAATGAATTCCATACATTATGGAAGTACAAATGTACCACTTTAGGTAATTGTGATGAAAAGGTATAATGTGCAATGCATAAACAGAGTGGGAGCCTGGGGGCAATTCTCCTCTGCTATTTCTCTTTAGTCATTTCAGAATGACTTTATTTGGTTTAATGTAAGCCTATTATTATTATTAGAGCCTTAGTTTTTTGGTTACTCCCTTCAGCATTTCTTGCTGGGTTGGTATAAGAAATATTTGGAGTAGAGGCATAGAATTTGGGCAGGTCAGAGCTTTGGTCTCCTGGGGAGTGATGGCTGGAGACAGCATTTGCAAAAATACTTTGTTGTGAGAATTTCAGAGCAGAAGCTCTGAAATATGTCAGTGATTTGTGTGAAAGTACCTAGCAAAATACCTAATGCATATGAGACATGTAATTACTATCTCTTGAAATTCTTACTCTCTCCTTTCTCTCTCTGCTACTCTCCCTCCTTTCCTCCCTCTCTTCCTCTCTCCTTTCTTTCTGATGAGCTGGAAGATTGTTTCAGCATTTCTTGCTATTCTGTGTGTGGGAATCGATGTGGGTTTAAAGCCAGAAGACCAAGCTTCCTATCCTGACACTGCTCTTGACTGCTGTGTGACCTTGGGCAAGTCACTTCGTCTCTCTGAGCTGCTATTGTCTCATTTGTAAAATGCTGATAATAACACTGTGTAGCCAGGTAAAAATGAGAGGGATAGAACATACACTCTTCACCATAGACTGTCTTGTTTATTGACTTATCCCCAGTGTTTAGAGAAATGATCCCACAGTACAGCTAACTAATACATTTAAAAATAAATGAATGTCAGTGATTTGTGTGAAAGTACCTAGCACAACACCTAATGCATATGAGACATGTAATTACCATCTCTTGAATTTCAGCTCGTTTGAAGACATTTTTCTGTACAGACCTTTAAGTTGGGTTTTGGTAGTACATTCACTGAACTGTCCATTACACAATCAAAGCCCCTGGCCGAGCACCGTTCCATCTGAAGCCCAGAGAAGGATTGAGGATTTCCCAGTCTCACACAGGACAGGAGAGAAAGGGACAGAACCCCCTTCCTGACCAGCAGCCTCCTGCTTGCCTGCTCTACGTGCTGCCTCCCTGGCGGGGACAGTGGAGCCATGGTCAGGGTTGGCATGTGACAGAAGGTCTTTCTGCTCGAGGAGAAGCACACCTTCGCTAGCATGTCTTTGAATCAAGGAGTGAGCGGCAGGTTTCATTTTGCAACAAACGACTGTCCTATGGTCCTGCTTCCCTGAGGTGGGTGGTGGTGGTGGTGGTGGTGGTGAGATGCCCTTGGTCACAGCTGGGACCAGTCCCTGCCCTATTTTTCTCTTCATCCTGTTGCTCTGTTCACAGAGCCCTACTCTTCTCTTTAAGTCTCCTCTCCACCAATTATTTGCCTCGGGTGACATCAGTGGAAAATATGAGGAGATGGCAGCAGAGCCGAAACCCTAGCCTTCCCTGGGAGGCCAAAATAGCCTGTTTTTAATGCTCCAATTGGTCCCTGTTTTCCCCAGCTCGTTTGTGCCATGTAATGCTTTCGGCACAGTGAATCAGGATGCCCAGGGTGATTCGAGGCCACCAGGGGCCTGGGTCTTCCTGTCCTCTGGACAGATGCCTTGCTGTCTGGTCTCCGGTCTTAGCTGGGAACACCCTGAAACCAGCCCCAAGGAGGGCTCACCCAGTGGAAAATTCACATGGTAGGGCTTCCTTCTTCCCCCAAAAGAAAGTTGTTGCATTAGAAGCTGTGGGTTTGGGGTTTGTCACCACATAGCTTCCTTTCCCTGCTCCAATCTTCCCACCCGTTGCCTCTTCCCACAAACTTCAGAGCTGTCTGCAGGGTCTGGATTTTACGCCAGATTTGGCTGCCTTGAAAGGAACATTATTTGAAATAGAGACTTGAGCAAGGTGCTAATCTTCCGTTGCTTATCAAATTTGAGCAAAAATGTTGACATCCCACTCTCCCAAGTGCTAGCTCAGCTCTTTGGTGATCAACTGCAAAATGGAAAAGCTGTGTGTCTAGCTGGGGACACAATCCCTTTCTTACCCCCCAGCCTCTCTTACCGGGTCTTACCAGACACACAGGCTAGGGGTGGCGGGTGGTTTGTGTTCGCTTCATCCCTAATAGTACTGCCCGTTATGTTCCAGGAGAGGCACCCCTCCGATTGCTTCTGCCACCCCCGCTGCTTAAACTCTCAAGGAAAAAAAAAAAGTGCCGCTGAGTAGTGACTGCTCTAAATATGAAGAGAGCTCTTCATTTTCTCACGATGAAAGACATATTTGGGATTATCTGGTTTTCCAAGCAGATGCCCAGTTTATCTCACTTTAAATCAGCTCTCTCTGACTGGACCCTTTCCTGGATGAATTAATTGAGCGTGGCTAAAACCAAAATGCTCTTGTGATTAAGGAACTAGGCAAAGGGACACTGTGTCAAGGATGTCAGCTTGCGAGGAGGGTGGCGAGTTGTTTACTTCTATTCTCATAACAGAAGGAACAGGCAGGCTCAACCCACTGGAAATAATTTTGAATAATCTCACTCTATTACGTGAAGTGAAATTGAGTCTGCTCGACTACCCTAGTGATCCGACATTCCAGTGAAACGGGGAAACTAATATCCAATTCATGCAGCATAAAATAAGCGACATAAGGAAAAGCAGGATGAAATCTGGAAGTTTTTAGTTTTCAATTTGTACGGCTTGTCTTCTATTACTGGATCAACTCACTAATGCGGCTTGCACAGAGGAGGGGGTTTCATTAAGATGCTGGTCATTAGTGGAGCTGGATGTGTGTGTGTGTGTGTGCGTGTGTGTGTGTGTGTGTGTGTGTGTGTGTGTGTGTGTATGTATGTAGCAGCTCTTGGTGCCTGACACTGATATCACATATGCACTGCCCTGCATGACTCCAATCTAGAAAGAGAATGTGTATAAAAACTGGAAGTGGAGGCTTGACTTACCAACTGGAGTTCTCCTGGCTGAGGAGGCAGATGGCCTGGAATTCAGACTTGACCCTTTGGAAAATGTACCCAGTGTGAGGGGATTGGCTCATTAACTTCTCTCACCCACCAGCCCTGACAAGGTCTGTGCTCCTACTGGATACGCTGTTTGCTTAAAGGAACTGTCATCCTCTAAGCCCAGAAGAAAACCTTACTATCTCTCTTAACTCCTTCTGTCATCACAGCCCTCATACCTTACCACTACCTAAGTAATTGGTTTTGGCTTCAAATTTATCTATTGCTTCCATTATCTCTTCTTCATATCTGGTTAAGACCCTGATCCTATTTTTCTAGTAATCAGAACTGCTCTTTATCCGGCCCATACCTCCCTGCCTTAAACCATTCTCTTTCTGAATGCTACATCATCCTAAGCCAGCTCTAACATATCACTCCCTGCTCAAAGGCATTCAATGGCTCCCTATTGCCTGGTAACTCAATCTAAACCCCAGGTTAATCATTCAAAATTCTCTTCCACATGGCTCCAGTCTTCTAGTCTTCCTTTCTAAGTGAATTTCAGGCATCATTCATCTCTTATCTTGAGCGGCAGACAAGGGAAAATAATTCTGATTTTCTTTCACATGCCACAGTTTTCTGCCTATATACATTTGTTCATACAACTTCCTCTCTACGGAGTGACCTGTCCTGTAAGTTTATCTCTGCCTGTCTAGATCCTACCCATTCTTCAAGATCTAGGTCAGGTGCTACCCCCTCCAAGTAGGCTTATTTGACTGTCCTGTTGGAAGTCATACCCTATTCCTCATCGTGCTCTCTCCTCCTTTGACCTCCATTCTAGCCCAGGGTCAGTACATTGGGTCATAATTAAGTGCAAAAACCATGGAGTCAAATGTCTTAATGGGAATCTTAGCCGTGGAGCTGTGCATGCCACTTAGATTCTCTGTGCCTCAGCTTCTCTCCTGTGAAACTGAGCTAATGAGAGTATTTACCTCTCAGAGGATTCCAAGGAATCAAGGAGGAAAACACTGATGTGCATGGCATGGTGCTTTTACATGGCAAAACTTCAACAAATATTTTTTTTCTTAGTCACCTTTCTTCTCTGCAATAATGCAAACTTTATAAGAATGTCTTTCTTTATTCTTTCTTTTTTTAAGTGAGAGGAGAGGAGATAAGAGAGACAGATTCCTGCATGCCCCTTCCCCTGACCAGGATCCACCCAACAGTCCACCATCTGGAGCTGATGTTTGAATCAACAGAGCTATCCTCAGTGCCTGAGGCTGATGCTCAGACCAGCCGACCTCTCCTCAGCACCTGGGCCATTGCTCAAAACATTGGCTGCAAGGGGGAGAAAGGCTGGGTCAGGGGAGACAAACAGATAGTCGTTTCTCATGTGTGCCCTGACCGGTAATTGCACCCTAGAAATCCACATGCTGGGCCAGTGCTCTATCCACTGAGCAACCAGGCAGGGCCTATAAGAATTTCTTAAATTCATCATTCAACTCATGATTTACTGAACACCCACTATAGTCATATTTTTGTTAGGATTTAAAGACAGAGGTAAATAAGACATAGTGTCTGCCCTCAAGGGACTCATTGTCAAAGGCAGAGAAGATGAATGAGTGAACAAAGTGGCAACACATTAAGGGCTCTGATTGGAATGAGCGCGGGTAAGGCAGTGTGGCTTAGCGATCAGTGCCAGAGCCAGACTCCCTGTGTTCCAGATGCAGCTTGGTCACTTCGCAGCTGCATGACCTTGGGCTGTGCATTCTCTATTAACCTCTCTGTGCTTTGGTTACCTTATCTGTGAAATGGGGATAATAAGGGGGACCTACCCCAGAGCATGGATGTAAGGATTCCCTAGCTTGAGAACCAGATCACACCTAGAACAGGGCCTGACATGTTGTAAGAGCTCCATAATGGCTAGTTATTATCTTGGAACTCTTTGAGACCTAATTGATGCTTTGGCTTTGAGTGATTTTTTTCTATGCCAGAGTGGTGAGCTTTTATGAGAATAAAGACATCATGGTTGGGAGAAGACATAAAAAAGGGAGCATAAGACTTTTGTTGGTGCATTTTGAAGAGAGTTTGGCTTTCCGTTCCCATATCTTGAGACCTATCACTTGACCTTTTAGCATACACACATTCTCACCTGCATCTTAGACATAGAGACCCCCTTGCTTTTGATGACTGTGGTTAGCACAAGTCATTGGCCAGAGGCTCACTTAGCCTCTTAAAGTTTCCTGGTGCTGAGCAGCCTGTGTCTGCCCTCCTGGGCTTCTTGCCAAAAGGTTTCTATTCAAAAATTCCTGCCCCTTCACTATGCAAGAACATTGAGATCTTGTAAGACAGGGAAGCGTTGGGGCTTTATCAGGCAGCTTTTACTGGCCTCAACTCTGATACCTGTTTTTGTGGCTTTGGTAATTGGTCCTTGTGAAAAGTAGAAACAAGGCCCTCCCCAGTGTGCAGCTTCATTCCCCAAATCCTCATTTCTTCACGCCCTGGGACAGTAGCACTTGGCTGCCGAGGGCCTGCATTCACAGCCCTGGGAGCCTTTCGTCTGGGGTTACATGGGGTACTCCCTGGTCTGAGATGACAACTAAGGACACTCCCAGACACCACTGTCTTTGGGGATATTTTTACCAAAGCCGGGCACATCCACCTCTGCCATGAGTCTCTACTGTGGCCAGTCATTTAGAGAAGCATGAGAAGGAGCAAGTTCTGAACTGGCCAGGAGATTGTGTGTGCGGTGAGTGTAGGGAGTCGGAATGGAGAAATGGCATGATTACATAGAGGGTTATACAAAAAAGTCTTTGAATTCTATTGGGTAGGTTAAAAGCCATTGCCATGTTAGGAAATCTGCCCTGGAAGAACCGGGAAACAAAGACTTGACCTTAAAGGTCAATGCTCTCAGTCCAGAAATAAGAAATTTTTTAGGGAGACTATGTGATCAAATCCAACCAGTTTTTCCTGTCTCACCACCTTCTATAAAATTTTACAAAGTGTAAGGATGGGAGAGATTCTAACAAGTCTAAGCAGCTCTAACAAGTAGAACGAAGTGACATACAGTTTTTATTTCAGAAAAGGCAGCCTTTGCAAGAGCAGCATGGGTCCAGGTGTGTGTGTGTACATGTGTGTGTGCGTGTGCGCAAGCGCCTGGGAATATGCACACGTGTGTTACTTGTGAGAGGAAGAAAGCAAAGTTACCCTAAAGTCAATGTATAATTACACAAACCTTATTTCTCTAGCTCATCTGCTCTCAGTGAGGAAAATCTAGGGATGTGTACTTATAAACATGGAACTGACCTTAACTTCACCTGGTCACCTCATAGTTTCAGCAAAGCTGGCTCTCCTTGGTGGACATTTGGGTTCTGCGGCTCCACCTTGAATGCTGACACCTCATTTGGGCCTCCGTTACAGTCATGAAGTGGGACAGCCCATCACTGTGGTTGGAGTTAGACTGGGCTGCCTAGACATTGCCCCAGCTGAGATTTCTCTCCGCTGTCAACTTCTTCTTTAGGCTTCTCAAACATACTCTTTTTGCTTGAGGGTTAAAAGGTGAGTGATTAGAATTTTGAGAGACACTTATCAGTGTCCCACTTCAAAGCCTACAGGCTCTGGATTCCCTTTACATCACAAAGCAATACCTGCCCATTCAGGTAACCCTGAAGAGACCGGAATGAATTCAGACTTTTCCTTGCTGACTGCAATCCTTGTTGTAACTGATAGAAACCCCCAGTCCAGGGCAGCTCATCCAGCCAAGTCAGCAGAGCAAACAACTCGCTATCTAAGCAGGATTCCCATCCCCACGAGGCAGTGTGACATGTGACACAGCCTGGGATAGAATCAGGCAACCCAGGTTCAAACCCCAGCTCTGACCTTTCCTAAGCATAGGACTTTGGCCAAGTCATTGAATCATTCTAAGTTCCATTGTATTAAATACAAAATATATATAATAAAATCTTTTTTTGCAGTATTATTGTGGGATTTAAAGATGACCCATACAAAATAAATGGCCCGGTATCTGGCCAGTTAATGACATTAGCAGCTTTCATTTACTTAGTTGCTTACTAAGTGCCAGTCCCTATAACATGTTCTTCATATATTTTAGTAGGGATGGTTGTCATAAGCCACATACTCTGTAAGTCAAATAACTGTATAGTTTTCTGTGTTTTATTCTTGTTATTTATTAATTACTTATTTGTTTATAAAACTTTATTTCAAGCCTCCATTTTGCATAATGGCAGACACTCATTTCTAGTCATTGCTAGGAAATCACAGTCACCTCAGTGTTTTCTAAATTACACTGGGTTTAAGCTCAGTAAATTCTGAATGTTTTCTTTCTGCTACTTCTCCTCAGGGTGGCATTGACATTCTGGAGTTGAGTAGTGTCCTGGCATGGGTGTGGGTGGGGAAGAGGCTGAGGCTTCTGGCCCGAGGTCATTCTTTTTCCAGTGATGGTGCTGCCAAGATATACCTCCTGGTCTTTGGTAGTTGGCATTCTTGCCCCAGGCATGCAAGCTCTTCTTGGCCCCACCTAGTCCCTGGCTGCATGGTCGCTGCTGGTTTTTGCTGTGGCATCTTTCTCTCCTAATTCTAACATCGTCTTATGGGGAAAAACACCTGGCTGCTTCCCAGTGCCTGCTGGGGCCGCTAGAGACTCGTGGGTGCCCAGGGCCTCTGCTCTGGAATAGTATCCTAGTCGCTCCTCCCCTGTTGTAACTGACACCCGGGATTGGGGAGGCCTGTGCAGACTGGAAGAGCCCCTTCTCTAAGAGCCCTGTTGCTCTCTCTTTCAGAGGATCTCTTCCATTCTCACTCACACCTTGTAAGATTTTATGGAAGCAGGTGGTGATACCGGATAAACTGGTTGTACTTGATCACATATTCTCCTAAATATTTTCTGTCTTATTTCTGGACTGAGAACATGGACCTTAAAAACCAAGTCTTTGCTCCCTGATTTTCCCAGGGCAGCTTTCCTAACATGGCAGGGGCTTTGGTCGGACCAACCCAAAAAACGAGGGCTGAGATGGAGGCAAGGGATGCCAGGAGACTGGGTAAAGGGGCACTCACCCTCTCACAACACAAATACTAATCATATTGAATTTTTTTACACAGTCCTAGGATGTAGTTTCTATAATCAACCCCATGTTACAGATGACAATCTAAGGCTCAAAGAAACAAATGAGTGTTGGACCCAACTCAGGGGCTACAGCAGTAATCAATACAGACAAAACCCCTACCCTGATGAAGAGTATATCCAAATTGGGTGGGAGGAGAGGGGAAGAAGCAACAAGAAATAAAGCTCAACAGGTAAACTACAGAGTTTACCCTATAGTGATAAGCTCTAGGGAGAAACATAAATCATGGAAGGGGGTTTAGGAATGCCAAGGAGGATGCAACTGAACAACCTGTCTGAGAGAGATGACAAGGCAACAAAACCCAAGGAGAGAGACGTGCAGGAACAAGGGCCCTGAAGGGGGAACTTGCATGGCTGAATAGCTGAGGAAAGGAAGAGGTTAGGGTTTGAGTCCACTGAGTCTGAATGCAGAGTGTGCTTCACTACCATCTTATAGGGTTCAAATGATGGTAGTCATTATTGCTAGTATTATATCTCTGCTGTCAGCCTGACATCAAACTCCTCCCCCATATTTGGAGACTAGGTGAGTAGCTGAAAGATGCCCTTTCTCCTTGCTCTCCCTGAAACTATGGAATGGTTGCATGCCCAGGTGTGGAGACACTACCTGGGCTTCCATAAGGAGTTAGTGATGCAAGGATAAGGGGCCAGGAAGAAGGGTTCTTTGTGGCCCTGTAGTTAAAGAGTAAAGCATCATTCGGGACAGTGTGGGAGTGGTGGTGGACATTGTCCAGGGCTGGTTGTGTCATGAGCATAAACTGCAAGATCAGGGCTAGGTGAGGCAGGACAGTGTCTGCACTTGACAAGTCCTGTGCTGTGATATTAAGTGTTATGGCTGACTGTGTAGCACTAAGCCGGATTCCTAAGACTTTGTGGTCCCTCATTGAATTAGCTATTATCCATCTGTTTTCTCCTTCAGAAGTCACATAGGTTTTATTTTTAGTTCAATAAAAAAAGAAAAGACTAGATGACAGAAACATTTTTTTTTCATTCCATCACCCTATTCCTTCAAATTTGGAGCTTGCAATTTTTATAAGGTTTGCATGATAATAAATAAGAAATAGAAATGTTATTAAAATTGAAGTGAATTTCCTTTGGGGATGTGAAAATAATGAAAAACCTGTTTCATCTGTTTCTTTTCCTATTTCAAAATATAAAATAGGAGAGGAAGCCGCTTGCTATTTTGACATCATCAGGCATGTCTTAAACGCTCTCCGTGTTGTCACGTGACTCTAACAAGGTCTCGGAGCCCTCCGAAAAAGATGGTTTTTGTCCCTTTCCTCTGCTTTGTCTTTTTTCCCAGAGCAGTTAGAAGACCAGTGTGTCTTAAGAACACTTTATTTACTTAACTTGCAAAATAATCTTTTTTTCTGCCTAAAATTATATTTACCAAAATAAAATTAATTTAGGTAGGAAAAATAATTAACACATCTGACACATTGCCTCCTAAAGATTAGAATACTTTAGGTTGCAGAATCATAACCCAAATCACAGACAGGCCTATCTCTGTAGTTTCCCCTTTGTTTTCATTTGAATTAAATTATAGGAAAAATTTAAGATTTCAACTTTATAAAGTTATATACACCAAATAAACACACACCATCCCCATCTCTTCATCCTCCCCTTTCCAAAGGCAACCACTTTACCAAAAAAACAACTGAGTTTGTTATTCACCCCCATACCTCTCAGCAACACGCTTCTATTCCTATCTTTTGGGGTGTTTGGTTTAGGCATAATCTATGGACTTCCACAGCAGCGGACAACAGAATTTAGCTTTTTGTTCCCCCAACCCACTTCACACTCTTCCTGTATCACACATCTTCTAATTGGAATAGTTATACCATCATTCAGAGAGATAAATACTCAGAGCTTATATTATTATCACGTTGTAACAATCTTTACAGGTGATTCATTTAGCACACAATATTTTTCCTTTCCCTCCCATTTAATATTTCCTAGAGGTAATATTTGTCCTATTTTTTATTTGCTCAAGGTTGCGTATACAAATAATTAATTAAATTTTAAACCCTTTGCCAAATGTCTAAATCTATCTTTAAGACTTTCATTTATATGAGACTTTTCATCATTTTTTCTTCGAGGCCTCCTGACCTCTTTCAATTACCCCTGCTTTGTGCACAGCAATCTCCCTGGTTTCTACCTTCCTAACACCTTAGGAGCAGTCTGCACTACTCTACTAGGTTAGTGTTACCATTTATTGTATCCCAAGATAGCATCTTCTTCTGATTATTTCCTCATCTTGTTGGAGTGCATACCCTAGTGACTTTCTGAGAGAGTTGAATGGCAGGTAAATATTTTTGTGACTGTGATAATCTAAGTGTTTTTCTTCCTCCCTTCCTTCCTTCCTTCCTTCCTTCCTTCCTTCCTTCCTTCCTTCCTTCCTTTCTCTCTCTCTCTCTCTCTCTTTCTCTCTCTCTCTCTCATTTTCTTTCTTTCTTTCTTTCTAGTATGTCTGGAAATAGAATTCAACATTGGATATTGTTTTCCTTCAGAATTTTGAAGACATTACTTCATTGTCTTTCAGCTTCCAGTTTAATATTGGTTGGTATCCATTCTGATTCCTAAGCCTGTCTGACCTCTCTTTTTCTCTGGGAACTTATAAATTTTTTCATGGTCCTTATTATTTGGAAATTTTATAGTAATATGCCTTATTGCAGGTCTTCTTTTAAAAAGTGCATTATTCTAGTGAAATATAAAAACTCATGTATTTCTGTCCTGGGAAATTTTCTTTTTACTATTTCTTTTTTATTTTTTATTTTTTGTGACAGACAGAGGGAGAGACAAAGATAGGGACAGATAAGGACAGACAGTCAGGAAGGGAGAGAGATGAGAAGCATCAATTCTTTATCATGGCTCCTTAGTTGTTCATTGATTGCTTTCTCATATGTCCCTTGACTGGGGGGGAGGGGTGTTGCAGCAGAGCAAGTGACCCCTTGTTCAAGCCAGCAACCTTGGGCTCAAGCCAGTGACCATGGATTCATGTCTGTGATCCCACACTCAAGCCAGTGACCCTGTGCTCAAGCCAATGAGCCTATGCTCAGGCTGGATGAGCCCGTGCTCAAACTGGCAACCTCGGGGTTTTGAACCTGGATCCTCTGTGTTTCAGTCTGACGCTCTATCCATTGCACCACTGCCTGGTCAAGCTATCCTGGAAAATTTTCTTGAATTAATACTTGATTATTGTATTCATCTAATTTCCTCAAATTCTGTATAAAAAATTCTATTATTTGGTTGTCATATCTCTTGGACTTATGTTTTAAGTTATTTTATATTTTTCTTCTCCTTATTTTGAAAGTCTTACTTTTAAAACTTTGTGCTGTATTTTTTATTTTTGTTATCACATTTTTAATTTCCAAGATCTTCTTTCTGTTTCTTGAATATTCTCAGTTTTTATTTTCCCATGCACGGTCACAATATTAATTTTCAAAAGCTACAAATGACAGGTATTTTCTAAATTTTGCTTTCCCCAGTCTCTATTTCGTCCATGTTGCAACATCTTTTTTCTTTCATTATGTATGATATCAGAAGATTTCAGTAGATGTCAAAATTTCTGAGAGTGCTTAGTTGTCTGATCATATTTCAGAATGGAGGACTTCAAAGCTTACTAAAGGCTGTAAGCACATATGAGACTTGTCAACTGTGAATTTACAGGTACGATGCTCTTTAATGTGTAAAACTTTTATGTCAGTGTTTTCTCTTGTTTCTATTGAAAAGCCTTCTACCAGTTAATCTACTCCATCTCTTGCTGCTTCTGAGATTTTTTTTTGGAGTTCTGCAGTTTCATTATAATGTATCTCTTTGTGGATATCTATCTTCTATCTATCTATCTATCTATCTATCTATCTATCTATCTATCTATCTATCTATCTATCTATCTGATTTTCTTCATGTTCATTGTGAAGTCTAAATCTTATAATTTATGCCCTTTATTAATTATTGAATATTGTTAACCATTCGGTATTCAAATATTGCATCTTCTCCATTCTCTACATTGTCTCTTTTTAGAACTTCTAATAGATTTGTATTGGACAATTTCATCCTGATCTTCTAATCTTTTAACTTTCCTTCATTTGTTTTCAATTTTTTCTCTCTTTGTTCTGCATTCTGGGTCATTTTCCCAGACATACCTTCTAGTTAACTAACTCTCTCTTCCTTTCTGCATACTGGGTTATTTAATTCATCTATTGGAGTTTTTTGTTTGTTTGTTTCAGCGATTTTTTTTTATTACTGCCTTTTTTAAAAAGCAATATGCCTCTTCCCTTGATGTCTTGCCCTTTTCCCATATAGTCTTTTCTATCTTTTATGTTTTTAATTTTAGATAATTTTGTATTTACTTTCCAAAATTTATATTATCAAAATTGTTTTTGAGAATAGCTCTGTTGTTTATTTTACCTGATGACTTGACACATGGTAGATTTCTCCCCTTCAAATTAGTTGGGATTTTGTTTCACTGTGAGTTACAGATATAAGAAAAATAATGACTTAAACAATAGAAGACTAGTCCTTTCTCATATAAAACTTTTGATGTGATGTAGGCTGTCCAATGTTGCTATGGTGCCACTCCACAGCTGTCCTAATGGTTCAAGATGGAGCACCAGCCATCATATTCATGCTCCAAATAGCAGAATAGCAAAAAAAAGAAGCAAAGGGGAAATGACAGCTGTCTTTTAAGGAAACATGCTAGAAGCTCCTATAGAACACTTAGGTTTATAACCTATTCGTTAGAACTTGGTCATATAGTTACTCTTAGCTACCAAGGGATTTGATAACTTCTATCATTAAATCAAGGTAGAATTAAAATTCTTGGGGTAAGCAATAAGGAGTTTTTGCTACACTCAAATATTCTATAATATTGTATTATCTTTAGTTAGGTTTTATTTACGTGACTCCTATACTACCTGGGTTGAAAGCCCATTAGAGTTTTAGTCTTGCTTCTGCCGGGTACTTCTCCAAAGTTCTCTTGTTGGAGATCTATTTTTTGTTGTTGTTTTTAATTTCTTGTTTTTGGAGGGCAGGTTCATTAAACAATATGGATGATATAAATTGCAACTCCAAAGCCATATCTACTGATCTACTGATCTGTAGGTTACCTATTTTTAGAGAAGATTTTATTTTCTCTCCTTGAGCTCAACCAAGGTAAACAAGAAAACTTGTTTTACACAAAGAATAGATTGAGTGCATTTTTAAGCCTGTTTTTTGTTTGTTTGTTTGTTTGTTTGTTTTTTTACTTATGGCATCGCTCCTTGAGTACCCTGGCTTTATGTAAGGGCTTTTGTTCAAGCACAGGATTGTACAGGTCCAAGGCTTGGTCTTTGTTCTAATGCAGGTATAAAAACCGAAGTCTTCAGGTCAATGACACCGACACTCCCTTCTCCACATTTTTCCTCACCTACGCATCTGCTTACCAGGGTAGTTACAGGGTCAAATCACAGGGATATTGTTTCTTTTTATTTTAACCCCCCCCCTGGTGATTTCTCTTACAACCTAAAAATTCTTACAAGCTCATATATGCTCTGTTTATCATTTATTTCTAGAACTTCTAGGTATTGTGCAGCAAGGGGATTTTAGATGAACAGTCTACCTGTTACAGTAATATAATCTTATAGTAATTAAATATATAGAAATATAGAAAAATATAGAAGATATATAGAAATAAGTTAGGATATAATATTAAAAGAAATTAAGGCAAGTGAATAAGTTTCCTCTGAGTGGGAACTAACCTAGTGCATACAGATATGATAGGCAGACCATGCCTTTTGTGCAGGATGAGTTAGTGTGTATGTGAAGTTATATATATAAATAAAAAGTGCCTTGATGTGATAATTCCATAGATTAACACCTGTTAGAAGGTATATGCCAGAAAAAAAGTATTTAAGCCAAGGGGCCCCCCTGCTGTAGTCAGCCTCTCAGACTCCAATGGTGAAGTTGGACTATCTCCACACTGCTCTGACCAAGGACAGCCAAGAGGAGCATGCCAATGGAACCTTATTCAGTTGTACCCAGGTATGCCATAGGATCTGTGAGTAATAAACTGCCTGTGTGATTCTTACAATTAACTTGTGTGTTGGTCATGTCTTTCCTCTGGTGGCAACTGGTCTTAGTACCAATAAGTAGAACCCTCATAGCTGCCTCAAGAGTAGTTTCAAAGAGGCTGCCAGCCTTGCTGTTAAGCAGGAGTGTCCCACTGCACAGGGAAGTCGAATCAGGGACGCTTGATCAATGTAAAGCTTGGGCTCTACTGGGATACTACCTTTTTCCACTTTTAATTTCATTATAACAGCCAGAATTGTATTTCTGTTGCTTGCCACCAAGATGACTGAGGGATACAATTTGTGTTTCAGAATGTGCCCCCTCAAGCCTGTGCCTGATTTTTATGGTCCCTGGGCTTTACTTGCTGAAGAGCTCCAACTAGAGAATGACAGACAGGCACTCCCAGGCTCCTGATAAGATTCCACTACTAGAGCAACTCATAAAGTGAGAGGAGGGGAGATAAAAGGACAGATTCCCTCATGCACCCCACTCAGGATTGACTTGGCAATTCCTGTCTGGGGTCAATGCTTGAATAAACTGAGCCATCCTCAGTGCCTGGGGCCAATGCTTGAACCAATTGAGCCACTGGCTGCAAAAGGAGAAGAGAGAGAGAAAAGGGGGAGAAGAAGGGGAAGAGAAACAGATGGTTGCTTCTCCTGTTTGCCTTGACTGAGGATCAAACCCAGGACATCTACATGCTGGGCTGATGCTCTATCCACTGAGCCAACCAGCCAGGGTCAAAGGGAAACTTATTCTAAGCCAAAGTAGGCAGTCCTCCATGAGCTTATCGCTGCCATGTGCTAGCCTTGTGCAACTCCAGCTCCAACATTCTTCCATCTGAGACAGCAGCTTGGGAGTTCAGAAAACCCTACCAAGAAGCACACTTGTTCCTCAGGAAGGACTGAAATTCAACCCATTGATACCAATTGTATTGAATAATCAAAATTTGGCAGCGAGGCCTTGGAACATAGGGATAAAAATATGTTTATTCCCTCAGCATGGGGGACACGCTGGCCTGGTACTTCCCTGATGGGCCCTGAACAGGCTCAGAACATGAAGGAGGCACTGGGCTGGAAGGAAGGCCCAGGGTGCATGGACAGGACAATGTGACTCATCTGCCTTTTGCTTCTGGGTCTGCCACTTACTTTCTAAGTCACTCAGCACTCACTCTGCCCTTCCCTCAGCATCAGTTTCATTTATTTATTTATGTTTTTGACAGAGACGGAGAGAGTCAGAGAGAGGAACAGATAGGGACAAAGACAAAAAGGGAGAGAGATGAGAAGCATCAATTATTGTTGCTGCACTTTAGTAGTAGCTCATTGATTGATTTCTCATATGTGCCTTGACCATGGGGCTACAGCAGACTAAGTAACCCCTTGCTCAAGCCAGTGACCTTGGGCTCAAGCCGGTGAGCTTTGCTCAAACCAGATGAACCCGCGCTCAAGCCAGTGACCTCAGGGTTTCAAACCTTGGTCCTCTGTGTCCCAGTCCAACGCTCTATCCACTGTGCCACGGCCTGGTCAGGCAGCATCAGTTTCTTTACTAATAAGGAAATGGAGATAAGTTTGTCAGTCATGCCAGATTCCTTGCAACCGATTCCTTGCAGAGAGGTAATGTTACCATCTCCACTCTACAAATGAAAAAACTGGGGTTTGGAGAGATGAAGTGACTTCTCCGAGGTCACAGAGCCAGTGGATGGCAAAACCGGGGCACAGAGTTGAGGTTTCTGACCCCGGAACTCATTTCTTTTCTGCAACACTACCACTATATAAGTGGTAAAAGCAGGAAGTAGGGATTTAACAGCTTATGACACCTCCTCTCTGCCTTCTACTTTTTGTCTAGTACATCGTTTACCCTCCACGCCAACAGTCTATGGCTAGTGGTGAGTTTTTTTGTGCCTACATTAGAGATAAGAAAACTTCCTATCAGAGACTTCCCATGACATACCCAAGACACCACAGTAATTTCAAGAGTTAGGATTTGAACCTGGCATTGTCTGATTGCAAAGCCTGTACTCTTTCTCTGACTAGGTTTTTTTTTTAACAGTACACTCCAGATATTGGCGTGCTCCCCTAAAATCCATATGCATTTAGACAAGGTTCAAATCAATTAATTCACACTTTGCTGCTGAGGCTCCTTTGTTCCAAAGGTGATCAAGGTGCCTCCAGTTTTGTGCATTCAAACCCAATGAGGCCTCTTTCCCGACTTCTTGCATGACAGCCCAGAATTGAGAACCATGGTACGTACGGTGTTTGCAAAATGCTGGTTGTGTATGGGTGTTTAAACTTTAGTTTTGCAGCTTTTAATTTATTTATGCAAGCAAGCGCCTTTCATGAATTTTAATCTGTGTTGCCTTAAAGAAGTACTTTCCAAATGGGACAGCATTTGTGATCACCACTAAGCCATTCTAACTGCTTGCAGGCCTGGGGAGAGAGAAGCGCAGAATATTAGCAAGCTCTGAGCAGTCCCCGTGTCATCCTGAGCATTGTGGCATAAAATGTGCTTCGTGTCTAGAAAAAAAAAAAAAATTGTTACTTGAGTCTTTGGTTATTTTTAATGCTGAGCGGCAGAACCACAGGGAATATTATGAGTTCCAAGATTTCTGACAAGAGGGACTTGCAGCCGAAGTGCTTTCTTCAGGAGAGAGAGAAAGAGACACTGCGACAAGTCTTTATTCATTTATTTATCATGCTTCAGTTACCTAAAAAAGAAAACACTTCTCCTGTGCAGGGGAAATTGCTTCAATGGATAGATTGCGTTTAAATAATTTAAGTATAAAATTACTCGAACAGGCCAATTGATATTTTGAAAACGAAACAGTCACAATCACTTAAGAGCGCAGGCAAAGCTCGTGACTTGGTGTATAGACGAGGAGTAAGAAGAGCAAGAGGTTTCTGTCTGATTTGTGGAGGGGACTCATCTTGCCCAAATGGTGGCGCCCCACCCAATGGCTGTTTCTGATTAAGTCCTGCAGAGAGGGGACAGAAGAAGAGGGGAAGTCCTGTAACTGTCAGACTCTTGAAAGAGAGGTGACTGTTCACTTTTGGGTCCTAGTTTTCAGCTGAGCCACAAGGAAAAGCAGAGAAAGCCCTGTCTTAGTGTCTAGAAGACTCTCATCTTGTCTGCATTAGCCCATTGCCCAGACTCCATGGTCTTTGAGTTCCTTCTCTGCAATAGGATGATAATGCCAACCCCCCAGGGTTGTTGGGGCTAAGCTAGCTTCCTGAGAGGACCCGGCATGGCACCTAGCATGGGCTGGAGCATTGTATTATGTCTACAGCACATTCCCTACGTGTCCGAGGGCTATTCCTATAGAGCAGGTGTAAAGCCAATAGCCAGAGCCACCATCACAGCCGCCTGGCCCATGCAGGTTCACATTAGATTCGAACAGTAGGTAATGAAACAACGGAGCCAAAAACTGGTGAGCCATCAGCTTCAATTCTAGCTTGCACCTGGTGGGCAAGCAAAAACATACACTGGGCTCCAAAACCCACACATTCAGTGCTCACAAAGCTACTGACTTATCCGAGTTTCCCAGAATCAAAGGTTTCTAGCTCACCAGACTTATTCACCTCTGTTCCCCATGTCCTCAAACACGAACTCTTAACAAACTGCCTTCTTCATTAGCACTCTGCCATCTTGGCTGCTTCTCCTGGCCTCCATGTGGCCTTAATCTGCTCTCCTCTCTAATACCTCAGGAACCAAGAGTGAGCAAGCTCCCAGCCTGCCCCACTTCATACTGTAGAAATCCAAACCCTTAATCCAATCTACAGACAAGGAAGTCTCTGGTACAAAGTCACCCATCTGAGGCATAATGGGATTCCTCAGGAGAGTGTACCACCCTACATCATTGTTGGGCAGATAAAATATATTATGCTCACTTTGTTAAAGATGGCGCTGCCCACATGGAAGTTCGTTGATATTAATGTGTGTTCTGGGACAGGCTGTGGGCAGGCCAGGTCATTATAGCCTAAGGCTTAGTTTTAAGAGTAAGCTCTTCTCCACACCCTTGACTGATTGGATGATGTAGGGTGGTGCACTCTCATGATGAATCCCATTGTGCTTCAGATGAGTGGCTTTGTATCAGAGACTTTCTTGTTTGTATAATTGGATTAAAGGTTTTGAATTTATGCTATAAAGTGGGCAGACCAGTAGTTAGTTCTCGCTTGGTTCCTGAGTATAGAGAGGAGAGCAGATTAAGGCCACATGGAGGCCAAGAGAAGCAGCCAAGATGGCAGAGTGCTGAGAAAGAAGCCAGTTTGTGCAGAGTTTGTACAGGAGGAGATGGGGAACTGAGGTGAATAAGTCTGGTGAGCTAGAAACCTTTGATTCTAGGAAACTCAGATAAGTCAGTAGCTTTGTGAGTACTGAATGAGTGGGTTTTGGAACCCAGTGTGTGTTTTTGCTTGCCCGCCAGGTGCAAGCTAGAATTAAAGCTGATGGCTCACCAGTTCTTGGCTCCTGTGTTTCATTACCGACTGTTTGAATCTAATGCGAACCTGCACGAATCAGACTGATGTGATCCTGACCCTGGCTACTGGCTTTACAATCATCCAATCAGTCAATGGTGTGGAGAAGGACTAACTCTTAAAACCAAGCCTTAGGCCATAACGACTTGGCCTGCTTACATTACAGCCTTTCCCCCACACCCATCCCATGCATAAGGGCAAATAATATCACCTGGGTGACTGGCTTCCATGTGGGCAGTGCCAAATTTAACAAAGTGAGCATATTATATTTTATCTGTCCGACAGCAGGGGTCCCCCAAATTTTTACACAGGGGGCCAGTTCACTGTCTCTCAGACTGTTGAAGGGCCGGTGTGAAGCCAATAGTCGTGGCCACCATCAGAGCCGCCTGACCAATGCAGGTTCGCATTCGATTCGGACAGTCGGTAATGAAACAACGGAGCCAAGAACTGGTGAGCCATCAGCTTTAATTCTTGTTTGCACCCAGCGGGCAAGCAAAAACACACACTGAGCTCCAAAACCCACTCATTCAGTGCTCACAAAGCTACTGACTTATCTGAGTTTCATAACATCAAAGGCTTCTAGCTCACCAGACTTATTCACCACTGTTTCCCATCTCCTTCTCTCTACATAAACTCTGCACAAATTGGCTTCTTCCTCAGCATTCCGCCATCTTGGCTGCCTCCTCCCATTCATGTGGCCTTAATCTGCTCTTTTTTCCAATACTAACCTCAGGAATCAAGAGAGCAATCTCCTGGTCTGTCCCACTTTATAGCATAGATTCAAAACCTTTAATCCAATCTACAAACAAGAAAGTCTCTGATACAAAGTCACTTATCTGAGACATACTGGGAGGATTCCACATGAAAGTGCACCACCCTACATCATCCAATCAGTCAAGGGTGTGGAGAAGAGCTTACTCTTAAAACTAAGCCTTAGGCTATACTGACCCGGCCTGCCGACACCCTGTCCCAGAACACACATTAATATCACTGAACTTCCATGTGGGCAGCGCCATCTTTAACAAAGTGAGCATAATATATTTTATCTGCCCAACAGCGAGACTATAAAAAAAAAACTATGAACAAATCCCTATGCACACTGCACATATCTTATTTTAAAGTAAAAAAACAAAACGGGAACAAATGCAATATTTAAAATAAGGACCAAGTAAATTTAAATCAACAAACTGACCAGCATTTCAATGGGAACAATGGGTGCGGATGCATCCTGTGCTCCTCTCACTGACCACCAATGAAAGAGGTGCCTGTAAAGCCAGTAGCCAGGGCCACCATCATAGCTGCCTGAACCGTGCAGGTTCCCATTAGATTCGAACAGACAGTAATGAAACAACGAAGCCAAAAACTGGTGAGCCATCAGCTTTAATTCTAGCTTGCACCCAGCAGGCAAGCAAAAACACACACTGGGCTCCAAAACCCACACATTCAGTGCTCACAAAGCCACTGACTTATCCGAGTTTCCCAGAATCAAAGGTTTCTAGCTCACCAGACTTATTCACCTCTGTTTCCCATGTCCTCCTGTACAAACTCTGCTCAAACTGCCTTCTTCCTCAGCACTCTGCCATCTTGGTTGCTTCTCCTGTCCTCCAGGTGGCCTTAATCCACTCTCCTCTCTAATACCTCAGAAACCAAGAGCGAGAGTGTTGGGCAGATAAAATATATTACGCTCACTTTGTTAAAGATGGCGCTGCCCACATAAAAGTTCATTGATATTAATGTGTGTTCTGGGACAGGCTGTGGGCAGGCTGGGTCGTTATCGCCAAAGGCTTAGTTTTAAGAGTAAGCTTTTCCCCACACCCTTGACTGATTGGATGATGTAGGGTGGTGCACTCTCATGATAAATCCCATTGTGCCTCAGATGAGTGGCTTTGTATCAGAGACTTTCTTGTTTGTATAATTGGATTAAAGGTTTTGAATCTATGCTATAAGGTGGGCAGTCCAGTAGCTTGATCTGTCTCTTGGTTCCTGAAGTATTTATTAGAGAGGAGAACAGATTAAGGCCATGTGGAGGAGAGAAGCAGCCAAGATGGCAGAGTGCTAATGAAGAAGGCAGTTTGTTAAGAGTTCGTGTTTGAGGACATGGGGAACTGAGGTGAATAAGTCTGGTGAGCTAGAAACCTTTGATTCTAGGAAACTCGGATAAGTCAGTAGCTTTGTGAGCACTGAATGTGTGGTTTTGGAGCCCAGTGTGTGTTTTTGCTTGCCTGCCGGGTGCAAGCTAGAATTAAAGCTGATGGCTCACCAGTTTTTGGCTTCTTTGTTTCGTTACCAACTGTTCGAATCTAATGCGAACCTGCATTGGCCAGGCGGATGTGATAGTGGCCGCGACTTCT
This sequence comes from Rhynchonycteris naso, assembly GCA_037038555.1. NCBI lineage: Eukaryota > Metazoa > Chordata > Mammalia > Chiroptera > Emballonuridae > Rhynchonycteris > Rhynchonycteris naso. The sequence goes on along the minus strand of CM072995.1, from coordinate 332,777,016 downwards.
GGCATTACATTTGGCGTAGTCTGTGGCAGGATTCGATACAGATCGGCATGGAACCACCACCACCTTTGAGTGGTGGAGTAGAGGACTGGCTGCTGTTATGGTTTCCCATAGCTCTTTTTTGGGGGACTGTTGGATGGCTGACTTTTACAGCCATGTGTGAGGAAACCGAGAGCTCTATGGAAGAGGCTGCCCAGGACCTGCAGGCCAAGCAGTGGAAGGAGCTGGAGGAAACGTGGGAGAAACAGATGCTGACCCTGGAGCTGAAGGAAGCGCTGGAGGAGGAGGCTGACCAGGTTTGCAAGATTCACCTGGAAATGGAGCAGACGCTGGAGAAGGAATCACAGGTTCATGAGTTGGAGATTGCCTTGGATGTTGTGAAGAGCCAGCAGCAGCATGAGGCCGGGCCTGAGGCCGGGGCCAGAGCTGAGGCCAGGACCGGGGCTGAGGTCAGGGTTGGAGCTGCAAGGCCTGCTGAGCAGAAGGAAGCGGTGGCCCGGAGATCAAGCCCAGCAGCAGGAGCTGGTGTTTTCAGTTCCTCTTTGGAGGATGAGGAAAATTGTTTTGGAGTTGAAATCCGCAGCCTCCAGAAGGTGAGAGCCCAGCAGCAAGGAGTAGCTATGATCCTGGTAGGTCTGCGATTTTGGGACATAGGGGTGGATGCCATTATGCTCCCCAGAGCAGAGATGGAAATGCTGACTGCCATTGCCACATGCTTTTCTTTAGGACAGTGTGAGACCGGCCATGATGGCAGAAATGAGGGGGGAGGCTAACACCCCATGTGCATGGACTGATTTCCTGGACTATGACTGGATGGGCACAGGCTCCTTTGTTGAATGGACTTATGAATTTTGGACAATGTAAAATACCCTGATGGGGGTGGGGATGGCTTTGCTGGAGGCCCTCCTACCCTGGGAAGCTTTTTCCATAGCTAGAGAGAAGGCTGAGGACATCTTGCGCTTTTGGCAAAGTGATTAGAAACTGGTGAAATGTGTGTACCTTTGTAATTTTTGAAATTGTATGATTTGTCATGTTGTAATTTGTGTAATGTACCTAATTTCCTTGTACAGGGATGCCGGTGGTTTAGATTGTGGGTAGTAAAGTGAGCATAAGGGTGGATTGTTGGGCAGATAAAATATATTATGCTCACTTTGTTAAAGATGGCGCTGCCCACATGGAAGTTCGTTGATATTAATGTGTGTTCTGGGACAGGCTGTGGGCAGGCCAGGTCATTATAGCCTAAGGCTTAGTTTTAAGAGTAAGCTCTTCTCCACACCCTTGACTGATTGGATGATGTAGGGTGGTGCATTCTCATGATGAATCCCATTGTGCCTCAGATGAGTGGCTTTGTATCAGAGACTTTCTTGTTTGTATAATTGGATTAAAGGTTTTGAATTTATGCTATAAAGTGGGCAGACCAGTAGCTTGATCTCTCTCTTGGTTCCTGAGGTATTAGAGAGGAGAGCAGATTAAGGCTATGTAAAGGAGAGAAACAGCCAAGATGGCAGAGTGCTGAGAAAGAAGCCAGTTTGTTAAGAGTTTGTTCAGGAGGAGGTGGGGAACAGAGGTGAATAAGTCTGGTGAGCTAGAAACCTTTGATTCTAGGAAACTCGGATAAGTCAGTAGCTTTGTGAGCACTGAATGAGTGGGTTTTGGAACCCAGTGTGTGTCTTTGCTTGCCCGCCAGGTGCAAGCTAGAATTAAAGCTGATGGCTCACCAGTTTTTGGCTCCTGTGTTTCGTTACCGACTGTTCAAATCTAATGCGAACCTGCACTGGCCAGGCGGCTGTGATAGTTGCTGTGACTACTGGCTTTACAGAGAGCAAGCTCCTGGTCTGTCCCACTTTATAGTGTAGAAATCCAAACCCTTAATCCAATCTACAAACAAGAAATTCTCTGATACAAAGACTGAGGCATAATGGGATTCCTCAGGAGTGCACCACCTTACATCATCCCATCAGTCAATGGTGTGGGGGAAAGTTTACTCTTAAAACTAGGCCTTAGGCTATAACGACTGGGCCTGCTTACATTACAGCCTTTCCCCCACACCCATCCCAAGCATAAGGGCAAATAATATCACCTGAGTGACGGGCTTCCATGTGGGCAACACCATCTTTAACAAAGTGAGCATAATCTGCCCAACAGTGCCCCTTCCGGAAGTGCAGCGGGTGTCGGATAAATGGCCTCAGGGGGCCGCATGCGACCTGCGCGAGCTGTAGTTTGGGGACCTCTGCTCTAGAGATGTCATTTGAGCCTAAAGAGAATTTTCAATTGTCAGGAAGACTTCGTCTATGCCAATGATAGGCTCTCTAAGGTTTGCCCATTTCTGCTATGAAAACCACTGTTAGACTGAGTACAGTCTCCCCTTGCTGGTGCGAATAGGATTTCTTTCGGTTGGTTTTACGGCACACCAGGACCCTGCAGAGCCTGGCGAAGAAATGGCTCTGTGGTCAAGGGCATTTGTAAAAGGTTATGTATTGTGTGTCCCTTTTGAAGACTCAGCTGCACTCTGGCATGTCAAAGGCTCTGAGAAGTCCTGCAGACAAGTACCTTTTCACTTTCAAGTCACCTTAACTCTGCATTTGTTAATTTTATATATTTGGCAATGAGAGCCTCTCTGTCCTACACCCTCCCCCCCCAAACGCTTGATTTGTGTCCTTTGGGATAGAATTTACAGGAATAGATTTAGGATAACTGCCCTAAGGCAGTTCTTCCTCTATACATAAAACTCTATTGCCTTCTGTCTTTTTTTTTTCTCTGAACACTGAAGGAACAGCTTCAGGGGTTTTAAGTGCTTGTCTGTTTACAATTAATGAATTAATTAAGCAAATGTACTAAGTGCTGGGTTTAAGATCAATAGGGCATCAACTATCCATATCAGGCAGTCAAGAGAGGGAACAGATAAGCAATCAAAAGGGTTAATTCCTGCCCCACTGTCATTAGTAGGAGTGAAGTAAGAGTCAGGGTAGGGGGACAGGGGTGGGGATGATGGGAGATACCTCCAGACTGGCCTGGGAGTGTGATATGAGGCCACCTGGAGAAGTCCACATCCTGTTGTCTGTGCTCAGAGCACTTTGCCTGGAGGCATTCTCCATTCTAAGGAAGCAGTAGCTACGGGTCTGGGTGGCTGCCCCCTCTCAGCAGCACCAATGTTTACTTTGAAGAGAAAAATGCCTGCTTTGTAGGCAAATGTTTTCAGCATGGAAATGATCATTGCAATTGCTGTGGTTGTCACAAATGTTTCATCAGAGCCGATAAAGCAGCTGAGTGTTGGCAAAATCAATGAAAACATCTTGAGAAGTGTTCGCTGCCTACTTAGCCGTCTGTGGCTCATCTGGTGTGAGGGAGGAGGGGCGTACGGCAGTGAGCTGAGGCCACACAGGAGGCTCCGCCAGGCAGTGTGCTGCGGTGGGCAGGCGTGCAGGCCTCACAGCCAGAGGGCCTTGTTTGCCCTTGTAAACTCTGTGACTTGGCCCAGATTACCTAAATTCTCGGTGCCTCTGTAAAGCCAGTAGTTGAGGCCACCATTGCAGCCGCCTGGCCCATGCAGGTTCACATTAGGTTCGAACAGTCGGTAATGAAATAACGGAACCAAAAACTGGTGAGCCATCAGCTTAAATTGTAGCATGCACCCGGCGCGCAAGCAAAAACACACACTGGGCTCCAAAACCCACACATTCAGTGTTCACAAAGCTACTGACTTATCCGAGTTTCCTAGTGTTGGACAGATAAAATATATTATGCTCACTTTGTTAAAGATGGCGCTGCCCACATGGAAGTTCGTTGATATTAATGTGTGTTCTGGGACAGGCTGTTGGCAGGCCGGGTCATTATAGCCTAAGGCTTAGTTTTAAGAGTAAGCTCTTCTCCACACCCTTGACTGATTGGATGATGTAGGGTGGTGCACTCTCATGATGAATCCCATTGTGCCTCAGATGAGTGGCTTTGTAACAGATTTTCTTGTTTGTATAATTGGATTAAAGGTTTTGAATCTATGCTATAAAGTGGGCAGACCAGTAGCTTGATCTCTCTCTTGGTTCCTGAGTTTCTGAGGTTAGTATTAGAAGAGAGGAGAGCCGATTAAGGTCACGTGAAGGCCAGGAGAAGCAGTCAAGATGGCAGAGTGCTGAGGAAGAAGCCAGTTTGTTAAGAGTTTGTGCAGGAGGAGATGGGAAACAGTGGTGAATAAGTCTGGTGAGCTAGAAACCTTTGATTCTAGGAAACCCGGATAAGTCAGTAGCTTTGTGAGCACTGAATGTGTGGGTTTTGGAGCCCAGTGTGTGTTTTTGCTTGCCCGCCAGGTGCAAGCTAGAATAAAAGCTGATGGCTCACCAGTTTTTGGCTCCATTGTTTCATTGCCATCTGTCCGAATCCAATGCGAACCTGCATGAGTCCGGTGGCTGTGATCCCGGCCTTGACTACTGGCTTTACACCTAGAATCAAAGGTTTCTAGCTCACCAGACTTATTCACCACTGTTTCCCACCTCCTCCAGCACAAACTCTTAACAAACTGGCTTCTTTCTCAGCACTCTGCCATCTTGGCTGCTTCTCTTGGCCTCCATGTGGCCTTAATCTGCTCTCCTCTCTAATACTAACCTCAGGAACTCAGGAACCAAGAGAGAGATCAAGCTACTGGTCTCTCCCACTTTATACGGTAGAATCAAAACCTTTAATCCAATTATACAAACAAAGAAGTCTCTGTATAATGAGATTCCTCAGGAGAGTGCACCACCCTACATCATCCAATAAATCAAGGGTGTGGAGGAGAGTTTACTCTTAAACTAAGCCTTAGGCTATAACAACCCGGCCTGCCCACATTACAACTTTTCCCCCACAGCCATCACAAGCATAAGGGCAAATAATATCACCTGGGTGACTGGCTTCCATTGGGCAGCACCATCTTTAACAAAGTGAGCATATTATATTTTATCTGCCCAAATTGCTCACTTTGTTAATATGCTCACTTTGTTAAAGATGGTGCTGCCCACATGGAAGCCCATCACCCAGGTGATATTATTTGCCCTTATGCTTGAGATGGCTGTGGGGGAAAAGCTGTAATGTAGGCAGGCCGGGTCATTATAGCCTAAGGCTTAGTTTAAGAGTAAGCTCTTCCCCACACCCTTGACTGATTGGATGATGTAGGGTGGTGATGTAGGGAGGAATCCCATTATGCCTCAGATGGGTAGCTTTGTATCAGAGACTTTCTTGTATGTATGATTGGATTAAAGGTTTGGATTATCTATGCTATAAAGTGGGCGGACCGGTAGCTAGATCTCCCTCTCTCTCAGTTCCTGGGTTCCTGAGATTAGTATTAGAGAGGAGAGCAGATTAAGGCCATGTGGAGGAGAAGTAGCCAAGATGGCAGAGTGCTGAGAAAGAAGCCAGTTTGTTAAGAGTTTGTGCAGGAGGAGATGGGAAACAGAGGTGAATAAGTCTGGTGAGCTGGAAACCTTTGATTCTAGGAAACTCGGATAAGTCAGTAGCTTTGTGAGCACTGAATGTGTGGGTTTTGGAGCCCAGTGTGTGTTTTTGCTTGCCCGCCGGGTGCAAGCTAGAATTAAAGCTGATGGCTCACCAGTTTTTGGCTCCTGTGTTTCATTGCCATCTGTTCGAATCTAATGCGAACCTGCGTGGGTCAGGCGGCTGTGATCCTGACCCCCATACTGGCTTTACATCCACCCTTATGCTCACTTTACTACCCACAATCTACACCACTGGCATTCCTTTACAAGGAATAGGAATTCCTATTACAGCAATAGCACAAATCATACAGTTTCAACAATTACAAAGGTACTTTTCACCAGTTTCTAAGCACTTTGCCAAAAGTGCAAAATGTCCTCAGCCTTCGTTCTAGCCATGGGAAAAGCTTTCTAGGGTAGGAGGGCCTCCAGCAAAGCCATCACCAGCCCCATCAGGGTATTTCACATTGTCCAAAATCCATAAGTTCATTCAACAAAGGAGCCTGTGCCCATCCAGTCATAGTCCAGGAAATCAGTCCACACACATAGGGCTTTAGCCTTCCCCCTCATTCCTGCCATCATGGCAAGTCTCACACTGTCCTAAAGAAAAGCATGTGGCAAAGGCAGTCAGCATTTCCATCTCTGCTCTGGGGAGCATGATGGCATCCACCCCTATGTCCCCAAATCGCAGACCTACCACCAGCGTAGCTACTGCTTTCTGCTGGGCTCTCACCTTCTGGAGGCTGTGGATCACAATTCCAGACCAATTCTCCTCATCCTCCAAAGAGGAACTGAAAACATCAGCTCCTGCTGCTGGGCTTGAGTCCCGGGCTGCCATCGCCTTCTGCTCAGCAGGTCTTGCAGCTCCAGCCCCGGCCTCTGGCCTGGCCTCATGCAACTGGTGGCTCTCCACAACATCCAGAGCAATCTCCAACTCAGGAACCTGTGATTCCTTCTCCAGCATCTGCTCCATTTCCAGCCGAATCTCATGAACCTGGTCAACCTCCTCCGGTGCTTCCTCCAACTCCAGGGTCGGCATCCCTTTTTCCCACGTTACCTCCAGCTCCTTCCACTGCTCAGTTTGCAGGTCCTGGGCAGCCTCTTTCATAGAGCTCTCAGTTTCCTCACACATGGCTGTAAAAGTCAGCCAGCCTACAGTCCCCCAAAAAACAGCTATGGGAAACCAAAACAGCAACCAGTCCTCTACTCCACCACTCAAAGGTGGTGGTGGCTCCATGCTGATCTGTATCGAATCCTGCCACAGACTACGCCAAATGTAAAGCCAGTAGTTGCGGTCAGGATCACAGCCGCCTGGCCCATGCAGGTTCATATTAGATTCGAACAGTCGATAATGAAACAACGGAGCCAAAAACTGGTGAGCCATCAGCTTTAATTCTAGCTTTCACCCAGCGGGCAAGCAAAAACACACACTGGGCTCCAAAACCCACACATTCAGTGCTCACAAAACTACTGACTTATTCGAGTTTCCTAGAATCAAAGGTTTCTAGCTCACCAGACTTATTCACCACTGTTTCCCATCTCCTCCTGTACAAACTCTGCACAAACTGGCTTCTTTCTCAGCACTCTGCCATCTTGGCTGCTTCTCTTGGCCTCCATGTGGCCTTAATCTGCTCTCCTCTCTAATACTAACCTCAGGAACTCAGGAACCAAGAGAGAGATCAAGCTACTGGTCTCTCCCACTTTATACCGTAGAATCAAAACCTTTAATCCAATTATACAAACAAGGAAGTCTCTGTATAATGAGATTCCTCAGGAGAGTGCACCACCCTACATCATCCAATCAGTCAAGGGTGTGGAGAAGAACTTACTCTTAAAACCAAGCCTTAGGCCATAACGACCCGGCCTGCTTACATTACAGCCTTTCCCCCACACCCATCCCAAGCATAAGGGCAAATAATATCACCTGGGTGATGGGCTTCCATGTGGGCAGCACCATCTTTAACAAAGTGAGCATATTATATTTTATCTGCCCAACAGCCTCCATGTCCTCATTTGAAAACAATGGATATAGTACATAATAGTACTGATTTCCTGGTGTTGTTATAAGAATTTAAATGAATCAATAGATGTAAAGTGCTTAGCATTTAATAAATGTTTTTAAATGAATGTACACTTTTATTGGTGTACAGAAAGGAAGAAACAGACTGTAAAGCCAGTAGCCGCAGCCACCATCACAGCCGCCTGGCCCGTACAGGTTCACATTTGATTCGGACAGATGGTAATGTAACAACGGAGCCAAAAACTGGTGGGGCATCATCTTTAATTCTAGCTTGCACCCAGCGGGCAAGTAGTAAAAACACACTGGGTTCCAAAACCCACTCATTTAGTGCTCACAAAGCTACTGACTTATCCGAGTTTCCTAGAATCAAAGATTTCTAGCTCACCAAACTTATTCATTTCTGTTCCCCATCTCCTTCTCTCTGCACAAACTGGCTTCTTCCTCAGCACTCTGCCATATTGGCTGCTTCTCCTGGCCTTCACGTGGCCTTACTCTGCTCTCTTACAGAATGAATTCTTCCTAGGACGCAATCATTCTTCTCTTGAACAATGTGATCTCTCTTCCTTTTAAAACCTTTTGGAGCAAAAGACCTCCCCCAACACACATTAATACAATCACGCCCATCCCAAGCAGGAAGGTCAGGGCAACTAATGTTATAACCTGGGCAATGGGCTTCCCCGTGGGCAGCACCATCTTTAACAAAGTGAGCATAATATATTTTATCTGCCCAACACAGACATTTTCTATAGAAAGCTCTAAACTAAAATTTGATTTTTAGCAAAGGTTATTTGGGGGAATATACATTAAAAAAATCTTTCTAATAAAATTAAAATACACTTTTGAGTGACAATTCAGGTTAAAATAATAATTATTTGAGGTTCAAAATTCTTCTACCCATATGTTAATAAGCATCTTCGATGTTCCAGGTTGTGTTGGGGCTGGGGACCCAGTGGGGATGGAAACAGGCCATGCCACTGTTTTCTCCAAGCTCTCTTTCTGTTGAAGTAGACAGACTAATCAAACAATAAATAAAATGGTTTCAGAGAATAGTAGATGCTACAAATATAATTCAGAGTAATAGAAAGGAGAATGTAATGGAAACATAAACTATCCACAAAACTCAGATGGGCACAGAGAAAAAGTATTTTATTTAAATTTTTAAACTTAGCTGATATTTTTCACATGTTGCCTGATGGTTAGCATGGAAAATAATTGACTTTCTTAGTCCAATCTGTAATCATGATCTCACGCAAGAATCAAAATCTTCTAGATTTTGTTTCTCCTTCTTTGACTATAAATCACGATGACATCTGAGGATATGGGGAAAGGAGTGTCTTATTTGGGACCTTGTACTATTCCATGAGAAAGGGTCCTCAGATCTTTGAGGGTTTCTTGTCTTGTCCTCCATCTTCTCTGGTCTCTGAAACAATGTCTTCTTTCTGTTGGCACTCGCCCTGTTTGTGCCTGGGCCTATGGCAAGTGCTAAGGCTTGCTCTCAGCTTAATCTGGATTTGTTGGCTTTGTTGGGTAGATAAAATATATTATACTCACTTTGTTAAATATGGCACTGCCCACGTGCAAGTCCATTGATATTAATGTGTGTTGGGGGACAGGCTGTGGGCAGGCTGGGTCGTTATAGCCAAAGGCTTAGTTTTCTTAAAACTAGAATAAGCTTTTCCCCACACCCTTGACTGATTGGATGATGTAGGGTGGTGCACTCTCATGAGAAATCCCTTTATGCCTCAGATAAGTGGCTTTGTATCAGAGACTTTCTTATTTGTAGATTGGCTTAAAGGTTTAGATTTCTACACTATAAAGTGGGGCAGACCGGGAGCTTGCTCTCTCTCGGTTCCTGAGAGTAGCATTAGAGAGGAGAGCAGATAAAGGCCACGTGGAGGCCAGGAGAAGCAGTCAAGATGGCAGAGTGCTGAGGAAGAAGCCAATTTGTGCAGAGTTTGTGCAGAGAGAAGGAGATGGGGAACAGAGGTGAATAAGACTGGTGAGCTAGAGACCTTTGATTCTAGAAAACTCAGAAGTCAGTAGCTTTGTGAGCACTGAATGAGTGGGTTTTGGAGCCCAGTGTGTGTTTTTACTTGCCTGCTGGGTGCAAGCTAGGATTAAAGATGATGGCCCACCAGTTTTTAGCTCTATTGTTTTATTACTGATTGTCCAAATCCAATGGGAACCTGCATGTGAATGGCCATGATGGCGGCTCCTGGCTTGATAGGCCTTCACTAGCTAGCTGATCTTCATCTCAGCTCTCCTTGCCACTGGAGACCCATCAGAGGTTCTGCTTCTGTCAAGATGCCACCAGTCCTGGCCTCCATTCTGTGTCTTTTGCTGGGAATCATAGCTACTGTTGTTGTGATGGGCTCCATGATAGGTCTATTGGCTTCCAAATCAACAGCCTTTTGAGTCTCTGTTGGGCAAGCTAATGTGTTTCAAGTGTGAAACAAGTGTGTTTAGGTTTGCTTGCTTGTATTTTGCACTGGCGCCAGGCAGCGCCATGTATGTGTAGTCTATGGAAGGCTGTGGGTGCTTGACCTCAGGGCAGCAGATCGCAAATTGCAGACTGCCTTCCTGCTTGGGAGGGGCCATTGTTTGCTATTGTTTGTTGGGGAAGAGATTTTTTCCCCCCAGCCTGTTTTCGCTGAAGAGTTCAGAGAGAGGGGTGGAAAGGGAGTGCTGATGGGCTTGGGGGCTCTGAGATTTCCACCAGGCCTCTTTGGCTGGGGAGTACTTAGACTGATGAGGGGCCTATGAGTCAGGACAATCCAGAAAGAAAAAGAAAAGCTGTCTTCCCTGCCTGTTTGCTCATCTGCCATAATAAGACTTTAGTAAATGGAATGGCCCAACATTTTCTGGCTTCACAGTTTCTTTACAATCTGCCCAAATCCAATTAGAACTTGCAGCTACATGGCCACAGTGGCAGCCACTGGCCCTACAGTCTGCATTCTGGAACTTCTAAGTTTTTTGGAACCAAGAGAAGCCTCGGGAAGCTGTAAGTCAGCACCTTCTTCTACTGACTCTCCTGTGTGGCCCAAGTGGCCAACAGAAGGAGGGGGTGCCCAGGAGGTACTCTTTCCCCAGAATCTTAGGATTAATGAAAGGTAGAAAACTCCTTGTCCACGCTCCCCTCATCCCAATCGACGTTTTAAGCCACTACCTTAAAGATTCAGCCCTGAGATGAGGAGGGAGGAAAATAAAAAATCCTAAATACAATATATAGATGCTGTGTTGTAGAAATATACACTTGAAACCTATATTAACCAAAGTCATCTCAATTCCTTCTCTCCAAATCTCTCAGGTAGAAAAGGATAGAATTCTCCTTCTATGGCATAGATTAAAATCTCATGGCTTGATTCCCAGTTTCTGCTTTGGCATATAAAAAGCTTATAACTTTCATCTTTACAATAAGAAAAGCTGAGGCCCTGGCTGGTTGGCTCAGTGGTACAGTGTTGGCCTGGCATACGGATGTCCTGGGTTTGATTCCCAGTTAGAGCACAGAAGAGAAGTACCCATCTGCTTCTTCTCAAACATTCTTCTCAAACTTTTCTCTCCCTCTATCTCTCTCTTCCCCTCCTGCAGCCATAGCTTGATTGGAGCGAGTTGGACCTGGGCACTGAAGATGGCTCCATGGCCTCCATCTCAGGTGCTAAGAAGAGTTTGGTTGCTGAGCAATGGAGCAACACTCCAGATGGGCAGAGTATCGCCCCCTAGTGGGCTTGCTAGGTGAATCCTGGTTTGGGCACATGCGGAAGTGTGTCTCTCTGCCCCCCACCCCCATTGAATAAAAAAAAGAAAAGAAAAATTTAAAAAGCTGAGAAAACTAAAAATCAATAAATATTCTTAGATCTATCAAAGAACTAAGGTTTCAGGGTAAACCAACACCCCAAGATCTGGAGAGACTGAATCCATAGAGGTAAACAGCTGAGATCTACTTACCTGGAGATAAAGCTGCTGAAAGTATTTACCGGTAGGGACCTTAAAATGGTAAGGCTGATAAACTGACTGAGGCTGAGCGTGGGCTAGCATGAGAGTGGAAAACTGGGGGCTGCCATCTTAGGGGAACCTCCACACACTCATGGGTTTTTCCTCTAAGAACCCTACTAGGTTCTCATGGTGAGCACTCAAGAGTTGCATAGAGGCCCTGGCAGGGAAAGATAAGTCATTGTGAAATATGCTGCAAGCACTCTCCATAACTAAAGCCTGCTCTCCAGGAGGGAAAGGACTACCAGAGTCTTATTCTACCTATCTGGGAAAAGGGCAAGCAGCCAGCTCCACCCCTCTCTAATTTTCCTGTCCCATCTAAAGGAGGTGGAGGAAAGCCACACCAATGCAGAAATGCTTGTGAAGGTCACAGTCCTAAGACATAGGCCTATTAAAAAGTTAAAATTTAATCATAAGATTCATGTTTTCTTTCCTTCCCTTCTTAGCACCACACCAATATGGCTCCTTCACAATAATAGTGGATTTCAGCTGAAAGAACTGTAAGACTCTCTCTTAGGAAGAGCATTTATGGAAGCCTAAAGACAACCAGGGAGGGAAAAACAAGAACATTGTGTGTGTATGGGTGGTGGGTGATTTGTAGCCTCTAGCACCTAAGCAAACATTAAATATAGCCCAAATCCTATCCAGGTTACCACAAATCCACACAGCAAAGTCTTATTTAAGTTTCTCCACACAACATGTGTGGCTTTTAACAAAAAAAATTCAAGGCTTGCTAAAAGTCAAGAAGAAAAAACAGTTTGTAAGATAAAACACACACGAGAATCAGATTCAGATAAGACACAGATGTTGGAATTATCAGACAGAGTATCTAAAATAACTATGATTAATATGTTAAAGCATAATGGAAAAAGCAGACAATATGCAAGAATGAATGAATAATGTAAACAGGAAATTCTAAGAAAGAGTCAAATGGAAATGTTAAGAATAAAAAAGACTGTAACAGAGATGAAGAATGCCCTTGATGAGATTATTAGTAGACTGGACACAGACAAAAAAGGAGTCAGCAAGCTTGCAAATAGGTCAATGAAACTTCTAAAAATGAAATGGAAAGAAAAAAATGAATGAACAACAACAAAAAAGAAAAACAGAAGGCTAACCAGGTGGTGGCACAGTGGATAGAGCATCAGACTGGGACGCAGAGGACACAGGTTCGAGGCACCAAACTTTCTGGCTTGAGCACAGGCTCATCTAGTTTGAGCATAGTTCACCAGCTTGAACCCAAGGTCGCTGGCTTGAGCAAGGGGTCACTCGGTCTGCTGTAGCCCCCTGATCAAGGCACATATGAGAAAGCAATCAGTGAACAACTAAGATGCCACAAGAAAGAATTGATGCTTCTTATCTCCCTCTGTCTGTCTGTCCTATCTGTCCCTCTCTCCGTCTCTCTATCTGTCTCTGTCACACATACAAAAAGAAAGAAAGAAAGAGAGAGAGAGAGAGAGAGAAAGAGAGAAAGAAAGAAAGAAAGAAAGAAAGAATATCCAAGAATTATGGGACAATTTTAAAAGGCACAACACAGGTGTGTTGGGAAACCAGAAGAAGAGAGAATGAAGCATAAGAAATATTTGAAGTAATAATGGCTGGGAATTTTTCTACATCAATGACAGGCACCAAATCACAGATCTAGGAAGGTCAGAGAACATCAACAAGTTCTGAAAACCTACACCTAGAAGATATATTTAGATATATATATTCGGGGGGGTGGGAGGAAGGGGAGAAGTTTAGCAATAGAGGAACACAATAAGAATTGCAGCAGATGTCTCCTCAGAAGCTGCACAAGTAAGAAGAGAATGAAGTGAAGAATTTAAGTGTTAAAAGCAAAAAACACCAACCCAGAATTCTACATCCAGTAACATTATCCTTCAAAATGAAAGGAAAAATAAAAATATTTTGTGATAAACAAAGACAGAGAGAATTCACTACCAAAAAGTCTTCATCACAAGAAATATTCAATTTTTCAGTCAGAAGGAAAATTTTATAAATCAGAACTTACATGTACACAGAGAGAATATATGTGACAATAAATTTTTTTTGATTTTTTTGTACTTTTAATTGGTAATAATTTAAAGTAATAATAGTATCATTAATAATTAATAAAAATTTTAAATTTTCTTAGTTTTAATTGTAATTATTTCAGGTATAATAGTAACAATATATTGAGTGATTCTAGCATACTGATAGTGAAATGAATGGCAATTCACAACTGAAGGTAGGGAGGAATGAGGAATACTATGTAATATTCATGTATACATATGAAGCAGTATAATGTTATTTGAAAATGCTAGTTTAAAGTATTTTGGAAACTCCAGGGAAGTAATTAAAATTATTTTTTGAAAAGAAGTACAATTGATATGCTAACAGAGGAGATAAAATAGAACCATACACAGTGCTATTACAATTATATGACATTCTGGAAAAGACAAGACTACAATGACAATAAAAAGATTAGTGGTTGCCAGGGGTGTCAGGAGAGAGAGGGATGTTTGAATAAATGAAGTACAAGTGGTTTTATTTTATTATTTTTTTTTAGGGCAGTAAATCTATTCCATGTGGTGTTGTAATGGTGAGTGTGTTATACCGTATATTTGTCAAAACCCATAGAACTTTGTAGAAAAAGAGTAAACCTTAATTATGCCAATTTAAAAGTCATTTAAGAGGAAAGGGGACCCCAGGATGAAATATAGAATGTGACACAACAATCTAATTATTTTACCAATGTAGAAATAACTTCATTGAAGGGGTTCACTAGAAATGTGCTAACATAAGTAACTTTGAAAATGAGTGGATTCTGGAAGACTAAAGTCAAAAGCAACTGTATGTAAGCACTGTATTCTAGCTGATAAATCTGTTTCCCATGCTGGTATGTGTTAACAGTTCTGATACCACTCTTCACGTACCTGAAATTAAACGAGCAAAAGGATGGTAGATGGTTGGAATTAGGTTTCTCACTATTCGAGTGGAAGGTGAGAGATAAGGAAGGGGAAAAGACTAGATGAACCATGCAGTCATTGGTTAGTTTTGGAGACATCTGTATGAACTCATGTTTATTATCAATCAAATGGTTACATACAGAAGTATTTGTCAATTTTTGTATACACATAGGTTACTATATACTCATATAATTTCTTGCTGTTAGTTGAGAGGGCCTAGAAGTAATGCCACCCCTACTGCCTAGATCTTGGTTTCTAACTATTCTACAACAAAAAGAGGAATTGCCAATTCTAGAAGTAGGGCAGGCAATACACAAGATGACCCTGGAACATCTTGGAGTGCCAGAAATTAAGAATTTGCTTGAAAGAAACACAACTAATCAAAACCACACACACACAAAGTTAGGGATTATGGCAAGAAACACAGGGACCAACTCAAAAAGTTCCCAATGATCAAAGCTGAAATAATATGAGCAAAAATAAATAAAGTAAGATTGGATTTATAATCCAAGTATAAAATAAATGTATGATCTCATACTGATATAAATAAATGATTGAATAAACACATAAATAGAGAAGACAGACAAACCTCCTAGGCAGAAGTATTTTAAAATATTTATGTAAATGCTCACATTCAAGGAGGTAGAGCATTAACCCTTACTCTTTCAGTGTATGCTGAGTAATGACTTCCCTTCCAAGAGCACAGTATGGAAAGGAAAAATAATTTACAATGAGGAGACGTGACAAACACCACCACTGCCAGGTGATTATGGTTATTATGATCAGTAGTTTTGGTTAACTCCAATACGTTATGCTAATGACACGTGCCCTTGATATGATGTGATGAAAATGGCACTTTACCTCTGTGGTCTTTTCTCCAAAACATAGAACCTGGTCTAATAATAAGAAAAGTATTACACACATCACTACTGGGGTACAGTATACAAAATACTTTGCCAGTACTCCTCAAAACTGTCAAAGTTATCAAAAACAAGGAAAGTTTGCGAAACTGTCACAGCGAAATGGAGCCTAAAAGGACATGATGACTACACGTAATGTAGTATCTCGTATGGGTTTCAAACAGAAAGGTAAAAGCCAAAGAAATCTGATAAAAGTATAAACTTTAGTTAATAATGTATCAATATTGATTAATTGACTTTGACAGATGGACAAATGTCAATAACAAGGGCAACTAGGTGTGCGGTAAATAGGAACTCTCTGTCCTATCTTCACAGTTTTTCTGTTAATGTAAGACTTTTCTAAATTCTTTTTTTAAAGGTTTATCTAAAAACAATTGGCAACAACAACAGCAAAGCTATAAAAAAGTTTACTACTCTTAGAGAATCATCATGGACATTTGACATGACTTTTGTTTATTTCTTAATTTTGTAAAATTATGAAGTAAATACATGCTAATTATAGAAACTTGGAATGCTATAGAAAATACTAACATTGTTATGTACAAAATAAAAATCTCATGATTGTACTTGATGTGGGTTGGAGAACATCAGCTAGTCCAGCAGACTCTGCACTTGACATGCTAATGGGGAAGGATGTAGAAATCACTTCTCTGCAATCTTGAAAAGTCTACAAAATTCTATTGTAAATGTAGAAATTCAATTCTTTATCTCAGTCTCGATCTTTCTCCCTCTCTCCTTCCTCTCCTCCTTCCTTTATTTTTTATTTCTTTCCTTTCTGCAAATTATCTAATGTTCCTTGTGATTTGTCCCTCCCCTCTCCCTCCACTGTACAGTAGATGGCAGATGAGGGGGAAGATCATGGAAATAAAAATCAAAAGAAAAAATCCACCTGAATATTTTTCAAAATATTTCCCCATTATAAGAACGAGAAAGTGAAGAAACATTAATATAAAGTGAGCAGAAAAGGCTTGTCTAATATAATGACATTTGGGCTGAGTCCTTCATGGTGGGGAGGGGGAATTTATTGTGGAAGCTGAGTGAAACAGGGAGAAAAGTGTGAAATAGGAAGACAGATGTTTGGATACAATATTACTATGTGAGTTCAGACGACTGGCAGCCAAACCTGTAGAAGGCTGAAGACAGAAATAGGTATAATTGATTCCTTCTAAAGTAAGCACATCTTGAGAAAAAGTGTAAGGAAACATGGCATATTTAGCCTGACCAGGCGGTGGCGCAGTGGATAAAGCGTCAGACTGGGATGCGGAAGACGAAAGTTCGAGACCCTGAGGTCGCCAGCTGGAGCGTGGGCCCATCTGGCTTGAGCAAAAGCTCACCAGCTTGGACCCAAGGTCACTGGCTCCAGCAAGGGGTTGCTCGGTCTGCTGAAGGCCCGCGGTCAAGGCACATGTGAGAAAGTAATCAATGAACAACTAAGGTGTCACAATGGCAACGAAAAACTAATGATTGATGCTTCTCACCTCTCTCCGTTCCTGTCTGTCTGTCCCTATTTATCCCTCTCTCTGACTCTTTCTCTGTCCCTGTAAAAAAAAAAAAAAAAAGAAAGAAAGAAAGAAAAGAAAATATGGCATATTTAAAGGATTTTGTTAGAATTTGATTGAAGAAGAGAGATTAAAAAGGAGAGGACATAAAGCTATATGGGCAGGAGATAGCCTTGAATGCTATTTTAAGAACACTGAATTTTAATCCTCTCTGATGATAATGCATTTAAAGTATTAGAACAAGGAAATCATATGTTCTTTTATTTTAATTTTGTTTTCCCATTAGAGTTTACATTAAATATCATTTCAGATGTACAGCATTGTGGTTAGACAACCATATACTTTACAAGGGTGCCCCTATATTTCAAGTACCCACCTGGCCCTGTCCATAGTAATTACAATATATTGACTATATTCCCTGTGCTGTATTCTGCATCACATGTCCTTTTTATCATCACGCTGAGGTGCTGAGGAATAGAAAACAGAGAGCAAGTCTATTGCATCAGACGACTTATCTGCTAGGGCCCAAAAATAAAGCCTGCTCTGACTTGGTTTTATTTTTTGTTGTTGTTTTCTTTTCTGATACTTGCTTCCTGGCTGGAATTCCTGGCTTTGTGGAATTCTGAGAAAGTCACCTTGCCAGAGGGCAATTTACCCATACAGGGGTGGGCAAAAGTAGGTTACTAATAATAATAAATAATTCAGTAATTAATAAATAAATAATAATACAAGAATAAACTCTGTGCTTCATATAACCACAACTGTATAAACCTACTTTTGTCCATCCCTGTAATACCTAAAATGAACTTTGTTTTGTTTTATTTCCTGTGTCAAATGTTCAAAACTTAGAGTTTGTATTTATTAACTAGGAGGTAATCACATAGTAAGACCTTACAAGTCATTCAAAATAGCCTGACCAAGCAGTGATACAGTGGATAGAGCATCAGCCTGGGATGCAGAGGACCTGGGTTCGAAACCCCCAAGTCACCAGCTTGAGCACAGGCTCATCTGGCTTGAGTGCGGGTTCACCTGCTTAAGTGCAGGGTCACTGGCTAGAGCATGGGATCATAGACATGACACCGTGGTCGTTGGCTTGAGCCCAGGGTTGCTGGCTTAAGCAAGGGGTCACTCGCTCTACTGGAGCCCCCTGGTCAAGACACATATGAGAAAGCAATCAATGAACAACTAAGGTGCTACAATGAAAAACTGATGCTTTTCATCACTATTCCTTCCTGTCTGCCTGTCCCTATCTGTCCCTTTCTTTGTCAGTCTCTCACTGAAAAAAACAAAAAAAGTCATTCAAAATAATATTGAAAAGATAATTTAATCAAATTATTGTCTTAACAGCAAACCAAGATTAATTCTTCAATTTGGAGGGGAAAAGGGACTATTATTTTCTTTTTAGAGAGAGTAAAGCAAAAAGAGGTAACATTTAAGCATGAGAAATAAAGGGTAAAATACTAAACGTCTTTCTTTTTTCCTTTTTTTACAGGGTGTTGGGCAGATAAAATATATTATGCTCACTTGGTTAAAGATGGCGCTGCCCACATGGAAGTTCGTTGATATTAATGTGTGTTCTGGAACAGGCTGTGGGCAGGCCGGGTCATTATAGCCTAAGGCTTAGTTTAAGAGTAAATTCTTCTCCACGCCCTTGACTGATTGGATGATGTAGGGTGGTGCACTCTCCTGAAGAATCCCATTATACAGAGACTTTCTTGTCTGTAGATTGGATTAAGGGTTTGGATTTTCTATGCTATAAACTGGGGCAGTCCGGGAGCTTGATCTCTCTCTCAGTTCCTGAGGTTAGTATTAGAGAGTAGAGCAGATTAAGTCCACATGGAGGAGAGAAGCAGCCAAGATGGCAGAGTGCTGAGGGAGAAGCCAGTTTGAGCAGAGTTTGTGCAGGAGAAGATGGGAAACAGAGGTGAATAAGTCTGGTGAGCTAGAAACCTTTGATGCTAGGAAACTCGGATAAGTCAGTAGCTTTGTGAGCACTGAATGAGTGGGTTTTGGAGCCCAGTGTGTGTTTTTGCTTGCCTGCCTGGTGCAAGCTAGAATTAAAGCTGATGGCTCACCAGTTCGTGGCTCCTGTGTTTCATTATCGACTGTTCGAATCCAATGCGAACCTGCGTGGGTCAGGCTGCTGTGATAGTAGCCTTGACTACTGGCTTTACATTTGGCGTAGTCTCTGGCAGGATTGGATACAGATCGGCATGGAGCCACCACCACCTTTGAGTGGTGGAGTAGAGGAGTGGTTGCTGTTTTGGTTTCCCATAGCTCTTTTTTGGGGGACTGTAGGCTGGCTGACTTTTACAGCCATGTGTGAGGAAACTGAGAGATCTATGAAAGAGGCTGCCCAGGACCTGCAAACCGAGCAGCAGAAGGAGCTGGAGGAAACGTGGGAGAAACAGATGCTGACCCTGGAGCTGAAGGAAGTGCTGGAGGAGGAGGCTGACCAGGTTTGCGAGATTCACCTGGAAATGGAGCAGACGCTGGTGAAGGAATCACAGGTTCGTGAGTTGCAGATTGGCCTGGATATTGTGGAGAGCCAGCAGCAGCGGGAGGCCGGGGCTGAAGCCAAGGCTGGGGCTGAGGCTGAGGCTGAGTCAGGGGCTGTAAGGCCCATGGAGCAGAAAGCAGCGGCAGCAGGGGGCACAAGCCCAGCAGCAAGAGCTGATGTTTTCAGTTCCTCTTTGGAGGATGAGGAGAATCTGGCTGGAGTTGCAATCCGCAGCCTCCAGAAGGTGAGAGCCCAGCAGCAAGGAGTAGCTACGCTGCCGGTAGGTCTGCGATTTTGGGACATAGAGGTGGATGCCATCATGCTCCCCAGAGCGGAGATGGAAATGCTGACTGCCATTGCCACATGCTTTTCTTTAGGACAGTATGAGACTTGCCATGATGGCAGGAATGAGGGGGGAGGCTAACACCCCATGTGTGTGGACTGATTTCCTGGACTATGACCGGATGGGCACAAGCTCCTTTGTTGAATGGACTTACGGATTTTGGACAATGTGAAATACCCTGATGGGGGTGGGGATGGCTTTGCTGGAGGCCCTCCTGCCCGGGGAAGCTTTTCCCATGGCTAGAGAAAAGGCCGAGGACATTTTGCGCTTTTGGCTAAGTGCTCAGAGACTGGAGAAATGTATCTTTGTAATTGTTGAAATTGTATGATTTGTGCTATTGCTGTAATTTGTGTAATGTACTTAATTTCCTTGTATAAGAATGCCAGTGGTGTAGATTGTGGGTAGTAAAGTGAGCATAAGGGTGGATTGTTGGGCAGATAAAATATATTATGCTCACTTTGTTAAAGATGGTGCTGCCCAATGGAAGCCAGTCACCCAGGTGATATTATTTGCCCTTATGCTTGTGATGGCTGTGGGGGAAAAGTTGTAATGTGGGCAGGCCGGGTTGTTATAGCCTAAGGCTTAGTTTAAGAGTAAGCTCTCCTCCACACCCTTGATTTATTGGATGATGTAGGGTGGTGCACTCTCCTGAGGGATTCCATTATGCCTCAGATGGGTGGCTTTGTATCAGAGACTTTCTTGTATGTATAATTGGATTAAAGGTTTGGATTTTCTAGGCTATAAACTGGGGCAGTCTGGGAGCTTGATCTCTCTCTCTCTTGGTTCCTGAGGTTGGTATTAGAGAGGAGAGCAGAGTAAGGCCACGTGAAGGCCAGGAGAAGCAGCTGAGATGGCAGAGTGCTGAGGAAGAAGCCAGTTTGTTAAGAGTTTGTACAGGAGGAGATGGGAAACAGGTGAATAAGTCTGGTGAGCTAGAAACGTTTGATTCTAGGAAACTCGGATAAGTCAGTAGCTTTGTGAGCACTGAATGTGTGGGTTTTGGAGCCCAGTGTGTGTTTTTGCTTGCCCGCCCGGTGCAAGCTAGAATTAAAGCTGATGGCTCACCAGTTTTTGGCTCCTGTGTTTCATTGCCATCTGTCCGAATCCAATGCGAACCTGCGTGGGTCAGGCTGCTGTGATAACGGCCCCGGCTACTGGCTTTACACAGGGACAGAGAGAAAGTCAGAGAGAGGGATATATAGGGACAGACAGATAGGAACGGAGAGAGGTGAGAAGCACCAATCATTAGTTTTTTGTTGCTGTTGTGACACCATAGTTGTTGATTGATTGCTTTCTCACATGTGCCTTGACCATGGGCCTTCAGCAGACCGAGCAACCCCTTGCTGGAGCCAGCGACCTTGGGTCCAAGCTGGCAAGCTTCTGCTCAAGCCAGATGGTCCCGCGCTCCAGCTGGCGACCTCGGGGTCTCAAACCTGGGTCTTCCGCATCCCAGTCTGACGCGCTATCCACTGCGCCACCGCCTGGTTAGGCTAAACGTCTCTCTATAGGGATGCTCATACTTTTTCAGCTTGCGAGCTACTTATAAGATGACCAAGTCAAAATGATCTACCTACAATAAAAATACAAAACATAAATTTATTTCTTCTATGTTATCATTATTTAAGTTACTATTATTACTATTAATATTGTGTATTCTTCTTTCACTTTTCTCCTTCTCAGCTCTCTTTTCGAAGGGAAGTCAATGTCATACTTTTTATGAACAGTCCGAAAAAGCTGCTCCACATTTCCCTTCTTTGGAATAGCAATGGCACACAGACAGATGAGGCAAATGCACTTGGAATATGACATAGTGAAAAAATCCCCTCCCATTCTGTATGAAAGTGGTAGGTTTTAGGCTTCTTACTCGGACCAACTACGGCACTCATTTTTATACCCTTTGTTGTATTTAGTTTAAATAAATTGAAGGCTAACTACGCAGCAATGTAAGTGAACAAGTTAGAGGGGTTTAATGCACATGCGTAGGGTGTCAAAAGTTCAGACGTCAGATTGGCTACCCTTTATGCCAATCAAAACATGTCTTTTTAATGTCATGTGATCTACTCACACTTTCTTCGCGATTGACCAGTAGATCGCGATTGACGTATTGAGCACCCCTGTAATATTTCCTCATCTAAGAAAGTTTCCTGACCTAAAACGACAATACCAACTTCCTATGATTATTGTGAGAATTAAAGAAAACAACCAATGTAAAGAGCTTTCTTATCATCTTATCATTATTATCATTATTGATTTCTGCATAACTTTATTCTTGGCTTCCTATTATAATTGTATCTCTCTTTCCTTTTGCCTGAATACTTATTCCCTCCTTTTATTTTATGTTAGTATTTCTAAAAGCTGCTTAAAGTTATCATTGGAACAGTGTCCTTTATAAGTTACTGATATAAATGTAAATTAAACAAGAATACTTCGCCACCTCAGTGTTAAATCCCACTGTGGAATCCTGGTGCAGGGAAAGCTTAGCCACAAGCAGCTTGTACCATTGGACTCGGGGGGTAACTGAATGGCAATGGGGTTTGAGTTATATGTGGCGGGAGAGACTCTTCGCCCACCCTTTGCTGTAGCTCATCTGAGGGCCAGAACTCAGCTGAGCCCAGGAAGAGGAGCAGGGTGATAACAGGGTGGGTCCCCTGCCACATCCCTGCATTCAGGACAGGAGGAGAGGAGCATGCGGCCAAGGGCCCTGCTTCCAAGCAGCGCCAACCAATGGCTGCTGTCAGAGAGAATTTGGGAAGGAATAAGGAGAAAAGAGAAGTCAAATTTGAAGAGTGGAAAATGAATAAGCTAATGAGGTATGAGCATCATAACAATAGCCACAGGGAGTAAATATCATACTTCACAAGTCCCTTTTGTAGGGCAAGGAGCTCAACAGTTTGTGCTCCAGTTTCTTCATCTGAGAAATAGTGATTAGGGGTGAGGAGGTGAAGAGAGGACCTAACTTGCTTTTTTCTTGGTCCTGGTGACCTATCTGCTGACCCTATGTTTGCTTGAGTTCTTTCAGAAGCAGATCTCGAATGCAGTATCTTGTTTGGGAGGTGCAGGTGTAGAAAATACCCATAGAGAAGTGGGAAAGGACAAGCAGACAATAAATTAGACAACTGGAGCTTACTTCTTCAGGCTGTTCTGGAATAAGAAATGCAAACCTACCTCTCAGCATCTTTCTACATGAAGTGGGGAGGATGCTAGGGTGATTGTACACATGCTCCAGGGACACAAATGCCCGCACTTCCAGCCGGCTTCGCGTGGTCACCAGGAAATGCTGCTTTGCCAACTTGGTGGGATGAAGAATTCTCAGGCCCAAACATGTGGCCCCTGGCAGTGAGAAGCCAGCTGGAGTGAACAGCAAGGGCAGGGGGATGCTCAGGCGTGTTTCCAACATCTGCTACAGACCCCTACGCAGTATAATGTTTTGAAATGCATAAAATAAAATTCATAGAATTACAAAGAAAACCAATTATATTGAAATTCAGTTCTATCCACAGACCTCTTGGGAGACCCCACGTTAAGAAGCCCGGCTAAGGTTTCTTTTCAATGTGAAATTATATGGTTTTATGACCTAAGAGCATGGATTGTGTTACTCTGCCAGGAGGTGGTTGTGTAGAGCTCTATACAGTCCTTACAGAAACAATTTCAGATGAAAAATGCACTTGCCCAACCTGACAATCCCCTGCAGCTCCGAGACTATGAATGATGCTGCTGGCCTCCCTCACTCTCTTTTTATTTATGACAGTGTTTTGTTTTGCTTTGTTTATGTTTCTGAATTTGTAACATGGCCTTTTGTTGGCCCCAAAAACACTGAGGCAGCAATCTGCCCACATCGCCCTGGAGGGCACACTGCCCTCCTGAGCTGTCCCAGGGAGCTGCATCTTTAACATTGTGTCTGAAGCACGAGGTCCCAAAGCCCTTCTGCCATGAGCCACAGCAGGCCAGAGTCCATCCCGTGGCATCATGATGCTAACAGGTGTCCATGTGTGGGGCCGGGAGCAGCCACCCCCTGGGAGCTGCATGCCACAGAGACAGCATCCACCTCCTAATGTGCCTCCATGGCCCTGTTACTCACAGCTAAATTACAGTATTATGACTTCATTGTTGAGTCCCAATTCTCCTAATTATAGCCTAGAGATCTATTATTTGATTTGGTAACACCAAGTGCTTCTTTTCTAAATCGTGTAATCTCTTGTAGCTTATTAATGTCAGGTTTGCGCACACGCGGGGACTTGGTTGTTTGCCAGCCAGAATCAAATTTTCAAATTTTCACTGTGTTATGTTACAGGGCTTTGCTTGTTACAATCTAATTATATTGGCACTGAAATGCCGAAAACCAATTTATATCAGAAAGCACTTTAACTCTTTCTTTGGAGTGAATTTACATGCCTAAGTGTCTGCCACACCATAGGTCTTTTTGTTTTTCCATTGGGAAATTCCTTCTGGGCAAGAGGTAGAAGAAACAGTCCCTCTCTGATAAAAAGTCTGCTGTTTGTGGACAAGAACTGTGTGAACATGGCCATTCTCCTGCTTGAAGCATGGGGAGGGGAAGGAGCATGCTTCTCCATCTCCCTGGGGCTCCTCCAGGCCTCCCTGCTGGGAGAGCCCCTCACTCAGAAACCTCTCTCCTGGTGGGTGTGAGCTGGTGACAGTATAGTCCCTGGCCTCTGACCAGCCTTCTCCCTGCCCCCTTCTTTCCTTCAGATGTATTTTCCTGTGCTCCTTTCTACTAGGGGCCCAATGGATCCCTTGCCCTAAGACACTGTCCTTTGAAGACCAGAAGGGTCTTGCTGCTATAGAAGTTGCTCCAGCAGTGGGACCACCCTCATCATCCTGCGGATGAGTCCTGTGGTGACTACATCTGGCCATCAGGGTATTTGTCTCGCCACTCTGTCTATCTCCCTAGTAATGACCGCGGCTTTCTGACCCCAGGAATGCTGTTCCTTGTCAGACTGTCTTCTCTAGGAAATACTATCTATATCTAAACCATTCAGCATTCTACCTTTGAAAAGGACTCCAACTTCCTCTAGCTTTTAAAAGACTGTTTTATTTTTTTCTAATTTTTCTTTTAGTAGTTTTAGGTTTTCAGGCAAATTGAGAAGAAGGTACGGAGATGTGTTGTAGATCTGTCCCTCCCCCCCCCGCCCCCCATGCATAGCCTCCCCCGTTACCAGCGTGCCCTCCCCAGAGTGCTACCTCTGTGACCGGGCTCCAACGGCTCTCCATCTCACTGGGAGCCAAGCATCTGCTCCCTCATTAACTCCAGCCACAGTTCCTTCCCCCTGTCCCGTACCCCTCTGACTCTCTTTCCAGTTCTATGATATTTGTACATTTCCTTTGTCTGTATGTTCTTGGTATTTCTGACTCCACCTCACACTTCACGTCTCATCTAAAATGTCACTTCTTGGAGAACTTCTATTCCCTCTCTCTACCCAGGTGCAGCCCACCACCCCATTTCATTTATGCTACCTGCATTTATTTGTTTCCTTCCTTATTGTCTCTCCTCCTGCTCCTGCCCACGACTCCGAGATCCATGAGGGCAGGGATTCTGCTTCATTCACTGTTGAACTTCCAGTGCTAAGCCCAGTGCCTTGCATATAGATCGAGATCAATAAACAGCTGTTAATAAAGGAGTAAATAGATCCCAGAAAAATGATATCCTTTGCCTTACATTGGAGAAGAATCACTATGCTTTGGACCTGCCTGGCTCTCACTCTTCCTTCCATGCTCCCACCCAGAGGGCCTGCTTCATTCTGCCCAAGGCTACAGGGCTTGGTCAGTTCTCCGTCCCTAAGAAGGGATCCAAGGAGTCACTGCAGCTTGGCAACACCATGGCTGCGTGTCTCCATCCCAACTTCTCCTCTGAAGCCTGAGCTGGTCACTCAGATTCCATCTGAACCAAATGTTGCATCCTCCAAGGCACCGTCCCTGGCCCTTCTCTGGAGAAGGTTCTCATGTGGGGCCCACATGTGTCACCTCATCAAGGGGCCTAGTGGCAGCTAAGTACCCATCAGTGGCCATGTTGAAGATCACTCCTATTTATCTTAAGTGAGGGATGAAGTAGAGCGAGGTCAGAAACCCCTCCTTTCGCAGCAGTCACTAAGTCGCTGAAGGGGCAGATAAATGGGAAACAGACAAGACCTTTCTTGAAGCAGGGAGAGAGGCTAGCCAGGCACTCACTGCTTTATGGAAGAGAACCACGAAAACAGTCACATGATGAAACTGTGCACTGCATGGCTCTGAATAAGACAAGTGCAGACCTGACCTGTGGGCTGAGGTGGCGACTTAATCTCAACTCTAATAAACCATTCAAATTTATAGAATTAGCCCATCCCTTTTTGCTCCTACTGCTAAGATTTTCTCCAGAAGAGTGGCTCCAGCCTGACCAGGCAGTGGCACAGTGGATAGGGCATCAGACTGGGATGTGGAGTACCCAGGTTCGAGACCCCGAGGTCGCCAGCTTGAGCACAGGCCCATCTGGCTGGAGCAAAAACTAGCCAGCTTGGACCCAAGGTTGCTGGCTCCAGCAAGGGGTTGCTCGGTCTGCTGAAGGCCCACAGTCAAGGCACACGTGAGAAAGCAATCAATGAACAACTAAGGTGTCACAACGAAAAATACTGATGATTGATGCTTCTCATCTCTCTCTGTTCCTGTCTGTTTGTCCCTGTCTATCCCTCTCTCTGACTCTCTCTGTCCCTGGGAAAAAATAAAAAGAAGAAGAGTGGCTCCAGGGAATATCCCTGATACATTTAGGATTGGAGAGGTGCCCTTTATTCAGAAACCCCAGCCAAACAGAAGACACAAAGGTAGAACCCTATGCTAGGACTTGCCTGGAAGAAGGCCTTGAAACACGTCACAAGTCTTGGGGAGGGGATGGGGTAGGTGGGTATGAGTGGGTGGGGGGTTGTCTCTCATTCAGTCTGCTATATTCACTCTGCTTTCTTTTCACTGCTATATGTTTGCCCAAACTACTCCCTCCGCTAGAGTGCTCTCCTGCTCCCATCCCATTTCTGCTTGGAGAACTTGAACCCATTGTTCACAGTCTGATAGACAAATCATCTGCTCAAAGGAGTATTCTCAGACCCACTGGTCCCAAAGTAACTTGCTTGTGCTGTTTATAGGATGATCATACAGCCCAGTTTGCTTGGTACAGTCCTGGTTTTTGTCTGTTGTTCCAGCACTTACTAATAGCATCCTTTCCCTCTCAAGTGTCCCAAGTGAACAATGGCGCGTATGGTGTGGTGGGTACACTCTCTGGGGATCCCTAGTTAAGTCATGCCCATTGCTCATTGTCTGCCCCTTGCAGACTGGCAGAACTGGTGACTTCCTTCTGGCCAACAGACTATAGCAAAGGTGATGGGCCAGTCCTCCCTTGAGGATGGTCGCTCCCTTGATATGTTATACTTTATGAAGAGAGCAGCTCCTCTGTGGGCCTTGAAGAAGCTAGCTGCTATCACGTGAACTGCCAGTGGAACAGGCCACAGGAACTGTGGGCAGAAACTGTGAGCAGCCTCAAGGAGCTGAAGGCCTCAGTCTTCCAGATGCAAGGGACTGAATTCTGCCAGCAATCACAAGGGCTAGAGGAGCACCCTGAGCTCCAGAAAGGAAAACTGCTGACTCCTGACTGCAGCCTTTGAGACCCTGAGCAGAGGACCCAGCTGACCTGTGCCTGGGCTTTTGACCCTTGGACACTGTGAGATAACACATAGATGTCGGTTTAAACCACTAAAATTTGTGGTCATTCATTTGTGGTAATCAAAACTGACACGTTTGGTTGCCCTAGTTATAACACTAACCAAAGGCTCCTAAGGTCTTATTTCCCTGAGAGACTGGTGTTTCTTAAAGCTGGGTGAGTATGATATCTACCTCTCTAGTTTCCCTACATTCACAGGGCACTACTAACTCCTTTGTCGAACCTACCAGGAAGTATAGCACAGTGCTTAAACAGAGCAAGGTCACTGGCATCATACTACCCTTTTTTGCATCCCAGGTCCATCACTCAATACCTATGTGACTTTAAACAAATTACTTAGCCCCTTAGGGCTTCAGTTTTCTCCTCTGCCGAAGGGTATTACAAAACAATACTTTCCTCTGTCAAAGTTATTGTGAGGATAAATTAAATTAGTGTAAAGTACTTGCAACAGTTGGCACAAATGCTATGTAAATTTAGTACTCCTTGCATCCTTTCTTTCATTTAATCCTTATGTCAACTCTGTTATTATTAACTCCATGTACAGAACAAGAAACAGGCTCAGAGACCTCAAGTAATGTTCTCAAAATTGCACAACAAGTAAACAGAAAGACTCAAACCATATCCATACGTGCTTTTTTTTCCAGACTGCCCACACTTGCATCCTTTGTCAATGCACATTTTGAAAACAAAACAAAGAGAACTTTTCCCAGAAGTCCATAGTGAACTTCCCAAGAACCAGGGCACAGACACACAGATGTCAAGTTTGGCTAAAGCTCGTGTTCTGGAGGCAGGCACCACTTCAGGCATGGGTGGATTTCTAGAAGCAAAGGCAGACAATATAGACAGTTTAGTGGGAGATGGTGACCCTTAAATGAGTCCCAGGGCCCATTAAGCTGCCACACCGCCTGACAAATGACAGGGACCTTTAGCCAATTCCAGTCTACTAAAACCTGGATATTTAGGTAAGCACAGATTATCGGATCCATAGATAATTTGCTACCTGCTAACTTTTAATGTGTTTCTGAACACTCCTGAGTTGCTCATTAATTGTAAGTGTCTGTAAGCTTATTGTGTTGTAAACTAAGCCTGACAGCACAATAGGATCCCATAAAAGAAAGTGGCCTCTTTGCCAGCCAGTGTGGGAGCTGAGAAAGAGCCAGCATGCAAATCAGCCCGGAGATAATTGACAAGATTGCTGGGATGCATGCAAGCCCCTTATCTGAGTGAGTTTTATGTCCCTGTCCTTAGGTAACCAGCAGAGATACAAGCTGTGATGATAAGGTGATTCTAACCACATTTACCATGGTAGAGCGACAGGGTCAGGAACCCTGGCACAGTAATTGGTGAAATCCATGAAGGCCATGGCCTGACAAGGCTGAAATCCATTTGTTATTTTCTGCTTGGAAAGTCCTTGCTCCTTCTCTAGACTGGCGAGTTCCAAGTCATCTTTCAAGACCAGTCAGTTCCCCCTTAAAGCTCCGTGGACTTCACCAGGGTAAGTATTGCCTCTTCTGTGCTCTGAGAGCCACTTGGAGCTTTTTTTTGGAATAGCTCTAATTATGTGGGTATCTGACACGCTGGCCCTTCCCTCAAACCCAAACAAGTGCAGAATTCAAAATTCTTTATGGATGCTCTCCCAAAACACACATTTTTATGGATGCACAACTCATCATGTGAGCGATGCAGGCTTGTGAATAACACAGGGCCATCAGGACCAGGTTGCATCATTCAGGGCCTTGGCTTCTACACCTTAGTTTGTTCTTTCCCTTCTGGGCCCTCAGGAGAGAACATACTACTATTTTTACCTCACAGGTAGGGGAGTGAGAGAACCCAAAGTCTTGGGTCCCAGGCCACCTCTTCTCCTACCAGACTTTTCAAATAATCTTTTTTTTGACTAAGGTAAGTTTCTAAGGAAAATTATCTTATACAAGATGAAAATATTTTATTTGTATTGCTCTTGCTGTACATATCATATGCATATTATTGTAGATATGGGACTCCAGAGGGGGCAAAAATCTATACTTTACACTTAATAGCTATGCAGCTATATTCCTTTAGTGCAGGCCAAATCTCTGCAACAAATAGAACCAAATAGTATATAACAGTGCAAACACATTGTAATATTATTTTTCACTCACATAGTAATTTCAAGTAATTGTTCAGGGTGGTAGTCAGCTCTCTCCACCGTAGCAACTTAGGGCTCTAGCCTTCTTCCATATTGAGATTCCGTTTTTGTACAGGGTATCTTCCTCATCTGCACTAAAGTGACAGAAACAAAAAGATGGAGTGGGCCACGTGGGAGGTTTTATTGCACAAGCCTGCAAAAGGCAAATATGTCACTTCCATTCATAGTACACTGGCTAGAATTTAGCCACATAGTCATGGCAACAGCAAGGGCTGCTGGGAAATGCCATTCACTATTGTTGGGCAGATGAAATATATTATGGTCACTTTGTTAAAGATGGCGCTGTCCACATGCAAGTTTTAAGAGTAAGCTTTTCCCCACACCCTTGACTGATTGGATGATTTGGGGTGGTGCACTCTCATGAGGAATGCTCCCATTATGCCTGAGATAAGGGACTTTGTATCAGAGACTTTCTTGTTTGTAGATTGGATTAAAGGTTTTAAATGTACACTATAAAGTGGGGCAGGCCTGGAGCTTGCTCACTCTTGGTTCCTGAAGTTAGCATTAGAGGGGAGAGCAGATTAAGGCCACATGGAGGCCAGGAGAAGCAGCCAAGATGGCAGAGTGCTGAGGGAGAAGAGAGTTTGTGCAGAGTTTGTGCTGGAGAAGGAGATGGGAAACAGAGGTGAATAAGTCTGGTGAGCTAGAAACCTTTTGATTCTAGGAAACTCGGATAAGTCAGTAGCTTCGTGAGCACTGAGTGAGTGGGTTTGGGAGCCCAGTGTGTGTTTTTACTTGCCCGCCGGGTGCAAGCTAGGATTAAAGCTGATGGCTCACCAGTTTTTGGCTCCGTAGTTTTATTACTGACTGTCCGAATCTAATGGGAACCTGCACTGGCCAGGCAGCTGTGATGGTGGCCTTGGCCACTGGCTTTACAGCTATATCCCCAGGAAGGAGAGAAAATGGATTTTAGTAGAAAGCAAGCACTCTGTGCCACATAAACCCAGGTTAGTTTCCTGCTTTGTCCCCCTCCCACGCCCTCTGCAGAAAGGATGTACCGAGCCCTCCCACTGGCATCCCTCATATTTGAATCATTCCTGAGAAGTTCCTTGTTCCAGGTGTTTTTTTATATTATATCATCTATTTTCCACTTATTTTCATAATGATTTTGGAGATATATTACCAAACACAGAATACAAGTCTTACTTATGATTCTTATATTTATACCAAACAGCACCATAACTTTGCCAATAGAATTTGATTCCTTCCACCAAAACCCTGCTATATGGTAACCAAGCACACAGTTGGTGTCTGTTTTTACACAATCAATTTCAATAAATTAGAGTGTGAAAATATAGCACACAGCAAATGGCCATTTCCCTAACTCCATGGGGCATGACTGACCCATCTGCCACAACTGCTTGGCCTTTGTTCTAGCAGATAGCAAGAATCCCCGACTTCCAAAGCCTCTTGAAGATCATTTTTCAGATGCTTCCAGGCAATGCCTTGACAGGTAACCAGCTTACTCTCTCTCCAAATGGAATTTCTAGGTAATGGGCCATTTGAGATTATTACTGTTTGGCCAAACATTTTCTGAGCTCAGTGAGCAGGGCTTCAACAACTGCTTCAGGAAATGACTGCCACGATTTACTCAAACGTGGGGTTCCTGAAACACTGCTGCTATCTGCTCTTGTTGATAATGCACAATGTAAGACAAATCCATGTAAAGCCCTTTATCTGCCCTTCAGCTATTGTCAAACCAGCCTGAGAAAGTTAAACAGCAGGGATGAGCCAAAGGAAAATATTTGCTCTTTGTTTTGTTTATTTTTAAATCTTTGTTTCAATCTTTTTTTAAAAGATTTTATTTATTCACTTTAGAGAGAGGAGATAGAGAAGGAGAGAGGGTGGGAGAGAGAGAAGGGGGGAGTAGCAGGAAGCATCAACTCCCATATGTGCTTGGACCAGGCAAGCCCAAGGTTTTGAACAGGAGACCTCACCATTTCAAGTAGGTGCTTTATCCACTGTGCCACCATAGGTCACAGGCAGCTCTTTGTTTTATATTTAATTTAAAATGTTTGCAGCTGAATATTATAGAATGGCTTTCTAAAAATGGCTTCAAAATATTCATTCAGCTTCCATGACAAGAAATTGAAAAACAGGGCTTTGGGTCAGCTTCTTTGTAATTCCTTGGCTTTCTCCTCATGGTCACAACGTGGCTGTTGTGGTACCATGCATCACATCCTTCTACAACATCTAAAACAGCAAGTAAGCAATAGGCCTTTCCCTTGGGGTATTCTCTTTCTTTTTATCAGGGAGTTTCTCTGCACACTCATTCCAGTGCACTGCTTCTTAAGTCTCATTTGTTTGTAGACCAATCATTACCAAACAGGAATGGAAATAAGCATGACTGGCTTAGAATTAGAATGATTCATGTCCTGGGGATAAATACATTGCCCCAAATTTTGTTTGTTACCTGGACAAAATTTGGGATAATTGCTGGATAAGCAATCAATGCTATTTTCCACATTCTGTGAGAAGTTTCTTGATTTTTTATTGTACTAAGCCAGATGAAAAACAAAACAAAACACTATTTCTGAACATTATCATTCATGTTCATCAACAGAAAAAAGGTTTTATAAATTATGGTTTAATGCTACAATCTTACCTTTCACTGAAGCATTTCTTTTTATTGCGAAAATAACAACTACAATTACTGACTGCTTTCTATGTGCCCAACACTATATTAAGTGATTTATATGCATCAGCTGATTAAAGTCAGCAGTTAAACAAAAGGAGGTTGGTACTGTGAGAGCCTCATTTTTCACATAAGAAACCTGAATCTTAACATAGCTAAGTGCCTTTGCTTATGCTCAGACAGGTGGTAAACTATAAATTTGGGTAAATTTGAACCCAAGACCTCCCTGGTTTCAGAGTCTGAGATCTAAAGCATTATACTCTGTTGGGTTTGATTCCAACATTAAAAAGTGCTCTTTATGCATGTACCTCTATTATGAATTTATAGATTTCAAGACATGAAAAACTTTGCATTTAGTAGGCCTTCTATAAGAAGATTAAAGCAATACACCTAACATGATTTTGGATTTCTGGAAAGGTCATAGGTAGTTTTATATTCATTTGCTGTCATTTTCTTCAGTCAGAGATTGATACCCTTTTTCTTTCCCTTTATATACCCTTCATTTTTTAATGCTTAACTTTTTTCTTTTGCAAATCTTTTGGTTCTAATATATCCGAGCTTTGGTCAGAAACCATCTTGTAGGAAGGGGGTGGGGTAAAAACAAGTATACGGGGATAAGAATATACAGTCTGAAGGTCAAAGATTAAGAAGTACTGATATCCAGAAATTATTTTGAAATAAACCAAAAACCAAGTTAAATTTTTGCATGCAAGGAAGAGAGAATGAATGGATCAATAAATATGTGAGAAAGCAAACACTACTGTAAAATGTTAATAGTAAAATAAGTTGTGGGTGTATGGGTTTCACTATACAATTCTTTCAACTTTTCTGTGGTTTTCATTGTAAAATGTTGGGAAATAAGTCAATAATAATCTAGATTCATTTTTATAGAAGAAGCTCACATAAAGATCATTCTTTCTAAGTAACAAGAGGTAAGCAGAAGCCATATAACGAAGAGTTTTCTATACCAGGATAAAAAGAAGTGGAGTTCAGTCCTCAAGGTAACTGAGGGGCTGGAAGATTTCAGTAGAAGACTAAACTGTAAGACAGATCTGGAGACGTGGTGGAGGAAGGTGGGAGCAAGGTGGGCAGTGAGATCTATCAGGGGCTGCTGGAATAATCCAGAGGAGAGCAAGATAATAGTGTCTGAAAAAAGGTGGCCACAGTGGGTAGAGGGACAGACATAAATTCAATAAAAACCCAATAGAGAAATAAGGAAGACTTGATATCTGAAGGTATGTGGGGACATGGAAATATCTAGTATGACTCAGGTTTCGGGCTTGGGGCAGCGGGAATGGTGAGATCATTCTCTCGGATGGAGTATAGGTAGATCCTTACTGCTGAGCTGGCAGCAAAGAGAAGTACCCATTCATTTGGCACTGACCCATTTCCTTTTGGGAAACCCTCCAGCCCTACTATGTCCTGGAATCTGTTGACACTCTAGATTTCTCCTGCATGGATATTTTTCCTTTTCCTGCTTCCAAATGAAGTGAACCCATGCTCTCTGTCTTCCTGTATGTTCAGAGCCCACTGAGAAAGAGCACTACAAATGGCTTCTGAAATGCTTTCCAAGCCATGTGGGCACAGAATGGGGGTGGGGAAGCCTCTTGACAGAGGTCCAGCCCTGACTCCTGGGTCACACCTGAGTCTGCTGTCTCTAAGAAACAAACCCAGGGCTACCTCACATTATTATGAAATTTAAATTGTTTCTGAGGACCTCGAAGTGGGAAAATGAAATTGTTTTCAGCTTTATTTGGGGTCATAATAAAATAGCTATTTGGGGAGAATTGTGTTATTCTTAGATAAACAAGGGACAGAAATATTTTTATAGTTTGCCAGGAAAACAGCAATGGGAATTTTCACAAGAGAAACAATCAAGGAGATGAGGGCTTCCAGGCTGAATAGCTCAGTTGGTTGGAGCATCATTCCAATACACCAAAGTTGCAGGTTTGATCCTTGGTCAGGGCACATACAAGAATCAACCAATGAATGCATAAATAGGTGAGACAACAAATTGATGTCTCTCTCTCCCACTTCTTCTCTTTCTCTAACAATCAATAGATTTAAAAAAAAAAAGACAGGGCATTCATATTTGCTCTTGCTTGGACATCACACATAAACAAGGTATTTGGTCTCTACCAAGCTGAGCAAGTGGCAAGACAGACTTCTAGTCTGCTTTCCTAGTTATATCAGTTCCCTACAGTGGCTTCCACTAAGCTGCTGGGCCTCGTGCCTCTTTTGTGTGCCTCCCTCCCAGCTTCCTTGTTGAAATTAGTGGTTATACCCCGAAATGAGAGTCAGCCTACTTACAATGGGCACCAACCATACACACTCAGCATACACAGAATGTTCTTACACATCACCTCCTCACAGAAACTCTGTAAGGTAAAGGATGACATTCTTGTTTCCTAGATGGAAAAACTGAGACTTGGAGGCAAAATGACTTGCTCCAGACCTCACAACTGGCAAGTACAAATTCCTCTAAAATTCTTTCCCCTACTCCAAGTTGCTGATTCTCCCCTTGGGGTCCAGGCCTGTGTAGGATACCACTGACAGGCACTGTCTAGTAAAAACCATGCAGAATTCAGTGACCAAGCCCTGTGATCTGGGGAAACCTTGAACCTAAAAGGTTAGACTTTGTAAGGAATAATTCTTAGAATGTATATTAAATGTTTATTAAAGAGTAAGGGCTCAAAACAAATTTGTTCCCTAATGAGGCATCTGTTAGTTTATTCTAGGATGACATAATGTCTTAGCTCTAATGGAGATCTTTTTTTGTGTGTGTGACAGAGACAGAGAGAGACAGAGAGAGGGACAGATAGGGACAGACAGACAGACAGGATGAGAAAGATAAAAAGCACCACTTTGTTGCGGCATCTCAGTTGTTAATTGATTGCTTTCTCATATGTGCCTTGACCGGGGGCCACAGCAGACCAAGTGACCCATTTGCTCAAGGCAGTGATCTTGGGTTCAAGCTGGTGAGCTATGCTTAAACCAGGTGAGCCCACACTCAAGCCAGTGACCTTGGGATCCAAGTGACCTTTGGGCTCAATCCAGTGACCATGAGGTCATGTTTATGATCCCACACACCAGTGACACAGAGTTCAAGCTGGTGAGCTCACACTCAAATTGGTGACCTTGAGGTTTCCAACCTGGATCCTCTGCATCCCAGTCTGATGCACCGTCTGAAGATTTAAAAATATATGTATATTTTTAAATGGTTCTTAAGGAAGGCAACTCCCAAAGATATCCTGGAGTAAGAAGGGGAGGGTACTTTGGGCTCATGGCCTTGGAGTAACTTGACAAATCTCATGGGGTATACAGCTCCTTGCTCACCCCATATGACAGATCAGTGTACCTTCACCCACCCCATTCTGGGCTTCAGCTTGTGCCCAAAGGCGGAGGCCAGCAGAAGCACATTTTTCTTTCTCA
This sequence comes from Rhynchonycteris naso, assembly GCA_037038555.1. Lineage (NCBI taxonomy): Eukaryota > Metazoa > Chordata > Mammalia > Chiroptera > Emballonuridae > Rhynchonycteris > Rhynchonycteris naso. The sequence goes on along the minus strand of CM072995.1, from coordinate 332,741,392 downwards.
TCCTGAAAACAAATGCACAGCTTCGTCTGATTGAGAGCGCATTATGTGTTAGTAGAGCACTTCCAGAAGTCCGTCTTTAATTCAGATCAGTATTCATCTCTGAAGTGATTGAAATGAGACAGCTTTTCTGACACTTAACTACTGGTTTTGAAGAAAGGTTGGATGGTCAATCCCCTGAGTTAGCAAGATACCATTTGTGACTAGGAATCTCCAGTCAGCTCCTTTCTAAGTGCTGCAGGAAGGCCCATGCCAGCCTCCCAACGCTGGCTCTTGGAGGAGAGAAGGCAGTGGGTACTGTGACAGAGCGCATAGGGCTCAGGGCATTTCCTTTGTATTTACTTACCGCTCAACCTTGGGTGAGTCGACTCAGAAGGAAGCTGGGGAGGGGAGGGCACGTGTTGCCTCCTAACTCCCAGCCTTAGCTCTCCTAGGCCGAGTTTTGAACCTACCGACTAGAATTGATCCCAAATTACATGCCTCTCCCTTTAACTCTCTTTCAAGTTACACATTTAAAGGCCTTGCTTAGAGACTTCACAGACATAAAGTATTTGAAATCTTTGGTTTTCCAATAATAAATAAAACAGAGATTAGAGTAAAAGCTGCTGAAATCTCAGAAATCTGCCCCCAGTTTATCGTAAATTTCTTTATGTATTCAGATGCTTTGGATAAACATTAAAGTCTTTGGCCCATATTTATGATTTTGAACACTGCCTAGGCTTTTTACAAATGCATCAATAATTGGCATGGGAACAGGGACCTACTTTAGCTGATGCCCCAACTATTGGCCTCTCTTGGCAGTAACTTCTGATACTTATGAGGAATGAAAAGCATTGTGAAAAAATCCACAGATTTTTCTCATGTGTCCTGAGAACTCAGAAGCCCTTGGAGAAGAAAATTATCCTTAAATTATCACCAGGAGACAAAGGGAGACAAAAGAGGTGATATAGATGTTCCCCTATTTAACAGGATAGGAAGGGTTGGTGCTTTGGGGATCCGGGGCAAGTTGCTCATGTAGGGTCTTATCAGGGACATCCGGAGACCCACTTGACTCTCAATATCTTCTTTTGCATCTAGACTGTATTCAACAATAAGGCCTTCCTTACCCTGGCCCATCACTAAATAGATGAGTCAGTGGCACAAGAAGATAGTTTGGAGAGTGTTTGAGATTGGGGTAGGAGAAGAAAAGCCAGAGATATGAAGGACATACTTCATCACCTTTATTCCTGACCTTCTGCTTGGAACTATGACACTGATGACACTGTACACAGATCATTGACAGAGATCAAATGCAGATCAGGGTGACCAGGATGCAGAGGGGATGACAAATCATGCCACGAGGAAAAGCTGAAGAGTGCAGGCCCATTTAATATAGAAGAAAATATGGCACAGGGGCAATGAGAGTTGCTTGTCAATATCCGAAGGGTGACTGTGAGGATGACATGATCTTCAGGGTCAGAGAACCAGAACTTGAAAGATACAAAGGAAAATATTACCACAATAGTTTAAGGGTCCCAACAGTGAAGGGAGGGAAAAATGGACTAGTGCCATTTATTGAGCACCCACTATGAGCCAGGGTTTGTATGAGGCATCTTGTGTGCTTTTGATCCTAAAGTCCTCACCTTGTTTCTGAAAGTTTATATGATGAGGAAAGTGAAAGTTACAGAATGTCTCTGAGATCCCAGAGCTAGTGAAAAGCTAGGGAAAAGCTTGAATTTGAACTTCTACAACTTCACACTGACCCTGTTACGGTGAGTGATCAAAGCAGTGTCTGCATGGCCTCATGTTGTGGGGATTGAAAGGATTCCTACATGAACCAGGGCTGGCACCGGCTGTTCTCTGAGGTTCCTGGCAGTTTTGAAGCTCTATGCACAGTGCTGGTGCACTGCAGAAGTGTGGCTGGAGAGCAGGCTGATGGCTGAGAAGAAGCAGAAGAAATGCCTCATGGGCAAGTCATCTATCTGTTCAGCAGAATAAAATGAATGACAAATAGGTCACTCCTAAGTGATTCCCTCCAACTGTACCCAACAATAAAATGCTTCACAAAGAAACCTGACAATTGGTTGTTAATTCAAAACATCCTTTTCTAAGTTGCCTGTAACTATAACCTAATTATTTCATGTTAGTGGTTTATAAAAAAAAAATAAAGAAAGTATAATCACATTAAATACAAATGTGCATTTCTCCTGCAATTTCTCCTTCTATTCTGATGTTCATTTTACCCTGTAGTCTTTTATGTTACCATCAGATTCTTAAACTACACACTGAACACTTATTTCTATAAAAGATCTAATGTAATTTCAAGAATTTAGAGGTTTTCCACTCTCTAATGAGGGAAACTCAGTGTTGGAAAACAGTCTAGACCAGTAGTTCTTAACCTGGATTCTATCGAACCCTAGGGGTTTAATGAGTCGGTCTCAGGGGTTTGGAGAAGCCTCTGCCGCGGAGGTAAAGACACACTTGTGTAAAGTCGTGATGACACGCCCTGCTTGGCCATCACTTGCTGCAGAGGATCACGTTACATTGCTTGGCCAACCAGTGCTGCGGGGAATTTAGTGCACGCAGTAGTCAATGGCTGTCGTAGTTGTAAGTCGTGTAGTTTCTTTCTAAATATTTTAATCTATATTAAATATGTCGAGCAAAAAAAGAAAGTGGTTGGATGAATATGTACCACATGGATTCACATGTAACACAGAATGGGATGGGAGTCAGCGTCCTATCTGCATGATATGCAATGCCAAGTTGAGCAACTCTAGTCTCGCACCGGCAAAACTAAATTTGGAAAAAAAAATTATTTATTTTACTTATCACTAAAGTAGGGTTTGCTGAACTCACATATGAAACTGTTGGGTTCGGTACCTCAAAAAAGGTTAAGAACCACTGGTCTAGACACTGGAGCACTGATTTCAGACAGCGTATACACTAGTAAGTAGCTGGCTAGTTAGCTTAGGCAACTCATTTAACTTCTTTGGACTTTGGTTTCCTCATCCATGAAATCAGATTATAATACTGACATTGCAATTCAATTGGGAGTATCATGAAATCATCTCCATACCCAGGAGATAACAATCTCCTCCCAGAATTTTTTCATGCCCCCTTGCAACTAACTACTTAAGAAACTTAAATTTTTATTTCCTTAATCTTTTTCAATATTTGTTATGAGATCAGTCCTCTTTTGCTCTTGAATGAAAACTTATGCTACCTCTTAAATTTCCTGAATACCTTTAGGTTTATCAGTTACTTAAAATCTTATGATACACTCTCAACTTGCAAATTAAAATGCCCAATCTCACATAATAGTGAAATTTCCCATCTAGATTTACCATACTGGCTTTTTCCCTTCTCCCACCTTGGGTCTGGGGCAGAGGGAAGGCTGTGGTGAGCATACAGGCATAGGTGTGGTCACTTTTTCTTTCCCCACAGTGGTTTTCCTCTTCTTATCCTTTCTTACTTTGCATACATCCACAGCTGGAGCATGATGATCCAGAAGAGGGAAAGGAAGCATGAGAGTTCTTACATGGGTGGGCATGTCAAATGAGGGCACAGTTGGGTTCTCCAGAGAACCCACCCCACACCCTCATTACTGGAGGTCTTCATCTGAAGCCGCCTTTCTGACAATGCTCCATTCCAGCTAGTTGTTTATACTTTTGCAGCCTCCTAACACTTGTTGGTGTCCCTGGTTTATTTCTACTAAGGTCTTTTCATCCCCGCACGCCCCTTGGATAAAATCTTAGATGGCCTCATTAGGCTCTCTCTCACATGGGCCCAATTGTGGTCCAGCTTTCTCTGCCTCTTCAAAGCTGAAGAGGTTACCCCAAATGTAGTTCTATCTCCTTGGCTCTTCCATGTGGCAACCAGTTGAACATAATATTGGCTTTATAGATTTATCAGATATGGTCATGCCACTGATGACCTCCCATCCCATGCCCAGAGGACACAAAGTAAGGTTCGCTAGTCATTTTTGAAGCTCCTCTATTTTGACTTGAAGTAAAGGTGGATGTACCCTTCACATCTCTCCATTAGGGAGCTGAGATTCAAAATACATAGACTTCTCAAAAATATCCATCTCTAAACTCCCACACAACTCATTGTTTTTTAAGTGAGAGGAGGGGAGATAGTGAGACTAATTCCCACATGTGCCCCGACCAGGATCCACCAGAAACCCCTGTCTGGAAGCTGATGCTTGAATCAATGGAGCTATTTTTAGTGCTGGAGGCTAACATGCTCAGACTAAGTGAGCTATACTCAGCTCCTGGCCTGATACTTGAACCAGTGAGCCACTGGCTGCAGAAGGGTAAGAAAAAGTGAAAGGGGAGAGTGAGGGGGAGAGAGCAGATGGTTGCTTCTCACATGTGCCCTGACCAAGAATCGAACCCAGGATGTCTAAATGTAAGGCTGATACTCTATCCACTGAGAAAACTGGCCAGGATCCATAACTCATTTTAACCTTTGTTGCAGGTGATATTTAAGTTTTATATGCCTTAACTCTGTTGCATATACCTTAACACTTTTGCAAAGCTTTTGCAAATCCTGCTTCATGGCTTCTCACCTCACCTTGGAATGTTGCATATACAGGTGCTTCTCAACTTACAGTGATAAATCCATCATAAATTGACAATATTGTAAGTCAAAAATGCATTTAATATACCTAACCTACTGAATATCAGAGCTTAGCCTAGTTTATCTTAAACATGCTCAAAACACTTACATTAGACTACAATTGGGCAAAATTATCTCACTGCTATTGCCTGGTATCACAAGAAAGTATCTTTACTGCATATTGTTAGCCCAGGAAAAGAACAAAATTCAAAATTTGAAACACAGTAACTACTGATTGCATACTGCATTTGCAACATCATAAGAAGGAAAAAAGAAAAGTTGGTAAGTAAAACCATGGTAAATTGGGGATCATCTGTATTGTCCTTGGCTAAAATTAAGAAAGAAAAACCCATTTTAACACTCTTTTATATAAGATACACATCATAGAGGCTAAATCAGGGGTCCCAAACTTTTTACACAGGGCCAGTTCACTGTCCCTCAGACCGTTGGAGGGTTGGACTATAAAAAAAAAACTATGAACAAATCCCTATGCACACTGCACATATCTTATTTTAAAGTAAAAAAACAAAACGGGAACAAGTACAATATTTAAAATAAAAAACAAGTAAATTTAAATCAACAAACTGACCAGTATTTCAATGGGAACTATGGGTGCGGATGCATCCTGTGGTCCTCTCACTGACCACCAATGAAATAGGTGCCCCTTTCGAAAGTGCGGGGGGGGGGGCAGATAAATGGCCTCAGGGGGCCACATGCAGCCTGAGGGCCGTAGTTTGGGGACTCCTGGGCTAGATGATTGAGATGGAACATGCAAAATTGTGTTCTTTTGAAGGCTTGAGCTCCTGGTTGGTTGTTATTCTCCTTTAAGACATTAAAAAAAGGTACGAAATGTGGACCGCCCTCCACTACAAATTCCAGCTTGTAGAATCACATAATTCCTCTCTTTCCCTGCCAAATATAACAAGAAATAAGATAATGATTGTTAGCAAAATATGCCTAGTATAGATGAGTAAAAGAAGGATTGAACAACACAGAAATAATTTATATTATATATATATATATATATATATATATATATATATATATATATATATATATTTATTTATTTCAGGAATAAGAGAATGATCTTTAGTCCGTGAGTGGTTCATCTTTGTACCTTCCTAAACTCCCGACACATAAGGGCTAATAAATATAGTTGATTTTGTCCCAAACATGTTCTCAGCTATTGACTTCTGGGGTATAGAAAAGGTCAGTTAGCTCCACAATTCACATGCCTGGCAGCTATTTGTTAGCTGAGACCAAATAATCTAAGAGTGTCCACTAAGGTTCATGTCCTCAACCTACAGTTGTCACCTTTTGCTTCCAGGCTCTCTCTTTCTGTTATTGAAGATTTGGAGATTTGATCACAATCCTTTCATTCCATAACGTCAGAAACGTTCAATAGCTACCTACCTCCCCTATCAAACAACCTAGTTTAATAATTTCTGGGCCTCCTTGATTCCTTTTATCACCCTCTCTGCACTGCTTCAGACCCACTTCTTATCACCTAAAACTGTTCCCACAGAAAAGTCCCTCTCCTGCTTCTTACTTTGACTACAGTCCTCAATTCTTCCCAGCAATCTCATCCCCTTCCTCTCCAGCCCACTTGTGCAGACTGCCACACGGTCCCTCCATTCTCTCTCCCACTTCCCTATCAAATATCCCATCAACCACGGCAATTACTTTCTCAAAGGCATCCTCAGTTTTCTGAACTTTCTATCTTTCTGCCTTATCTTTCTGATAAAACCTCGACTCTAGATCTCTTTCTCATTCTACTTATTCACCTTCTATACCTGTGCAGTGGAGCAATGTTGGAAAAAAACCAAATAATGATCAACTTTGGTAATCTACAAATTCATGGTCTTTAACCTCATTTTGGTCAATTTCCTCTAGTCTTTAAAATTATCTCATGCTTCCTCACTCTAAAGGCTTCCAAGTCGACCCCTCTTAATTCACCACCCCCACTCTTAGTTGAGGTCATTTTCTCATACTTTGTCAAGACTCTCCATGTGCTTGGGGCTTGGTATTTTGTAAAAGCTCTCAGGTGATTCTGATGTTGAGGACCACTGATCTGCAGAAACCCTGCAAACACCTGAAATCTGGGTTTGGCAAGCTGTCTCAGACCTCTGGTTTCATATCACCTTCCCTTATCCGGCTGGGTCCATCTTGGCTCCTTTTATCTCATTTTCCTCCACTAGGACTTGATGATGTAACTTTAGACTATTGACCTAGGTACAACAATAATATGACCCCATAATCTACTTGTGATCATCTCAACTACACATGCATAACTGCTGGCACAGGGCACCACGCTTCTGTGTGGTGGGACTGAGCTATAAATGCCTTTTAAAGTCAGGCTGCAGAATGAAGACTGTGCCAGCCTGGTTATTGTTATCTTGGCAGCATCCCACCGAGCCTTTGTCAGGATGACTCTCCATCCCTATAAATCTTTGGGTTAGTTTGTCAATGAGAAGGTGCATGAGATTTGGAATGTAAAAATGAAGTGGTCTTTCTTTTCAGAAGGTCGTGCTGGTCAGACACAGCAGGATTCCAGATCCCTTCTCGATTGCTTTTGGGTTTGTTTGTTTTCTTTTTGTATTTTCCCCTTCATTGTTGCATGAGTTGTAGAATGTTTCTGCTCCATCCAGTTCATAAGGATTCAACCTAATGAATATTTCCCTCGATATCAGATGGTAGCCATCTAGATCTTCATTTCTCCAACTGTTCCTACATTTGTGTAAGTCCTGGGTCCAATATTAATCCCCTTATTGTGGCTCGGTTTCCTTGACTGAACCTTGGCTGATATGCTGGGCAATGAAGAGCTTCCTCAAGGGTCGGGATTAGGTCACACAATAGAAGGAATACATAAGGAAAACTACATATTAGGAAGCCAGAAGCCCATCCTGAAGTGATATTGATAGATAACTCATTTTTTATATGTTCCTTCTTTGAAGATGTCACTGGAGATAGGTCCAATTACCTGAAGCAGACATCAGCTCTGTTGTCACTCTCCTCAACCCGAGGTTGAGGGTGTGTCAGTGTGGGTGGTTGTGTTGTCTGAGGACCTGTGGAAAAAAGACAGCACAGCTCTCTCTGTTTTTTGGGTTTTTTTTTTTTTTGTATTTTCCAAAGTTAGAAGTGGGGAGGCAGTCAGACAGACTCCCACATGAGCCTGCCTGGGATCCACCTGGCATGCCCACCAGGGGGCGATGCTCTGCCCATCTGGGGCATTTGCTCCGTTGCGACTGGAGCCATTCTAGCGCCTGAGGCAGAGGCCATGGAGCCATCCTCAGTGCCTGGGTCAACTTTGCTCCAATGGAGACTTGGCTGGGGAGGGGAAGAGAAAGATAAAGAGAAAAGAGAAGGGGAAGGGTGGAGAAACAGATGGGTACTTCTCCTGTGTGCTCTGGCTGGGAATCAAAACCAGGACTTCCACATGCCAGACCAACGCTCTACCACTGAGCCCACGGGCCAGGGCCACAGCTCTTTCTTTATGCCTGGTCCTGCTCTGTCATGGGTTCAGGAGAGAGTCCACATGGGATCTGGATCACCTGGCTCTACCTCTTGTCAATCATGTGAGCTTGAGCAAATAAATCACTCCTTTTCCTCGTGCTTGTTTCCTCATCTGTTAATTAGTCAAAGAAATTAATTATCCCAGAGGCACTTTTCAGCCTTAACTTTCCACAAGTTCATGAATCCATTAGGCAGTAGTTTGATTTGCTTGGCTCATAATTTCCCACCAGGCTGGACCTGTGATAAGGCCAGCAAGGGCTAGACCAAGACTAGAAACCTAAAACTTTCTCCTGGGCCTGTGGGGGGCATGACCTTATTCTGGGAATGGGTCCTGAGGGCAGCCAGGAAGGTGAGAACCCACAGGCACTAGAGAAACAAACAACAAAGTCAGGGCCCAGTGAAGGCTTGATCACACCAGCTGCTGACAGACAAATGGATGGACATGCCTCACTTGTGCCTCTTGGCCCTTCCTTTGCCAGGACTACTGCCTCCTCCCATGGTGTGATGATTAGCTTATGAATGAGGCACAGTGCAAATTCAGGGTGTCTTGAAGCTTCCCATGTTTTCAAAAGGAAGATTGTTTCACTGAGGCTTCCCTCTCCCACATCCTGGTACCCCAGGCCAAACCCACATGCAGATTTTGATTTTATCAGGAGCTCACTGTTCTCTCAGCTGCCGCTGGCTTCCCTCTCAAGACATGTGTCCTTCCCTCCAGGTTGTATTGTTCCCCGCTCTCTCCATCACTCATGAGCTCCTTCCTGGGGTGCTGGGACCCAGCCAGCTTCTTCTTGTAAGAAACAGGCCCGGCACCCACAAGAAAGCCCCCTTTCCCTTCATTATGTCTCCTGTTGTCATTTAAAACAAGAAAGAAAGTCAATAAAAATCTCTCTTCCTCCGGGTTCTCATTATAGATTTTCTCATTAAGAGAATTAAGAGCAATCAAAGCCAAATCCAGAGCCGCTTCTCTTTAGACAAATCACCTTAAAACTCTTTGCTATTCAAGCCAAAAATGATGATTGCTGACCACCAATGCTGAGCCCCCAGGTTGGCTTCCCGTCATCTCTGTAGTGTGGCCAGGGAAAGAAAAAAGTGGCAATTTTTAGGCTGCACATTTCTACCCAATAGTCACTCTCTTTCGGGGTGGTGGTGGTGGTGGGGTGCTCCATGCTTGGTTTCTGACTAGGCTTCTGTAGTGGGCCCGTCTAATTGTTCTTTTTGGAATCCATCCAGACCCAGAATAAGTTGAGGTAGTGAGCTCCCCATTCCTGGGAAGGTTTGCATAGGGGATCGCTGCTCTTCTATTGGCTGACAGATCACACTAGATGATGGCTGCAGTCCCCCTTTTTACTTGGAAGTCTCCTGAATCCAGGACCCATTTGCTACCAGTCTTACAATGACAAAGAACAGCAAATCCATAAGGGAAGGATCAGATGGGATATAGAGTCTGGGTACAGCTATCAGGTATGGATAAGTCCTTGGCAAGAGCCCCCCATGGCAGGCATAGGGGTAAGTCCAGGTTGAGATGTTTAGTAAAATTCTCTGCAACCAAACCTAAACTTCTCAGGACAATAGTGGGCATTGCAGCCTATGCCATGAACAATGTAGTGGGCATGTTGTGGATTTTTAGTAAATACTGACAAATAATTTATGACATTAGCTTAGTGATTATGAGACATTAAAGTATATTGGAGTATGAAATGATCTGAGAGTTAGGAGAACTCAGTTGCTGTTCTAACTCTTCCTCTGTGTGCTTTTAGAAAAGTTATTTTCCCCTTCTAGGTCTCAGTTTTCTCATCTTTAAAAATCCAGTATTGGCCTATATCTTCATTTCCCAAAGAAGGTTCCAGGGAAACAGTCCCATTAGATACTTCACATGCAATGATTTCACAGTAAAATATGTTTGGAAACCCTGCGTGCAGGGATGCTCCTTAGAAAATAACAAGGCTGATGTGCCCATGAAAGGCTCCACAAAAACAGCAATGAAAACATCTGTTTCTCTTTGTTTAACCTTGTGTTGCCAGAATATATTTGGATATAGAAGTCTTTTTTCCCCCAGTACCTAGGGAATTAATATTGCTCAGCATACACTCTGGGAAAGAGAGATCTAGAGACTCTCTCTGGTTCCTTAGTCCTCGGATATTCTGTGCTTCTTGAGTTAGCGGAAGAGTCATCCACAGATGCTTTATCCTGATGTGCGCAAGGAAGATGGGCATTTCCGGCGTCTCTGGGTTAGCATCTCTGATTAGTGTCTCTATCTGCATGCACTCTTTCCTCTCCCTAACGCACTGTCCATACGTTCTGACTGGCTATCTCAGCTTTCTCATCTCGCTTCTGGGTTGCCACCCCAAACCTCAAGTCGGGGTTAGGTACCCATTTTGTATGTCTTTTACTTTTCTGACCGTGTCTACACTAGAATAAAGTATAGCTTTGCATACTGTGTTCTCCATTGTATCTCTAGTGCCTGTTAAAGGGCTTGACATAGAGGAGGCCCTTGATAAATATTTATGGAATCATTAGATACAAATTAACTGACTGTTGGGATTGCTCCCTTAATTGGGATAGAGGAAGAATGATTCCCTCTTATGGGAAGGAGAACAGATTATGTTCTCATTACACTAAGAAAGTTATAGACAGATAGACATTTAGCGTTCTTTGAGATAGAACTGGCTACCTGTCGTAGGAGAGAACTTCCCATGACTGAATGTGTTCACTATCACGATAAAAGAGATCACCATCAGTTGGAATTTTGAACGAAAGGACTTTGACATTCCCTTTTAATGCCATGAATTTAGGATTTAATTTTTTATTAATCATTATCCTTTGTAATTTACAGATCCCTACAAATTAAGGGCTCTTTTGTCATACAGCTTTGAATTTTGAGAGCTACAACAAAATTTAAACAATAATTAATTTACTAGCAATCTATTATATTAATAATAGCAACCTAACACATTAATAAAAATGCAGTTTAAAGGCTAGAGTCAAAGAATAATTAAGCTATATTATGCAGCTCCCCATGATAATAGAGACTAATTTTTTCAAGTTTATGATATAATGCTAATTGAAAATGTGTCGACTTAAACAAGCATTAAGCGCACACTGTGATTATAACCCAGTTACGTGAAGAAGAGAGAAATGATGGACAGAAAACTCACCAAGAGGCAAAGGGTATGGCTAAGGAAGACGGAAGTAGAAGTAAAGTTTGTTTTTCACTTGGCTCCTGTAAAATTTTCTTTCAATTCTTTTTGATGTGTTTGTCTTCTCTGTTAATGTTTTCAAGATAAAAATAAGTTGGAAACAAGAGAAAACATGTTCTCTGGCTCTGCAAACGTTATTTGATTTTTTTCCAGCTGAGGTTTTGAGGCCTTCTTCAAAGATAGCTGGACTGTACAATAATCTGGCCTCACTCTTTTCCCCAGCTGCCTGGAAATGTCCTTCCTAACAAGACAGAATGACAGAAATCACCCCCAAACTCAAATACTTCATCCAGTCTTTGACAGCTCCCAGAGACCCAGAGCTAGAAACTGGGCAGAAAGTGAAATGTGGAGAAGTTTGGACTTCGTCTGCCTTCATTTTCATTTGTGATTTTTTTGGGTTATGTTGGTTTTGGAGGAGGATTGGGAAGGGGGGCGGGTCAGCAACCTTTTTCTCTTTGTCCTAAGTTAAATCCCAAAAGCTATTACCAGGAAAAAGAGGGGAAAAAAGTTTCTGTTTGGCTTTGTGCTGCTCTGACCATAAACAGAAGTCTGGGGTCAAGGGTGTGTGGGTGCACAGGGCTTCATCTCCGCAGGTTTCATCCTGTAAACATCCTTTCAGCTGTCCTGGCCCTGAGACATCTTTGCCTTTGTGGTGGAGGCCTGGTTGTTGATGGAGTGTGGCCGGCTGCACTGCTCTCTCTCCATGGACTCAACCACCGAGCCCGACCCTTCAAGCCTGGAAAATCTCAGCTCATTCATGCTTGAAACATTTGGGCCCAAGACAGTTCCTGAGTTGGTAGTTAAATATAATTCAATGGAACAGAGAGGCCTAGCATAGTAGAAAGAGCATGGCTTTGGGGAGGCAAAACAAGTTAAGTTGAAATCCCAGTCTCTGCTTACAAACAATGTGACTTTGGTTAGATAAGTTACTTAACTTTCAGAAGCCCTCATTTCTTCTTCTGATTCCTACTCAGAGGGTCATTTTGTGGACTGAATACAGCATCAAATGCAAGTCAGTAGAATACACCTAGTTTCTATTCTTTTGGTCGCTAGTCAAGTGTTGAAACCACATTTGCAAAATATTTCTGGTGAACTAAGCTGAGTCCTGAGGAAACGAAGCACAGTGACAAGGAGTCTGGAACCCAGGCCCTACAAGGAATAGCTGAAAGAGCTGAATACACTTAGTGTAGAGATGATCAAGGAGCTAGAGTAATTGCCTTCCTACCTGACTCACTCAAATCTGAAAGAGGGAGCTGACATATTCTATTTTTTATGCCCTCTGCTACTAAAGAAATATTTATTGGATGTCTTCTCTGTACTGGACTCTGTGCTTATCACTGCCAATCGACAGGGGAACAAAAGCTCCCTGGACCTCCTGGAACTTCTAACCTAGTTGGAAAGACAAACATTGGATGAGTTATTGTAAATGTGATTGGTAAGAAAAAAAGATAAAAATGGAGAGTAAGGGGCACTGTGGAGTTTTGTGACTGGTCAGAATCAGGACCAATGGATGTGAACCGTAACTTGAATAGGTTCAATATTATAGTTAAAATAGAGGACTATAACTGCATGTAGTTGTGCAGTTCATGTATTGCTAAAAGGTTCTAGTTGATGTGATGAGTAAGGATGAAATTTAGGCCTCACACTGTTCCTCACACTGTTCCTCACACTGTGCACCTGCCTTGAGGGCCTGCTTCTTCTGACTTGTGCAGAGGCGTCATGTAGTCTGGTAGTGGCTCTCAGCTGAGGTCTCCGAACGGTGACCCATGGCAATATCTAAGCTATAAATATTCTTTGTTGGCTGGTACAATATTTTTGTTTTGTTTTTTTCTTGTTTTTGTTTTTAGTTTAAATTAGCTATCAGATTCTAAAGTTCAGAAGATTCCATATTATAAGCCATATTGCTGGTCCTGTGGAAAAAATAAGAAAATCTAGTAATACTGGCCCCCATGTTCCTACAAAGAAGAAATCAGCTAAAGGTGTATGATGGCTGTTTCCTTTAGAGAACTGAAGACAGCCCCCAACTCCAATTCTGTTACTCAAGCACTTTTCCTGCCTGAATCCTGGCACATGACTTTGCTAACCCTGCTCTGGTATGCCCATAACTGCAGGGTGGCCCGCCTACGAGGTGGTGGGTTCCATCCCTATGGCTGTTTCAGCACTACATGCAGGCTCCAGCTCGGAGAGGCCATGCATGAGCCTCTTATTCCAGGTAAGAAGTTTTGACTGAGCTTTTGGTTTTGTACATGCCTGAGCTCCTTGGTCTCATGACACAGTATGGATGGGACACTACAGTATATAAACCCCCAAAAGAACTTTTCTTTATATGCTTGTTTAGATGTCTATGCCAAACATTTAACTTTATTCAACAAACTTACAGTAAAATCCTGATGTGGACCCAATGCTACATTGTGTGATATGAAGGACTTACAAACTTAGTTTATTTTAGCTTTAATATTCTGTCTACAAAATGACTGAACTATCAGCTAACTAACTAAACTAACTAACTATTAGAGACTGAATAGTGTCCTCCCTCCTACCACCACCAAAAACTTTTCATACATGATGAATTCTATCCCTGGTGCTAGATACAAAATATAAATTGTGTTCTCCCATTCAAGACCTTAGAATTTGACTGTGTTTGAAAATAAGGCCTTTAAAGATATAATTAAGTTAAAATGTGGTTGTTAGGATAAGCCCTAATCCAATGTGCTACTGATTTTATATATTTATTTTTTTTAAAAGAAGAAGATTAGGACAAAGACACACAGACAGATGGATGACCATTTGAGGACACAGCAAGAAAGTCACTATCTGCAAGTCAAGGTGAGACACCTCAGAAGAAACCAAACCTGCTGACAACTCTATCTCAGACTTTTAGTTTCCAAAATTATGAGAAAAAAAAATTGTGTTCTTTAAGCCACCCAGACTCTGGTATTTGTTATGGCAGCTGCTATAAACTGAATGCTTCTATCTCACCAAAATTCATGTGTTGAAACCTAATCCCCAACATGATGGTATTGGGAGGTGGGGCCTTTGGGAGATTAGGTCATGAGGATGGAACTATCATGAACAGTGTGAGTGCCTGTGGAAAAATAAGGAAATCTAGAAGAGACTCCAGAGAGCTCCCTTGTCTCTTCTACCATGTGAGGACACAGTGGAAAGGTGGCAGACTCTTACCAGAGAATCTGCTAGTTCTTTGATCTTGGACTTTCAAGCCTCCAAAATGGTAGGAAATAAATTTCTGTTGTTTATAAGTCACCTTGTTTTAGTAGTCTCAATGTGCTAAGACAGCAGCTCTAGCAAACTAATACTAGACTAACTAACTAACTAACACACACAAATCCTATTACCTGCTCTCAAATAACTGACACTATAGGATGGAAGGTTTGATTTCTAAACATTCCCACCAATAACAAAAGTGACCTTCTTATAGTGAGAACCAGATCTCATCATTCCCCTGCTCTTAACCCTCCAGTGGCTTCTCCTTGTGCTTAGAATAAACATCACACTCTGGCCTACAGAGGTCCCAGTGGGATCTAGCCCCCACCCAATGGCCTAATTCAGTTGGTGCCACCCTCCTTCTTGCTAATGGCACAGAGCCACCCTGACCTTGCTGTCCTTTCTACAAGCTGACAACAAGCTCTTCCCACCTAAGGTCATAGCATGCTTTGCTCTTCCTACCTTCTTTCCCTTCTAACTCACTCCCATCACCACTCCCAACCAGGGCTGGAGGAGAGGAATTAAAGGAAGAAGAGAGGAAACTTCCATTTTCTGAGCAACAAGGCCCTGGGTCCACTGCTTCACACATTATCTAAATAAATACAAAGTTTTATGAGGTAAGTAATATTAACCTCATTTAATAGAGATCATAAAGCCTACGCAGTAAGAGGTGGTGAAATTTTAACCTAAGTGTGACTTATTAGAGAGCCCTTCCTCACCCTGTCATATCATGTAGTGATGACATGACCAGTCACCTACTAAAAGCCATTTGAGGGGTCTGCTGGCCTGTTTCAAAAGTCTTACAATCTTGAAGTCTTTCCTTTGGGTGAAACAAGGCTTTACATGGGCTTTTCTGTTGAGTACACATAATCACTGAACTACCCAACCCTCTGTGCTGAACTTTAAATATAATCTGTCCTTTCATTTAATCCAGACACCTTCAGAAGCGCATCTGCCTTCAGCTAGGCTGGGAGGAAGGGCTATTAAAAGGGGTGAGGGGAGGGGAGAACAGGAAGAATGCCCAGCTGAGCCCATGGTGGTGGCAGGGAGTTGGCAAAGAATGAGGCATTGGGAGCCTCAGGTTCACACCCCGATCCCACTTGTGGGACTATGCTCAGTCACTGTGTTACCTTAAACTTCAAATAGAAAAGAGAAACAGGAGTGATGATCACTCCCCAGGGGAGTGATCACTTTGTATATTCTAAGGTATCATGAAGCTGACAGGTGTTTATCTAATAATTATTATTATTGTATATAGTAATATACAATAATAAAATAATAATTTTGTAAAAATGGCGAGGATGGAATGAACCCAGGCCCAACCCCATTGAACAGAGGCAATGTTTGAAGAATTCAACTTGGCTATGGAGAGCTTAGGGACCTAAGAGGATACCTAGTCATAGGTCACAGGTATAAAAATTAAGCTTTATCCCAGCTGGGGTCAGTGTCCAAGGAAGCCCCATTGAACAAAGTATATACTTTTTAGGAAGTATAGTGAACAAAGCTATACTTCCTAAGCAGCAAGTGATGGTTGAAGTTTAATGGGCACTGGCATTCAGGTCTGAAGTGCCCATCCCATTCAGGCCATCAAGCCAGCCAAGGAACCAAGACAATGATTCTGCCCTATTTCGCAAGGTGGGGTGGTCAGGAAGAACTGGACAATTGTTGGGCCATGATTAAAGCTAGGGTCAAAGGTGGGCTTGGGGAACTAACATACTGAACAGGAACCTGGGACTGAAGGCCAGGTGGCGAGCATACTGTGTGAATGCTCTGATGTGCCTTCCAGCTCCCTCTGCAGAGAAGAACTTGTTACCTCATGGTTGAGCATACTGCTGGCAGATGCGCCTTCAGTTGCTGGTCCCTTCTAGGTTTGCTGCAGCTGCAGATCCCCTTCCCACTGAGCACACGCAGTGACTGATCAGGGCAGCAGTGTGAAGACCGGGCCATCTTAGCCCAACCAGGACAACTCTGAAGTCCATTCCATCTACACCCCACAGTCCCCAAGGGTTGGCCGAGGCTGTCATTGGGCCTGCATTACAGCTAGACTTCTTCCTCTACCTCTGAGACCTTCTTCCCCTCCCTCTCTCAACTGTTGAAACCAAAGGCGCTCCTTAATAAACACCTTGTGTACTAGACTGTCTCAGAGTCAACCTTTCTGGAAACTCATTCTACAACAAATACCCCTGGGGTTTAATTAAATGTAGAAGGTGATGGGAAAGTTGGGCCCAAGGTTCCTCTCAGGAAGATAAGCTGTCAGTCAGGTCTGTGATGGGGCAACTCATTCTAAGATCAAGGTGCCGACAATTTGTTCCCCAGTGAGAACTCTCTTCTGGACTCTCAGATGTCACCCTTCTTACTGTGCCCTTAAAGGGGAAGGGGAGAGGGAGAGAAAAAGAGAGAAAACTCTCCCTCTTATTATGGGGACCCCACCCTCATGACCTCATTTAAACCTAATTATCTTTCAAAGGCTCCATGTCCACATACCTTCTCATTGGGCGTCAGGGCTTCAACATGAATTTGGAGGGAGCACAATTTGGTTCATCACAAATAACTGCATTGTGCCAGGCACAGCTCTATATAATTGAAATATATCAGAGGATGACAGGTAAAAAGCTTTGCACCTAGGAAATTATATTCCTCAGTGTGTGTGTGTGTGTGTGTGTGTGTGTGTGTGTGTGTGTGTGTGTGTGTGTTTGTGTATGTGTGTGTGTGTGTTTGTGTATGTACACACATGTAAGGTAAAAGTGACAATAAAAAAAGACATAATAAATTAATAAGGTACTTTAGAAAATGTGAATTGTCGAGAGAAAACAAAAATAGAGTTGTAAGTAAGGGGTTGGTGTGGGAGTGTTCTATATTTAAAGGCATGGTCAGGGACGGCTCATTGAGAAGGTGAAATTATAACAGAGACTTCAAAGAGGGGAAGGTGTGCACCACACAGATATCTGGGAGGCACAGTGTCCCCAGCAAAGAGAAGAGTTTATGATGAGACCCTAAAAGTATTTAGTAAGGAGGCCGTTGTGGCTGAGAGGACTGGGTGACTAGAGGATTAAGAGGACAATCAGAAGAGTGATGAGGGCAGGATCATATGGTCCCCAATGGCCACTGGAAGTGTTTTGGTGTTCCCTCTGAGTGAGCTGGTGCTTGTACAGGATTATATAATAAGTAATGACATGATCTAATGTTTTAAAAGGATCCTTCTGGCTGCTGCATTGAGACAGATGGCAGGGAGCGGATGAGCTGAGGGCACCACTCTGTCCCGCAGCTGCTCCCCAACTGGAGAGGAAGGCCCCACTCCTGACTCTGCAAATGTTTGGACTCTCACGGGATTCTGGGCTATCCTCCAGGCTTGGAGGTTCCAAGCCCATACTGCTTTGTGGGAATGGTCTGTCCTGCTCCTCATCTTCTGGAAGAGATCAGATCTCACCCTGGAAGCAGGACTGCATGGTTTGCCCTCATCCTCTGTAGACACAGATGCTGGCCTAGCCACAGATGCAAACAGATCCTTCTGCTGGGTCCTCACTATCTTTATCACAGTAGTCTTTATACAACAGTATACTTTGTGCTAAAATTACTGGCTTTTTTGTCTGTTTTCTAAACTGACTCTGCAGAAATGGAAACTTCCTCATTTTTATTTTAATCTCAAGCACCCAGCAGAGTGTCTTATATAACTAGGGCTTCATTTTATGTTTTTATAAGTGAAAGAATGAATGAAGAGGGTCTGTCTTAGTCTGCTCAAGCTCCTATAACAAAATGCTATAGACTAGGTGGCTTAAACAACAGTAACTTATTGCCCATGGTTCTGGAGGCTCATAATTGAAGATGAAGGTGGCAGTACAGTAAGTTTTATTCTTACGTCTCTGTTCTTGGCTTGTAGGTGACATCATCTTGTTGTGTGCTCACATGACCCCTTCTTGTAAAAGTGGGGAAAGAGTAAACTCTCTGGGATCTCTTCTTATCAGGTCACTAATCCCATCACAAGAGATTCACCCTCAAAACCTCATCTAACCCTAATTATCTCCCTAGGCTCCATTTCCAAATACCATCAGACTGAGGGTTAAGGCTTCAACATATGAATTTGGAGACCATGGTAAGGCTAATGGGTAGACATCATAGGAAATGCTAGCCTAGTAAAAATAAGTTCTAGCAATCAGAACTTCAACAATGGAGGTTCCTCCTGAAAGAACATCTCATTACCAAGAGATCCTAACAAGATTAGGCAACAGTTTGGCAGGGCTTTTGAATATAATCCTGGGAGGGTTGAATTAGGTCCTAGAACTCCACTTATTTATAATGATATTGTGTAAAAATGATGATCATCTTAAAGATGCACTAAAAACATAACATTTTATCTGTTTTCAAAGGGGAGCTTCAGGAATTTGGAATATCCTTTCTGGGAATAAGAATTTGGGGGTAATATTAATTCTGCTTTTCTTCACACTGTAGGTCAGACTATTTAAGAGTCAGAGAGATGGAGATTTAAAAATACTAATGTAAAGCTGATTGGCAAACAGAGCTCGGCTCTCTATCCAAACTGCTCCCTAATTCCCACCTCCACCCCAGAACTGAACTTCCCCCACCCAGTTCTGGGTAAAGGTAGATGGACCATCCCAGAGCCTCCTGGTATACTCTGAGAAGAGAGAATTCAAAAGGGTAAATCAACACATGCTGTTGTCCTGTCTCCTCATTTCATCTGCTCCCATTTCACTAGGGTCTGGGAAGGGGTGGTACGTTCTCCCTCCTTGGGAATAAAATGGGAATTTGTTCCCCTCAATGAAAGTTGAGGATGAGGAATGAGGAAACAGTCTACTGCCCCTTAGCATTGTGAGTGCAATGAAGTGGCATATCAGGCCCTAAAAAGGGGGTGTTTTGCTGATACCCGTTGCCCTGAGGCATCGAATCTTGTGAAGAGTTAAAAGAGCTGTGGTTCTCTCTAATGGGGAGGGGAAGACCCCAATGATGAAAGCTTTTACTTTAAGACACAATAAAAGACACTGGCATGCTGTGTAAGCATTGTTCCTGGCTGTAGTTATTCCAATTATTTTTTATGTTTTCTCCTTAAATGAGAAACATATCAGACACTAACTCAAACACGGAGATACCTATTTATGCTTCAGAACAAACAGTTTAAGGGCATTATATACAGATGTCTAAATATTTAGAAAGTGTCTGTTTATGGGAGCAAAATGAAAAGTACCTTTTTTCATTTGAAGGATTTTATGTGACATTTGCATATAAAAAAAAGGCAGCCCCTGTGGCAAAGGGGTGTCAGAGATTAGAAGTGTGTGCACAGGCGTGGAAGGGGGGCATGGGGGAGTCACGAGATGGGGCTGCCCTCAGCTCCCACAGGCCCTGCACTGACCCCAGAGCTGGCAGGAACCTGCAAACTAAGGCTGAGTGATGCTTCTCTTCAGGGTGAGGGCATAAACAAACCCCTTGAAGACATCAGGGTTTTTCAATGACCTAACTTATACCACTATCTTCTTTATCAGACACCCTTCTTAGCCCCAAAGGGACATTTAAAGAGAAATAGATTTCTGGCTGCTTTAGATGCATGTAGTAAACTGGGGGATTATTAGACTGATGTTTCCAGAGCTGAGGTCTTCAGAGCTCAGATGAAAGAGTGGAAGCTAGTTTAACACTTTACCTTACGTGGAGGCGGGTTTCAGCCCCATGTGAGGGAGTGTGTATGTGAAGATGGTGTGTATGGCCTTGTGAAGTAGTGAGCTCTCTGCTACCAGAGGTATTCTAAAATCAGTGGCCTCTTATCAGAGGTGTTTTAGAGGACCAACTGGATTGCAAGTTGCTTCTGGTTCTTTTAGCTCCCAAGATTTTAAGATTGTGTGATTCAATATAGTCCAGGATGAATTCTCTTCTTCCACAACCTTGCTACCTAGGGACTTTCTACCAGCCCTAGGGCTCCTGAGCTGGGGGTTCCTCAGTGACTGACTTGATCTGAGTACAACTGAGAAAGCCAGAGCTGTTTCAGAGCAGTAGAAAAATGCCCATGCTCTTTACCCCTTGGTGTCCCTCTGAAACCCTTACTGGTCCTATGTCTAAAGGTCTACACTCTATCCAAAGGAGTATTTCTCTTGCCTGGGTGGTCTTTCACTTTCTCCAGATGGGGTAGATCTTGTATTGAGGGTTCTTAGTGGAAGCATTTGCTTCAAAATCTTATAAAGACAGAGATCTGCAACTGCAGAAGGGCCAGGATCTGGGGTTTTCCCCTCGCCCTGGCCCATCTCAGAATTCATCAGTGAGGCAGGGCTGCTCACTGGGGCACTAGAGAACAAAGGGGAGTACTGAGTTTCACCAACATATTACTCTGTCTCCTCCCCTCATCCATCATAGCATGGGGCACAGCTGTATTGGATGCAGGGACTAAAGGAAGAGGCTCTGTCTATCAAAATAGGCCAAGTGCCCAATGCTACAGTCCTTTTTGGTCTTGGTGAAGATTGAGCCCTGAATACACAATATAAATGTCTGGGGTATCTTACCAGGGGCTTCCAGGGAGGGCACTGTCTAAACACGAGGACCCCAGAACTCACCAGGTGGGGACATGCCTCACCATTGGCAGACCCATTCACACAAGTCTTGTGTCAGAAGGGACTGACTGAAATAGGGAGGCAGGAACACAGTAGGAGGTTGGGTGGTATGATAAAGAAGGAGGGCATAAGCTGGCATGGGAATGTTGCAATCAGCAAAGGGAGCTGATTAGTTAGATGGGAAAATAAGAGAGGGATAAAATGAGATTTCAACCTGAAATCTCAAATGCTGTGTTCACTCTGGTTCCCTTATCCTATGAAAGGTGAGCTCTGAGGCTGGACATTTATCCTTTCATTTATTCATTCAATATTTTTTTAGAGGCATATACAAGACAGGCCTTATCTCTGTATTCTGGAATGAAATCCCGGCCCTAATGGAGCTGAGTATGTAGTGGTGGCTGTAGTCATCGAATGCTCGTGGGGATTTTATATTCAATCTGTCAATGTCAGAGGTAACTGGCATCTGAGAGCAGGCCTCAGAGAACAGCTGTGGCCCAGGAACAGGACTGCAGTCACTGGAGAGGCTGGCCAAAACCAAACTAGACCTCTTCTTAGAGAAATCTAGTGCCTGGAGAAACCATCATAACTTGGGACCAAACAGGCCAGTCCTGCTCCAGCTGCACCTAGCAAGAAGGCCCAGTGCTAACCCCAAGTTCTGTAGAGGTGCCTTAGCTGGTGGGAGGTGGGAAAGAGGCTGCCAGAAGGCCAGTGGTGACACAGCCCAACTCCCAAGTCAGGGCAATAGGGAGGCGACTCTGGAAAAAAGGTAGAGTCCTGAACTCAGTGCAGGGGAAATGACTCACAGATGAGGCCAATAAACAGGGCGAATCAACAGTAAGCCCCATTGGACTAGTTATGAAGATGCTTAAGGACTTCCTGCCTTGGTCAGATTGGGTTTGGAGCTGAGGCAGGGCCAGGGCTGCAGGTGGGAGCAGCATCAGCCCCAGCTGTTGGTCCCAACCAGAGAACTGGCCACGTATGCTGTCAGTTGAAGTTCACAGGAAGACTGAATGAACTGACATTTACTCTGTGCTTGTCTTCACTCCCAGACATAGAGATGAAAAGGCAGCCTCTGCCCTGAAGGAGGCAATAGCTCATGGGGGAGCAGACCTTCTAAATAGCCAATTGCAATACCATGTGGCCAGGGCCTTTGATAGATTTGGATAAAGAGCTCGGGGGTCACACAGAGGAGAGAACATAAATCTCATGTTAGTAGGCACCCAACAATACCCACTACATGAATGAACAATTTATTTATTAGCATTATTATCATCATCTTTGTGTTTTTATTTTTATCTTTTTGGTGTTGGGAAGAATGAATGAAGAAGCGTGTCAGGAAAAAAAAGGTGAAATTTGATCCTGGCTTTGAGTGATGAGTAGATGACAAGGACAAGCCCAGGCAGAGGGGATTCCTCCCATGGTGGGCTTTGGAAGGGGGGTGTGGTTTGGTGTGGTTGAGAGAGATGAGGCTAAAGAGGATGGATGAAGTTCTAATGAACAAAGGGTCCTGAAGATAGTATTACTCAGCTCATGTCATGTAACAAACAACCACAGAATCTCAGCACATAAAAGAATAAGCATTGATTTCTAGCATGTGCACCTTCAGGTGACTACAGTGGCTCTGCTTCAAGCTGGGGGGAAAACTCAGGTCTACTCCACATCTCACTGTGGGTCCAGGCCAGAGGGTAGCAGCTATTGAGGACGTCAGAAGCTCTCAGAAGAGCAACCAAAATACACAATGCTTCTCAAAGCCTCTGCTTGGAAATTAAACAGTCCTGTCTACTTAAGCAGGTCATGTGGCCATACCCAACTTGAATGAGGAAAAAAAGAGCTCTTTCCCACAAAAGGTGGTGACTGGAATAAGTTAATAGTTGTTTAACAATTCTGCCATGTAATTTTGTTTCGATTCTGGAGAAAACGGAGAGTTCTTGCTGGTTCCTCTTTTTGGGTGGGATTGTTCCATTTTAATAGGAGTGTCCAGAACATTCGCCACAATGCAAAGGGGCACTTTATTCATACTTGGAAGTAGTTAACCCACTCTATGTTGTTTACATATTGGCATTGATTTGTTTATCTCCCTACCCCTAGTACCCAGCATAGCTCCCAACACAGAGTGTGTTTATATTTGTTGAGTGGATAAATGGTCTTATATTATCCTCAATGTGTGGTTAAAATTAATAAGAAATACACATTTCTCTGCCCCCATGGACAGTTCAAGGTAAGGATGGGGTGTTGAATGAAGAGCAGGTATGATCTGCTTGGAGGTGAGTATAAAAAGCTAAGCAGAATACCAACAGCATCGGAAGCAGGTGGCCCAATCCTCAGCTGCTACAGTCAAAGAGTTATTGGATAATGAGAACCAAGAAGGATTTCTGAACGATGGAGTTCTTTCAGGTAATCATCAACTTGAAAGATACAGATTTCTAATGATAATGATGAACATTGCCTCCTATATTTCCAACAGTCTTAATACATTTTATATATGATGTCATTTAATCGACTCCTCCCTTGCACTGGTTATTAATGGGGGACATCACTGAAAAGAACAATAGTCTGTTTCCATCTTTGCTGGACTTGCATTTTCACATGCTGCTTCTGTGGCAAACGAGGACAGAGAACTGCAGCAATGTAAATACAATCGAGTAATGTAAGCACAGCTGATGGAAACAGTGACGTGATGAAGGCAAGGCAGGTTGAGCGACTGCAGATGAAAGAGTGAAACCAAAAGCTTCAGCTCCCAGACGAAAACATTACGAGGTCAGTGGACAATAAAGGATAAGGACAAAAGCAGTCAAGGGGTTGGAAGAGTCACTCTTAGTCACTTTGGTTCAGAATCCCATCAATGGAGAGAGACATAGGTGCCAGGAGCGCCCTACTGCAGTGTATCTGATCTCCAGACCCTCAAGGCAGGGATGTCACTGTTTATTTATGATGCCCCAGAACATAGCCCCACAATTGGCACAGAGAAGAAGAGGAATAGGAAATTTACCAGCCTCTCAATGAAGTTTCTGAAGGTAGTGCCTCTTTGTGTTTCCCTCTGATAGACTTCTCAGTGGAGGAAGCACAGTCACCCCAAGGAAGCTTAGGGTAACTGGACTTCCAACATTAGAACATGACCTTTCCTCCAGCCCTGTACCTGCCTATCACTTCTGGCCCAAGGTCCCGGCCTCCAGAAAATACCCATATGGGAGAAAGGCCTCATGTGCTCTGTGTGGTGCTAAACCAACTTCCTCTAGGGGCTGTTGTGAGAATGACAAGAGGGAACACAAAGCAGTTCTGTGTCCTGCAATGGCTGAATGGCAAGAGCACTAGTCCATCACCAGAAAGAGTGTCTATTTCTCCTAAGTCATCAGAAATATAGAAATATAGAAGATGGTGCAAAGAATATTTTTCAAACTGTTCTCCTTAAGACTTTTTCTAGTTCTATCAAACTCACCTTGAATGAAGCTCTCAGACCTCCCCTCTACCACTCCTCCTTCCTCCTTCTTTTCATTCTGCCTCTGAAGGGTCCAGGCTTTATCTACCATGCTTTAATCTGCAAGTTCTGTTCTGAGTTGTTTCCCCTTGAGTCTAAGTTGCAAGACCTATTAATTCTTTCATGTAAACACAAAGGAACTGATTAGACTTTCTCAGGTAAGTCACACTTTAAGTGAGGAGGATAGAGAGCAAGGAGGGTCAGGCAAGAAGCAAGAGAGGGCCGGTGCAGCCAAGACCCTGCCCAGGAACGGTTGGCTTAGAACACCATGGCTGGGCCATTGTCTCAGGTCACTTCCTAACACTACCACCATGTTGCAGCCCTGAACACTCACAGCTGCAGCTGGAAGGGATCTCTGAAGGCAAGTTCCTTAATTTTTACATCTCATAACGTTCAGAGAGGCTTACCTGAGGCTAACAAACTTTTTAAATAGCTATCATCTGGCTAGCAGTAACTTGATGTATTAAGGTGCCAGTACTCAACACCCCCAAATGGGGTGGTGGTAGGCAGGACTGAAGCGATGATGTGGATGTGGTGGAGTACCTGGTCCTCCTACTTGCATAAAGCATCCATCATATAGCAGGGGGGCAACAGGTGAGTTTCTTTCCTTCTTTATGACCTGTGCTGAATGAACTTCCTGGGGGGAAAATCACCCTGTGGGGTTTTTTAGTGTTGACTACACAGAGCTATCTGAAAATGAGGCTGGTTGTATTAAACAAGTTGAGAACAGCCTTACATTTAAAATAACTTTTCTCCTTAGAGCTAAGTGTTAGAAAATATCACAGAGGAGAAAATGAGGCACACCAACAAGAGCAAGATAGGAACTGACCATGCCTGCTATCAGGTTGAAGCCGTGCCTATGGAGGTTGGCACCTCAGTCCCAGGAATACCCCTCATTCCCTTAACTATTCATTCAGCATGTATTTTTAAATATCCAGTATGTGCAAGAGATCATGAAAAGTCCCCAAAATATAAATAAGATACATGGCCCTCTAGTGGAAGAATCAAGGGGATAAGTCATCAATGACCATGTAACATCAGATGGATGGCACAGGGCATTCTGCGTGTAGGATTTAGAATGGTCTGGTCTTCAGAGAAGAGCGCAGTGTAAAAGCAGATGCCCACACTCACTCATTCATCTGATAAGAGTGTGAATTGTATTGCAGGTAAATGAAAGGGCATTATAGGGGCACAGACAAATTAAAGTGTCATATTCAGGGAAGTCTAAGTACTTCTATTTGACTGGAGTGCATGGTTGTCACATGAAAATATAACAGGGGACATGACTTATAAGTAAAATAGACAGAGTCACTCTTCAACTTGGGCAAAGCATGTGCCATTTCTGACCTTTAGTCAGTTCATCTATATAAAGATTAAAACTAGAGTTTTGCCCTCCCTACACACAGGACTTCGCTTTAGAATGATGAAGGAGAACCGGAAGGGGGTTATTAAAGGTTCATCTAGTCCAGAGGTTTTCAAACATCTTCCTCAGGACTTCCTAAGTAACCTCAAGGTCCAATGACCCTCAGGACAGGGACCTCAAGGGGACCAAAATGTAGAGATTCGATCTTCAGCTTCAACAAGAGCAGCTTCACTTTGCCCGAGTATTAGGGGAAAAGGTGAGGTTCTGCTCTGAAAGGTAAAGTTTGAACATCACTGGACTAGTCCTTCCCTCTCACTTTGTAGATGAGGAAAACAGAGAGGCAGGAAGGGCAAGAAAAGGACTTATGGGAATCCAATGAGACAACCTGTGGGCTTTAAAAAGAAATGAATTAGTATTGAAGCCACATTTTCATGTCCATTTTCATAAGCATCAGCCAATAAGATTTTCCACAACATTTAAAATATAAAAGGTCAAAGTGAAAAAACAAATGCTAATGCCCCCAACCCTGCTGCCCACCTGCTGGGCCCCAGAGGTTCAAAGCTGCAGACCAGGAGGAAGAGCCCAGCATCTCTCCTCCCATCTCCAGCTGCTTCTCTGACCATTTCCAGCGCCTCCTACCACATGGCTTTACAGAGGCACTCAGGTATCTTGACAGGCTTGGACCAAAGCTGCTCCCAGAGGGCTCTGTCCCCTAAATCACCTCCTTACAGTAGGGACTCTGTGTGCCTGGGTTAACAGCAGTGGGTGGATAATTCTCCCATTTGTTAAAAACATGTTTACAAGGCAGAAAAAAGGATGAAAAGTATACACACTACATATTGCTGAAAAATTTTGTTAAAGTGCTCTGTGTTCTTTAGGCAACCCCCTCCAGTTTCCTGGGTCTCAGCTTTCCACTTTTAGAAATGAACAGCTGGAGGAGTTATTTCCAAGTCCTTAAGGGCTGACGAAGGCAGCTCAGCCTTGTTCTTTTCTATTCTCTTAAGGCACATTTTGAAGAGCGTTTTCTCACGGGGAAAAGCGCTTCAGAGGGGAAAACACATCAGGTATGTATTCCCTGTGATTACCTTCATTGCAGTTTGGAGCACAAAATATTGTAAAAGAAAAGGGAGGAAGAAGGGAGATTCATGCCAAGTCTGCAGCATGAATGTGCTGCTCCATTTGAAGAGTAAAAAGAACTTGGAGTGGGAGCTGGGCTCTGAGCCCCTGAGGGAAGTCCCAGTCCCAGGGATGGCTTGAGCTATTCAGGGTTCTGGGTTACCCAGCCCAGCCTCAGTAACTGATTCCACTGAACTACAGTAAAATTAGGGTAGAGATGCAGTCCAACATTAAGCAGCAGTGGGTGTGCAAAGAGAGAATTCATCTGAGGCCACCAGCTATGTACCATGTGCTTATAATTTCTGCTTTAAACATTCTCTTTTAATGCTTATGAGAAATGCAGGTAAGCCTGACCAGGCGGTGGCACAGTGGATAGAGCATCAGACTGGGATTTAGAGGACCCAGGTTTGACACCCTAAGGTTGCCGGCTTGAGTGCGAGCTCATCTGGCTTGAGTGCAGGCTTACCAGCTTGAACGTGGGTTTGCTGGCTTGAGCGTGGGATCATAGACATGACCCCATGACTGCTGGCTTGAGCCCAAAGATCACTGTCTTGAAGCCCAAGGTCACTGGCTTGAGTTTAATCAAGGTTGCTGACTTGAGCAAGGGGTCACTTACTCTGCTGTAGCCCCCCAGTCAAGGCACATATGAGAAAGCAATCAATGAACAACTAAGGTGCCACGATGAAGAATTGATGCTTCTCATCTCTCCCCCTTCCTGTCAGTCTGTCCCTATTTGTCCCTCTCTCTGACTCTCTCTTTGTCTCTGTCACAAAAACGAACAAAAATTTCTGGTAAGCCATTTTTATGCTATTATCTTATAGAGTCTCCTCCAGGCAGGGCTGACAACCCTGGGCCCACAAAGACAGTGCCAAATGGTTTGTTTCCACCCAGTTTCTGATCTGATTAGTTAGACCTGTGCAATACTGGATTATTACATATTTTGAATATCACCCAAACCTCCATGGTATTTTACTTGTGGTATTAGAGCAGAAAAACAGCAGAGACAAAACGCTCAGGAATATTTCTCTTACTATACCAAAATTTATTAAGCACCTACTATGTGTCTGATCTTTAGACTTGCCTGCAGTCCCTAAACATCAGGTCTTATATAGCGTGGTGCTGTCGGATAAGAATTATGATTCCCAGTTATTATCAAATCCTATAAAAGGCTCAGTGAGAAAAAAAACTCCAAAAAGATTGCAGAGCTAGCCCCCACCACATCCTAGAGTTCCTGCTTAATGCCCTTCCTTATTGCTCCTGGGTGCAGCTCGCCAGGGCTCTAGTCCACCAAACTGTTCGCGATTCATTGAAAGGGAAGGGAATGGCAACTGCTGGAAATCAAATCCTCCTAACTTTTCTTTATTCAGAATTTCCTTCTTCACTAATCCTTTTGGAGGAAGGTTACCTTCTCTTTGAAGATTTTATTTTTAGATCTTTATTTAGAATTAATTTTAATCTATTGTGTACTTCTACGGCTTTTTTGTACATCAACTATTGCAATCTCCATAAACCTTTCCTATATTTATCTGTTTAAAATGTATTCCCTAACCAGACAGGCTCTTCTCTAAGAATTTGTCTTTGCCTTTCCCAGGCTTGGCATATAATGGGCCTTTATAAATAAAGAGAAAAAAAAAACCTGAATGACTGAATACATAAAAATGAATAAATAAACAAACCTATTTCTTGCCTCCTGGTCCCTGAAGGCATCACTAAGTTCTGTTGCCTACTTGGCTTCTGGTGGTATTTTATTTCTGGACCCCTGCTGTGGGTGATAGTTCATTAGAACTGGGATCAGCTGGAGTGTCAGAAAACCCTGAAATAGAAGTGACTTAATCAGAATAGAAGTTTATTTCTTTCTCATGTGAAAGTTTGGAAGACAAAGGCAAGGTTTGTACAGTACTCTATGGTATGTTTCTATCTTAAAGTGACCATTGCCAAGGTCACTTTATGGCCTAGGATGGCTACTGCAGCTCCAACCATCACATCTATATTTCATCCTTCAGGAAGGAACGAAGGAAGGAAGGACAGGTTACTTCCCTTTAAGGACATTGCTAAAGTTGTATACTTTATTTTTAGGTAAATCTCATTGGTCAGATCAACTCATGGGACCACAGTTTGTTGTAAAGGAAGCTGGGAAATGTAGTCTTTGAGTAGCCACGTGAATTGTGGGTGTTGTACTACTAGAGAAGAATAGAGATTGAACAACAGCGCAATTTCTGTTACAAGTTTTTTATTTATTTGTTTGTTTTTGGTAAAGGAGTAACTAGATCAAATCAGTAATTTAGAAAGATTAATATGGTGCCTGGAGGGAATGGAAAGGAGCAGGAGAAAGGAGGCTGGAGGCAAGGAGATCAGTAGGAGAGGTGCTTGTACGAGTCCAGAGATGAGGAGGACATGAACAAGGACAGTAGCAAAGGGGTGGAAAGAAGGGGATGGATTTGTGAAGCAGCTGGCGACAAGTAGGCAACACCTGGTTACTGTGGCTGTAGAGTGAGAAAGAGGAGTCTAGAATTAGCCCGCAATTTTTGACGGGGTGGGGGGGTGGGGGGGCAGGGAGGGGAGGGGCTTTAGAAAGGGGGCACTTGTTTGGGGAAATGCTGGAAGACCTCAGGGGGTAAGCAGTGGGTTGAGAGCCCTGACTTTGATTTGGGGTTCTAAAGAGCTGGGCAGCTTCACAGAAGGAAGCTTGAGGGGTCCCCTGCCACAGGAAGCAGGAGGTGGGCACTTAGTGAAATGAGTATAATAGAGCAGAAAGCCCAGCAGGAGGCATGGGTCAGATCCCTGTCCTCTCCCTAGCACTGTAGTCACCACGTTGTCAGTGGGCCTTTATTTTCTTAGGGGCTGCCAACCAATTTTCCAAAGTTTCAAGACAGAAGTAATTTCAATTTCCCTCTAATTAAAAAGAGCGTAACAGTGGGTGCCTGGATCCTGCTGCTGCTGGAGAGAGGAGGGGGATTCCCAAATCCACAGCCAAGCCTCTAGGCCGCATCCTGACTCTGGCAGGAGGAGTTGGGGTGTCTGGGGAGGGGCTGCCACGTGCCAGCTGGCTGTGCCAAGTGGAGGAGCAGCACGCCTGGGGTTCCGCCATGTGTTTGTTTATTTGGTTTGGCTGATGTAAAACATACACACGCAGACTCACAGCCTCAGGGCCTGTGTGCAGAGCCCACGTTCAATCCTCAGCTAAAATCAGAAACAGCACAGGGAAAAAATAGGAAGTCGAAATAGGAGATTGCAACCAGGTACAGAGTTCATTCATTCATTTATTCATTCATTCAGCAAATGAATGCCAGACCCTATGCAAGGCTGTAATAAGATTCAGTCTCCAGGAAGTGAAAGACAGGGTTGGGGGACAGGGACAAGGAAAGAGACCTGATTTCAGCGCAAAGTAGGAGGTGCTTCCTACATGTCTCATCACATCTCTGATCTTGGCATTTCCTGGACTAAAACTGAATGGAGCTTCCCTTATATCTAACCAGACTTTCATGGACTCAACACTCCCACTCAACCCCCGCCCACCATGCCTGTCCCAAGCTCAAGGAATTCCAAGGAGCCCCGGGATTACTCTCTCTCCCAAGTCTCTTTCCCCTGCACATTCATTACCCCTGTTTGGTGTATCCTTCCCTGTGTTCTCTGCCACTTCCCACTTGGCCTTGAAGGTACAGTGGAATTGTCTTGTGGTGGTGGTGGTGGGGGCGGGGGAGCCTCTACAGACCATCCTCTGCGTCCTCACCTTATGTCGTTACTGCTGGCCCTCATCAACTGCTACTTTCACAGTTCACCTACCCATTTCCCCTGTGGCCTGCCAGCCACTCGAGTAGAGACAGATCTTGTCCACATGTCTATCCTGGCAGTTAATCGATGCCTGGCACAGAAATGCTCTTAATAAAGGCCTGTCCAGATGAACAGACATCACTTAGTGCCACTGTGGCTCATCTCCTTGTGCTGCAATTAAAATGCCCTTGGATTCTGGAGTCAAACCCGAACAAACTTTGTCACCTCTGGCTGGCCAGATCCCCTCTCTGAGCTTCCGCTTGCTTATTCCTAAGCTGAAGCCGTTAATATTTCTTGAGTGTGACCACTGTGAAAAGCTTTCTTTCATGTGGGTTCACCTTTTTTTTTTTTTTTTTTGGGTTCACCTTTTTTTAATGGACATGGAGAGTTTATTATCATCATCATTAGAAGACAGGGCTCGAATGAGTAAGGGAGCAAATCCAGTTGGCAGGAGAAATCCTAAATTCAAATTCTTAAGAAGTGCTCCCTTGATCACTGGCTGAATAACTCAGTTGGTTGTAGCATTGTCTAGAAGTACCCCTCATGGGTGTCCCAGAGTGCCTGTCCCCAGGGAGCCCCCTCCATGGCTCTGTGGTCATGCATTTCCTACAGGTCAAGTTGCCATGACTACTTCCCCTTCCCACTCGGGCTCTCTCCCCTGATCATTGCTCTTAGTAAGCACTGGTGTTTTCACAAGTTCTTTTCTTTGTGTGTGTGTGTGTCCCTGGTGTTTTTTTGGGTCCATATTTACTCTTCTTAGAAGTATACCAGTCACGTTGGTTAGGGCCCACCCATAGGGCTTCATTTTAACTTAATCATCTCCTTAAAGGCCAATCTATAAATATGGTCACATTCTGAACTACTGGTGGGAATTTTAGAGGAACATAATTCAACCCATCATATATATTCTCAAGTGCTACCTCTTTGTAGGGTGACCAACTCATCCAAGATCACCTGGGATTTTCCTGGTTTGAGCACTAAAATTCTCACATTTCAGGAAATCTCTCAGTCCTCAGCAAACTGGGAAGATTGGTGAATCTAGCTCACTGAGAAGACTTACCTGAGTGTTTCCCAATCTGTAGGACTAGAAAGACTAGACCAGTGGTTCTTAACCTTTTTTGAGGTACCAAACCCACCAGTTTCATATGCGCATTCACTGAACCCTTCTTTAGTGATAAATAAAATATGATTTTTTTTTCCAAATTCAAGACATAGGTATATGATTTTTTTTACTGGTGCACAAAATGAGCCATGCATGAACATCACCTTGCTCAAAGAACAAAACCAACAAAGTGCATGAACTCACAACAAATTACAGTATTACTTTATTCTGGCCTCCGCTGCAGAGGCTTCTCCGAACCCCTGAGACTGACTCATCGAACCCCTAGGATTCGATAGAACCCAGCTTAAGAACCACTGGACTAGACAGACCCAAAAGGTATCCAGCAGCCACATTTCCTAGTGAACTCTGACATCCATTAACTACCTTACTCTTCACTTTGGCCTTATAAAGTAGGTAGGTGGGCAGGAAATATATTCCAGTTACACGAAGGGGGACAGGGGCTCAGCTAGGGTCTTCTTTGTCCTCAGCCATGTTTACTTTTGCCCTGTTCTTTTCATTACCAGGTACCACCTAGACCAAGAGCCAGAAAATCACAATGTATGCTTCATTCCACCCTGTCCAAGGGTCTTGGTGAAACGTAAGTATGGGGATGTGTCAGTGAGCAAGGACTGAAATTTCTTCACGCTCATCTGAATTAGAAAAATTAAACTAACCACCACACAGGCAGCAGTTGGGTGGGGAGTGATAGTGGGCCATAGCCTGGGCCTCGTAGAGCAAATACCTCTGAACGGAAAGTCGGAAGGGTGGGAAGAAAGCAGGGAGAGACATAGGTTGTGTTTCATGATCTGTTCTGAAAGGCAAGGAGGGAAGCCATTGATTAGTGAGCTTTGTTTGATCTGCTTGAGGATCAAAGGGACAAGCCCCATGCACGCAGATGAAAGTGGATCTGGCTATCCTGCATCCCAGCCTGCTGGGGTGCCACGCTTCCCTTGGCCCACAAGCTGTGGAGGATTCTCATAGGGAATCATGGGCAAGATTGAAAGCCCACCTGTTCTTCATTTGAACCCTGACCCTTTTCTCACCATTGTCTTTCGGAAGGGCTTCTGCTTGCTCCTTGGGCCCTCTCTGGGGTAAGAAGAGCTTAAGGTTATAAAGGGACACAGGGATCTCCCTGCAGGTGTGGAGGAATACTTCTGGCCTTTGAAGAGCATGGACAAGTAACCAGATGATGAATGATGAATGCAAGGATTAGGTTGAGCTTGGGGGACTGACAACATACTACCAAGAAACTTCTAAACCTACCCTGGGGTGAGGGTGGGGCACAGAAGAAGACAGCCCAGCTGATGCCTCAAGAAATAAAGTGATAGTTGGAAGAGTTCTCTGCTTTTCTTTTAGGCAGTAGGAGAGGAGAGGCACATGCAAAATCCAAGGAGGTTACAGCCACATACTACATTCTGGACTGGCCAATACTAACGAAGCACCCAAGCTGTGCCAGGATTTCCATCTCCTAGAATCCCAATGATGTCCAATGAGGAAGGCCCTGGGATTATTCTATGTCACAGGGAGGGAAACGAGATTTACAAATGTTGAGTAACTTGCCTGAGGACAGTAATTTGCCAGAGTCAGAATTTGAACCCAAATCTGCCTACTTGGAAACCTGCGTTCTCACAAGAAGAGGTGTGGCCATATCCATGTATGATTAACATCCCTCTGGTCCTGATGTAGACTGGAGGGAAAGGAAGTAGAGAACAGGAGACCAGTAAGGACACCACTGCAGGAGTGTTAGGCAGCTGCTAAACTCTCCTAAACCACTAAATGAAGTGTGCAAAAAAAATAGTTTATTTTCTATGAACTTGAATTTAAGTCCACTCTTGGCAGAATTTTAATTTTGGTCCAGTTTTTCCTCCCCCTTTTCCTTCTGTCCTTGGTTGTATCTACATTCTGTTTGGAGAGGGAGTTACAGCATCAAGCTATGGGGGGAGGGCTGGATGGTAATGGGGAAACAGTGGCAGTGGCTATCATCTATTCATTCTGGAACTGCTGGGACACCCACGCTCTTACCTGTTCTAGGTCACTGATTCATGCATGTCATTGCGTGACCTTTCCATCTTCTAGACAGCAAAGTCTCCTAGATCCACTGCCTTCAGAATGTTCTTTATGGAGGCTCTCGGGACACTGCCACTGCAAATTCAATGAATCTGAGCTAGGCTTTACACTTTGTTGTCCTAAATAATTACACCAACCCTTCTGTTTCCATTCCCTGACGGACCATAGAAGAACTCTGAAGGTTGCTGTCTTCCAAAGCTGACAGTGGGAAGTGGGCACAGACCTTTTTTCTCTCAGATCCCAGAGCTAAAAGAAAGAATATCACCCTCTCCCTACCCCTGGGCTTAGCCTAGGCAGGCAGGACACAGAGAGGCATCCGCGTTATTCATTTCCCTTTTGACTCTCTGCCAATTCTCCAAACTCAGTTAAACTTTATACTTTCAGTAAGTATTCTTTCAAATCTATTGTTTAGGTTAGGACTTTGGTGGTTAAACCAATAATTAAGTTGCTTGTTTCTCTTTGCATGTCTGTTATAATTACCTTTCTCTGAGGCAATGAATACTCAGGTTTTATGTTCTAGTTTTAATGGAGAAAAGGTCATGGGATGTATAGAAATAATAATGGGAACTAAAGTACTGGGGGTTGATAGTTCACATTATTATTCTGTTAATACATGCAGGATATTTTAGAGTCTGAGTTATGACAGGAGCAGGGGGGAAAGCCATGAAGGTATAGATTGGCAAGACCTTCAAGAATCAGAATCCAAATGTTTTGATAACTGGTTGGATGTAGAGGCTGAGGGACAGGGAAGATTTCTGTGTTTCACTTGATTGTCATTTTACTTCTCATGAGTTTTCTCAGAGTGCCTGGAATCAGCCACCAGGCACCAGGTTGGGCTGTGTTGGACTTTGCTAAAAAGAGCCAAGTCAAGAGTACTAAATTACTGAAACTTGCCCCACACTGGCCTTATTTTGTTAATTATTTATCTCCTTGACTTCTGAGATGAATCAAGGTAAAGCCTACTGAGGAATTGCGTGGAAATCCAGGTGACTCTTCCTACAGTCCATGTCAAGTCTAGAACCCTCTGAGGACCCCAGTAGTGGGGGAGGGACACATGCTGGCTCTCATCAAAGCTATTGCATGTTCAATTCTACACTGAGGACTGCTGCTCAGTTAGGGTTGATGAGGGCCTGGAAAAAGAAAAGTTAGACCTCAGATGGAGCCAGGAAGCTGTTAGGAAAAAGACTCCAACATTAAAAGGGTGGGAGTAGTTACAATATTGGCTCCATTGAAGTTCTAGAAAAGCCAGGGCTTGCCACAGAGGCTGAGGAGCCTAGTGTTCAGGCACAGCATAGAAAGACAACAGATGCTGGATTACAACTCAAGTGCATTCATGGGAATCCCATTTATCTTAATTCATTGACAGTGAGACAAAGCTCTTGTCAACTTTCAAACCTTGATGATGCCCTTAGGCTGCAGCAGTGGCAAGAAGAATTGCATTTGGTAACTAATCCTAGCTTCCACCAACCAGGTCTATTAACATGAGAGTGGAAATTAAAGGGAGTGTGCTTCTTTCTTGCTAATTAAACTTTGTGGGGTTGGGTGTGTAAATGAACATGTGAAACAAGCTAGAGTACTCTCCCTAGGGAAAAGCCAACATGCCACAAAGGAGTAGAGTTTTGGTCATTGGCCCTTATGGACAGAAGCTTAAGTGGCTCTGTTTTGCACAAAACAGAATTTTTATCACCGACTCCACCCTGCTGTCAGAGCATGGTTTGATTGTTCTAAACCTGGCTCTTTAGGCCAAGTCTTTGCCTGTAGTATTGACTAACAAATGATAGTTTCTGAACCATTCTTTGGTTCTAGAATTCAGAGGGCTTTTTCTTCCCATTTAACTGCTTTCTTTGCTGTCATTGGTGTTTTTTTTGTTTTATTGTTTGTTTGTTTGGTTTTTTTACAGTGGAAATACTTACTGGCTGATTACAGAGAAGATTTGCACTTAACTGGCAGCAGAACATAAACCATTGCTTTTTTTTTTTTACACGGACAGAGAAAGAGTCAGAGAGAGGGATAGATAGGGACAGATAGATGGGAACGGAGAGAGGTGAGAAGCATTATCATTAGTTTTTCATTGCCGTTATGACACCTTAGTTGTTCATTGATTGCTTTTGCACATGTGCCTTGACTGTGGACCTTCAGCAGACCGAGCAACCCCTTACTGGAACCAGTGACCTTGGGTCCAAGCTGACGAGCTTTTGCTCAAGCCAGAGGGACCTCAGCTCAAGCTGGCGAGCTTGGGGTCTCGAACCTGGGTCTTCTGCATCCCAGTCCGACATTCTATCCACTGTGCCACCACCTAGTCAGGCTAAACCATTGCTTTTTAAAGAGAATGTCTTGAAGGCCTGATGTCTAGGACTCCGAGTAGTCTGGAAATGGGGGTTAAAACACTGGTCTCATGGAACCTGGTGCTGGGGAGATCTTGTTTGACTTACTGACATATCTGCCTGCAGATCCAATGTTAGTGATTAGAAACCTGTGCATGGACATGGCACCCTTGGCTCCCCAGAAGTGCCTTCAACATTGGGCTAGTATGTGGCTGACTTTTTTAAAAAATATTTTTTAAGACTTTATTCATTTTATGGGGGGCTAGAGGAGCAGGAAGCATCAACTTCCATATGGGCCTTGACCAGGCAAGCCTGGGGTTTCAAACCAGCGACCTCAGCATTCCATCCAGATCAATGCTTTATCCACTGCACCAGCATGGGTCAGGATATGGCTGACTTTCAACAACAAACCCTTGAGATTGGTGAAGGTGGTGTAGTATTATATTCATTTTACTTGGGTAAATGCTAAGTCCCAAAGAGGCAAAGTGTTTCTTCCTGGAGGCCACACCATTAGTCTCAGTCATTTATTCATTCATTCATCTCAGATATTGTTATATGCTTAGCCTCCTATGTGCTAGACTCTGAGCTATGTTCTCACCATACTGAACCACACAAGATCCAGAACTGTACACAGATGGCTCATAGTCTAATTGAGGAAAGACACACTAAAGATCATGGTAAACCAATAAGTTTACTGAACAAATACTTTTAGGGAGCCTGGTATTGGAGCCATAACAACCAACATGTCAAAGCCCATGCTGTCATTTTATAAAGACACAGAAAATAAATAAGTATGTAATATGTTAGGTGGTAATAAGTGCTATGAAGAAATGTGAGCAAGAAAAGGAGGCAGAGTGTGGAAGGTGTGGGACTGTGGCATTTTAATTAGGGCTTGAAAAGGCTTCTTAGTGCATGTAGTATTCGGGAATGAGCAAAGTGAAGGGAACAAAACAAAGTCCCAGGTATCCAGGAAGGGAGAACATCATGTGCAAAGATCCTGTGGCAAGAGCAGACTTGATGTGTTCAAGGAGCAAGTGAGGAGGATGCAAGAGATGAAAGTATAGAGGATGCCAAGAGCCAGGACTTGGAGGTCCTCTAGGCAGTGTAAGGACTTTGGATTTCTAATTTGTATTATTATTTTTAATATGATAGAAAGCCACTGAAGAATTTTGAGCAAAGA
This sequence comes from Rhynchonycteris naso, assembly GCA_037038555.1. Taxonomy (NCBI): domain Eukaryota; kingdom Metazoa; phylum Chordata; class Mammalia; order Chiroptera; family Emballonuridae; genus Rhynchonycteris; species Rhynchonycteris naso. The sequence goes on along the minus strand of CM072995.1, from coordinate 332,703,921 downwards.
AATTATATGACTGGATTATGTTTTGACAGGATTACCCTCATTACTGCATTGAGATGGAAGTGAAGAGTGAAAGTATGCTAACCAGTTTAGGGTCTGGTCCAAATTGCAAATGGGCCAGAGGAGAGAGAATGATGGCTCATACCAGAGTGGCAGCCATGGAGGTTATGAGAGATGATGAGATTTGGGATATATTTTTAATAATGTGGCTGGTTTTTGAGTATGGGCTGTTAGAAAGAGGAGTATGTGGGGTCTGGGGAACACAGAGGAAAGGTAGTGCCACAGGTCAAGTTCGCTGCGAGACAAAGTCTGAGTCTCTGATATTTGGGTACATGAGGTTTTGCAGGAAGGGCTTTCAAGAATCACACCTGTGAGGGAGTGAAGGGAGCCAGAGAGAAGAAGGCAAAGCAGCAGCAGTCTGATGTAGTTATAACAGAGGCCTCCGCTGATACTGTGGGAAGTTCTGAGACTGGGATACCATTCATAACTGTCCTATTTGAGGCAAAAGGGCTGGACCTTTGCACCCTCATATCAGCCAGTAACTGGACACAGGCTGCCCCCAAAGAGGGATGTCACCATGGGTGAGATGGCTTCCTTCTTCTGAGGGCAGTTCTTGGAGAGAGATTCTGCTGTGAGCTGTCAGTGGCCAAGACTCCCTGCCACTGGGATAGTGAGTGCTTCGGCCCTGAAGGGAAAGCTGGGGGACACAGCACCCTGTCCACTCCAGGTACCCACTCCAGTCTTGGGGAGCGAGAGCTAGGGAAGACTTCTTAGAGAAGAGAATACTGTACTGTTTTAAAAGGGCCCCGTGCTATTTTTTTCTCTCATATGACTTTGATCACGAAGAGTGCGTGCTAGAACAAGACTCAAACTTGGGTACAAAAATGCTCTATTTATACTTTTACACTTACTGATTAAATTTTTAGCTAAAATGAACTCTAATATTAATGGTGGTTTAGGCTAAAGTGTTTTCAGCTCCCCAAATCAAAATAAATCCCTCTGATTTACAACTAGACCATTGTGTGATTTTTAAAAATCTATTAATTCAGAGTATAGAACTATTTCTGGGGCAAAATTGATATTTCAACTGGTTCAAATTTCTGACAACCAAATATTCCTCAATGAACAGAATTCTAATGTGCTGATCCTTTTAATAGCTATTAGGAGCAGGGAGTCCCTTCCAAGAGTTGACATAAATCCTGTTTGCTACATATCCTGTAGATTTTTATACATTGGAGTTGGAGAATGCTGGTATCAGAATCTGTCTAATAGGTTATTTCTGTACTAAAGCCTGTTTATGAGAATGATACTCTCCCTTTTGAGAGAAAAATGTCAGAGTTAGGCCCTGACAGCTGGCAGAATATATCATGAGTGTATGCTTATGTATGAATAAGCATGTATATGCCTGTGGTTATGTACTTGCATCTTTAGGTATGTGCATGGTTGTGTGTTTGTGTGCACATGTGTATGTAGCCAGTACGAAGAGTATAAGGGAGTATGTATGTATGAATATTTTTGTTTATTTCAGTTTGTGTAAGAATCTACATATATGGGAGTATGTATCTCCAGGTGGGTGATTCACATATACCTGAATATATATATATATATATACACACACATACACATATACCTACACCTGAATATATATATATATATATACAGTGTGTCCGACCGGTCAAAAGTGCACCATGACTTTAGGGACACACTGTGTGTGTGTATGTATGTGTGTGTGTGTATACACACACATACACATATATGCAGGCTTGTGTATGTACATGTGTGTGTAAGCATGTATATATATGCATGAGACTGAACTAGTGTGGGCATTTCAACAATTCTCCCTGCTACTTAAGGTAATCAGAGCTCATGGTTCCATGGCAGGAATACAAATGCCAAAGTCAGTTTTCTTGCCTGCAGCAACTTTCTTCTAGTGATCCTGCTCCAAACATTTTCCTTGGGGGCCTCTTCAGTTCTTTCCTCTTTTCCCACCAGGGGTCAACACCCAAAGGGGCCTCAGACAGCTTCCTAGCCTTTGGAACTGACTCTCTGATGTCCACCCCAGGAGCCTTGGCTGTGGCAGTCCTGTCACGTTGGACCCTCTACTGTCACTGCCTAAGTGACAATTAATGATCAGCACTAGGGCTGCCCAGAAACCCAACTTTTGCTGAGCTCTTTGATCTGCCCAGCCTCAGGGTGGAGCAGAGCCTGGCACAGGTGCCTTTGATGGAGCCTGGCCAGTGAGGGGGCTGCAGGCTGGTGCAGCCTTTGATGCCCACCCTGTCTTACAAGGGTCCTGCTACAAGACAGGTAAGTTGCAGTAGGAACCAGCCATACCCCTCCCTGTACCTCAGCCTCTGTAGGGAGTTACTGTTGGGTCACTTGGCCTGGTGATGCTTGGTTATCGGGGATGCAGAAACCAATTCTTGGAAGCAATGCTCTTCCGTCCACCCATCTTTTGATTCAGTTATTATATGTGGAGCACATACAGAGTCAGCAGGGCATAGCCTCTACATGCACAGCCCGTCAAGTCAGAAAGGTTGTATTCAACTTGGCTACTTAATCATTATTTCAATTTGGTCAAATTAAGTAACTTGCATGTGCCCCTCAGTGTGCCCATTTGTCATCTCTAATGATGCTGTAAGGACCAGACTAAATAGCGCAAATAGGGCACCTGACACCTATCAAGCCCTCACAAATGTTGGCTGTTATCCCTGCAGGGGGGCTGCATGGTTGAGTGTTCAAGGGCCCATCATGATCTAGTTAACTTACCCCGTGAGATTATTATGCAGATTAAGTGAGCTACTACATATAAAGTGCTTAGAATAGTGTCCAACACAGAGTATGTGCTTCATAGAAGCTGGGTTTTAGTACTTTGATACAAGGGTCAGCCTGGGCAAGGTGTTGCAAAGCACTCTGCCTACCTCTGGAATAAATCTTTAATCTTCAATATTGTTTCCTTTTTTCCTTAATAGATTGATTGCATCTGCTCTTGTGGTTTTACTGCCACGTCTTAACTTTCCAAATTCAAACTCAATCATGTCACTTGTCTGCTTAAATCCCTTTAGTAGATTCCATTCTCCAGAAAATAGTCCAAACCACTTAACATGGCATTCCAGGCTCTCTAGTACTGTCCTCAGTACCACGACTCCGAACCCCTCCTCTCTCCACCTCCCATGTCCACATCCCCCAGGCATACTGGGCTATTTGCTGACCTTAGGAATATAGGTTCTTATGTACCTTTATGTCTTTGTCACTGCTGATCCCTCTGCCTGCAGTGCCCTTTCCTGCACTGTCTCCCAATGAATACCTTCTGTTCCCTCAAGGTTCACATCTCAGGTTCCTTCTATACAAAGTTTTCTCCGATCATTCCAGGCACTATAGATTTGGCCATTACTTCTTCCCGCTCTCCTCCAAGACCCAGGACGTGTCTTGGATATGATATGGCAGGACACTTACTGGTCCACCCCTCCTTTCCCTCCTTGAGAGACACCCTGAGCTATCTTCTTCTGGATCACTAACCAATGCTGGTGCTTTCACAGGGCCCCGAACAGTGCTAGTCACATGTTAACACAATAAACATCTGCTTAATGGATTAAGTCCATCTCTTGTCTCTCTCAGATCCACCGACCTCCTGGCATCTCAGGGTCCTCAAGCTCAACTGATTCATGACTATCTTTGATGTTCTCCCTTAAGCTGCTCCTTCTTAATTCACTATCCATCTGTTCAATTATCCAATATGGAAACTGAAAAGGCATCTTTGAAGCCCTTTCTCATAGTCAGTGTATATATATATATATATATATATATATATATATATATATATATATCCTAAACAATCAAGAGGACTTACTTATTTGATCCCTTAAATGTTACTTCTGTTTGTCCCTTCCACTTCCGTCATATCTCTGCTTCCTCTCTGTGGATGATACATATATAAATCTTACCACATTCCTCCAGAACTTAAATGTTTCCCACCATTTCAGGACGGCATCCAAACTCTTTGGCCTCACTCGCAGGGCTGCCCAGGACCTGCCCCAATGCTCACTTCACTCTCACCTTGCCCCATTACACCCAATGCTCTTGCCGTGCTTGACCACTGTTCCTTCCAGAATATGACAACCTACCCCCAACTCCCTCATGGGACAGGTTCCCCAGACACCTTGGAATGACTTTTCTCCCACTTCCTCCCCTAAGATATGCTCCCTCTCCCTTGAAATTCAGTACAAATGCCACTTTTGACACCTTTTCAGACCATTCCTTTCCACCCTCCTCCCAGCTCCTGCTGCTCCCACAGAATCAGTTGTTCACTCCTTGGCGCCCTCAGAGCACTGAATAACTACCTGGTCATTCTGCATTGTGCCTACTCATTTATTCAAACATGTCTGAGCCCCGGTTTAGACAATAAGCCCTTTGGGGACAATTCTTAATTGAACTTAAAAAAATTAATAATTCTCTCTGAGCCTCAGGTTCTTCATCTATAAAATGAGAATAACTACAGCTATTCCTTCTTCACAGGGGAAATGACACAATGTGTGGCAAGAGCTGGCTCATAAGAGACATTTGGTAAACAAGAATATCTTTATGGTTCTTGCTTGCAGAAGTGATGTCTGATGAGAGAAACTTCCAGAGACGGGAACTTGGAGATCTCGGGATTGCCCCAGCTGACTTCTCAGCAGCTTGATTATAGTACTTTCAAGTGGACTTTGTAAATAACTTCAGCAATTTCTTCAGTTCTGCAAATGGGTGACTTTACATTTGTTATCTTGCCTCTTTGTAGCTCAGTTTCTCTATTTGAAATGTGGAGATAATGATGTACTTATTTTGTAAGGTTGTTATAAGAACTAAGTCATATGATGTATAAGTATTTGTATTAGCTATTGACATTGTCAATGAGTAAACATCATAGAGTAACTCAATCTATGCTTGGAAGATGCTTCATAAATAAATCATTAGGATCTTAATGAGGCTACTTAAAGATAGAGGTCTTTGAAGAGATGGGAATTTGTAGATTCAAAGCCAATGACAGCAATGGTTGCAAATAGCTTCAAGATGAGCCACAGGATTCCAGCCCAGGACAGGGAGTTTTACCCTGCTTTCAGACTTGGAAACATATGGATGGGCTCAAACCCAGAGAAAGTATAATTACCTGACAATGCGCAGAGAATTCTGATGAAATTAAGACTTCACTCAAAAGCTCTTGCTGACTGCCAGTCTTGCCTAACCCTCACCCTACCTGCCAGCAGAGTGGTAAATTGCTGGGCACAGGAGCCAGACTGACTCTGGCACATTAACACTGAATCCACACGAACAAAGTGATATGTAGGCACTTTCTGCTGTAGCCTCTATGCAAATACAGGTTCCATGCAAATACTCTGCCATTTTGCACTAGAGCATCCACACATTTTGGTATGGGGAGGAGGATTTTGGAACCAATCCCCCAAAGATACTGAGGTACAAGTGTACATTGCCTTACAAGGAAAAGCTGCATTTGCAGATGTGATTAAATTAAAGATCTTAAGATGGGGAGATTACCCTGGATGATTCAGGTGGGGCCTGAGTACAATGACAACATGTTCTCATAAAAGAATAACAGAAGGAGAAGAGATGCAGACAAAGAAAGAGAAGACAAGGAGATTACAGAGGCCGAGCTGGGATGAAAGGGCCACAAGCCAAGGATTGCTGGTAGCTACCGGAAGCTGGGAGAGGCAAGGAACAATCTATCTCAAGAGTCTCTGGAAGGAGCATGACCTACCAACACTGATTTTGGCTCATTGATACTGCTTTCAGACTTCTGGGCTCTAGAACTGTGAGATAATACGTTTCTGTTATTTTAAGTCACTGAGTTTATGGCAATTTGTAAAAACAGCAGCCACAGGAAATGAATACAGGGACATAGCACTATACATAGCTCTTTGGTTTATGCTTACACCACAATTCTGGAAAAGAACAACCTAATCCCTCAATGTTTTCCAAACTGGTGCCTAGCTGAGTTTTTTAACCTTTCCTTCATTCCAGTAGACCTACATTCTCCAATGTATCACCAATATTTGTTGGAAAATAGGTCTTTATAGACATTTTGGCAATAGCATTTTGGAGCTCCACAGATCTGAATCTATGAGAACTGGTGTGAGTTTACATAAGCTGCCTCTTCCCTAAGGTTCAGGACAACTTTGCTAGGTGACAGATAGACAAAGGGCAAGGGAGACCTTAAACCAGACCCGATCTACCACTTCATTCACTTTTTCTACAGAATGTTCAGTTCAATTGACTCTGATTCTTAGCTATGCAAACATGCCTGACAGGAGCTGCTTTAGTTAAAGAAGTTTACACTTTGCATGTGTTCTATTTTCTACCTAGGTGTCGTGCTGGATTAAGAAGTAAAAAACATCTGAACATCAGCAGGACCCTTTGTTTTCCCCTTTTCTTTTCTTCTTTCTGCCCCCCCTCAATGTGGAAGGATCATAATAGCTTAAATCTTTCTCTGAAAAACAAAGTGAATCCATTTATTCTTCTTGCCAACACAGTCTGGGCTGGCCTTCCGCTCTGTAGCTCAGAGCGCATGTCCTCCTTGGCAAGGAGAGAAAGAAAGGCTATAGAGTCCTTTTCTTCCCGTCTGTTTGATAAAAAAACATTTTTGTTTTTGCTCATAGATTTAAAGCCCAAAATGGGCCAGTACTGTAAATAAAACATGTGTTCTCATTTGAAAAATTTATTACAAGGAATTTTGTTTATGATTTCATCTTCTCCAGTAATAATTAATTGGAGGTCTTCTGGGGTCCCCACAGACCAACAATCATTCAGAACATACAAAAGATGATCCAGCACAGTCTCTCTTCTGCCTCTCATCCACAGCCAAAGGAGCATCTTTGGGTGTGCTACCATGGCAGCCTGCACTGGGGAAGTTAAGTGTATGACATGACTTGCCTGTTCATATGTCTGGGGCATATTTATTAGGTCTGTATGTGACACTGAGGTCAGAGCACCCTTTGAAGAATTCCTCACATAAGGACCCTCTACCATTAAACTGTCCCGATAGCTTAGAACCACGCTACCATGCCCTCACCCCCAACTTCACTTCTCAAGTGCTGAGACTGAAAGGTTCTTTGATTTGGTTTAACAAAGGAAACACACATACACATACACACACATTCATGCAATCATGCAAATGATCACAATAACTGATATTTAATGAGTATATCCTATGTGCTGAACATTGCACTAAGAGATTTTGACATGAATGACCTCAGTCCATACAACTGTCTCAGTCAGGGCAGGCTGGGCTATGCTGTGGTAACAAACACTCCCCAGATTGCTATGGTTTACAATGACAAGGATTATTTCTCTCTCTTCTACCTGTCCATTGTGGGGTGGGGGTGCCTCCATTGCACATGGTGCTCACTCTAGGATCTAAAATGTGGCAGTTGAGGCAAAGGAAAAGAAAGTTTTACAGGGTCTCACATCAGCAATGAAATGACATGTATCACTTCTGAACACAGCTTGTTGTCCAGGATGAATCTCATGTCCCTTCCTGTACAATGGGGTCATGAGGTGCCATCCTACTGTGTGTTTCAAAAGTTGGGGGGGGGGAACTAGAAACATTCATTGAACAGAATTAGTAACCACATATCAATCTCATAAGGTAGGTACTTTAATTTTTTTTCCATTTTGTAAATTTTCAGATGATAGATTTAATACTGAATGGAAAGTGTATGTATAATTTGCTCTAGGTCATGCATCTAATAAGGGAGAGGCAAAGATTCAAACTCAAGCAATTGATATCACCCTTCCTCTGCCCCCAGCATGTGCACTTACACATGGGTATGCACATGCTTAAACTCATGCACATGTATGCACATGCCTAAATTCACATGCTCACATCCTGGGGCTATGGGCTATTATGTCATGAACTGACAAACACATCCAGGAGTAGAAATAGTGTTGTCAGCCAAAGTCCTTAGAGAGAACCAAAGGTCAAACTAGAGAAACTATGTTTAGTTTCTAAGTCCAAAAGGCACAATCAAGGCCAAGAAGGAAAACTAAAAGCCAAGGGTCAAGAACGGGACACAATGAACCAAGAATATGGTTGGCAGCAGAAAGGGGCTAGTCCAGTGCTGGACGCCACCACAAGGGAGAGGCCTCTGTGTCTCTGTAGCATGGGTGGGTTTGGCTGGTTCAAGATGTAGGCAGAAAGCAGAACATGACAAACACTCTCTCAAGGCTAATCCTTCCACCTGATCTCCACTCTCACTGGGGGAATCGCCCTAGCCATCAAGCAAGTGGTGAGAGAAAACCCGAAGATGGCAGATGAAATCCCCAGTGGGAGCCAGATTGGGCTATATCTCCAGGGTTATTGTAGGGTACAGCCCTTCCCTAGTACTGGCCTGACTGACCCCTTGCTATATGGATTTCCAGGTGGAAACTCTGCTCTGCCCTGACTCCCTTTCTCTCTAACTCTACCTCCCTGACCTCTCATTCTTGCTGTGAGTCAGAAAGCTTTTTTGAGATGTGTCTGGAAGACACCCTCCTGCCTGACCTGAGAAGAATGATTGAAAGAATTTAATGAAGGGATTTTTTTTAAAGAATTAGACAAGTCATGGCAACTATCAGGAGATGCTGATGTACTCTGGGGCTAGCTACTGTGGGATGAGTTACTGCCCCTCAGGGAAAGGGCAGGGGAAGCAGTAGTTACCAGACCTGGGGAGAGCTATTGTTATGGGAGAGACCCCTTGATGGGGGTGAGACATTCAGTAGAGAAACACAGCAAGGAGTGAGCTGGAAGAATAAGTCCCCAACTTCTCTCTCCTTCTACCTTCTTATCTACTGATGAAGTCTCCCACTGGCTGAACTCAACCAGAATTGAAAGGTCATCTAAATAACAGGTCCATGAAGCCCATCTTCCCAGGGTGTGGAGCAGAGTAAGAAGGGCAGGGAGGACAAGAATATCCAGTGTGTATGCTATTCTGGATTTTCTTGTCTTGATACTTCTGAGACGCCTCTTCCCCTCAACCCCCACCACCAGCCATCATTCCTGTTGTTACCTCAGTGGCAGCAACTGTGGCCCTTTGACTGCTAAGGGTCTGTTACTTTGCTCATCCATTGAGTCAGCCATTCAAAAAAAAAAACCCAAAACAAAATAAAAAACTTATGGTAAATGCCAGGCCCTGCTTTACATTCTTGGGGTTCAGTAGTATAGAAAAACAAGTGCCTGCCCTCATGAAACTTGCATTCTAAGGAGGAAAATTAATGATAAGGAAATTTACAAAAAGCTATATTAGAGAATGCCAGCTGGAAAAGCAAGGCAGGGCCAGAGGACAGAGTGGCAGGAGCTGTTATTTTAGATAGATTTGTTTTTAGGAAAGTCCCCTCACAGGAGTTAATATGCTAACTCACCATGCACCGTACACAAAGAAATTCAGTGAGATGTCTCTGTCATTTAGAAACTTTCAACATTTGTAAAAACAAGGCATTGCATTTAAAAAATAAAAAGGACAAAAACTAATTAACAATTCAAAAGGATATTTCACAAGTTAAGAAAATGAGGCACTCTTGGAGAGTTTAGAGATCAAAATTACAAGTCACTGCTCTAGAGGGATCCAGTGAGGCTTCCTGGAGGAGGCAGTGTCTTGAAGTTTCTTGATGGATGGGACCATTGGTTGGGCAGAAAGAAGCAGGGAGGACATGGGGGTATGAGAAACCAGTGTGGGCAAAGTTGCAGAGGTGACAATGAGTTAGGGACAGTGGGGAGGGATATGCGAAAAGTAATGAGTTTTGCAGGTTACAGGCAAGGATTCAACATGTGCTTTGAATTACCTTCCCGTCAGTTGGCTCCAAAACTTGTTAGGGTAGTGGCTGGTTTAGTGGCAGGGTCAGACCTAGGCTGAAATTTCCTTGCTGCCCATAATGAGCTGTGTAACTTCATGCAAGTTTCTCTGCTTTTTTCAACTTCAGTTTGCTCATCATGAAGGGGTGGAGGGGGAGAATGCCTAACGGGGATGATTGGATGTGGAACATTTGGCATGGTATTTGGCACATAGTAGGCACTAAATGACTATTAATTTTCCTTGGCCTAAGAAATGAACAATAAAAGGCAAGTTGCGTGTCTGAACAAAAACAGCAATTAAGGTTTAAGTAGGAAGAAGGTGTTCATGATGGTGAAAGGTACAGGCTCTAGAATCAGATTGTCTTGACCCTAAACTGGGCTTCTCCATTTTCTAATGAGTGAACTGGGTTAAAAGGTAAATATCCTTTTTTGAGAGCTTGTTTGGAGGTTTAAGCAGGGGAGCACAACTACTCGTATACCCATGACCAAAGAACAGTCGTCTCCTCTATTGAGGAAGGTCGTCCTCTTCCATCAATCTCGAAGTTTAGGGAGGGACGCACATGGAACAGTCAGGGAGGAAGGGGACACCTGCCTAGCCAGCCAGATCAGCCGAGTTAACCGTGATCAATGGTGTGACAGATGCTACAGCCAGATCGCTCTCACATCCAGTATCCTCTTTTGGCCTCAGTTTTTTCATCTGTAAAATAGGACACTTGTAGTAACTTTTATGTCTTATTGTGAATGAGTCAATAGAATACTAAAGAGTTTAGCATGGTCCCTGGCACAAGGTAAGGGTAGCTATGGTGTCTTTATTGTGTTAATTGTAATGGCTGACTCAGAACATTCCATGTGGTGCTCTGATGCCCAACTGCACTGGGAAAGAGCATCTACCCTGAACCTGGAGGTACTGGCTATTGGAGGGATGGCAGGTGTATGGCTTTCATGGGTGAGATGTAAGAGGAAACCCTTATGGACAGGAGAGGAGAGAGTATGTATGAGAGTGTGGCAAGTATCTGGACCAGCCAGTACATGAGCAGCCCCACTCATGCCTTATCCCTTGCCAACCCAATGAATTACAGAGTTGGATGAACCCATGGGAAACTACTATTCACACTACATTATCATCCCATTTAGAGATGGGTCAGCTAAGTTCCAAAGATGGGTAGTAACAGATGACCTCTGATTCTACCCAGCCCTGACTTTGCCAGGATTGTGGGACATGGTGATGGGTATATGGCAGAATCAGAATCAGATTCAGACCAGCTGAACCTCTGGACTGTTCTTTTCTCTACCAGCGTCTGCTTTTTCTTCTTCAGTGATGTCCTGAACTTTGAGGAGCATCCCTCTGAAAGTAGTTCTTAAAATGCTAGATTGCCTTCAGGTTCCACAAGAGTATTTCCAGTGGAGAGGACATGAGACACCAGGGTGGGAGGTGGGTAGAGGAGGAGGTGGAGCAAGGAGAGCAAAAGAAGAAACTATATTCTCCCTTGCAGCCTGCCAGTCTCCAATCCAAGGTCCAGGCCAGAAAAGGGGCAGGAGAGAACTTTAAACAGAATGAGCTTAAAAAATAAAATTACTTGATTTTGATTGGCTTTCACTCATTTTTTATATTTTATTTTTATTTAAGTGAGAGGAGGGGAGATAGACAGATTTCTTCATGTGCCCTGACTGGGATCCACCTGGTGACCTCTGTCTGGGGCCAATGCTCTGCTTAATTGGGGTCCATGCTCACAACTGAGCTATTTTTAGCACCTGAGGTGAAGGCTCCATGGAGCCATCCTCAGCTCTGGGGGCCAGTGCACTCAAACCAATTGAGCCATGACTGCGGGAGGGGAAAAGAGAGAAAGATAGAGACAGAAGTGGGAAGTGGAAGGGTGGAGAAGTGGATGGTCAATTCTAATGTGTGCACTGACCAGGAATCAAACCGAGGACATCCACACACCAGTGGTTGATGCTCTACCACTGAGCCAACTGGCCAAGGCTGGTTTTCACTCTTTAATTCCTCACTTTTCTTTTTTTTAATTCCTGACTTTCAAACTTTAACTTAAGAAGGTTTGAATAGCTAAAGTTGTAGAAGAAGAAAAATGAGAAAAGGGAGGTGAGGAGAAGGAAGAGGTGGAGGAGAAAGAGCAGGAAGAGGAGGAAAAAGGAGTAAAAGAGAGGAGGAGGAGGAGAAAGAGAAGGAGAGAGAAAGAGGAGGAAAAGGGGGAGAAGGAGAAGAGGAGAAAGAAGAGGAGGGGAGGAGGAAAAAGAGGAAGTGGTAGAGGAAAAGAAGAAGAAGAAGGAAGAGGAGGAGAAGGAGGAAGAGGGGGAGAAGGATGAACAGAAAAAGGAGAAAGAGGATGAAGAGAAGCCAGCATGGTCACCATGGGAGTTGCCAGGTAAAGCAGTAAGAGCGTGGGGAAATGAAACACAAAAGTGCGCTTCTCCAGGTGTCCCTGCAATGAAGGGCTTGCTGTCCCAACTGCTGGGTGTGCTGTCAGCAGTCAGTCCGCTGGCATCACCTCAGCTATGAAAACACACTTCACCTCACCTCTTCCAGGGACTGATATATGTGGTAGAATAAAGACTTGGCCACCTCAGTCCCGCTCTGGAAATCTCTGATGGCCCATTCTAGCTCCAGAGCTCTACGGGATTGGTCACAACTGTCTTTAGGTCTACATCACAACTTGATTTCTCCTTTTTCCACTACCACTTTCTTCCCCTCCCTTCCATTGACAATGATTCTGGGAAACTGCTTAATAAATGTCTGTGCCCTAGAGTGGGGTTGAAGAGAGTTGTGTAGAGGGGAGAAAGCATTGCTTCTTGTTTCAGGCCATGGTACCCAGCCCATCTAATAAGCTGTTTACCCATGTGATTACAGTGACATACAGGGTAAGCATTCACTATGTATGGGACACTGTGATGAGCATTTTTGTGCATTATTTCGTTTACTCTTCACAACAGATCTATGATCTAAGAGGTGGGCCAATTTTTTTTTTTTAACATTTTACAATATGGAAGATAAAATTTAGAAAAGTTAAGCAAACTACTCAATTTTATAAAGCTAATTAGTTATGAAGCCAGGATTCAAACTGAGTTCTATCCTGTCCCAAAGCCTTTGCTCTTAACTGATCCTACTCAGGCTGATCCCGGCAATCTCCATTGTGGAAAGATCCCGTCTCCCTAAGTTCACCTCCTACACTGGGGAATGTAGAGGCAGGATCCAGAGGAGTTCTAACGCAGTGAGTTTGGGGATGCATGTGGATCAAAATGCATTGGTGTGTGTGTGTGTGTGTGTGTGTGTGTGTGTGTGTGTGTGTGTGTGTGTGTGTGTGTGTGTGAAGAAGCTGTACCTTCATTCCTCCCCCTCTTCCTGGTGGCTTACCTCTGGGACACTTGGCCCAGAATGGAACTGGAACTGCTTCTTTCCAGTTGAAATTCTCACTAGATGTCTCTGTAAAGGTCCTGCTCCAGCTCATCCTGTTCTGATTTTCCCTTGACCTGGGGCTCTCTGTGCCTGCTGGAGCCTGGGCTCAGGGGAAGGAGAGTACTAGGGATAACAGCGTGTGACTTGAAGTGGGCCCTACGTGTATTGGCACCAGAAACACCCTGGAACCTATCTCAGACCCGCCCAAGGACCTCACTCTACTAAATAGAACCGTGGCCCAGACAAAACATCGCAACGACATGGATCCCCTGCCATGCTCCTGACATAAAGGGCTGGGCTAAATACCTTTGCAAGGCTCTCATTGTGCTGCATCCAGCGCTGCCTTCCCGGCCATCCCCTCACTATCAAATCTTTCTTGGGCCCTTTGTTGTTAAACCAAATATAGCGCTACATTGTCTGGCCTTCCACCTATTCTAGCTGGATAAAGGGGCCCGGTCCCCAGACTGGGGGCGCACGGCTCCTGGGCGGCCGCCTCAATGCTATCTCACTGCTACAGCCCACGCCAGGGACCGCGGTTTCCCCACCCACCCCTCTGCTCCAGGGTCTGCGGCTGCGCCATTGATACAGTGTGTATTCTTTTCCATAAGTTCCCACGAGCATGTCACTAACCATTTCCTGGGCCTTATCACCAGGAGGGAAGAAAAAGGAGCCCTTTGAAAAGTGGAAACAAAACATCAGGTCCCATTGTTGTGTGACTTCCCCGGCAGCAATCTAGGCTCTCCATCGCTGACATGCAGAGACTACAAACACAGCCTAATACAGATACTCTGATGGGCAATTTGACCAGGACATTTATTGTTCTGTATCTTCCATCTCTGCTCCGCGTGTCTGTGGCTTTTAAATCATCCTTTTCATGTCTCTCTCCTGGCTCAGAGCAAGTCAAAGCTCTGATGCCCATCCGCACTGTGAGAAGCAACTGAGTCAATTTGTAAACCCTTGGGTCTTCCTGTTCCTGGAAGCTCAGAGTGGAGGCAACGTTGCTCACCGTTTTCTCATCTTTCCATTTCCACTCTGCTCTTTCTTGTTCTTTTCCTTTGCCTCCGACCCCTGCTCTTCTTTCTTACTTTTCTTTTTACTATTTCTCTTTCATTTTGCCTTGGTCTTGCCCTCTCATTTGTCAGCTCTCACTCTGTACCTAAATGATCAGTGGAAGTGGTGTTTCTGGTTAATTGCTTGGGAATGAATGAATGAAGAGGCAGTCAGGACGTTATTTAATGCTACTCCTTAGAGATACATACAATTCTCAAGTATTGAATTAGAGAAAAATTCAGAGATGAACTAACCCAACTCCTTACTTTTTTTTTTAATGAAGGATGATGCAGCCAAGGATCTGAGATAGAAGTGACCTACCCAGTGTCACATAGGGAGTTAGTAATGACCAGGACAAGAAACCAGGCCTACCCAGTTTCCTCGAACCATTGCCAGGAAATGTCATTTCCTATCTGTATCTTCCCAGTCTCTCTGAGAATCCCAATGACATGTTCTTATGCTAAGTGCCTATTTGAGATGCAGACCTAAAATTCATCTGTCAGTCATCTATTTTAGGGAGAACCAAGAAACATTTCTTAATATAGCACAAAGTGGCTAAAAGAAATCTCTGGATGTAGAAAACCTAGAGTAGAATCTTGGCTCTGCCATTTGTTAGTTGTGTGACCTTGGGTAAGTCCCTAAACATTTGTGTCTCAGATTCCTTATTTTCAGAATGGACACAAAAGCAGAACCTACTTCCTAGGGCTTTAGTAAGGATGAATAGTTGTTCACACATAGTACCTAACATATAGTAAGCGCTGTGTAAAGGTTGACTATTGATAATTCTTGGGAACTTGTCCGTGTTAAAATCTATTTTTATATCAGTCACCCTCTCAGTTTGATATCTTGTAAATATAGATTTCTCAGGTCTTTTCTTACATATACAGCCTTACTGTACATATACAGTAGGGCTCCTATATATGTATACTTTGGTTGGTCCCTTACACTAGGGCCCCTGCTCACCTTGATTAGCAGCACCTGTCTTCCACTCAATAAACATTCTCTCCCTCATTCAACAGTATATACAAGGCACATACTATGTGCCAGGCACTTGGACAGTTTTTGCCTCCATAGAGCTTGCAGTCTAGTCAAAAAGATGACAAGATGACATTAAAAAAGAAACTATATATATATATATATATATATATATATATATATATATATATATATATATAATAACCAACTGAAATGAAGGGAAAGTAAAGGGTGTGATTAGAAGTTATACTAGGGGACCACATCTAGATTGGAGGTTTAGGGAAGGCATCTTTAACAGGGTGACATTTAACTTAAGCTCTAAAAGAATAATCGAAGGTGAGAAGGCCAGTAGCAAGTGAGCACTCCAGGCAGAGGCAAGGGGGGACCTAATTGAGGACGTGATCAGGAACTGAAAAAGGCTGGCATGATGGCACAGAGAGAGGAGGAAAGGACATGAAATCAGCAGAGTGTATACAGATCACTCAGGGCTGCACATGAATTGGAGGTCCTCCTCCCAATGCAGTTCAAAGCCTCAAATAGATTCTGAGATCATTTGGTTGCTAAGCGGAGAATAGATGGAGGAGGCAATTGAAAGTACTACAGTGAGATGACTTTTATCTGTCTCAGGTGAGAGAGAATGTGTGCTTGGACCAGAATGGTGATGTGGAAATATAGATAAGAATTCAAGGAATGTTTCAAGTAGAATCTATAGAACTCGGTGACGGTTAGACTACAAAGTGAGAAGGGAGAGGGATGATTCAAAGATGCTTCCAAACTGAGCATCTGGGCTGTTGGAGGAGCCATTCACCTAGAAGGCAGAGCCTGGAGGAAGCCCTGGGTATCAAGAGCTTGAGCTGTGTTTGAGATAAAAAGAAGGCAGTAGGATACTTGGACCTGGCGTGTAGAGTATCAGTCTACGCTGGAGATGTACATCTGAGTGTTAACAGCAACTTACGTGCTGTGAATGCATGCCTGAATGAGTAAAACGATAGTGTTAGGATTTGAAGCCAGCTTTGGCTGACTAAAACGTCAATATTTTATATACTATCCAATCACTTTCCGGTAAACTAAATCCAGAAAATTGGAGACAATCCAGAGATTGTCAAGTGTAAGGCAAAAGGTGACAACTGGCAGGTCAAGAAAGTCACCTAGATCCTAGAAGAATCCTGGAGAACAGGCAGAACCCAAGTCTCTAGAGCCAGAGGTTCTGGCACAGGGGCTGGAGGTACACAGAGAGAAGCAGAATCTTGGGGTATGTAGGAATCCCGCCCCACCCCAAAGCGTACTAGGCAAAAACCCTCTGGAGTAGTCATAAGATTGTCTTGAGATAATTTATAGGAAAGAACCTAGAGCAGTGGTTCTTAACCTGGGTTCTATCGAACCCTAGGGGTTCGATGGGTCGGTTGCAGGGGTTCGGAGAAACCTCTGCCGCAGAGGCCAGAATAAAGTAATACCGTAATTTGTTGTGAGTTCATGCACTTTGTTGGTTTTGTTCTTTGAGCAAGGTGATGTTCACAAAATGAGCACCAGTAAAAAAAACATACCTTTGTCTTGAATTTGGAAAAAAACCGTATTTTATTTATCACTACAGAAGGTTCGGTGAATGCCCATATGAAACTGGTGGGTTCGGTACCTCAAAAAAGGTTAAGAACCACTGACCTAATGCCATGTTGGGCACAGAGAAGGTGCTCAAGGTGTTAGGCTAGGCTAACTTAGGACAAATAAGCATTCTTTCAATCTAGGCGATACAACTCAACCAAGTGCCACACGGTTAGCAGCATTCTTGGAGATATTTATCCAACAGTGACTCAGGGATCGGGGCTATTTCCACCTCTGATGGTCTTCAATTCCTGCACTGTGGAAGGGCAAGAGAGTATGAAGAATTTACACCTGTTTCTAACAGATATGAACTCAGAGGAACACAAATGTTTTCTGCTCCAAGCCCGTGAGACTGGCACACAACCCTAACTTAGCTGCAGAGGAGACCAGGTAATAGAGGGGAGCACATGGAGGTTTACTGAGGATTGACTGCCCTGCCCACTCAGCACATGCTCATGCGCTTCTTCCCACAGGAAGACTAAAGCAAGGAAAAGGATTGGAAGATTGAAATGAGAGATGACTGAAGATGGCCAAGGATGGGGATGAGGCGGTCCAATCAACATTTGACTCTAAGAGCTAGGATCAGAAATCTGTGCCTGGAGCCTTGGCTGTTTCTGTGCATAGGAATTCCATTTTCTCCTGTTCTCTCCCATGTGCTACTCGTTGGAAAGTGCTATTGCTGCTGTGACCTGAAGAAGAGGTTAAAGTGATTTACACTGTCACAGTCTGAGATCTGTGCCCTTTCATGCCTTCTACCAACCAGGATCCATGTGGAGGGGCTGTCTCAGAGAGTGGACAAGGCTGCCCTAACTGAGCGGAATCCTGGGTCCACAGGCAGGGGACTCCCTATGGGCCCTGCCTGCAGCAGTAAAGCCTTCCCAAGCCAGTATCATCATCTCTGTCTCAAGCTGAGCCTGCCAGTGAGCGTCTGTATCTTTCCAGCTTAGCGATCTTATCAAAGCAGATTAAAAATGAGAATGGGCCCATAAAACATGCATTATGGTCTCTCAAAGCCTCATAAAGCCAGATAAATGCCCGGCTCCAGAGGCCCCTAGATCGAGTTTACACCTCTCTTCCGCCCCATAATGGAATCATCAACAGCAGATAATTGAAGTTAAAAAAAAATCAGTAACTTGTAAAGTTCAGCTGAGTGGATTGATTGTTTGGCCTCATGGATTGCCTGGAGTAAAAGCAGATCATGCCAGAAGACCCTTGCTTTTCTTGACCCCAAAGAGTTCCTCTTTGTTTACCCCGAGGCTTGGAGCAAAGGTTCAGAAAGAAATCTCATGAACTGCTATCCCTTTCTGGATGTTTCCATCTCCTTTTCCCACTTCCCTACTGGTACCTGAGTTCCCAGCTCCAAGCCATAGTGTTTAAATTCAGGTAGGTAACAGACATCTTGATGACGTCTTTATGACCTCTCCTTCAGATCACAGCAGCGACAGCCTTTCCAAAGAATAGGACATGGGAGAGAACAGGAGAAGATGGGATTTATGTTTGCAGAAACAGCCAAGGCCCCAGGCACAGATTTCTAATCCTAGCTCTTAGAGTCAAAGGTTAATTGGACCCCCTCATCCCCATCCTTGGCCATCTTCAGTCATCTCTCATTTCAATATTCCGATCCTATTCCTTGCTTTAGTTTCCCTATGGGAAGAAGAGCATGAGCATGTACTGAGGGAGTACACAGCATGTGCTCAATAAATATTTGTAGAACAGATAAACATATTTAATTGTGTCTTCTTAGTCCAATTCTAAGCAGGCAAAAACTTTTGCAATGCATTGAGACTGTCTGCCCATAATCTGCATAGGGAAGTTCACTGATTTCGTGACCTCCCAGGATGGGCCCTAAACCACAACTGAGACAGAATAAATGTCTGGCTGTTCTGTTTTGACTGGTGACAAGAGTTGCAAGCTGATTAATACATTTAAAGTGGTGATCAATTTGTCTTATTCACATCCTCTTATCCTGATTGTAATGAGTAGATCTTTTAACATAATGAAAACTGCATGTTTCACTCAAATTTGCAGTTTTGCATTTCAGAGGAGATGAAATGTTGTTTTTATTTAATGTTAAAATGAGGTGTCAGCTCTTGTCTTGGGAGGCCAGGGCAAGTCACAGGTACCCTTTCTCCTTGAAGCCCAGAGGCATGGCATCTGCTAAGACCTTGTATCTGAAAACTGGTTCCCAAACAATGGAACCAGACGGTACCTCTTCAGTCACATTGTCTTTCTTTCGCCCAGTTTATAATGATCTGTAATCAGCTCTGGCTGGAGGCCATCTAGTTTTGGCTTGAATACTTTCCAGTGATGAAAAGCTCACCACTGTACATTTTATTTTTTAAAGTCTTCAGGTTTAAAAATAATACTTAGGAGGAAGCAAGATGGCGACGGAGTAGGCGGACGTACCAACTTCCAACTCCCAGAACCAAAGTGGATTATAACTCAATTTTAAGAACCATCATCTGGATAAACCAACTATGAACTAAACTAAGTGGACTCTTCAACCAAGGAACACAGAAGAAGCCACACTGAGACTGGTAGGAATAGTGAAAATGCGAAGAGGGCTGCACAGCTCCCCGGAGCAAACGGCAGCCCGGAGAGACCTGCGTGGCGGGAGGAAAGTTTGGTGGAGAGGGAGGGACCTGGGTCCCAAGAACCAAGCCCCAGCCTACAGTCCCAGAGCCTAGAAGAGGCGTTTGAACAGTTTTGAGCTGTGAAACAAGTGAGGGAGCTCCCAGGCCTACAGTATTAGGTCCCTTCCTACTCCGCTGAGGGTTGCTGAAACGCGGTTCTGTCGGCATGGGCAGAGGCCAAGCCGGTGGGAGCTCGGTCTAGCCCAGCAGGGTCGGAGGGGACGCGCGAAAGCGGGCCAGAAGCTGCGGGCCTGCCTTTAATCCCACTTACGTGGACAAAGCGGGAGGCCAGGAACGGGCAGAAATCTGCTCTGCGACCCTGCGCAAGCCGGCCCTGTCACGCTACCAGCACCTCCCCGCCACCCCCCCACCCCCCCACCCCACCCCCTGCTGGAGAAACCGCGGTTTGACATTATATGTGCGGTGAGCGGGCTCCGAATGCGGGAACGGGGTAGACCCCAAGACAAGTGGAAGCTCGCAGCTGAGCCCATGCTACTATCCCCACCTGGCCGGAGAAACCGTGGATTGCATTCATACGTGCACGAGCGGGCTCCGGACGCGGGGGCGGGGTAGAGTCCCGGACGAGTGGAAGTACGCAGCTGAGCGGAAGCCAGTAAACACGCCGGGCCCAATAAACCTGGGTTTGCGACCTTGCTCAGAAGGGCCCTGGCCTCGAGGGTGGGGCTAAAGCTCCGGATGGGCAAAGGCTCACAGCTGAGAGCACGTCAAAAGCCCCGCCCAACCCGTGAAACTGTGGCGAGCAGGCTCTTACTGCGGGTTCTGGGCGGAAGTCCGGAAATAGGCTGGGTCAGCAGCTGAGCAAAGGTGCTCACCTCTACCCTTGGTGCTAAGGCTTGTGGCTTCAGTGACAGCCCCTCCCTCTTAGGAGAGGCAGAAATCACAGCAAAAGCCACAGTGGGCCTGTGCTGGCAACGCTCATACCCAACCACCCTAGGCACCTGCAGAGGGGGTGGGGGGCCTGCAGACAGACCACACCTAGAGAACAGAAAGGCAACACCTACTGGACTCCAGTGGCCACAACTTGCTTATACACAGACAAAATGGGCAGGCAGAGGAATGCAAACCAAATGAACCAAGAGAAATCCCCAGAGAAGGACCTGAATGAACCAGATATAACCAAATTACCAGAAGCAGAATTTAGAATAATGATAGTTAGGATGTTCAAAGAAATTAGAGCAACACAGGATAGTCATTATAAACACCTAAATAAAGAGATAACAAGTATAAAAAATGAAATTGAAATAATAAAAAAGAATCAGACAGAAATGACAAATACAGTATCAGAACTGAAGACCACAATGGAAGGAATTAAAAGCAGGATGAATCACGCTGAGGATCGAATAAGCGAGTTAGAGGACACAATAAACAAAGGCACAGAAGCAGAAAAGAAAAAGGAAAAGAGACTCAAAAAATGTGAGGAAACTCTAAGGGAGCTCTGTGACAACATGAAGAAAAACAACATTCACATCATAGGGGTGCCTGAAGAAGAGGAGAGAGGACAGGAAATGGAAACTTTGTTCAATCAAATCATAGCAGAAAACTTCCCTAAATTAAGGCTGAGAAACACTCCACACGTTCAAGAAGCACACAGAACTCCATTAAAGAGAAACCCAAAAAGATCTACACCAAGACACATCATAGTAAAAAAAAATAATACTTATATTTGTCTACAATCCACCTACCAGTTATTTCTATTGCTATGGGCTTCCCTTTCTCTTGCTCCCCCCCACCCTCCCTCCTTTTTTTTATTTTCTAACTTATTAGTTTTCCCTAAAAATATCTGAAGTTGTAATAGCCTCTTACAATTTTGCAAAGGCATTCATTATGTTTTACATGTAGCCTCACAGAGTTGGGTGAGTGAATGGTTTTCTTTTGGTTCTCTGCTGGTGCTGCAGGCCATTCACACACCTCTCTCTCTCTTTTTCCTTCTCTCTCTCTTCCTTTCTTTCTCCATTGACTTGACAGAAAGAGAGAGAGGAAATGAGGGAAGGAAGGGAGGGCAAAATGGGGAGAGAGCAATAGGAAAGTAGCAACTTGTTGTTTCACTTAGTTTTCCATTTAGTTGAACAGTCACTGATTGCTTCTCCTATGTGCCCTTGACCGGGGGGTGGAATGGGGGGGTGTTGAACCCATGACCTCTGGTGTACCAGTTTGACGCTTTATCCACTGAGCCATACAGATAGGACCTAAACAGCTTTCTTCTGTATTCACTGCTATTTCCAGCATCCAGATAGTAACTGGCATACAATGCACTGTCAGTCACTGGTTGTTGAACAAGTGAGTGGGTGAATGAATAAATGAACAAATGAATAGTGGTGCCTCGAATGTGTTTTATTTAATGTGGCCCTCTGCCTCTGTCCATGGTTGACAGGACCTTACCACTAAGCAGCCAACACTATACAGTGTCGAGGTAGAGATGAGGGCACAAAAGAATATTCACACTGTCTTTTGTGGCTGCACTCATGACAAGACAGCTCACAGTGGGCCATGGAGGAGGCCATGCTTTTGCCAAGGAGATCAAAGAAGGGGAGAGAACAGGAGGCACCCAGTGCAAGGCAGGGGTGAGAAGCAGAGAGCAAGCTTATAAGCCCTGCCCCCCTGTGACTCCTGAGGTCGAGCTGTACCCCTGCACTAGGCTTTGGGAGAAGATCCTGATCCTTATCCAAATTCCCTTCACTGTTTAAGCCAACTTAAAATAATGTCCTTTACTTGAAACCAAGCATGTCTGCTGAAGCAAAGGGTAGATATAAAGATGTCTGTTTCTTAGTGTTGGAAGGAGCCTGGGGTGGGGTTCGGTGGGGTAAGAAACTCTCCAATGGCCACACAAACAAGAGTGACAGAGTTGGAACAGAGTCCCCAACCCTTGTGCCCTCCACTGAGCTTGGTTCTCTGCAGTCACAGGAGCAAGTCCCTGTCCCTGCTCCTGCTCTCTCCCTTCATCTTGCTGTTAACAAAAGGAAGTCACTCCTGAAACCGCCAGATGTAGCCGAGTAGTGGGAATCCAAACCAGGAGGAATTCACTCTCCATAAATTATGCTTTAATAGATGTCAATTATTAATTCCTAAATAAATATTTGTTAATATTCAAAAGAGTTTGCCTACTAAGAAAAACTCAGGCTACACAGAATAATTAGTGCTTCTCACTGAGAGGTGACTAAGGCCCAGAATGATTTTATTTTCCCATTCTGCATCTTTATTTTTTCTGAAATGTGAATGCCCGGCTGTGTCAGGTCTCCTGGGGGGTTTTGGCTGGAACCTTCTCTGAGCAGTTTCGGTTGGAGGCGTGTGCGTGGGAAGAATGCAAAGAGCTCAAGGCTCCCACGGAAGCTTCCATACTGGCCAGGGTGTCTTCCTCTTTCTTCTTTGTAGAGCAACATTTTATGAAAATCTCAAGTTGTCACATGTCTAAACAGAAGCAATTATAGATCCAACTGGGAAAAAAATGCTGTTCAAATTAACAACACCCCCTTGAATATACCACAGTACTGAGCACTGTGCTAGGGCTGGGTTTGCAAGCAAGGGTGGGGGTGGATATAGACCAGAATGGGTGCATCTTGAGTGTTCAAGGTGTGTGCAGGCCAGTAGAGGAGACTTTCCTGATAGGTCCTTACCATAGGAGAGTGTGGAATCAGTCCACAAGAAAGGGCTCAACAAAATGCCAGGGGAACTCAGAGAAGCTCAAAATCATATCAAATCAGAGTACAAGGGAAGGAACAAATTCATGAAGGCAGTAGAATTTGAAACAGACATTGAAAAATTGATAAAATTTTAATGGGCAAAGATCAGCTTAGCATTTGTGCTAGAGAAATCATTCATTCATTGTATCACCAATTTAGGACACCTTTATTTGGAGCAACTGGTAAGTACCAAGACCTAGTCTGGGTACTGGAGATACAAAGAAAAATTAAACTGGATCTGTGAAGTTAAAGTACACAGCCCAGGACATGTAGTGATGACAAATATAATATCACCTAATAATGTCACGTATATAAAAATAATTGCAATGCAGTGAGATATGATCCAACAGAATGACCACCTCCACCATGGGATCAGGAAAGCCGTAATCTTGATCTAGATCCCAAAGGATTCATTTAATCAATTATTCATCACAGCACATATTTACTGAACTCCTACATGTGTCAGGCACTCGCTGTATGTTAGGATAGTGCTGTGAGCAGAACAAGCTAAACCTTTTCTCATAATATTTACATCTTTAGAGTCCAACACATTAAGGGCATAGGGCGTTCTGCCAGAGAGAATAAAATAGGCAAATTATAGAACCATGATGTTATAGGCTGTGTCTATAGCTAAGGGTGCACAAGGAAGGGGACTGTTGGGAGGTGAGACTGGAAAATAATTAGAGGCCACATTTGAAAGGACCTTGCAAACTGGGCTAAACATATAGAACTTTATCTGGAGAAAATGCAAAGTCTAGGAAGGCTGTTAATGCAGAGGCTGAGGGAGGTGACTTTGAGGGCTCTGTGGAGGCCAGACTGGAAGAGAATGAGGCTGGAGGCAGAGAGACCAGTTAAAAGGTGATTGCAATAATTCAAGATAGCCATGATGAAGGCCTGAACCAGGGCAAAGGTGCTTGAATTGGATGAGTGGTTCTTAACCTCGTGTATGTGTGTGTCTAACCTCCTTGAGAAGCTAATGAAAGTTTTTGGTCCCAGAAAGGTGCTCATACTCACTTACATGTATTATTTTCCAAACAATTTAAAACGGCATGGATTCCAGCTTAAGAACCCCTGAGTTATAGGAAGCAGCTGGGGTGAATGAGGGCCCAGAGGTGAGCACATAGAACAGGAGGCTGCAGCAAATGGTTTGGGCATGGGGTTGGTGCTCTAGCTCCCCTTTCAAACCTGCCTGCTTGAGCCCTTCCTCTGACTTCCCAGTACCCAAGGTCTTTGGTGGGCCCTGGCCCACAGGACTCTAATGAACTTGCATGTCCCTCATTTCTACTAGATCAGACTTACACCTGTTTCTGTCACTCAGACTCCCACCTGAGCCAGAGACCAAGGGGGCAAGTTTCTTTCTGCCTTGCCTATTCTGGGAGAAAGAGTATTTCCCTAGTGGTACCAAGACTTCAGGGTCCACATCCAAGAGCACTTCCTCACGGATGCTGGAGAACTACAGTTGGAAGGGTCAGTAGACATCAACAAATCCTATTCTCTCACTGTCCAGAGGGGAAAGTTCAGGGTCAAAGAAGAACAGATGTATTTTCAAGGCCACATGGAATAAGTGGCCAAGCTAGAACCCGAACTTGCACCTGCTAGTATCCCTCACCCCGTGCCCCTCAAAGAAGGATATTGCTCCCTTCTTCATGCTTCCGGAGGGGCTATATGGGCCTTGCTGATGGCACTTGTCACATCCAGCCCCTGCACTAAGATCAGTGGATAGCGAGCCCCATGAATGTGTCCACACACAATGCAGAAGCCCCAGGAGTGTTGAATGTAGACCATGAGAGAGGAGGACTTTGGCTGCCCCTGAAGGCTCACCAGTTTGCAGCCTGACTCACCATCCCATGCCAGGGAAAACAACAGTCTTCACCTTTGGCCTCCCTGATTGGGGGAGGAGGGGGTAACCATACCCAATTCCCAGGGGAGTTGCATGTATAAAAGGGAAAAAGTACATAAATGAACTTGGTACACTCAGGAAGCACCCTTTCCTGCCTTTCTTCCTGGCAGTTCTTCTCACAGTCACACAGAACAGCACTGTGGGAGGTGCCAGGGCTGGGGAGGGTGGGGTCTGTGGTCAGAGAAGAAGGCAGAAACTTTGCCTTTGTTGTGGCCAGGGCTCCATAATTTTCTATATATTTTATATTTCCACATACATTGATGCAACTACCTTTAAAGGAACACTCGGAACTGAATTCTAAAATAGAAGTCAGCACAAGAAGGTAGAGCTAGGAGGTCCATAGAACAGGGATGCTGAGGGCCTTGGGGGCTGGCTGGGCCTGGGCCTATCAGTAGCATGGAGAAAATCACATTTCAGGTGGATTGTGCAGAGGACCTCATGCTGCACAGCTTGGCCCCTCCTGAGGAATCCCACAGGTTCCTGAATGGCCATGCTGGTCGGCAGGGACAAGAACAGAAACCAGTGAGAGAAGGTGGGGTCCAGAGAAGTAGGATCTGAACCCAAATGAAAAGGAGTTGTAATGTTCCCTTGTTCAGGGTGGTCCTGATTTCTTTGATTTGAGAACATGGAGGTGAAGAAGGCTTGGGAGAAACATGGTCCTGGGTTCAGATATCAGCTTGTCACTAACAGCCACGTGCATTTGGCTGAGTTATTTAGACTCTCTAAGCATTGATTTCCCCACTTTCCCTCTCCATTGGACATAATAATAGGATCCACCTCAATGTTGAGTTGGGTATTAAGAGAGATAAAGCATATGAAGCAGTTGGCAAAGAGCCTGTATTAGATATTGTCCTGCCTGATCAGGCAGTGGCGTAGTGGTGGTGCAGTGAATAGAGCATTGGACTGAGATGCTGAGGACTCAGGTTCGAAACCCCAAGGTCGACAGCTTGAGCACAAGCTCATCTGGTTTGAGCAAGGCTCTCCAGCTTGAGCCCAAGGTCGCTGGCTTGAGCAAGGGGTCACTCAGTCTCCTGTGGCCCCCTGGTCAAGGCACATATGAGAAAGCAATTAATAAACAACTAAGGTGTCACAAGGAAGAATTGATGCTTCTCATTTCTCTCCCTTCCTGTCTGTCTGTTCCTATCTGTCTCTTTCTCTGTCTCTCTCTGTCTGTCACACACACACACACACACACACACACACACACACACACACACACACACACACAGATAATGGTCCCAAATCTACTAAGGGCCAGACAAGAATTTGAAGGCAAAGTGTAGGCCCTCCTGGAGCCAGCTGGTGTTGTCTCTGCCCCGACAGCTGCCTGAATCCATCCTTCCTTCCTTCCTTCCTTCCTTCCTTCCTTCCTTCCTTCCTTCCTTCCTTCCTTCCTTCCTTCCTTCCTTCCTCCCCTCCCTCCCTCCCTCCCTCCCTCCCTCCCTTCTTTCTTTCTTTCTTTCTTTCTTTCTTTCTTTCTTTCTTTCTTTCTTTCTTTCTTTCTTTCTTAATTTCTTTCAACAAAAACTTTTTAAGAAAGAAAACTGTACTGGTAGAAAATTGTGCAACTCATAAAATGCAGCTTGGCTCATTGTCTCAAAGCACACACCCGCACCCATGAAACTGGTCCTCAGATCAAGAAAGCATCTCTCGTGTGCCTTTTAGGTCAATACCTAGTCCCTTCTGGCTAAAGTCTCCCCTTTCTGACTTCTAACAGCATGGATCAGTAGAGTCTGCACTTGACATGGAATATACCCTAGATGCCCTTTTGTGTTTGGCTTTTCAGTCAGCATTGTGTTTGTGCTATCCTTCCAACTTGCATGCAGCTGTAATTTATTTATCTTTATTGCGTGTAGTATTCCATGAACAAACCATAATTTATTTGCCCATTCTCTATTCTCTGGTTGATGGGCTTTTGCACAGCATCCAGTGTTTGATTATCATGAACAGTGCTCCTCAGCCATTCTCATACTTGACTTTTGATAAGCATATGTATGCATTTCTGTGGGCTATATATTAGGTTGAGTCACATTAAATTGACATTTTTGTAGATCAAAAACTGTCAAACACTTATTTCATATGGTTTAATCTAGTATGTAGGAGTAGAAACAGTAGGTCATAAGACATGCATATTCAACTTTAGTATCTACTGCCAAATAATTTTCTGAAGTAGCTGCACCAGCTTATACTCCCAGCAGTAGTGTGGATGTTCAAATTTCAAATTCCAAATTATTTATTTATTTATTTATATTTTTTTAATTTTATTTTTATTTTTCAATTACGGTTGACATACAATATTACGTTAGTTTCAGGTGTACACCCCAGTGATTAGACATATAACTTACTAAGTGATCATTCTAATAAATCTCATATCTATCTGACACCATACGTATTTACTAGAATATTATTGACTTTATCCCTTGCTGGACTTTATATCCCCATGACTATTCTGTAACTACCAATTTGTATTCTTTAATTCCTTCACCTGTTTTGTCCATCCTTCCAACCCCTCAATAGCGATCCAGGTTCCTTTAATAAGTCTTAGCTACAGACATCTTCTGTACTTAGGGGCCTTTTAGTATCATAATTTCATGGCATCCTATGTTACTTTCCCCTTTGGAAGTCTTTTTGACAGTTCTAACTCTGACTCGGCCTCATTTTGGAATGTGACAAATGTGGCTCCACATAAGACCAGTGTGATGGTGGCAGAAGGGTCAAACCACAAGCAAAATAAACACAGATGATCTTCCCTCCAATGGTGACCTTGGAGAACTTGAATCTGATTGATATTAAAGCTAGATATTTCCAGGTTCTTAGGATTGATAATTGTAGCCCATCCACCAGTGGAGGTCTGCCTGGTGGCTCTCTTGTCCTTGTCCTTTCTGACCTTGGGCCTGGAAAGGATGTTTTCTCCATTAACCACGGTAGGCACTATGACCAGGGCCTACGATACATTTAGGGGTTCAATAATACATTTTCATTTTGTTTAAAATCAGAAAAAAATGCTTTAGGTCAAAGAAAAATTTATTTTATAATATTAACAGATTCCTCTTTATATCAATGCATTCATAAATAAATTAAAAAATTTTAAAACCTTTTCTACAGAGGAAGAAGCCCATGGAGGCAGAAGTGCCCATGGGCTCATTAAAGTTATAATGTACCCTGAGACCTGAGTCAGAGAAGCAACTAACTCTGTAAAATGGATCCTCCAGATTTATGGCCTCCTCTTGGAAATGTCTGTGATAGTTCTGTCCCCACCTCATTCATACCCCAAGGGTAAGGAAAAGGGAAGCACGTTCATATCTGAGCCAAACACTGGTAGGGGCATCCTGGGAGTTCTTCATTTCCCTTTACAGCCACGAACAGGGTGGGGTCTCATTGCCTTCAGAGTTGGGGTGCAATCTGAATCTTCGGATAGCATGGACACAACTGCTTTGAGGCACAGGGGAGGGGACTCTGACGAGGACAGGATTGTGTTTCTGGCAGCCAAGAGGATCCCGCTATGGGATGTGGTCCCCGGGGTGGTGGCCCTAGGACCTGCTTTACTTCCTGTTCCTTTCCTCTTTGTTCTTCCTCCACAATATCTAGACACCCAGAGACTAATTTAGGGGCTGGAGTCTGAGCCATCCAGAGCTTAGTTCTTCCAAACATTTCTCTGTTGGGCTGGCCTTCAAGGAAATACGAATTGATAGATGGCTGTTTGTTGAGAAATTTGGAAAGGACAAGCTATTTATTTATTTATTTATTTATTTATTTTGCATTTTTCTGAAGTGAGAGGCGGGGGTGAGGGGGCGTTGGCAGACAGACAGATTCCCTCATACGCCCGATCAGGATCCACCTGGCATACCCACCAGGGGTCGATGCTTGGTAGAGAGAAAGGAGAGGGGGAAGGGTGGAGAAGCAGATAGGCACTTCTCCTGTGTGCCCTGGCCAGGAATCGAACCTGGGACTTCTACATGCTGGGCAGACACTCTACTGCTAAGCCAACCAGCCAGGGCTAGGACAAGCTATTTAAATTTCTGTGACTAGTAATCAGGTTGGGAATATATCTTGTATTGTATGGGGGAATAAAAGAGTCATTTTGCAAAATACTAATTATTTAACATTATGCCCAATGTGGGCCTGATTTAGTTTATTTCTATACAATGTGTCCGTAAAGTCATGGTGCACTTTTGACCGGTAACCGGACACACTGTATTTCTATTTGAATTAAAGCAGAAGGGAGGTCAACAGGGAAACCAATTCAGTAGAGTGAAAAAGAAGATATGGATATATAGATCTTTCATATCATCCATTCCAGAAAAATGGATGAGAGTCAGGAACCCAGAGTTTCCTATGCAGCTCTGCCACAGATTTGCTGTGTGATTTGCTAAAAAATCACCCACTCTCTCAGGACCTTAGTTCTTGCGTCTGTAGAAAAAGGTGACTAGATAATCCTGAAGGTCTTCTGCAGCTTTCAAAAACTGGCACAGAGTAGGTGCTCCATCGGTGATAATGAGGAAGTGAGAGGGTGAGTGATTGTGACTGGTCAATGTCATAAGTATGTGAAATCCAGTGACAGAAATTCAGCGATAGAGGTAATAAGAGCAATCAACAATAGTGGGAAGCTGAGCCTATCTGCAGACAGCATTTGTACTGCTGTAAAAATAGCATAACAAGATTATATTGAAATATCCCACTATTTAACTTAATAATTTAAATGTTTGCCTAATGAGGTGGACTTGATTGGATTAGGGCATTCACAATTAATTTTGATAGATCATTTTACACATTGAAGGTGCATTCTTCTGAACTAGGAGGTGGAACAGAAGTGCAAAATGTTTATGTTCAAATGAGCATGTGATTTTGCAGAAAACATTAATCCCAGATCATGCACACTAAGTCAATTTCAGAAATTGTTTCTAGATATATTATTAGAAATTGCTCTTTAAATATAAAAAGCTTGTAATAGAGTTCTGTCCATTTTTCCTTCGGCTGATGGAAGTTGTTTTATAAATATGCCTGTGATATGATGTTTTCTTCATCCAGGCCTCTTGGTACTAATTGCAACTTTTTAAACATTGTAAGCAGTAGCTGTCATGAACACTTTAAATCCTATTACAAATACATCTTTTTGAACAATTTCACCTTTAGGAGTGTATCCTTTCTTAAAATATTTTAACTGTATTTTCCCTAATTATTTTCCTGGAAAGTGGTTGAATTGGAAACTATGCCCTGCCTTTTTTGTTAAGGGAATGATTTTATTATGGAATAGAAAAATGGCTTCACTCCCCATCTCTACCCCCTCAAAAATCAGAGCCAGAAATAGTCACATCTGCCCTTGGACTCAGGAAGGAGCAAGAAGGCAAATGACTTCTGAAAAGACAGATTGGAATCAAGCCATCAATTCTGTCCCAGAGTTCCAGGAAAAAAACAAAACAAAACAAAAAGACCTTTTCTCAGCTATACTGTTGTCAGACCAGTATTACATCTCTGTTTTCTGTCAGAAAGTTATTTGATGTAAGGTGTCCACGGGCAAGGAAATTCTCTGTATCTTAGTATCCTCCTCTGAAAAATGGAGATCTATTACCCACACCTGGAATCAGTAAAGTTGGAGGTCCTAAACATAACAACCTTTGGTGAATGAGCATCAGGGGTAGAAACAGTCACTGCTTTGGTACTGGCTGATCATGGATCAAATCCTAGCTCTGCTCTTATTATTAGCTAACCACCTTGGAAAAGTCATGATCCTTTCTGAAACTCAAATGAATCGGTCTGTAAATAAGGATAATGACACCTGAGAGTGTTATGAGACTTAAATGCCACTTCCCTAATGCATGATAGCAGCTCAGCTACTTTAGTATCCTTCTCCTAGTCTTCTTCTCTGCGACAAAAGCAGTCCCGAATTCAAGGCACAGTTTCTATTTTAGTTTCTCATGTGGTACCGCAGAAGGCTATGACCCTTAGTACACGGGGCTGTGGTCTTCCTCGTCTTAATAGACAGATACGGTTCACTCTGCAAGCTTCAAGCCACCTTTGTTAGCAGAACCTGAACTGGCCTTCCTTCTATGAGGTCCAAACTTTGTAATAGGAGTTCATTAAATTCATCCATTGTGAGGTTTCAGTGACCTTCATAATAAAGTCCAAATGCTTTGGCACTGCCTTATGAAGATCTAAAAACCTGCTCTCTGCTTCCCCTCTAGGCTTATTTATGCCATTCTCTTTATTCACCCACAAACTAGTCCTCTCTGCTTACTATATTCTGAACATACCAACTTTCTCCAAACCCAGATCCTTTGCTTATACTGACTTCCTCATCCTGGGATGCCCTCTACTCTTTTCTTCAACTGAAAAGGTCTCCTACTTTAAGTTAAAGGGCTACTTTCTCCCTATGTCTTCTGGGATATAGCTTATTCAAGTCCTTTTTGGGTTTATAATCTGTCCTTGGTGCAGGTGTTATTCTGAAGACATGAAGGTAAGAAAGGTTCTCTCAGAAAACTGCGTGTCTCATCATCTGTATCTGCAGGATCCTCAGAAACCAAGCTGAACACAGAGCTCTTAAAAGCCTCCCGACAACCCTGTTGAAGTAGGTACTAGTATTGACTCATTTTGTACATGAAGAAACCAAGGATCAGAGATGCAAAGTAACATATTCAGTCACACAGCTAGTGGGTCATAGAAAAAGCTTTGAAACTGGAGACTTGCACTTTAAAGTCTGTGTTTTTCCCTCTATTTTATGAGCCTCTCCATGAGCTTCTTTAATCTTCCAGACAGCTCTGTGAGATGGGCAGGGATGGCATCACTAAGGCTTCTTACTGATGAGGAAACTGAGGCTTCAACCAGAACAACCACTTCCCCAACCCACATAGCTTCACATCACGTAGCCGATGGAAAGGACTTCTGATTCTGAGTATGAGCCTCTGCACAGCTGCAGGCTGCCTGCCTCTTATCAGCTGCCCAAAACTTACCTGCCGAGGGAGCTCACCAAAGCAGGGAAGATGGGGCCTGGGCTGTTCAAATGTGCCCCTCTGAGCCCCTTTCACAGAGGTGACAAGAATATAACAAGGGGCATATCTTCTCCCAAGGGATTCCAGTCACGTGAACTCTGCCAATTAAGGCTAGAACGATGTCATCTCCTAAAATAGCATTTTAATGAGTGATGGCTCTAGGATAAATTGTCATCTCGTGATCCCTCATTAGAGAGCTTAATTAGATCCATCATAAAACATATTCATTGATGGCACTGAGCAGGTCTGCAGGACATTCACCATCTGCTGGGACATTCTTACCCACTGGTGGAGCTGGAGTGTGACCTGCCCCCAGTCCCTGATAGCTGCTGGGACAAGGGTCCTTCATGAGCACCGGGATACCATTCTCTGGTTTTTCCCTCGCTCCCTTCTTTTCTTTTATAAATATTTATTTAGCACCAACTATATACCAGGCACTGTGCTGGCTTCTCATGCTTTAATTCATTTTGTCTCCACAAAAGGTGTTGTTCCTTTATTTTGCAAATGGTAAAATCGAGATGTGCAGCCTGTACCTGCCGCTAGATGTAGCCCCTCCGCCTGAGTTACGTTTCAGGCAATTTCTGGGGCAGTGGCTGACATCTGAAGGACAAAAGGAAAACTGAAGGAAAAAGTAAATTTTATTAAACTCCTAATGCACACCTGGGACTCTGCTGGGTCATAAATGTATAAAGTGTCTCCTTTAACCTTCACATCAACTCCATGAGGTGAGAATTTTAATAGTTTCATAGTTGAGAAAACTGAGTTTTAGAAATGTTACTTGCTTAAAGTCATGTAGCTGATGAGTATCAGAGCTGGGACTAGAACATGGCTGGGAGGAACTGTAGGTCCAGACAAACGAGGGTTCAAACCCAAACCCTACCATATATTATTAGCCGAGGCAAATTATATACAAACCTTCCAAATGTCAGTTTCCACATCTATCATGTTGGGAGTAACAACTGGACCCATCTCACTGAGTTATGATGATTAAATAAAATAATGCCTATAAAGTGTTTAAATAGTATCTGACCCGTGGCAAATGTTTAGTAAGTATTATTTTTCAATGAATACCAAACTATTTCCTCTTAGAAAGAGGCTACCAGTTCCCTCATTCATAAAATGGGTGTAGTAACCCCTGCCTTGACACAATTCATAGGGAAGCATTTTATAAAAGCTAAAGTACTAAAACTGCACTTATTGATCACCTTCTGTATACCTGTGCTTTGGCAAAAAGCTTGAAGTGACCACCTATTTTATGGGTTTCCAGAGAGTCTAGGAAATGCTTTCAGGCAAATCTTCCTAAAACCTTTGTGATCATTATTAAAATAACTCATGAGCAAAAAATGGTAGCGGGGAAAGAGCAGAGTATTAAGATACCAAGGGAAGGTAGGGGTCATTGTGGCAGCCCAGGAGAACTGGCAATGGGGACACGAGTGCCCTGATGCAGTGTCCTGGCTTAGCAGGGCTTGGGTACATAGTGGGGTGTCATTGCATCTGCAGAGTGTGTATGTGTATCTCTGTGTATGTCTCTACATGTGCTGAGGCCTGTTTCCACGAAAGGGTGACTCCTTCACCTGTGTACACTTGGAGAGTTTTCCCTTTTTCATTCCAGTAAATGCAGCTTGAAAGCTGGGGACAGCTAGCTTTTCCCCAAACAGCTTTTCTCCATCGCAATTTTTCTTTCAGAGAAAAATGCTGTGAAACAACCTGCAGATAGTGTCTTCCTCTTTTTTTCTTTCTCTTCTCTTTCTGTCTTTTTCTCTGTGTCACTCTGCTTCCATCTCTCTTTCTCTGTTTCCACATCTCTCTGTATCTGTGCCTCTGTCTCTGGGTACCTATTTATAGCTTAAAATGCTTTTGCATGTTCACACCTAGCATAGGAAAATGTCCCCATGACACGAAAAATGACATACATTCTGGTTTGTAATGAGATCAGTGTTTCATCCCAAGATCCATGCATAATAATAACACCGGACAGTGTTTCTCACCCTTGCCCCACCCACAAATATCACCAGGCCTGATATCCCACCTTCACCATTTTCCGGGTTTTGTTTTCCCATCTCCTGATGACAATCCCCCAATCTGTCCCCTCCCTGCTCCCTTTGTGACCCCCTCTGGCTGTTTCCCAGGTGGGGTCAGTGCTTCTGGCTGGGCTGGCAAGAGCAGCCCAGACCTCCTCTCTGGGCAGATCCAGCAATATCTCCAGCAGAGAGCCATCGCGTTTCTGCACACAGCCACAGATTTAGTTCCCCAAACTGTCCCAGTACAAACACTACCCAGAGGGAAAGGGGAGCTGGGTCTCTTCCCTAAGGAGAAGCAGTCATGGGCGGGGAGAGATCGAGATTCATTTCCAATCTGCACATGTGTTAGAGAGCATTGCTGAGAACAATTAGAGATGTATGAGTGAAGGGTTTATTTCTCACTTGCTTGTCAGGTCAGAAGACAATCTGTTTATTTTCCTGCTACAATTTTATTCAATAAACTGAAAGGATGGGAGCCTGGAAAGAGGGTATGAACAGGATGTGTGCTATCAATTTGTCAAATAAATAATCGTGCTTGGAAACAACAGATTTTATTAATTAGACAGGATGGTGTATTATTACCATTAAAGTGTTATATTGCATTAATTTTTATATTTTACTCGGCTTCTAATTACTGTAAAAGATTTTGGGAATGAAGCAAAATAAAATCATGCAGCATTATACATAATGTAAAGACAGCATGAATTAATTTGTCCGCGGCTCCCGCCTGCCTACGGTGGGGAGTGAAAGAGGCGCGCAGTGGCCTTCCCCGCAGGAGAGCTGGCACCAGCACCCCTGCTTCTGCTGGGAAGACCTGGGGCTCGAGCCCAGGCTCTGCTGTCCACTGGCTTTGCCCACTCTGACCAGCCACCTCTCCTAACCCTCCAGTGTTTAAATGTAAACACTCCTCTGCCTGTCTCTCAGGGTGGTTGTCAGGATCTAACAACTCCCCAGAGGAAAAGTGTCTTAAAATGTGAGAGGGTTTGAGACCCAGTATTACTTCGTAGAGAGCAGCCTTGGTCAGGCTCCTTGGTCAGGCTCCTCGCTCAGGAGACTGCCCCGTGGAGGTTGGGCACGGGGAGGCTGTGCAGCTAGGGCTTGGGGAGCAATCCCGGGCTTGCGGGCCACCCAGAGTCCGTGGTAGCCACGCCCCTCCCAGACACCGCCTCGGAGTGGACGCAAACCAGCCCATGGCCGCACCACGGCTGAGCCGAGTTTTTCACCATGCACGCAGACCAGGGGCCACCATGTTATTCCCAGGTCCATGTCACAAGGGAGCCCCGGCTCTGGGTATTGTTATAGCGCAGGACTGGGTTTTATCCTGCACAGACTCTAACAGGGCTCTGTGGCCCCAGCCAAGTCCCTTAACCTCTCTGAACTGGCAGCTTCTTCAGTTAAAAGAAACAAAACCAAGTTATTTGCTTGGAAAGTAAATTCCCACGCCTGGCACACATTCGGGCAAAGTAGGCAGTGGGCAGGGCCCTCATCAGGGTGCCCAGGGCCCCCGAGGATTCCCCATCAGAGCACACCCACAGGGGACCTGGTGCCTCAGGGAACCTTCCATGTCCTGCTCCAGGCGCTGCCTTCCAGGTCCTCACTGACCTCGGCTCGGACAGAAGCCTCCGAGTCCTGGGGCGGCCCCCACACTCCACCTCGGGGGGCGTTTCTCTCCCGCGTGGCCGAAGCCCAGCCACGTTTTTCTCCAGGCTGGGTCTCCCGAACCCCGACCCAGCAAGGACCGGGATTTCTCACGACGCACTGCCACCTACTGTCCGCTTCTGGGAACTGCAGGGCCGAGCGCTCAAACCTCAGAAGCTGAGATGAGGAGAAGACTCGCGTGAACTCTTGGGCCCCACGCTCTGCCTGGCACATACACAGAGCTCTCTGCCCAGAGCCTACATTCAAGTTTGTTCTGAGTACCGTGTTGCGATTGTGTGGGAACAACTCAGGGGGGGGGCACCTGAAGCCCTGGTCCTCAGGCTTGCACTGTTAGAAGTGATGGGGGCCCTGGCCCTGGCGAGACAGGTCTAGGGCAAGCCCCTTCCTCCCCATCTGACTATAGGTCCCTTTAAAGGTACAGAAATCCTGCCTCTGGGTTTGAAGGGTTGTTTCTGGTCTCTCAAACTGGACCAGACATCGGTCTTCCAGAGAATAGCTGTTGTCCTTATTTCTAGCTTCTGAAGGGTCCTGGAACTCTGACCTCATTCTGAGCCAGGCATGCAGTGAGATTCCTCTATACCTTCCATATCCCTTATGTTACCCTCTCTTAGGTCATGCATCCTGCGCTCTGATATGGCCTTTCTGGCTGTGTTATCTTGTTATAGTCACTATTTTGTTATAGTGGCCTAAATGAACTAAGATACTCATTGAAGTAAAATAATGCAAATGCATGTGGAGTAGAGAGAGACCTGTGATCTTTAGAATAGCGGGGGGGGGGGGGGGGGGGAGGTGGAGTCACCTGGGAGGTGTGTGGGGTGTGGTAGATGTTGGGGGGGATAGGGTATTGTATCCCCCAACATGTCTCCACCTACTCAATACTCTTTTTCTTAAAGAAAATTCCTTCCCTTTGCCTGGTAGCATATGTCTCAGTTTATAATAAAGCATTTAAATTTCATATGAAATTATTCAGTCTGACTCTCTGCAGTTTCTTTTTCTAACAAGCATCTACTACACAAAATAAGCAGAGGAAGGATTGTGTCTATGTTTGATTTCTCTTTGACTTCACCTTTTGATGTTATAAACTACCTTCACCTAAATTTAATCTTCTGAAATACTAGGGTAAAACTGACTATTGTTCCCATTTTCCAGATGAGGAGACAGACATTTGAAGAGGTGAGCTGACTCACCGATGTCATAGCTATAAGTGGCAGGGACACAGCTAAGTACCAGTTCTCAGGGCTTTAAATTACAGGACGCTTCCCCTTCCAGGCTTCTTCTGTGAGGCTGTCTTGTGTGCATATAGTCCCACTTAATGCCTTGGGGCTGAGGGTCTGTGACAAACTGTGTGAGAGAGGATGGTTCTCCAGAAAAGAAGAAAGATGATAAAAGACTCTCAGAAACACTATAGTCCTTATTCTTGCGTTTCCTTCATTTCCAGTGGCCATCAGGGCAACTGAAGGACATTTCAACACAACTTCCAAACAAGGCCTCTAAAGTCAGACCGGCTAGGTTTGTCTATTGGTCTTGTCACCTCCTAGCTCTCTGACCTTGGACAATTTACTTAAGATCTCTGTGAAACGGCATCTCGTTTGTAAAATGATTTCTCATAGTGTTTCTGTGTGGTTGACATAAATCAATACATGGAAAATATTAAGAAGTTCCGTAGAAAGTGCTCAGTTATGGTGTTTTTCGCTATCCTTTCTTCCTGCTTCCCTCCCCCCCCTCCTTTTTCCCTTTTCCCTTCTTCTTCCTTCTCTCTTCCTTTACTTCTTTTTCTTTCTACTTCTATTATCTTTTTGTTCCTTTTTTCTTTCTTGCTCTCTAACTCTTATTTATTTCTAAATTTTTGGCTCTTCCCCAAATGTGACTGACTTCACTATAGTGCCTCAATAAATACTTGTTGAACCAATGCACACATGAATGACAAGAAAGAAAAGAGAAGAGGCAGTGCAGGCGGAAGGATGTGAAGAGGGGAGGGGAAAGCAAAGCAAGATAATCTGCTGTTTTAATGTTCATTTTTATCTTAATGTAAGAGCCACATTACAAGAGCCTAGAAACCTAACATGGAGCCTATCTCTTCCACTTTCATGCTGTGTTATCTTGAGCAAGTCAAGCAACCTCTCTGGGCCTCCATTTTAGCATCTGTAAGTCTGCAGCATTGAACTAGATTATCACTAATGTTTTCTCCATTGCTTACTCTGTGAGTATGAAACATTGACTGTCTCTATTAGCTGAATAAGGTGGGGAAAGGCCAAATATGCAATTCCTAGTAGAACATATTTTACCTATGACACCCAGAAGAGGCTTTGCAGCGAGTGCAGCTTTGATCTCACACTGGTGCTCAGCTCTGTCTCCAGCTCTGCCTTTAACTAGCAACAGGACTGTAAGCAAGCTGCTTAACATCACTAAGTTTCCCTTTCCTCACCTGCACAGTCAGATTAAGTGAAATAATATACCATATATAGAATGCTTAGCACAGTGACTGACACACAGTAAGTGTTGATTAAATTGTTATTGCTGTGCATTTTAAAGTGTGTACAATATCACAACCTTGACAAAACCACTCTAAGGCCAAATGAGAATGAATTTCCCATTAGCTAATGTTTTGGCCATTGTTTTTTCATCAAGCATTCATTGAAAATCCACTATGTATTAGAACTTGAACCAGGGTTAGGGTAGAAAAGTGAATGAAGCGTAAGCTCTGACTCCAAGGTTCAAAGGATTGCATATGCATATAGTTTTTCATGTCCTAATATATTCCTGGTACTTTGCTATATTATCCCCTTTAATCTTCCTAACAACCCTGTAGGGAGGTTTTGTTGGGGCTACAGGAATAAATTTAACAGAGGAAGCCGCAGAGGTGGAGCCTGGAGGGAGTGGGGAGTGATGGGGAATTCACAGACCTCAACCTGGACCACACATGCATCTTTCTCTCTTTAAGCCACAATCAGCAACTATTCATGAGTTCCCAACGTGGGAGCCGTACTGAGACTCCCACCAGCCCTCCCAGGTGGGAAAAGAATATGAGTGTCTCTTAGTCATTTTCTCAGCCCTTTTTTTCTGGCTTCCTGCCCCTTCCCTTCTTTTACTTCTTTCAGTAAAGGCTTGGACAGAAATGATCTGTACCTGAGCATGAATGAATATCGGTGGCTACTTCCCTCTCCCAGGGGAGGATTTGCTTTCATACCTTGATCCCTCATTCTTTTGGACTAAAATACAAAGGCTACTTGTTAGAATCCGAAGGTCCTAACTCAGTACCCATGTGCCTCCACGGCCTGACTGCTTTTCTCATTCCCGCTCCAGACAGCTAACTTACCATTGCTCCTGTCGGATTCCAGCCCAAAGGCCCTGGACGACTCGTGCACATCTTAAACGTCCCAAATCCATGACTTTACTAATACCGCTCCCTCTGCTGGAATACACTCCACATGCCAACGCTGCTTCTACTTTAGGGCCCAGTTCAGAGGTCACCTCCTCTAAGAAGGTCTCCCTGATCTCAGAGCCAGAAAAATTTTTTCTCTTAGAGAAACTACTAAAGCTGCCCTTCACAAACTTTATTTTGAATGTGAATTATTTTATGCGGTTTTGTGAAAATGTGGACTCAGAATCAGTAGGTCTGGCAATGGGGGTCAGATTCTGCATTTCTAACATGCTCGTTCATAATACAGATACTTTTGGTCTGTGAATTGCACATTAAGTAGCAGGGAAGCACCAGTCCTGTCTGTGGATCAGAATCACTTGACAAGCTTATTAAAAGTCCAGATCTTGGAGCCAGAGGTTGGTTAATAGTTTTGTGGGGCCTAAGCTCATTCCATATAGAGGACCCTTTAAAATATATATATGGCTCTGGCTGGTTGGCTCAGTGGTAGAGCATTGGCTGGGGGTATGGACATCCCAGCTTTGCGTCCTGGTCAGGGCACACAGGAGAAGCAACCCTGTGCTTCTCTACCTCTCCCCATCCCCTTTCTCGCTCTCGCTCTCTCCCCTAGACACTGAGGATGGCTCTATGGAGCCTCCACCATAGGTGCTAAAAATAGCTCCGTTGTAAGCATGGCCCCAGATAAAGCATTGGCCCCAGATAAGGGCTGCTGGGTGGATCCAGTTGGGGCACATGTAGGAGTCTTTCTGTTTATCTCCACTCTTCTCACTTGGAAAAGAATTTAAAAAATGAAATAAAAATATGTATAAAACTAGGAATAAGAAATTTCTGGAGCTCCTCCCAGGGCCCTGGCATGGGTTGTGCAAGTGAAGAGTCCAAGGCAAACCCATCTTTGCCTGGGTCCACACTCTGACTGACTCTCAGGAAAGTAGAATATGTATGTTTTGTTTTCTGAATTTTCCCAGGTGAGTCTTAGTAGCCAATCTCTGGTCCCACTCTCACCTTTGGGAACTGCTGTTCAGAATTTCATGATCTCTTCCTGGCTGTCAGCTTATCTCCCTCTATCTCTTCCACCATGAAAAGCTTGTGTCAGGCATTGGGCTAGACCGCACACTCCCAAGGGTCAATGAGGCGTAGGCTCCTACCTTGAGGAGCTCATGGTCTACTGTAAAACTGGTCACAGAATGAACATCTCTTGAACAGTCAGTCCAAATGCTGCGGGAGCAAGAGGAGGACACAAAACTCAGCCAGGAGGAGAAGACAAGGCCGAGAGGTCTCCCAGAGGGTCTGACAGTCAGAGGGCTCTTGCTGAATTACTGGGGCTTTTCCAAGTACAGGGTGTGACCAGTACAAAGGCGGGAAGCCTGAAAGAACAGTCTCTTCAGGCACTAACAGGGCGATGCACGTGTGGCAGAGAGAAGGGCCAGGTCCGGGTTATAAGAGTTGGGTCTGGAGGAGGGCCAGGGTCTCAGGATTTCGGGCCCACTTGGAATGGAATGGTAGACATG
The DNA here is from genome assembly GCA_037038555.1 of Rhynchonycteris naso. Lineage (NCBI taxonomy): Eukaryota > Metazoa > Chordata > Mammalia > Chiroptera > Emballonuridae > Rhynchonycteris > Rhynchonycteris naso. The sequence goes on along the minus strand of CM072995.1, from coordinate 332,663,287 downwards.
GAAGGCTCTCGAGCAGGAGAGTAGCCCTATCTGTGTTTTGCATGTGCATGCATTACTTTCAACCTCCAAGTATAACTAATTTTTTCCATGACTTATCCACTATTAGAACCAGTGATCCTGCCTGACTAGTCAGTGGCGCAGTGGATAGAGCATCGGTCTGGGATGCAGAAGGACCCAGGTTTGAGACCCTGAGCTCGCCAGCTTGAGCATGGGCTCATCTGGTTTGAGCAAAAGCTCACCAGCTTGGAACCAAGGTCACTGGCTCCAGCAAGGGGTTGCTCGGTCTGCTGAAGGCCTGTGGTCAAGGCACATATGAGAAAGCAATCAATGAATAACTAAGATGTCAATGATTGATGCTTCTCATTTCTCTTCACTCCTGTCTGTCTGTCCCTATCTACTCTCTCTCTGTCTCTGTAAAAAAAAAGAAAGAAAGAAAGAAAGAAAGAAAGAAAGAAGAACCAGAGATCCTTTTTTCTTTTAAGAAAAAAAACCTTTAATTATTTTAATTACTATTTTTTTAAAGTAATCATTATATGTCAGGTAGTATGCTAAACATTTTCATCTTATTTGATCCTCCTACCAACTGTGGAAGGCATATAGAATGATGTCAGTTTTGCATCAGTTTTACATCTGAGGATCAGAAAGTTTAGGGAACTTGCCCAAGGTGATAGGGAGGAAAAATAAGTAAAGCCTGGAGACCCAGGGACAAGCACAAAGCTAGGCACACACAGCAAGGGCAAAAACTATCTGGTGAATTGATAGATGAATGCTGAGTAAAAGACCTTTGCTTGTTCAGCCAATTTTGGGGAGCATGTTTAAAGGAATATGAGGGCTCAGGGCTTTCCTGTTTCCCTGGAAGCCCAGGTCCCTTCCTCCTGGGCATCCAAGCACGTGGCCCTCCGCCGCCCAGCCAGCAGACGGGCTCCCTCCTCATGCTCTCTGCTTCAGATGGGGAAAGGTGAGATAGACCACAGAACTTTATGAAAATAGTTGATTTTATTTTGTGTGTATATGGGGAGGGAAGTGGGTTTTAATCAGGTTTTAAACCCATCCCATTAAATTCAACCCAATTCATTTATTCCAATTAAGACAAATGAACAAAAATTTAAAAACATTTAGTGAGTGTCTCATATTGCCAATGGGAGACAAGTACAGGGTGAGTGAGACTCCAGGATGCTGTATGCTTCTGGAAACATAGGATTTCGACCTGATATATAGACTTTTGATTTTAGTTCTCCTCAGAATTCGTTCTAATCAACAGCATCATGCGGCTCCTTCTGCATGGTTCTAAGTTCTAGCCATTTCTTCCATTAAGTTCGGCTTCATTTCTTGCTCTCATTGGTAAATATGTGGATGGTCCTGACATTTCATACTGCACGTGATAGTGCTTTCTGCATATCAGAGGGTCCTTACAACCACACACTGAGAAAAGCAGAGTCAGATCTTTGTGATTTCTCTTCAACAGAAGCTCAGAGAGGTTCAGAAATTTGCCTGTGCCACACAGCAAGGAAACTGGGGCTCTGGGTCCAGAACCCAATGTCGAATTCTCTGTGAGGTATAATTTTAGTACGATTTTGTTGATGAGTCACCTGACAAGTAATTAACATCCCCTTAAAGGACGTGTCCTCCGATCTCTCCTCTGCTCACCGAGGTTAGTTTTCTCTTCCCAAATAAACAGGAAACAAGTCATAGAAAGAACACTTGTCTTATTCTTTCACTTTCCACACATTAGTGAACGTGATGTGCCAAACACTGTGAGAGTTGCTATTATGGGAGGTACTAGGGATGTAATTATGAATAAAATAGATAAATTTTGATCTCTTAGTTACAGTCAAATGCAATGGTTCTCAAAGTGTGTGCCAGGGTGCACTGGTGTGAGAGAAATATGTGCCTGTTGGGGACCAAAAAACCAATGGGGTTTTTGGAGTTTAGATTTTTGGGGGACAGAGTATGGGGAATTGGCTGTAAGCTGACAGTCTGCCCAACTCCCCACCTCACTTGCCTGATTAGGTTACAAAAGGCTATGAAGCTGTTGTGCTGGATTGTTTACACTACCCCCCATGTTCCCTGGAAAGACTGGAGGCAAGTTTCTTCTATCCCTTGTTTGGTGTAAAGTTAAGATGATATGTATGGTGGGGGTTTTCTGCACTCAACACAATTAAGAGTAAAAAGAAAGGAATTTTTCAATGTATTGACAAGAAAATGAGAGTTTGCCTTTCAAATAGATGCCCAAACATTGAAGAAATTGCTAAGACACATCAGGCTCATGTTTCTCATAAACACAAGAATGAAAAAACTTAACACATTTGCGCTGGTACCTGCCGAATTTACTAAATCTTACTAAGAATGTATCTATATATATAAAAAGATAACTTTTGTCGTTTTTTTTTTAACCACTCTTTTTTTATGAATTCTAAAAAGCATAACTCAAAAAATGTAACATAAAAATGTTTTTAATATCAATAAATTTAACTTTGTCATATTTATTTTGTTTAATTACCATAAAAGCACACTTGGACTTTATATTCTTTTTCTTTAATATTTGACTTAATTATTATAACATATTTCTCAGAAATTTGTATATAGTGTGCCTACAATTATTTGTAGGATTTTAAATGCACCCTGACTTCAAAAAGTTTGAGAACCACTGGTCTAATGGAATAATGATATTTTATGACTTTACATTTTATAACTCTCAAATTTTTACTCTGTCCTGAGTTTTGTATTCTCCATTTTTTCAGATAAGTAGATTGAAATTTGGAGAGTCTGTGTGGTAGACCTGGGATTCCCCTGGATTCCCCAAAGAGGCTGACCTAGGGCCAGATCAATGCTGCAGACGAGAGCATGGCTCTAGGAGACAGACGGATTCCATCTCAGCTCTGCCAATTCCTTATATAATCTTAGGCTGTTTATCCTTGAACCTCAATGTCCACATCTGTAAATTAGGGGTAACAAACAACAACTAGCTCCCAGGTTTGTCCTATGGATCAGCTGATAAATGAATGTCAGGCCCTCAAATAAATACCCAACCAGAGCAAGGTCTCAACATGTGGTAGCTGTTACCGCTATTTTTATAAATAACTGGCAGACAGTCTGACTGTGCATCATTTATGTGCATGATATTTTGGTAGTGTCTCTTTCCTCCTAACTTTTGAGAGTGAAATGCTCTAAATTCCTACACCCAGCTCGCACATGGCCAGGAGTAAAGACCCTTCTCAATAGGGTCTATTTCCAGGACCACTGGATGCCAATGGCCCCTCACTGGAAATGATGACAAGCACGACTCAGGACACAGAATCCGCCAGCAGGCTTCAGAACCCCGCCAAGCCCTCATGCCCACTCAAGCACCAGGGGGAGGGGTGGCTGTGGTATTAACACACGTTTGCTTTCATTTGGCTTAGCTGACTGTGTGTTTTGTTAAACAAATTTAGGTTTGGAAAAGATTATTTTTGGTACACTGCTGCATAATTAGATGAATTTTCATGAGTTTATTCTTGAAATAAACTTTGAAATTGTCCATGTTTTACTGTTTTTTAATCATCTGCAGATACTGTTTTTTGAGACTTAGCATGAAAAAAAAAGAACCTTGTTATATATCAGTTTAATTTAGATTCAAATAAAATAATTTTTTGAATTTGCAGCAACAACAAGTCTGTGAAAGTGGTTGTAACTGGTGCTGAGTTGTTTGAGGATCAAGATAATTACAGTATAAAGGATAAGAGAGAATATAATATCCTGGCATCCAGTGCATATTCAGCTAATCCTCAGCCCTTGACAGATGTTCAAACACAGTATTTTTAAAAGCTGACTTTTAAAAAAAACAGGGTGAGTCACTTATTAGATATAAACAACATGATAAGAAATTCAAAGTCTGACATCCATTATGAACTGTCCATGCTGAGAAGCACGAGAGACAAGGTAAGAAGTCAAATGAGCCACTCTCACAGCTTTAATGGGTGCCTGAGGCGGGGCTGATACCACAGACACATGCAGCCCACGTTGCCAGGAACACGGGTTCCATCTGCACTGGCCTGAAGAGCAAAGCCCGAAAGGCTGTTTTGATGCTGTCAACCTGCATAGCAGCAGCCACACCTCTCCGGTAGCTGTTTGAAAGTGAGGATGTCAGCAGCCAGCATCGGGACAGTTTGGCTGGCTATGAATAATAGCGACATAATATTAGGTGGCCCAAAAAGATGGCCGGGCAGATGGAGGATTAATGAGCAGTGTGTTTGCTGTTGCAAGGGTTGTTCTTCCCTTAGTCCCTGGCCACTCCTACACTTACTTATCCCACAAACATTGCACTGAGCTTGAATATATGTTGGGTATCAAAGTATCTACTAACCTCTGAGATTCAGAGATAAGTAAGACTCCATCCTTGCCTTGCTTCCAAAATCTTACAGTATAGCAAAAGAAGTCATCTCCATTAATAACACAATTATTATTATTATTGAGCTTTATCTATATGTGAAGCTTCATTCTAAGTGGTCTTATTAATTCCCACAACAACTTTATAGAATAGGTATTATTATCATGCCATCATGCCTTTTTTATAGATGAGAAAATTATGGCACAGAATGAATAAGTATGTGATGAGTGATTTCTGATAGGGTGGGCAGGGAGTGAAAGAGGAATTGGGAAAGGTTTCATGGAGGGGGTGGCATTTGAGGTAAGGAAGTAAGGAAAGATAAGGTTTGCAAATGTGGACATGCTGGAGAAGGGCATTCAGGACAGACAGAACTATGCATGGAGAAAAACAACAACAAGAAAATTATCTGGTAAACTAAGACACTAAGCTATACAAAGGATCATGTGGAACTTTCTCTTGTTCGCTCTCTATTTAAATGGAATTCTGTATAAAAAGCTCTCAGTGGGCCCTGGCCAGTGGCACAGTGGATAGAGCACCAGCCTCACATATGGATGTCCCAGGTTCAATTCCAAGTCAGGGCACATAGAAGAAGTGACCATCTGCTCCCGCCCCCACCCCCCTCCATCTTCCACTTCTCTCCTTCTTCTCCTCCTGCAGCCAGTGGCTCAATTAGTTTGAGCATGGCCCTGGGCACTGAGGATAGCTTCCTTGGAGTGCATCAGCCTCAGGCACTAAAAATAGCTTGCTATTCCAGCATTGTTCCCAGATGGGGTTTCCAGGTGGATCCCAGTCGGGGTACATGTGGGAGTCAGCCTCACTATCTCCCTGCCTTTCACCTAAAATAATAATAAATAAATAAATACCTCAGCACACCAGAAAGCACAAACCAGACTCTAAATGTTGATGTTTTCCTCAGAAATAAACCCACACCTATGTGGTTAATTAATATTTGACAAATGAGATAAGAACATAGACTGGGGTAAAGACAGTCTAGCAGTGTTGGAAAAATTGGACACATACATGTACAAAATGAAACTAAACCATTTTCTTACATCAAATGGTAGAAAAAACTCAAAATACATTAAAGACTTAAATGGAAGACCCAAAACTATAAAAATCTTAGAAGAAAATGTAGGCAGTAATATCTCCAACACTTCTTTTAACAATATTTTTTCTGATATATCTTCTCAGGTAAGGGAAACAAAAGAAAAAAATAAAGAAATGGAACTACATCAAACTAAAAAGTTTTGTACAACACAGGAAACCAACAACAAAATGAAAAGACAACCTATTGAATGGAAGAAGATATTTGCCAATGATACATCTGATAAAGGGTTAATATCCAAAATATATAAAGAACTCATAATACTCAACACCAAAAAACCCCCCCAAACAATCCAATTAAAAAGTGTGCTGAAGAACTTCAATATAAAGGACTGTATGTCCTACAAAGGACATACAGATGGCTAATAGATACATGAAAAGATACTTAATGTCACTAATTTTTGGAAAAATGCAAATTAAAACCACAATGAGATACCACCTGACACCTGTCAGAATGGCTGTCATCAATCTAAAAACTACAAGTGCTGGTGATGATGTGGAGAAAAGGGAACCCTCCTGCACTGCTGGTGGGAATGCAGACTGCTGCAGCCACTGTGGAAAACAGTATGGAGGTTCCTCTAAAAATTAAAAATGGAACTACCTTATGACCCAGCAATTCCACTTCTAGGTATATATCTGAAGGAACCCAAAACAATAATTTGGAAAATATATGCATCACTGTGTTTATCACAGCATTATTTACAATAACCAAGATATGAAAGCAACCTAAGTGCCCATCAATAGATAAGTGGATAAAAAAGTGGTGGTAAATATACACAATGGATTATTACACAGCCATAAAAAAGAGTAAAATTGTACCATTTGTGAAAGCATGGATGGACCTACAGGGTATTATGCTAAGTGAAATAAGTCTGTCAGAGAAAGATAAATACTCTATGATTTCACTTATATGTAGAGTCTAAAGAACAAAATAAATTAACAAACAAAATTAAAACAAACTTATAGACACAGAACAGACTGATGGTTGCCAGAGAGGAGAGGGTCTGGGGGGACTGGGTAAAAAAAGGTAAAAAGATTAAGATGAACAAATTGGCAGTTATAAAATTGTCGCAGAGATACAAAGTACAACATAGGGAATAGAGTCAATAATGTAATAAATACGTGTGGAGCCAAGAGGGTACTGAAATATCAGGAGGAACACTTGATAAAGTACATGATTGTCTAACCACCATGCTGTACAGCTGAGACTAATAAAAATAATATTAAATATAAACTGCAATGGAAAAATTAAATAAATAGATAAATGTTGGTGCTTTGTGCCAAATCTTCTACCTGGGTTCCTTGAAACTGCTTCTGGAACAGCAATGGCTCCAAGGTGGCAATGTGCTTTGAAGAGAAGGGGTTTCTTGAGGGAATTCCTTCCAGAAAGAAGCACGCTTCAGATCCTGCACCTTAAGCCAAACTGAGCTAGGGAAGAGTCAGCCTTGAACCTCAGGCAGGACTAGGCCACAGCTGGGCCGGTGAATGGATTAGTCAGAGTGCAAGGCCACTTGTTCTACCTGTCTCTTTATTTTCATCTGATGCTTCCACTATAGAGCTTATTCTTTTATCTCTAATCTCTTTTCCACACTGTCCTAATTGCCTTATCAGCATATTAATTCTAAATAATGACAGGAAGGGATCTTCTTTTTGAGACTATTCAGTCCTGCTCACCACCCCTCACCCCTCCTGAGAGAATCCATCCTTCCAGAGGGATCTGGAGCCAGGGAAAGGGAGAGCAGTTTCCAAGAGACCATGCAAAGAGCCTGATATGTGTCCCCTGCTGTGGGGGTGACAAGGGTCTGACATGCTTTAGAACTTTAGCTAGTCCAAAGTTGACCTGGTTGGCTGTTATGTCCTCAGAGTAAAGGAGAACGTGGCGAGCTGTTGGGTGTGACTGTGCTCCCAGAGTTTGCCAAGGCAAGAATTACTTTAGTGTTTCCTGGGGACCAGATGTCAGCCGCTTGTGAGAAGCGGCTTTTATGGGTTCTTTTAGATCTTGCTCAAGAGAGCCCTCTGGGGCGGGGGCTGTGGGAACACACAGCAGGAAAAGTGGGAGCAGAGGGCCCCACTGTGGTCTCAGTGGCATGTTCTCCTGGAACGCTCCAGAATGCACAATGCTTTCATAGAGCAGCCCTTTCAAGAGCTTCTCAGTCCTGGAGTGAGCGGGGTGGGGGGGTGGGGGTGGGATGGTGGGTGGGAGCAGGATGAGGTGAGCCTAGGTAGGGCTGCCGCACAGGGCTGCCCCTCCCCTTCTGTCACTCTGTCAGCTCGCCGGAGATGGCCTCTGCACAGAGTGCCCTTCGCTCTCCTTAGGGTACCGGCAACAACCATAGGATTCAAGGGTCCAGACCTCTAGCGGTTGTTCTTTAACCCTTTGTCCATGATTCTCTCTGGCTGGGTATCTCAGACTCTGGGCTCAGGCTCAGTTTTAAAAGCTACCTGTCATGTCTTCCAAAATAATACATATTAGCTAGTCTTTACAGAGTGTTTTCAAGGTGCCAGGTACTGCTTAAAGATTTTACATATATTATCTATGTAATTTCATTCTCACCCAAACCTCAAGTGAACGTGTTCTGAGGATAACAAATACCTATCCTTCTTAACATGTCACAGAAATTTAACTAAGAATAGACATCACATGAGTGGCAGACTAAACAAATGAATGAATGATGGAAGGAAAAAAGGGAAGAAAACAGGTCACCAAGAACATAGTGAAAGAACCACTATGATTGGGGGTAACTTGAGTCAAGTTTCATATACCTCTGAACGTTTGTTCTTCGCTTTGCAAAAGGAGTTACTGGTACTAAAGAGTGAAGAAAGTTATAGGACCTGAAAGTACTTTGCTTTGTTTATAGTAAGAGCTCGTCTGTTGTTGTTTAATAAATCTACTCCAACGTTTTTCCATGCTGCAAGGACCAATTTCATTTTTTTGTGTGTTCTGCTCTTGGGAGGCTAGGCTAGAGTAAGAGGGTTATATCTTTCAGAAAGATCCAAAGATTCTAAATTTCTTCATATATATACAATAGAACCACAGCTTCACATAATTAAAAAAAAATGCTGTCCAGTCTGTGCTTGATCACCTCCAGTAACAGAGAGTTCACTACTTCTAGAGCATTTTAATCCATGGCCACATAATCCTCATGGTTGACCAGTTAGTTGGTTCTTGTATTGAGCTGAAACTTCTTGTTTACCTCATTGGATGAGGAAACAGAGTTCTCTTGGCCTGGGTTTCAGCTATTCTCCAATTGGAATAAAATGTATAGATTCACAGACTGTCAGAATTTAAAGAGACTCAACAATTTCTTATTCTGAGGCCTTAATTTGCAGATTAGGAAAATCCATATGCAAAATCCAACCTTTCTATTGGTGGAAAAAAGAAGAATTTCATCATTCAATTGTCTGTCCAGACTTCTGGACTAATGGTTTATCCTCAGAGTTCATTAAGAAGAAAGTCACTTTAGCCTCATGTATACAAGGTGCTTATTTCAGAATGACTTTTCCCAGAGCAGGTTCTATGGTGTTTCTGTTGGAGTGTTGAGGTAATGGCTCTTGGGGGGTTCATATCACCCAACAACCATGCGTTTGGGAAGTTCCCCAGATATGTACTCTGGGTTTGGCTATGTGATTTGCTTTGGTCATTGTGACACAAGTGGACGCTTAAGAGCTTGTTTGGAGGTTCTAGCAGGGGAGCATAGCTACTCGTATACCCTTGACTGAAGAATGATCCTCTCTTGTATCGGGGAAGGTCGTCCTCTTCAACTGAGAGTGCAGCTTCAGGAGGGATGCACATGGAGCAGTGAGGGAGGAAGGAGACACCCACCTAGCCAGCCAAGTCAGCTGAATCAACTCTGGCGATCAGTGGGGTGACAGATGTTGCAGCCAGATCGCCCTCACATCCACAAGTGGACACTTGAAAAGTGCCTATGCATTGAGACCTTCCCTCTCTTACAACCCCATGACCACCCTCATGTATTCAAACCTGGGATAGCCTGCCAGATGATGAGAAACATGGAGTCCTGTTGCCACCATCCCTCCAACCAACAGTCAGCTAATTGCCAGAAGCAAAGCCACCTGACTGCATTGACTGCAACCAGCATAAGAACTGTCCAGCTGACCTGGCATGTGGAAGTCCCAGGTTTCAATTCTTGTTCAGGGCACACAGGAGAAGCAACCATCTGCTTCTCTCCCTCTCCCTTTCCCTTCCTGCTGCCATGGCTCAAATGAACAAGTTGGCCCCAGGTGTTGAAGATGGCTCCATGGCCTTGCCTTAGATTGTAAAATAGCTTAGTGGCCAAGCAATGGAGCAGTGGCCCCAATTGGGCAGAACATCAACCCCAGATGGGGGTTGCCAGGGGTATCCCAGTCAAGGTGCATGCAGGAGTCTGTCTCTCTGCCTCCCATTTGATTAAAAAAAGAAAAGAAAGAACTGTCTAGCTGAGACTAGACCACATTGGCAACCTTCAGAGTCATCAGCTAAGCGAATGATTGTTATTTTAAGCCACTAAGGTTTGGAGTGGTTTATTATAACAGGATTCTCGGAATTAAATTGCATGGACCATTCCTCTAACTTGTTCATCAGTCAGAACTGTCATGGAACTGAGCAGACCACTGGTTACAATGTTGAAATCCCATAAAAGAATGAATGAAAAGTCACAGGCACACAAAGAAATGTATGGTTTGTCTGTCTCAAGTCCTGAGATCTTGCTTAAGGTCACAGAGCCAGCTGGTCATCAGAAAACTCAGGACTTAAACCCAGGTTGCCCTGATTCCAAATTTTAAGCTCTCATCTTTTAATAGATGCCTATCAGACCTTTTATGGGGGTCTTTATTAAGATCTCTCTGCTGGGCTCCTGACTTTGGAATGAACCTTGCTTTGCAACCTACCACCACACAACAGTGGGAGCCACCATGATGAGGCTGTCACAGAAGGAAAGGGAGGAAGAAACCATGCCAGGCTGTGCACTACTAATTCCAGTCACTAACACTGACCATGAGTTATTGATGCCTAACTATGTGGTAGATATTCTCCTAACCTTTTATTTCTATTATTTGATTGTAACCTCACCACAACCAACTGTGGGTATTATTACTAGTTCAATTTTGCAAGCATTAACCAACTTAGCCAAGTAGGTGAAGAGCAGGTATTCAAACCCAGGTTAACTTGTATTGGAGTCAGAGATGCTTACCGCGTGCTGTGCTGCCTTTTGGTATGGTTCAGGGCTTAGGAGATTTGCTCTAGTGGGCTTCCCAAAACCAGGTAGTCGGAAAGCCTGAAAAATTATATGCAGCTACTAGGACCAGTGCTTTCTGCTCTGTACCTGAGTTGTTAAGAAAAACTGAGGATCTGTTGCTTTTCTCTGCTCATTATTTTTAAAGTTGTCTGTATCTTCTATAGATTGCTTCCTAAAGGCTAGAAGAGGGAAGAGAGTAGCTATTCTTGGGTCCTAGAGCTCTTGAAAGAATAAAAGTCTGCCTCAACATACGGTCAGTACTCTGCTCTGTAGGTCCTCTGCCTGGTGTACCTCACACATTCCTTACCACCACCCTGAAATGTTGGTATGATTATCCCCATTTAACAGATGCCAGTTAATAGCAAGTCCCAATCAACAGAACTCTGGATAAACCATATTTTACTATAATTGGGTACTTTCCCAGTGCTGCAAAATAATTTGTTCTCTTTAGCTCAGTAAACATTTCTCCTTCAATTTTATTTGCTTCATTCATGTGCTTAGCAAACTCCTTTCCACAAAGGTAAAATCCCGTTAAGAGAAAACTCCAGGGATCTCCAAATTGTTTTATTGAAAGAAATTCTGGTCTAATGAATACATGATTGCAATTCTTGCTCCCAAGCAAGGGGATCTGAGAATGCAAACAGATTAAATGTCCTGGACACAGAGTCCCAACCCCAGTTGGGTAGGTGGGCCCTCTGACAAATTTGGTGCAATAAATCAACTGTACAAATTCTCTAACCTTATGCCCAGAGCGTCTTCCTCATTTTCTTGTTGCCCTTCAAATTCTGTTGGTCTTGTTCAGATGTTTTTAATGAGTTTGTCCTGCGGCAGCCAGGGAATGGCTAACAAGTCTTCTGGGCCCTTAAAAACCCATTAGAATGTTATTTTTTACAAAGTGAAAAACTAACCTCATGCCAGATGCAAATAGGGCTCAAGCCATCAGAAATAAAGTTTGATTCTGAAGGAAAATTCCACGGAGACATGAAAGTTCTTCAGCTTGGAAAAATTGTCTTTGATGTCTAGTCCAACTAGGCAGTCTAACATGATTATTAAGTGCATGAGTGTTGGAGAAATTGGCTTGGGTTCAAATCCACTCTCTGTTACTTACTAGCTCAGTGATCTAGGGCACATTGCTTAAGTTCTCTGTGTAAGTTACCTCACCTGAAAAACCTGAGAATAAAAATTATATCTTCCTCACTGAACTGATAGAAGATTATATAAGATATTATAGGTGTACCAATTAGGTTTATATTCAGTTGTGATAACAAAAAAGAAAGTGACAAATTAGTAGAGGCTTATTTCTCTCTCATTTAGAAAAAACGGAGAAAATGGCAATGTAGTATTGGCATGGCAGTTCCATTGTGGTCAGGGACCCAGGCTTTCTCTACCTTTCTGCTCTACCATCTTTGAAACTGCTTTTTTTCCCCTTAAGCCCACCTCATGAATGTCCTGGTTCAAAAAGGCTGCCAGGCACCAACTCTCAGTCAATATCCTAAATAGGAAGCAGAAGGAAGGTGGAGGAGACGGGGGGACATAAAGTCATGTCTCTCAGGTCATTATCTAGTTGGGACATTTCCTGGTAGTTCCAAATAACAATTTCTCAGACCTTTTGGGCTTCCTTAGCTGCAAGAAAAAAAGACAAACACACAAACAAACAAGTGGGAAATGATCTGTGGTTAGGTATATGCTATTCAGCAATGAAGGGGAGGATGAAATTGGACAATTAACTAGCAGTCTTAGCTATAACATTTAAAGTACTTAAAAGCATATCTGTTACTTACTTGGCTGTAAATTCAGTGCCCAAAGTAGGAGGCAGCCTGTGTGATAAGTTGAACACAGACTTTGGAGTCCAGTGGGCTTGAATTAAACCCTTGCTCCATGCCTTACTAGGAATGAGATTTTGAGCAACTTACTGAATTTACCTATGAGCCTCAGCATTTTGGGGTGTCAAATGCAGTTTTGAGTATTGAGCTTGTGGAATTTCTGGGAGAATAAAGTGAGAATGAGCATTTAAAGGGCCCGATGCATAGGTGTTTAATAAATGTGAGCTCCCTCTCTACTCTACCCCACTAAGGTTAGGACTCTTCAGTGCAAAACAAGAATTGTAGAAATCATCACCACCCAGCAGGGCCCTAGGAAGTGGTCAGAAACCTTCCAGAAAATAAAGCCGCTTTGCCCCCAGGCTGCCTGCTCTCTGCCCACAAAGTGCTAAAGTGAGAGAAGCCAACCCTGTAATCAAACAATACCAGATACTTTAATTATAGTTTTTTGCCATGATCTGAATCACTGTTTTCATGTGCATTGCTGTGAATTAATCTCATAACTGTGGTGTTAATTCCTTGATACATAAAGGAGTGTTTCGGCTACCAAGGTAGTCTACAGAGAAGGGAATGGGGTTTACAGGTAATTAGTTCCTGCTCTCCGCCAGGCACTGTGCTGACTGCTTTATAAACCTTAAATTGTTTTTCTCTCACAATAATTCTGTTTGCTAGCTGCTACCACTCCATTTTATAATTGAGGGCACAGAGACTCAAGAGATGTTCAGGAATGTGCCCAGCAGTGGAGTTTGTACAGATCCCAGAACTGGAATTTGAACCCATGTTTGTCTGATTTCAATGCTCAAGCTCCTGCTACCAACCATATCCTGCTATCTTATTGCTCTCGCAGCCCCAAGAATGCACAGTCTTTAGAACCAGATTGTAGAAGGATCCAGCTGAAGAGCGAAAAGAAGGTAACCATGTCTGGGTCCTGGTATTGACCTTCTAGTTCTGGGACCTCTGCTAAACCTTGTCCTGACAAGGTCTCATCTTCTTTCTGTAAAGTAGGTGTTTGGGGGTGTATCACAGGATGAGATCTCCCTTGCTGTTCTGAAAGGTTATGGTTAGAGGGTGATAATATATATCTTCATTTTGGTGTGTTCTAATATCAAATGCACTTGCTATAAACTAAACCTCACTGTGGGGAAAATAAAGGAAAAATAAGATCTAGTGACCACCTGAGGGAAGTTACACTGAACTGGGAAAAAAGGGTAACAGATTTTATATAAAAATGTGGAGATACTTGGAGGTACTTTCTGACAACTGTATTATTCCAAAGGACAATGTCAAGGGTAGTAGGGTTCCTGCCACTGGAGGTCTTCAGCATATGGCTGGGACCTCCAGTGGCATATAATAATGTTATTAAATATTGAGCAGTTGGGCAACAGGGTACCTGAGACCAAACACATTCTGAATACATGGTCATTTGGAAAGAATTAAAGATGCAGACAACTAAGTTGGAAGTCCCCATTTTCATGTTTGCTTTCCCAATTTAAACCCCTGGAAACAAGTAGTGTAGTTTTCCTTCTAAATCCCTTTTCAAGATATTATCTTATTAATCATGTGTTCAGAAACTACTCCTCACCATGAACACCCTTATATCATGATTCCCCAATGATCACCTTCACTGCATTGCATTTACCAGTTACGTGTTTCATGATGACACAGATGGAAATCATCACTGCTCACGTATTTTACACTTTCTGTCCTTCTTCACACATTCCTCCATCTCAACTCTGCTCTGCTACAGATAATTTTTTTCATAATTGGCTCAGACTAATTTTGTAAGCTTATTTGGGGTATGGTTTTCTTAAAAAACCCTTACACAGCTTTAAGATGATCCATGGTCACATCTGTCAGTGTTGTACCTTTCGACTTCTGGGTTCCATATCTTGTTTCAGAAAATCTTCATCATCCTGTCTTATTTAGCTAGAATCACAATAAAGTTATGTTTTTAAAAACTCCCCAAAATGTCATGGCTTAAAAAGATAGTAATCATGTGTCTGTGCATTGAGTATGAGTGGACCTAACCTGGGTTTGGCTCTAAGCTGTAGCTTGGGTTCTGCTCTACTCCACATGCCTCTCGTCCTCCTTAGATCAATGGGCTAGCTGGGCATGCTCCTTGCATGGCGATGGTAGGCATACAGCACTTCTCATATCATGTCCAATGCCATCCTATTGGAAAGCAACTAGCATGGCCAACCCCAATGTTAATGGGGGTGGAGAAGTATATCACACTGTGGGAAAGGAGAGAATGTATATCACACTTTTAAAATGTTTTAAAATGTTCTCATTTTTTTAGCATTTTATCAGCATTATCTCATTTATTCAGCACACAGAAATAACAAACACTTTCTATAAATTGGAACTTCTATTTTCTATCTTTTGTGACAGACACTGTAGTTTAGAAAGCTTAAATACTGGCAAAGCTAATAAGTGACAGAAGTCACTTTGAGCCCAGATCACACAATTCAAATCCAGTTTGTATCAGTTAGTTATGGTCACAAAGGTCAAGCATAACAAATCATAACAAAACCATAATGGCTTAAAAGAACAAGAACCTATTCTCAGGTATTTGCTGAGGGGACGGTGTTGGATGATCTAGGCTGAGTGCAGTTGGAGGGCCTCTGCTCCATGTGATGCTTATTTTTCTCCTGGGACCAGTGAGCTGGCCAGAGCATGTACCTGGCAAATGTGCACATGTAAAATGTTCTCATTTTTTAATGTTGCTATAAAGTTTTGTTTTTTGTTCAGATCATTCTTTATTTTATTGTGTGTGTGTGTGCTTGCACGCGCATGCCACATAAACAGTCTAACATTAAACAAGGGGTGATCTTAAAGTGTGGTCTTAGGAGGTGGACAAGGTGTTATAGGAAGGAGAGTGTTATTTATGTAGGATAATGCAATCACTTTTCAACGTAAAGGCTTATGGTTTCCAAAGGAAGGGTTTATTTAGAATGTCATCCCAATTAGAAAGCCAATCATAGAATACATGATGTGGGCCTAAGTCTCGGAGAGCTAGTCAAATGTAAGGATACATATAAGACTGGTTTTAGGGCTTTGGCTGATGGTGGACAATTCTGCTGAGGCTTTAGCTTAATCAAAATACAAGTGTTTTCACAGAAAGCCCACAGGAGGTAGTGCTGATGGACCAGGGGTAATTGCAGGTTCAAAATCTGGAAATCTTAAAGCAATAAAGAAACATCGTACAGGCTGTGACACAGTTTTCTTCCTTGTGTTTGTCCTGAGAGGGTTGACCCCACTCCACCTCTCCCCCCATGGAAGACCTCAGGAATTGAGGACCTGAGGAGTGCCTGGGAACAGGACAGAGAGGAAATGTGCAGCTCCTCGGGCTGGCAGGATATTGGCTTTTCTTCAAACCTATAGGCTTGAAATATTTGTTGAACACTTATTTACTGGAGAAGCTGAGCACTGCAGGATGAAAGGTGTGGGAGCAAAGAGCAGGGGGCAGGGCTAGCTTTTCCTCTATCATACTGAACTATTTTGATTGGCCCCAAAGCAAAGCAAAGTCCCTATCAGAGTTGTGGTGGTGCAGTGGATAAAGTATCTACCTGAGGTTACTGGTTCAAGGCCTTTGGCTTGCCCTGTCAAGGCACATACGAGAAGCAACTATGAGTTGATGCTTCCTGCTCCTCCCCTCCTCTCTTTCTTTCTCTCTCTCTCTCTCTCAACAATCAATACATTTTAAAAAATGTCCCTCAGTTGTCCAAGCTTGCCACCATCCTCTGAACACTGTTCAGCACAGGACTTTGGGACCTTATCAGCACTGATGGGCTGATCGAATGCTCCTTTGTTTCAGACACTAACTAAGGCAGTTGGTTCTATTTTGTTTCTATTCAACACAATAGTTCACTATAGTTTACTGCAACCCCCGACCTATCACCAGAGAGGTGGCAGCCTCAGAAGTCTAAGAAATCAACTACAGCAGCTTTCTGATGGGCTAATGGTAGAACTTACTTTATTTATGCAGCAAAGTGGCTGTTTGGGGCAGGAGAGTAACAAAATGTTAACCGGATATCTGGGCTCTTATCTCCAGTTTGGAGACCTGGTTTACATACCTTCCTTGGGCCACTCTGTGTGCCCCGCACCTGTTTAGCACCTCTGTGCACAAGTCAGACCCAGCAGGAAATCTTCCCAGGATGTTACCATCCATTTCTCTTTCTATATAGCTTACTTTGGGGGGAATGCAGGAATATAGCAGGAATAAGGCATATTGGCAGCTAGGACTTTGTAAAGTGGAGTTTGTCAGCCTCCAAGGCTAAAGGAGTTTAGGCATTTAACTTCCAAAAGAGTGTGTTAGGTCTTGTGTCTGCACAGCCCAGAGCCTATCAATCAGTCACATACAGTATTCTCTTCGAGAGGAGTATCCTTAAATACAAATCCTACATCTTCTCCCATTTCCTGAAACGTTTGGGTGCTCTTGAAGATTAGCATCTTGCGCAACTTCCTACTGATCTCTCCACCTCTGCTGGAGGTGGGACTTTGCGGGCTCATCACGCCCCTAAGCTCATAGTTTCTACCCATTCAGTATCCTTCTGAAGGTTCAAATGGAGTCATGCAATTAAGATTGTGAAGGACAGGGAAAAATATACACTGTACTTCCAGTGCCAATCTGCTCCTTTTATTAAGAACAGTAAATGACCTAATACTTTTTTTGTTCAGCTGTAGATGTGCTTAACTGTGACACCTCGTAAACATACTAACATTGGCTGAAATATGAGGAGCAAAGGATTATTCTTAGTCTAGCAACAGGCTGTCTTTGGAACTGTGGATTTATCAATAAAGACATTGCCTTGATGTTATATCTTCTGGATTCTATTTAAATCATCTTTTCCCTGCCCACAATTATTTGCTTGGATGGAACATTGGACAGGCTTCTCTCAGTTACAAGCTAGAGAAACCTAGCCCCCACAAGTTTGAGCAGAAAACACCATCGGAGTTGGGCAAGATTCAGGCTCAGAGGCTTCCACGGCATTATCAGCACTTTTCTGACCTACCCTTGCCAATCCTCCCTCCCCCTCCCCTTTGCATTGGCTCAGCTCCTCTGTGAGTTGGTCCTATTCTTCCCTTTTACAACTTGGGTTTCCTGTATGTGGCCAGTAATAGCGACATAGTGGTGGCTGACATGACTTCAGACAGTTCCAGGCTTGCAGTCCATTTAAATACCAGAAATAAAGAGAAAAGTTCTCTCTGCTGTCTCTCAAGCTTGAACACAATATCTCAGGGCAAGTACTTTAAAGTACCTTGCTTGAGATGTGCTCTTATCACTCCAATGGATGGCTCCCAGCTATAGATGCACATTGGGCTGGGGTGCTTTTAACAGCACCAATGCCTGAGCAGCAGACCCAGAAATTCAGGTTCAGTTGGTTCAGGCGATGCCTGGACATTAATATTTTTAATAGCTTTCTGCAAATAATTCTAGTGAGTAGCCGAGCTTGAGAATCACTGCTTTAGACTCATTTCATTTATTCTACAAAAACAAACAAACAAACAAAAAACATTTCTGAGCACCCACTCTGTACCAGGCAGTCTGCAAGGTGCTGACAGAGCCGTGAACAAGACAGATGAAAGCACTCTCATGAAGCTCACACTCTCTGGGGGAAGGCACACAAGAAGCCCATTAATAAGTAAATAAATAAACAAATAAGTTGTGCTAATGAATAAGTAAGTACTGTTCAGAGAATAAAGACATGATCAAAGTCTGGGTAGCAAGAAGGAGCCAGCCGTAAGCAGCTGAGGACAGAACACTGGGCGTGGAGGAGGGAATAACTAATACGAAGGCCAAGAAGCAGAACACACTGACCTGTCCCAGAAAGAGAAAGAAGGCCAGTGCAGCTCAAATAAGGTGGATGAAAGAAAAAGTGACATGGGATGAGTCCGGAGAGACAGGCAGCAACCAGCTGTCCTGAGCTTTGTAAACTAGTCCAAAGAGTATGGGCTTTATTCAATAAGCCGTGGGATGTGAACAGATACAGAGGAATGATGGGCTCTGATTTATATTTTCAAATTATTACTGTGGCTGCTTTATGAAGAAAGGGCTAGATTGGGCAAGAGTAGGAACAGGTAGACTAAGTAGGAGGCAAAAGCAATCACCCCAGTGAAAAATGAGGTTGGCTTGGTCTGAGTTGCTTTTGGTGGGAGGGTGAATGCATGTGGGCTCAGTGGTGAAGACTGAATTAATAGGACAGTGGAATGGAATCCCCTTCATCGTTTCTTTCACATCCTCAATATCTGGGGTAGGAAGCTGCGGACAATGCACTTGGGCTGGTAGGTGCTTGAGAAAAAAAGTACTGAATTAATGAAACTGGAGTCCAGAGGCATGAGGAGGGAGAAGGAATGGAAATAAGACCCTGAACTTGCAGAGCAGAGAACAGGCCTCTTATGGAGCACATGCTTCACACCTGGAGAAGATGAGTGGGTGGGACTGAAACTGGCTGGAGAAAGTCAACTTAGTGACCCCAAACCTTTGTGGGAACAGAAACCCACCCCTAAGAGATGCAGAGAGGGCTCTCAGCTCTGCTCCTGGGCAAGAGGTTTTACATGGGAAGACACTGCATCCCTGTCCTGGTGAAGAGAAGGTTAACAACTATCCTAGTGCTGCTATAAAACTAGTATAGACCAGGACAGCAATTAGATTACCAAGTGAAATTAAATAGGATACATATGCTGGGACGCAGCAGTCCTGGCTTTAGTGTGTTTTCCAGGAAAATACTTGTACAGGTTCATGGCAACCTGAACAAGGATGTCATTATGGCGTTGCTTAGAGTAAAGTAGAGGCAGGCTAGGAGTCCATCAGTGAAGGAGTAGATAAATAAAATAAGATGAATGCAAACTCTGGACTAATAAACCATTGTTAGCAGCATCAAACTCTGTGTGTCCAGAACAACTTGGAAGACCTTTAAAGTCTAATAAAAAACGTAAGAACAATACTAGAGGTGGAACATAGAACAATGCCATATATGCCCATTGAAAACACATACACCACTGTCAGGTTTACAAGAACATTTCAGAGCATGTATCAAATACGTTAGAATAGCTACTGACAGGGACAAAAAATGAGAGTAGGGTTGGGGATTGTGTAAACAGAACAATGCCCCCCCCAAGATGTCTACCTCCTAATCCCCAAAACCTGTGACTCTGTCTTGATATATAACAAAAGGAATCAAGGATGCCAATAGAATTAACATCCTAATCAGTGGCTAGGGAGAGTATCTTGGGTGATCCAGGTGGCTCAATTTAATCACAAAGTCTTTAAAGGTGAAGGAGCAAGGTAGGAGAATCAGTCAAAAGGAGATGTGACTATGTAAGAGAAAGGGCAGTGTAAAAAGGACTAGACATGAAGTTGCTAGCCTTGAAGTTAGAGAGAAGGGACCATGAAGTGAGGGAAGCTGGCAACCTCTAGAAGCTGGAAAAGGCAAGAAAGCAGATCCTCTCCCAAACAGACTTTCTCCACAAGGGAATGCACCCTGCCATCACCTTCATCTTATTCCAGGGAGATCTGAGTCAGGCTTTCAGTCTACAGAATTCTAAGATATACATTTGTGATATTTTGGCTACTGTGCTTGTGGCAATTTGTTACAACAGCTATAGAAGCCTGGTCCAGGGGTACAGGGACTTGGGTGAACTGTCGATCAAAACCATCATGCATCATCGGCATCATTCCCTCCTCCTCACCCCAGGTCCAAAACAAGGTGTTAAAATAGAAGGGAAAGAAGAACAAAAGAAACCCCCTCAAAATATAATGCCAAAGTCCACAGGAAACAACAGATCTGAGAATAAGCACTCATTGTGTCCCAAAGATTGAACTAGAACTTGATAGGCATGAACTCATTTTTGGTTGAGTTCCTGGGAGAGGGGGTACTGTGACTGGCCCGTCAGACTCACTGGTGAGGGAGATTTATTTATTTATTTATTTATTTATTTATTTATTTATTTATTTATTTATGTGAGAGGAGGGGAGATAATGAGACAGACTCCTGCATGCACCCCAATAGGGATCCACCCAGCAACCCTAGTCTGGGGCTGGTACTCAAATCATCTGAGCTATCCTCAGGGACTGAGGCTGATGCCCTGAGGAGCTATCCTCAACCCCGCAGGCCCATGCCTGAACCAACTGAGCCACTGACTGCGGGAAGGGAAGAGGGAGAGAAGGGGGAGAGAAGCAGATGGTTGTTTCTCCTGTGTGCCCTGAACTGGGAATCGAGCATGGTACACCCATATGCCAGGTTGATGCTCTATCAACTGAGCAAGGCCATCCAGGGCCTAGATTATTATTATTCCATGAGGCCTGTTTGTTTCTCTCCCCTCCAGTGAATATCATTGGTGGTGACCCTAGCCTCTGTCTCCTGACCAGAGTAAGCATCAAGTACAGTGCCTGGGGCACAGCAAATCTTGTGCATGTGTAGCTTCTTTCTGTTGATGCTTAAGGATGCTCCTGACTGCCCACCACACCACAGAGCTTTCCCATTAGCGGGGCCATTCATAAAAGAGCCATGGGACTTCCATGAGCTATTTATTCTAAACAACTTAGAGCAGCCCTCAGGGCCCCAGTGGGATGTTTGCATGTCTAATTTCTATGAGCTATTGATAAGAGCCCACTCCATCCAGCTAGTTGTCAGCCTGACTCCAAGGGCCTGGAAAATGTACTATTTGCAATTACTTGAAAAGAAACTAATTAGTTTTAAGGAGGAAACCATAGGTAGAAATGACTGAAATCAGCTGTTCAAATGTGCTTGACAAAAAATTAAAAGGAGGAGGTGATCATACCTTACTTTCGTTTCATTTGAAGGAAGAGCAGGAAGAGTGGCAAACCTTGGAGGGTAGTTTTCTCGGTAGAAGAGGCCTCTAAGCACAAGCAGTGCCAACAAATCTGTTGGGCATCTGAAAGGTTACCACATGACCTTGAAAGCTACATTTGGACCTTGTTCAGTAGCAGCAGTGAAAAGTATTTGGAAGAGGAAGCAAGGATCAACTTGGGGCTTTAGAAATGCCTGTTGATCTTTCACATAAGTACGTATTAGGTTTCTGCCTTGTAAATAAACATGTGCCCTCCTTCAGAAGTCATTTCTCAAAACAGATTTAAAAACAATATATTACTGTGGCTCAGAGCCTAGTACTCTGCCTGATATACAGCAGGTGGTGATGAAATGAGGGAACAGTACCCTGACCACAGTCTGGTGGCCACCTTGAAGCTGAGAGGAGCTGATGTCCCTGTGGTAGAGGATTGCAACAGCCCAGAGGGGAGACAAGGGCAGCAACCGCAGCATGAGAGAGAAAATATGCTTCCAGGTGTGAGTTAGAGCAATGACCAACAGTCTTACACTTTACAATAATAACAATAGAATTGCACACTTATTGAGTGCTTACTATGTCTTATGTTTTCCATAAGTTAACATTATTTCTATTTTACTCTTAATGAAAGGGAGATTTAATTACCTGCCCAAGTTTGCAGAGATAGTCAGTGGTAACGTGACTCTTCTGAGCTCAAAAGAAGATTCTGGGGAAAGGATCTGGAGGTAAGTAATTCATTTGGGAGGTGATTCCAGGAAATAACCAGCGAAGATGTAAAATATGAAACAGGGGAAGGAAAAAAGACAAAAGTTGAGTTATAATTTATTATCGTGGGCAACTGGTGCTAAGAGCTGGTGGGGAACTCTGGGCGATGGAGGAGAACATTTTCAGTGATTATTCCAGCCAAGGGGCAAGAACACTAGGATATTTATTGACAGACTCCCTACCTGCCATTATGTGGTGCTGCTTTGGGGACATGAGCTCCACCCTTCCTGCTTTTCCCTAGCTGGGACTAATCACGCTCCACAGGGGTTTGTCATAGCAGACCTCAGTGCCAGAGGTGAGAACCAAGGGACATGGGCAGGGCACCAACAGCATCAGCTGCCCCATGCCGTTTGCCTAGGACAGTCCTAGCTTGTGCCTGTTGTTTGGGAACGGTGATAAAATCCCCCCCCCACACACACACACACATTTTACTTTCAAAGGTTGTTTTGGATGTTTATATGGCCCCTCCTAAAGGGGAAGGAACAGTTACAAATCCTAATATATATATGGTCCCAGAGCCTGTTCTTTTCAGTTCTTTTTCATCCTCTGTAAGTTCGACTGATTTTCCCCACTGGGCATGGGGTGACAGCCCTGAGTGAGGTGCAAGCCCTGGCCACCACACCTCTGCTCCCCAGGACCTAGCGCATTTCTCAGGTGGGTCCTGGATCACCATACCAGCATCACAGATGGTGCTTAATAAACACCCATGTTCCCGAGTCTGTCCCTGTAGAAGCTGAATCTCTGGGGCTTTGCGCCTGATGATCTGCATTTTTAGCATTTTTCCAGGCTGATCTGTACAGTAATGTTGGACAACTACAGGTCTGAAAAGGGAGACAACGAATGTTAACATTTCAGGGAAGTAGCAAAGTAGAGTTGTGTATCAAAGGGGCCTCTGAGCTGGCCTGCCTGGTTCAAATCCCAGCTTTGTCATTTACAGCTAAGAGTTTGCCAGCACATTACTGAACTTCTGTGCCCCTTGTTGGAAAAACAGGGATAAGAATAGCATCTATTTTATCAGGGCTGTTATGAGGATTAGACAAGTTAATCCATGTAAAGCCCTTAGAACACTGCTATGCACGTAGGGAACACTCGAAATGTTAGTTAGTGTCAGTACTGACTTTCAGCATTATGCCAGGGATCTTACCTAGGCTGTGATACTAATCCTCAGAACAACCGCACAAGGAAGGTGTTATGAGGATTTGGGACAAATAATTTATCTAAGGCTTGGAGGTTAAACAACAAACTAGGGAGTCATCGGGGGTGTGTGGGATTTAATCCCAGGATCTGTTCCATCTGCCTCCAAAGTCATAGCTCTCTCGCTGACATCAAGCTGCCCTTGGCAGGCTCATTCCCCACCTCCACTGTGGCATCTTGGTTTTCACCCCAGTCCTGGGGTCCACCAGGGACTTCTGGGCATAGAGAGGGGGAAGGCTGGCATATTGGCAGCATTTACCTGCTGCATCCAGTGCGTTTTGGACTGGCTGGAGCTGCTCTCTGGGATCTGCTTAGCCACTAATGATCAGTGGGCTCTGGCTATAATGATCGGATTAGCTGCGCTTTAATCACTGTCTATTGTTTCAGTAGGGAGAGAATTTCACAGCTCATTGACTGCTCTGACTCCTAATCTACACGGAGGAAACAATGTTGCAGCTCATCAAATGCAATCAGCTGCTAATTGAAAGGAAATGGAATTTTACAATTACAGGCCACCTTTCAGTGCTCAGGATTTCTAAGCACTGCTCCCCACCCTCCTTTGCCAGCTCAGCATTGGCAGGAGCACTTGACAACCTGCTAGAGACTTCCCGGAGAGCTGCATTTAGGACCTGGCCCATTTCTCCCCCGCCCAGAGCCGCAGAAAAGAGAAGTAGCATCCCAGCCAATTCCTAGGCTGTCCTTCAAGGCTCAGTGCAAAGAGAAAAAGCCTGGCCCAGGTGTTCGCAGACCTGAGTGTCCTAGTTTACTTTCCCCCTGCGCCTTGCAACTGCGTGACCTTGGGCATATCCTCATTCCCTTCTGAGCCCCGCTTTCTTATGTCCAAAATCCAGATTTGATCATTTCCAAGGTTCTTACCAGCCTTTTTTTAAAAAATGAGATTAGATTTTTTATTTTATTTTATTTTAGAGAGGAGACACACACACACACAGAGAGAGAGAGAGAGAGAGAGAGAGAGAGAGAGAGAGAAAGGGGGAGGAGCTAGAAGCATCAACTCCCATATGTGCCTTGACCAGACCAGTGCAGGGTTTTGAACTGGGACCTCAGTGTTCCCAGGTCGACGCTTTATCCACTGCGCCACCACAGGTCAGGCGGTTCTTACCAGATTTGATGATTTCGTTTGCCCTCATCTTGCTACTATCCCCATCCAGTGGAGGACATCTAAATCGACATCCTCTTTCTGGCCAGACTTCTGCTTTTTCAAATGCTTTCAGGGTGACTGTGTTAGGTCTCCCAAAGGATTTATCCTGATGAGATTTTAATGGGACAGAAAGCAAATTTGGGAAATATCCTACTTAGCCTTCTGATCAAACATATCTCTCCCTGTCCTGGATCTGTTCACTCCCTTGGATGAGTATCAATCATGATTAATTTTAAAGACAGTCACCTAGATTTTTCTGGGTTCTGTCTTTTCCCAGTGCAGTTCTGAGGAGACAAGGCTTGGATGAGGGCTACCAGCCAGAAAGAGCATTGCCGTTTTTGACCCTGTCTCAGGGCTCCATTTCCAACCAGCATTTCCTCTGAGAACAGGACAAAATAGCATCTGCTTTGAGCTCTGGTCTGTGTCATCCCACAATAACACTTGCTCTGTTCGGGAATGCATCCGAGGCTCATGTAACCCGCAGTGCCATTTTCTCTTGGTTCCCATGGTCTTTGGGCTTGTCTAATGTGCTTATCAAATAGACATTGGAATGTCACCACTTTCCTTCAGGCAGATGAGTTATGGTGTGTCTCCAAAAAAAAAAGCCACAATCAAAAATATTTTTTTTGGTTTGGCCAGCATTCATTTTCAGTCCCATTTCCCTCTCTGTGTCAGAGCAACGCTATAGCAGTCTTAGAGGCTTAGTCCAACTCATGCCGGAGTGAGACAGGCTGTAAACAAGGAAAAGAAAGGCAGAAAGGGCTGGCTGCACCTGCCCTTTAACATTACAGTGAGCGGGAAGGAGGCCAGTGCAGGTAACTCCTGATGTCTTTGTGGAACCCTGGTTCTGGGGATGGCTGGGGATGAGAGAGAGGACAAACTCTGGAGTCTGATTTAGGGTTCAGGGTGGGAGGAGCATGCAAGTTCTGAAGTCCAGGATGGGGACAGAAACAAGGTCACTCAGACAATTTTCAGTTATTGGCCAACGGGGTCAGAGTTCTGAAAGACAATGTGGAGAGGAGAGAGAATGCAAAAGGTAAGGAAGAGTCAAATGCTTAATAGAATGAGATGTCAGAGGGCAGTGAGAAGAGACTCCTTGTGGTCAAAGGGTTGAACAACATGGCCCATGCTGACCCAGCCACCACCCAGTAGCCCACTCATTTTAGTATAACAGAACTGGCTGATATGAGGCCTGGGACTGACTTCCCACTTGGGAGAGTGGGCAGTAGAAAAATTTCATTTGGTGGGCAGAATGTGTCATCCAGAGAGTATTTATGGTATTTCAGATATGTTATTGCATTTGGAGTCCCAACCCAGATCTCAACGATATTCTGACAGGTAAATAGGCCAAGATGATGGCCATTTAGAAGCAGACCCAGAGCAGAAAGGCAGCCCTGGGATGTCTGAGAATGTCTAAATCAGAGGTCCCCAAACTACGGCCCGTGGGCCAAATTGTGGCCACCTGAGGCCAGTTATCTGGTTCCCGCTACACTTCCGGAAGGGGTACCTCTTTCATTGGTGGTCAGTGTATGGAGTACTGTATGTAGCAGCCCTCCAACAGTCTGAAGGACAGTGAACTGACCCCCTGTGTAAAAAGTTTGGGGACTGCCTGGTCTAAATAAAAGATTTTACTTTTTAAAAAAGTAACCAAGGGGTCTTATATTTATAGAGCTTTTTATCTTTTTCCTATCTTGATCACAATTCTGTTAAGTGTAAAACTTGGCATTAAAACCTTGGTATTCTGACCAAGAATGGGATGTGCTGAATTTCAAACACTTATTGTTGAGTTATTAAAATAAAATAACTGGAGTATTTTGGGGGTTACCAAAATTTTTACATGTCTGCTTTTTAAGATTTGGTGTGCCTTCATTCATTCAGCAAACATTAATACATACTGGGTGCACATCAATGAACAAAACCTACAAAATTTTCCCTGTTCTCTGAAACCTGTATGCTAGACCTACTATATTTATTTAAATTAACTAATCTTCATTTTGTTTTATTTAACAAATCATTTAAAGTTCTTATCTTCTATTAAGGAATAAATTTAAATGTATGATGTAAAATTTTAGCTGTCAACCTAAAAATTGTCAGGTAGGGACACAGTTGTCAAAATCTTTTGGAGGTACATTGACCAAGAGTTTGAAATAAACTGTGGTCATCGACCTTCCAGACAGAGCAGACATATCCTCTGAAATGTACATCTGCTCAATCATTGGCTAAATTCTGCTCATTCTCTCATGACACTGAAATATCCTATTTCATTTCACAGAGCTCTGAGCTGGTACAAAGTTCTTTGGCTAGAGTGCTTGTCCTTTACTTCCTCTAGAGTACTCACTCTACTCCTTCCCTCTGGGACCACACAGAACCTGGCTACTCAAAGTGTGGTCCTCAGACCGGCAGCCCCAGTGTCCCCTGGAGGTAGTTCATGAGGTACTATCTAGCTCAGAAAAGGACTGTCTAAGGTCTGCACCCTGCCTAGATCCAAAAAGATCCAAGGATGGTGAATTATGAACAAACCCATAGAAAGGGCTTTATATATGCCAAGCCAATTTAGTACATTCTACATCTCATGTTTTTTCTTCAACTACAGTATTTACTTAGTGCTCAGGATGAATACAAAGATGTGCACATAAGACGACATGGTTTTCTGCCTGACCTGTGGTGGCACAGTGGATAAAGCGTCGACCTGGGAACACTGAGTTCGCCAGTTCAAGACCCTGCACTGGTCTGGTCAAGGCACATATGGGAGTTGATGCTTCCAGCTCCTCCCCCCTTTCTCTCTCTCTCTCTCTCTCTCTCTCTCTCTCTCTCTCTCTCTCTCTCTCTCTCTCTCACTCTGTGTCTCCTCTCTAAAATGAATAAAATAAAAAGAAGGTTATTTTTAAAAAAAGACATGGTTTCTTTCTCTTACTCTGTGTCTCCTCTCTAAAATGAATAAAATAAAAAGAAGGTTTCTTTTTAAAAAAAGACATGGTTTCCTGTATTACAAAGTTTGCAGGCCATAAGCAGAGATGTACGTTTTATACAGGAAAAATGTTATAATAAATATCCATATGGGTGCTGTAGAGATAGATGAATGAGAGAACAATTCTGTTTGAAAGTGATGAGAAAAGACTTCACAGAGGTGACAATAAATGCATAATGAGTAGAAGGATGAGCAGAAAATCTTAGGCAGTGAGTTGGGCATGGTGGGTTTGAGGAGGAAGCTGGCTATGTTCTCTGGGTGCAGCTAGAGTTGAGGTTGCAGGTGCTGGGCCAGAATATTTAGCAGGGTAGAGACCAAGTCACTGAGGTTTTGCTAGGCCTTTCTGAGGGGTTTGGCTTCACTCTGAAGAACCAGGAGAATAATCCTTAAATGACATTAGTTGGGATTGTTATGGCAGATGTATGTTTCAGAAAGACACAACTTTGATGGCAGAAGCAAGGGACTACTTTGGGTGACAACAGAAGATGGAGAACAATTAAAAAGCTGTTTCACTGAATGAGAAAATGAGGGTCTGGGCAAAGAATTGCAAAATAAATGCCATACATGCTGCTATTCTTCAACCCAGGACTGTGGACTGTGGCAGACATTACTAGTTGATCATGGCACTCCCCACTGAGTCCAGATGAAATCCCATAATCCTACTGAACTGAGTACACTGGGAAGACATTACCAAATGAACAATAGATGAAATCTCTTTGCAAACTGGTTCTAGTCCAATCATTGATAGTGGAGCTAGAGAAGAAGGGAAAGAGGCTCTAAATGTTTATGAACCTCCCAAACCTTCAAGGGTCTTCTCTTTGAGTCATCCCAGAGAGCACTGGCCAGATGTGTGATCATATCCTCAACAGCAAATCACTTACCACTGGCTAGTGCTTTATAGTTTACAACAATATATTCATATTTTAATTCACACTCTAACTATGCAAGAAAGGCAGGGACAGTCAGACCCACTCTTCTTTTTTTATAGTCTATAAAACTGAGACTTAGAACCCCAGAGCTCCTTTAGCACTTTATGTTCTGAGGGCACTTTCATCCCTTCAATAAGCATGAACTGAGAAACTAGTGTCCCCAACTGGGTGCCACACACTGAGGGTATAATTAAATATGACTTGGTTTTGCTATTTCTTTTTATCATCCCATACTGGATTTATCTAAATGTATTTGTTTTATACCTTCTTTCTGATTATCTGTTTCCTGAGGGCAAAGTCTCTGGAAAATATTATTGTTCCTAATCACAGCCCAGATGCTGCATATGAGAACACCCCAAAGAGACGAGGTGAGCGGCCTGGGTTTGCCTAAGCTCGGCTGAAACATCCGAGCTCAGGGACCCAGTTGCTGATCAGCCCAGAGATCTGTTTCTGATCAGCTCCGCAGCCATCTTTAGTGCCTGGTCATCATTTAACCCTTTGAATAGTGAGTTTTTTCATGTTCGCTGACCCTGGGAGTGAGTTTTTTTCAAAGAATGAAATTAGTTCCAATTATAGTTTTATTAACTTAAAATCATGTTTGTTTGATAACCAATTTATGGAAACAAGAAGAACATACATTTGCCTTTTTTTTTAAATGTGACTTACACATTTTTAAAATAAAAATTTTTGTTACAATCGTACTTCGGATGGTCAGGAGGCATGAGGACATACATGAAATTTGTACTACTCAAAGAGTTAAACTGGTGGAGAGTACAGGACTCGTCCCCCAAGTCAGTGTCAAACAATAGCTGCA
This sequence comes from Rhynchonycteris naso, assembly GCA_037038555.1. Lineage (NCBI taxonomy): Eukaryota > Metazoa > Chordata > Mammalia > Chiroptera > Emballonuridae > Rhynchonycteris > Rhynchonycteris naso. The sequence goes on along the minus strand of CM072995.1, from coordinate 332,634,126 downwards.
ACCTGCAAGACCCGGGGACATGCAAATTTAGTGATTATCTGATGGCAATTATGGGAGTGCCAGGAAGCAGTGTCTCCCAGATCCTCTCTGAGTCCAGATTCTCCTGATTCACATCACACTGGCTGTGATGGACACAATGGAACAAGTGACCTTCTAGCTTCAACCACCCTGACAATTTCAGAACCCTGAAGATGACTTGGAACCTGAATGCTTCCTAGGTCTCAAATGATTAAAGTCCCATGGGGATTTAGCAAGATAGAGGAGCTATGGGTTTGACTGGTGGTGATATCACAGCCATGCCAGCGTCACCTTCTCAGTGGTGGTCTGCCTGTTTGACTGGCCACCACCCCATCTTGATTTATGCATGATATTTTATAATAGCAAAAGCAATACTCAAAGAAATCTCCTCAGCTCCTGCCCCCTACCACCACGCCAGGCATGTAACAATGTCCAAGAAACACATAGCCTGTCATGTCTTATTACTTAAATACAGGCCTGAGATGCTTCTCTAGGCAACAGCATGATGTGAGCATTACCGTGGAATGGCCCCGAGCAGGATGGAAAGCAAACACTGTCATCTTAGTGTCCTGAAGCAGGGTTATCATTTCCCAGCATTGTTCTAGCTAAAGCTAGAGGACATGGGATCATGAAGCCAACTGGCATGTTGGGGTAGGAACACAGAAAAGGGTAAGGACCCCAAAGTCCTGCTTTGTGTCCCAGATCAGCTGCTCACTGCAGGGTGTCTCAAGGAAGTGATCTTTCCCAAGTAGTAGTTTCCTCCTCTCTGGAATGAGGGGTCATTTCCTGACTAGCTGGCTGAGTTTTGACAGGATCAAGTGACACAATAGGTTTAAAAATGTGAAAGTACTCAGTAAACTAGAGCTTTGCAAATTTTATTTAAGCATTATAACAATAATAATGATGATGAATTTATGTTATTATCTCAATATCGGCCTCAACGAAACACCTATTTTTATGAAATAGAAATGGCAACATTAAGTACATAATGTTTATAATTTTCTAGAGGAATTTGCTATCCACGCTCTCATGTTACAGAATTTCCCATTTGTAAGAGGCTAGTGTTTCTCACATAGTTCTATAAATTGCTCAAGTCACACAGGTAGTGCAGGGTAGAGTCGATTGGATTCAGGTTGCCTGAGCCCAAACTGCATGCTCTCTCTCCGATGGGCTCCACAAGTAAGAGCTGGAGGAATGGGGGTCATTTGCGTGTGGAAGCGCAGGGGGAGGTAGGGATGAGACTGGCCGGTCTCCAGTTTCAATACCTGGGGCTCTCATTCCTCCACGCTGAGAAAACTCTAGGTCTTGGATCATTTATATGGAGATACTGCTCTACTTGAAGCTGTTGCCCAAAGCGATTGTGTTTACTGGTCTTGCCCTGCTCAGGCCCCCCGTCCCCTGTGCTATGGTAACTGTGTCATCTGAACTAATTTCACTGCCGTCATCCTGTCCGCTGGTTCGTTGTTGCTCAAAAAAAATCATGTCAGGTAGACCTTTTGTGCTGAGGTAGCTCCGCCCCCTGGTCATTCCGTGCTCAAGCAACTGGGTCACTTTGTCCTTCCACGCTAAGATGTCTCTGGCTACGGTCCTTTTGTTCTCAGGAATCCACGTGGTGTGGTCTTTTCAAATTCATTTTCTGAGGGCCTCGGAATTTTCTGAGCTTCATCCTCCTGGGTGGGGTGATTCTGGGACTCCCCTGGAAACAGAGAAGGAGGAAGAGGCAGTTGTGTGCAGGCAATATATGTGAACAGGAAGGGCGCAGGAGAGAGGCCCGCGGGAGTGAAACTGCACCGGAGGAAAAGGCAATAGAATGACTCAGGCACTGGCCTCTGCTGTGAGCGCCAGGTGCACCCCTCCACGGATTCAGAGGGGCCTCAGAAAACGTGTCTTGGAATTGAGAACTTGAAGTATGAGGGCAGAATGCATTAATCCATCAACTTCTCTCTCCTATGACTCAAGGGTGGTCCTTGGGTCATCTTCTTGCCTGCACTGCCAGTTGCATGTACATATGGCTAGCAGGTGGCATGTTTGCCTCTCGCCTTCATGTCAGAGAAGCCCCAGGGCAGGAAGAAGGAGGTTTGTGATGTGCAGTTAGACAGAGAAAGCAGGTAACCCCCGTGAGAACCTGCCAGGATCCAAGCAGAACCCGAGGTGGGCGTGGCTGGAGTAAGGTAGGAAGTGGAGTGGAGAGGATGAGAAGTATGCACAAAAGGTATCCTGGAACAGCATGTGTGCTTCTCCTGGAGCCAGGACTTCAAGGCAGATGCTCGTCCACAGCCTTGTGTGAGCATCTGAACTGCCTGATATAAGGCCATCAGAGGGCGCTGTCCCATTGGGGACAGCGCCCTCTGAGCTGTGGCTTGGAAAGAGCTGGCCTGGATTGATGCAGACTCAGAATGAGCTTTTGATTCCAGGGTGACCAGTTCCTTATAGGACATGAGTCTGATACCAAGAGCAGTGCAAGCCATTAAAAGCAGCACATAAGCTTGTGATTACGACAATGAGACAGTGTGGGAAACAGAGAGGCACTCGGCAGCCTCAACAGCATGCTCTGAGCCTCAGCAAGGGTCACTCCTTCAAATGAAGGGAGGTGTTGGAAACGCAGAGCAGAAGATTGATAATTATGTGAAACAAGCTCAAACATTTGGATTACTCCGACCGCCTTAAATCACTCTGCCATATTTATACTTGACCAGTGTTCTCCATAACAACTTCCAAATCAAAGACTTTTGAAAATTTTCAATCACTGTGTTTTGAAGTGATTGAAAGCTCAAGGCGTGAGCACTGTAAAAATAAGGCGTATTAACATTATTAGCGTGACAAATTTCCTGAAGTACTTACATTAAGAAATGATCAAGGCCTTAGCCTCTATAAAGGAGATGGAGTGACACGTGGCTCAGGCACTTGGTTTTGAAAGGATCTTAACTCTTTGGATGCTGAGGGGACATCAGTGGTCTAAAAACTGATCGTTTCAAATGGACTGTGTTGTCAGGAAGAGATCTTCTGTCCCATCAGCACAGTGTAAGACAGGGGTACAGTAGGTAGGTAATCAGGCCGGAAGGAAACCATAAAAGTAGCTAACTCCTACAGGACTTAGGTTCCAGGTGCTATGCAATTCTAAGCATTTTACACATATTAATAAGTTATCCTTATTAATCCAAAGATTAATCAATCCCATATGGTAAATACTCTTGTTATCTCATTTTACAAGGCTAAGAGGCAGTTAAGGTCCTAAATTTAGATGTTAAAAAAACCACACGTAAACCAGACTCTTTCCAAAGTGCCTGATTTTGAAAAAGGGAAGGAAAATGCTATTTCTAGCTCCATATGTGCCAGAGACATTTTATCACTTAAATCATTAAAAAAAAAAAATCTTCTGAGATTTTGACTTTCATCAGTAGATAAGAAAGTTGGGGCCCAGACAGATTGGTCAAAGTTACATGCTTGTGAATGAGTGACCAATACAGGAATTTAACTGAGATCTACCCTCTGGCTCTCTAGCTCCCATATTGGATATTTGTTAAAACACCTGATATGCAGAGAGAGCTTAATAATCATTATTTACCTCTTGAAGTTACAAAGTATTCTATCTACTGCTATCAAACAACCAGCAAAAGAGGCTATGAAGCCAGAGAAAACTATAGGAGCAGACCTGAGGCTGGGAGGCATCCAGGAAAAAGCAGATAGGATTGGGAATCAGAGAGCTTTGGTTCTGAATTGCAGATCTAATTTTTATTGGCTGCATGGCTGTGAACTAGGAAAACTTTTTGAGTTTCACTTGGAAAATGAGAGAAACAATGGTTTCTCCCACATTAATATGTGTATAAGTGAATGAAAATGTGTCTATAACATGTCTAGCACAGTGCTTAGTATGCAGTAGATGCTCAGTAAATATCGATGCCAGACTGCCTTGAAAACAGACACCCTTGCAAATAATAATTACAATAATTTCAGGTATTATACTAAGATCATCCCACCAGTAGTTATGGCTCTATGTACTTGGAGAAAGTTCAAGTGAAATGTAAATTGTTGACAAATGGACTCTCAGGAGATTCTTGCCATGGGAATCAGAGAAAGCCCCAGTTCAGTCCTGACTTGGAAAAGTAAACTTTCTCCACGGTTTCATAAAGTGAACATGCAGTTCTCTCTCCTTCTGAGTATAGCGCAGAGTCACCCCTTTTCTGTGGAGAGGCTAGTGAAGGGCAGAATAGAGATCTTGCAACCTCCTCCTTAGTTCTGAGACTCCATGTGGGTGTACAGAGAGAGATTTCCTACCCCTGACCTCTTTTACTATTCCCAAAGGATTATGCTGAGAGATTTCCTAACACTTTAGCCTATCCACTTCTAAAAAAAGAATTTAAAAATACTAGATTACAGAAATACAAAATTTTTGTTGTCTTACTTCCATCTTGTTCAAGGCAGCTGTGACCTTAAAGAAGGCTTAAAACATAACAGAATTATCGATACCTATGTTTTCTAATTTTAACCTCACACTATTCCTATCAAGTTAGGATTATTATTGTGTTTCACTGATGCTAAAACTATTAAAATAATTGAAACTTTTTCTCAGAGTCAGAGTGACTTAATTCAGGTAGATAATAGTTGCTCAATATTATTTTTGGAGTATTTTTGATGATTGATAATCAGATTACTTCCAAACTGTGTTTCAATTTCCAAATCTGTAAAATGAGAAAACTTGAATTAGGTGATCTGTTGTTCTTTTCTGACTCCTGCATTTTAAAATCTCACCCAAGTTTAGGAAAAAGAAGAAACAATGTCAAAGCTTTGACTTTGCGTCACATGGTATGTGATGTGGGTATTTTATACTTAATCTTCACAAGAAACTTTGTGAGAAGGGTAGAAGTGTCACCTTTGAACAGAAGACAGAATGCACAGTTGGGGTGCCTAAGATTATGAAGCTTGTAGTCAGTAGATCTGGAGCTCCAGTCCTCTCTGTCTGATTACAGGGCCTGCAAACTTTCTCTACTGAATGGCCGGATGGGCTCTCCAGTAAACCTGTCGCACAGACCATAGGCTTCAGAGATGTTGTCTGCTTTGCTTTTCTGTGAGCCACCTGCAGCTATACTGGGTTTGGGGACTTAGGGTTTTCACTGGGATGAGCAGCTTTATTATATAAGGATAAAATTTCAACCTTGCCAGATATAATTATGTGTTATAAACAATGGCATTTTGTGGTCAGGTTCTATGGAATTAGTGTCGAGGACACCCTCTGCTGGCAGATTATATTAGCCATCTCTAACAGGAGTGCTGCCCACTGAAGTGGTTCAGTGGGACCATGCTACCTGCAATATCCTCCAAAAGCCTTGGGAAATTTCTCTTATAGCCACCATCCTCTTGGACTGTAATTACATGCTTAATGTCTGTCTTTGATGGGCTCTAAGACTCTTGAGGGGAGGGGCTATGTTTTATTATCCATAGGTATTAATTGTATCAATTCTCTGATCACGAGTGAACTGGCTGGCCCACCACACTTTACTCTCCCTAGAGTGCTATGCTCTTTCCCTCATGGTGCTGCAGTGGACCTTGCCAAGCTGTAGGTTTATGGAGCTTACTTCAGAATTCTGTGGGTTTTCCCCCATGAAAGATTATGTTCATCCTTTGGTGTACAGTGTCCTTTGGCTAGGTTGAATTAGAAGAGAATGATATGAAGTAAACAGGGTAGCTAGCTATAGTTGATACTGATAAGAGGTCAAGGTTGTAAAGCACATCTGGAATGACCAAGAGAGAATTTGGGGGGAGGTTCAGAAAGAAAGGGAGAATGGTGGTAGAGCAGGTGACTAGGGCATTTGAGAGGCAGGAGGATCGAAAAGCTGGTTCAGAACCAGGCCTGTGAGTAGAGATTATGTATATAGCATTTACTTAGTTTAGTATCTGGTCCATGTAACGGTTCTGGGTATGTCCAAGTAGGGTGACATTAGTCTGGATGCTTAGACAGTTATAAGAGGTGCTGTTCTGCCTATCTGCCATATCCCGTGCCAAATATTAGTGCAGTTGGCTGAATTCCAGTGACTGTACTGAGATTTTGCATTGATAGTAGCTGTAAGTGAACACACTTGTGGGGGCTGCTGGACTTGGATCAAGTTGTCCTGTCTATCACGTATGACCAAGATTCTTGGAATGGAAAGAGAATAAACAGGCAGCCAGCAATTAATCTTGAGCCCCTGGAGCACACAGACACCACTCCAACCCAACCCCACACACTGCAGGACAAAGGAGATGATGAGTGTGAATGAGATTTGTAAACAACAAGGTGCTATACTGATGTGAGGGCCTTGATGGGGACTTTCACACGTGCTCTAGACAGAGATGCTGGCTTCAGCCATGGCACACAGTGCTATTTAGACAGGAAGTCCATTTCCTGGGCTGACATTGTGTGACTCCTTAGCATAGAAAAACCAAGACCAGGCCCTTGAACTTTTAGCTGAGTCTAAAAATGCAGATGATTACTCAACTTCATCTTTGTTCCTTTTGAGTTTTGTGAGAAAGGTTGGCTGTGTAAGGGAGGACATGCACAGGAGGGGTATTCCAGTGAAGACAGCCCAAGGACATCTACATCCCTTTCTCCCTCTCCCTCATTTGTCATGGCTTCAGTCCTCTTCTTAGTCAAGCCTTTTCCTTGGCAAGCTTCCTGGGTTGACTTCTGTCAAAGTTGGATGCTTATTGGAGTATTGGATTCCTATAGCTCTGGACAGAGCCCAGAGTCTGCACCGCTGTTCATGTTTGATCTCCCATTCAAATTTCTGGAAGAAGTTGGCTGAGCTGAGGATCAAAGATTTCTCTACTTGCTTCTCTTTCTCCCCTATGACAGCCGTGGTGCTAGCAGTTTAGCACAGCAGCAAATTAACTCCTAGGCGAATCATTGGCTCAGAATTTCTCCCATCCTTGTGGCAAAGGCAGTTTAGCAGGATCCAAGGTTTCAGAGAAGGGAGTTTGTATTTGTTTGAATGAACCTGTAAGTAAAGATCTCATTTCTTTTTCATACCAAGAGGCCTCTCAGGGAAGCCTGCTTACTCTTGCCAAGTGAGGATTTTTTTTTTCTTTTCTCTTTTTTTTTTTTTTTCTGGACAGAACTCCTCATGGGACCTTTCCCATAAATACAAAGAACTTAGATGTTTCCCTTGGAACATCTTAGTTTCTAAAATGCTCAGACTGGAGACAACAGTTTTTAGCAATGACTTGGGCTCTCTAGAGAGGAGTCACATTCCTGCACAAAGAACACATATGCAGAGCATCTTATGTTCTGGTACCAAGAGCCTACTAACTGTGTCACCTTTCTCCCCTCTGGGTCTCAGTTTCCTAAGTCAGGCCATCATTTAAGAAAAATTTAATTCTCCACTGCTTACTATGTCTCTGCCCCCAAAATGCTTGAGTTCTTAACTTTACTCTTCAGTCTTGATGCTTCCAAGTAACCCAGGTGTTGTGTTAAAATGCAGATTCTGGCCCAGTAGGGCTGGAGTGGGTCCTGAGATTCTGCATCTCTAATAAGGTTCTGTGTGGTGCTGATGATGCTGGTCCTTAGAATTCTCTTTGAGCAGGAAGAATATGGAGGAGCTTGTATGCTAGTATAGACTGAGAGAATTTCCAACAGATTTTAGCATCGGTTTAAATGAAGTCAACTATGTAACAGATAAAAATGGCATTCTCTGGTTGAGGGAGGACAGCATAATGGGATTCTTGAATATATCCCACTCAGGCTTCCTCCTTAGCCTCTGCCTCTAGCCTCATCCACTGAAGAGAAAACCCATAAGCACCTCCATGGTACCACTGAGTCCATGCCAGGCACAGTTTGATGCCCAGAGCAGTGGGTGATCCTGTGTGTTCTTTTTGAAATTTTATTTAGAAAATTAAATTTAACAGTGTGACATTGATCAATAAGAGTACGTAGATTTCAGGTAAACATTTCTATAGCATTTGAACTGTTCATTATGCTATATACCTGTCACCCAAAGTCAAATTATTTTCTGTCACCTTATATTTGTCCTTCTTTACACCCTTCCCTCCAACCCCTCTCCCACGTTCCCCTCCCCCAGTAACCACTTCACTTTGATCTATGTTCATAAGTCTCAGTTTTATATCCCACCTTGTGTGAAATCATGCACTTCTTAACTTTTTCTGATTTACTTATTTTACTCAGTATAACATTCTCAAGGTCCATCTATGTTCTTATAAATGTCACTATGTCATCATTTCTTATCGCTGAGTAGTATTCCATTGTATATGTGTACCACATCTTCTTTATCCAATCCTCTATTGAGGGACACTTTTGTTGTTTCCATGTCTTGGCCAACGTGAATAATGCTGCGATGAACATGGAGGTGCATGTGTCTTTATGTATCAATGTTTTTGAGTTTTGGGGGTAGATACCCAGTAGAGGGATTGTTGGGTCATATTGTAGTTCTATTCTTTCTTCCATAATGGTTGTACTCATTTTTACTCCCACCCGCAGTGAATGAGGATTCCTTGTTCTCCATAGCCTCTCTGACACTTATTATCATCTGTCTTGTTGATAATAGCCATTCTAACAGGTGTGATGTGGTATCTCATTGTAGTTTTGATTTGCATTTTGCAAATAACTAAGGAAGATGAGCATCTTTTTATATATTTGTTGGCCATTTGTGTGTCCTCTTGGGAAAAGTGTCTGTTCAGGTCCACTCCCCATTTTATAATTGTATTTTTTGCTTATTTGTTGCTGAGCTTTAAGTTCTTTATATATTTTGGATATGAACCCCTTATTGGAGCTATTGTTTGCAAATATCATTTCCCATTTGGTTGGCTGCCTATTTGTCTTTTTGTTGATTTCTTTTGCTGTGTAGAAGCTTTTTAGTTTGATACAGTCCCATTCATTTATTTTTGCCTTTACTTCCCTTTCCTTTAGGGTCAAATTTATAAATTGTTCTCTATGGCCAAGGTCCATGAATTTAGTACCTATGTTTCTTCTATGTAATTTATTGTTTCAGGTCTTATATTTAAGTCTTTGATCCATTTTGAATTAATTTTTGTGCAGAGGGACAAACTGTAGTCAAATTTCATTCTTTTTTTCTTACAGGGACAGAGAGAGGGATAGATAGGAACAGACAGACAGGAATGGAGAGAGGTGAGAAGCATCAATCATCAGTTTTTTGTTGCCATTGCAACACCTTAGTTGTTCATTGATCACTCTCTTACATGTGCCCCAACCACGGGCCTTCAGCAGACCGAGTAACCCCTTGCTGGAGCCAGTGACCTTGGGTCCAAGCTGACGAGCCTTTGCTCAAGCCAGATGGGCCTGCGCTCAAGCTGGCAAGCTCGGGGTCTCAAACCTGAGTCTTCTGCATCCCAGTCCGACGATCTATTTACTGTGGCACTGCCTGGTCAGGCCAAATTTCATTCTTTTGCAATTTCCCCAGGACCATTTATTGAAGAGGTTGTTTCTCTTCGTTGTGTGTTTTTGGCTTCTTTGTTGAAGATTATTTGTCCAGATATATGTGGTTTTATTTCTGGACTCTCTATTCTTTTCAATTGGTCTGCCTATTTTTCTGCCAGTACCATGCTGTTTTGATTATCATGGCTCTATAGTATAATTTGAAGTCAGGTGGTGTGGTACCTCTGGCTTCCTTCTTTATTTTCAGGATTGCTTTAGCTATTTAGCTATTCAGGGTTTTTTATGGTTCTATACAGACCTGGTGATTTTGTGTTCTATTTCTTTAAATAATAACATTGGGATTTTGATGGGGATTGTAATAAATTTGTATATTGCTTTGAGTAATAAAAGGCATCCATATTGGGAAAGAAGAAGTAAAGGTATCACTTTTTGCAGATGACATTATCCTGTATATAAAAAACCTCAAAGACTCTGCCAAAAAACCATTAGAAACAATAAACCAATACAGGAAAGTTACAGGATACAAAATCAAAATACAAAAGTCTATTGCTTTCCTATATGACAATGGTGAAACTTCAGAAAATGAATTAAAAAAAAAACAACAATTCCTTTTACAATTGCAAAAAATAATAAAATAATTGGGAATAAACTTAACAAAGGGTGTGAATGACCTATATACTGAAAATAACAAAACATTATTGAAGAAAACGGAAAAAGACACAATGAAATGGAAAAATATTCCATGTTCATGGATTGGAAGAATCAACATAGTTAAAATGGGTATGCTTCTCACATTCTGTTGATGAGGATGATGTAGAGATGTCACCTGCATTTTAAGAACAGGAAGGAACACACCCCCATGATTGTTAATTTTACATGTCAACTTGGTTGGTCCACAGTACCCAGATAATTGCTCAAACAACAGTGTAAATTACGCCATGGAGGTACTTTTAAAAATGAGATTAGCATTTAAATCAGCAGGCTTTGAGTAAAACAAATTACCTTCTGTACTTGTAGTAGGCCTCATTCAATCAGTTGAGGGCCTTAAGAGAAAAAGACTGAGGTCCCTGAGGAAGAGGAAATCCCACCTCCAGGTTGCCTTCAGACTCAAGCTGCAACAGTGTCTCTGGCTCTCCAGCCTCCTGGCCTGTCCTGAAAATTCTGGACTTTTAAAATTCTATAATTGTGTAAGCCAACTAGTTAAATCTCTCCTCCTCCCCCCCCCCCCCCCCCCCCCGGAGAACTGTACTAACATAATCCCTTCATGCACAAAGTTTATTGAAATAAAACCCTCTCTTGTAGCTTACAATACTTGGAACCCTTCGAGTCTCAAATGTGTGATTTGTGCTCTACGATGCTATGTGAGGCTTGAACGTGTGGAGGCCCCACAACTGACCATCTTGCTACACCTTCCTTTGTGGTAATGAAATCTGGAACAAGCTTAGGCCTGGACTCAGGACAGCTGAGTTGTTGCTTTGACTCTATCTACCACTGTGACTTGAGGTAAGTTACTTCTCCTGAGCCTTGGTTTCTTCCTCTATAAAATGCTATCATGATATATACCACTTTCTAAATGATTTTCTGAAGACTATTAGGATCCTTTGGGGAAAAAAAAAATCTTTAATCACCAAATAAGTTCAGAAAATGCTGTGTGCATTATCCCTTTCTTAGAGACTCACAGTGAATATTCATTTCAAAGGCCCCCAAAAGTCCTGAAGCAAAGAATTCTACTTACTATTTTTCTCAAACTGATTTGATGCCCAAATGCTAACACCTATTAAATCTAGAAGAGACACATTTTGGGACATGTAATACTAGATGGCTATTCAAGCCCTTTTCTGCCATAAGATTTTTCCCCCCTATAGGGCTAAAAAATTCAAAGACAGAAGTCAAGAGAAAAATCAAATTCTTTTCCATAATACTTGAAGGGTGTCCTGTTTTTTATATCTTTAAAATATGAATATTAATACAATTTACTACATTAGATTGTTGTAAGGATTATGTTAAATAATGCATGCAAAGTACTTGGTATAGAGCCTAACACTTAGCACACAGCCAATATGTATATATTGAATATTTTTATCTTGAATCCAAAATGATCATTTTTGAAGAGGTAAGTTCTAAGAGCAACTTGGGCATTCAATCGTTCAAACCAAACCCAAACCATTTTATGTTTAGATTATTTCACCCCAGGTGAAGGGCAACTTCCAGGCATTTGAAAGCGCTGATGTCCCTCTGGCAATCCAGGAGCATTCTGGAGCCAAGTTACTAATGATTTAAGCATTAATAAATTCAGAGGTAGGTCATTCAATTTTCTCTTAAATGAGAATCATAAGGGAGAGAAGAATATTTGGGTCAAGACATACTGACAGTTTTACTGAATCTGAAGGCTTTAGAGTATTTCTGGTAGTAACTCACTACGTCTAATACCATGCTGCATGTCCTCTACCCCTATGCTTGGAGGGGGATATTTAAACCCTGGGAAAATATCTGCTGTCTTACTGACTCTGAATACTCAAAAAGTTAGATGTGTGCTTGCAGAGCAATTTTGGCTTAGCCAAGGACTGCCACATCTATTTTCTTTCTTCACCCTCTTAAATCTCACTGACATAAGACAGGCGAGTAGAACTTGCCTATTTAACATATGTGGAAACTGAGATCCAAAAAGTTCTGTGATTTGTTCTAAGTCCCCAAGTGAGTTGGCTGAAAAAGCTGAACTAGAAATGATACCTCTAGACCCCCAGTGCTGGGCTCTGTCTACTGGACCTCACACCTGCCCAGGTGACCCACTGTAGCAGGGACACAGCCCCAGGATGGAGCAGTTGGCGGTGGATGAGGCAGATTGGTATGCAAGCTTGGTGGGCTCTGGCTAATCTTGCTGAGGGAACCCTTCAATCTGAATAACAATCAACAAGATTTTAAAGAAGTGTGGGCCAATTTCCTGGAAGTCTATGATTAATCTAATTGCTGGGTTTTCCTCTGTTTTTGTCTACCACTGTTATTTCATTTATTTTTCTCTTTCTTCTCCGACACAAACTGCCTTGTCTCTGTGTGCAGTTTTGTCACTGTTGTTATTTGTCCATACATAGTTTATCATCGGCAATGTATTCAATGGGATTGTTGTACTCTGTGTTTGGGGAAGAAGAATCTTTCAATAAAGACAACACGATGCAGCAGCAAGAGAGAGCACTGGGCTGGATTTCAGAGATGCCTTTTCAGAGCCTAGCTGGGCAGATACCTGCTACGCCTCCCTGGCTCCTCGGATACCCCACGGCACAGATAACCTCTGATTCTCCTCAGCCCTCCCTTCATTAAAGAATACCTGGGATTTCATGAGAAACTTTAGGAGCTGTAATATGCTTCCAGCTGTTGTGAATTTAAAAAGTGGTTTAAAAGTAGATCTTGCTCAAATATAAGAGAAAATTTCTTGTTTCACTGAAGGCAATTTGGTTTTTGGGAGGATACATCTAAGGGACAAAGGCCAGTGATAATAGTCTCAGAACCAAATGGACAAAGTCATTCTAGTCCTTGGATCAAGACAGAGGTTAGGGAATGCAGAAGAGTAAAGGAAAGGTTTGCCCCTGGTTATGGCTGTCCATGTTAGAAGAGTCAGAGGTGGTCAGAGGGGTCTGGAGAGAGATGGGCCCAATGTAATTTATCAACCAGGTAAAAAGGAAGAGTGAAGCCAATTTTTCTGACACCAGTTTTTATTACCTTTGTGGGACCCAGCTGAGAGTACAGTCAGTCACTGACTCTCGGCCATGGGAGGCACAGATGAGTGACAGTTCTGGCAAAACAGCACTGGAAATGGTAAATTCAGTGGGGACATCGAGTGGCATTGCTCCAGAGACTGAGGCACCAAAGAGAGAAGAGTGTGAACTTGGTTCTTGGGCAGCCAGTCACCCAGGTGACCCCTGGTCTCCTCCCCAAAGCCTGCTTCACACCTGTAAACCCTACTTCTCATGACAGGGTTCCTAGAGAAATGTGCCACAGGGCCAGCCAAAGTCTTTTTTTTTTTTTCAGTTTGACTTCTACTGGAGGATTAGAGAGTCCCTGTCTTTGACTGTCTTTGGAATCTAGAGATATTCTCACCAACCACCTGCCAGAAAGCAAAGCAGGAAAGGCATGAAGCACTGGGTAGCTGACCCAGGAAGCAATAATATTTATGGCCCTCAATATGAGGTCCTTAATGTGTGCCCAGTATAGACTTGCCTGGTGTCATTGTTCCTTGCCCTCACTCTTGTAATGATGTTTATTTTTGTAATAAAAATTAGGTACATAATTTGCAAGGCCCAGCCCAGGGAGAAATGAAAATACAGGCCTCTTGATAAATAAATCATTAAGAATTTCAAGACAGGCATAACAGAGCATTCACCCCAGAGTAAGACCCTTTGGAATATGGGGCCTGGGGCAGTTGAATAGGTCACATGCTCATGAAACCAGCTCTGCTTATCATTCTAACTGAAACAGAGATGCTAAGCAATTTCCCCAAGAGGATGAAGATTACAGGCTAAAGACCCATTTGACTACAAAATTGAAATCCTGAGCCTTCTGCAAAATTGTCTCAAGCTCCATAGATGGTGAATGGTGGACTCTCCAGCCTTGGCAAGAGTCCCCTGCTATGGGCAATTCCAGAGGGTCCCACTCAGGGGCCTCTCCCTGGTCACACTTGAGCATGCTCGGCAGGTGCAGTGTACAGCCAGGACTCCAGCCAGTGCTGCTCACTCCCCAGGCCTGCCCCTCAGTCCAGAGGCAGCACCTCCTGCTGGCCTATGCTGCCCCATCTAGAAGCACAATAGCTGCAAAATGAGCAAACCTGCTCACCTGGAAATGGCTTGCTCGGTTGAAGCATGGCCCTCCCCCAGACCTGACGCTGAATCCCGTGTAAAAAATACTTTTATATCCACACTCCAGGCTATGTTCTTGGAGGGGTCACTGGTCTCAATTATTCTGCCTTTGCCCAGAGAGACAGTGACAGAGATTATGCAGGGATCTTCTATTCATTTCTCTGCAACTTCTTGTCCTGAGGTCCCGATTTCTCTTCTCCTTTGTCTTGTAGGAGCTATGAACTCCCTTAGCGCCACATTTTAGAGATTTTGAGATGTGGAAGGGGCTAGACTATGGGCTCCCTTCCCCCACCTCCTGTCCTCTGGGAGTACACCTTCCTTGGCAGGAGCCCAAAGACAAAGGCTGTCACCAGCGTCTCCTCTAACTGGACTTCATGACACTGGATAAGAGACAGAGGACATAGCCACAGATTGAAATAATGTAAAGGCAGGAGGTCATCTGGGCTTCTCTGTGGAGGAAGATTTGGTGTGAGGTCATGGAGAGGATGAACGCGGTAATTTGCTGGGTATTGAAGATACGCAATGAAAAAGACGGATGTGGCTCCATTCCTTGAACTCATGGTCTAGCAGGCCACAGAGACAGCAAATGCACAATTACATAAATGCTTACTTAATCATAATTGAGAGAAGTGATAGGAAAACACAAGGTGATATGAACATGCACATACTGATGGCCTGTCTAGTAGTCAGAGGGGCCAGGAAAGGTCTGGAGAAATGGCATGTGAGCAGAAACCTCCACGAGGACTAGAAGTCAGCCAGTATGTGGGGTGAGAGAGGTGGCAGGAGGTGGTTCTGGCAAAGAAAACCATCACCCTAAGCCAGAAATGTGCCAGGCCCTTGGCGCAGTGGAGCCAGAGCAGGTCCCTGGGCGAAAGGCTGAATCAGAGTCCTGACTTGGTTGGGAGGGAGCGAGGAAGAGAATGCAAGACCATAGAAAGAACAAGAGGAAGTGGGCCCTGTTGAGTGGGGATGGAGGGGAGGGCAGAGTGGGGGAGACTAGGAAGAGACCCATGGGGAGGAATGAGAATACTCATGTCCAGTTTCTGTGCCAAACCTCTGGGGCCAAGCCTCCCTTGGAGGAGAAGTCTTGGACTTCCATCAGGGCACCCCTCCCTCTGTAGCTCCACTCACTTGTCCATTCCCAATGGGCACTGATACTCCAGTGGGCAGCTCAGCTGTGATCAGAGGGAGGTTGCTCACTTTGAACTGGGAAGCAGCATCAGCACTTCTCACCTTGCCTGAGAGTGATTCTTGGGATGAAGATTAAGGGAGAGAATGCTTGTAAAGTACCTAGCAGGGTGCAGAGCTTGTAAGAACTGCCCAAGAGAATCTGCTGCTTCTAATATTCTGAAGTGGGAAAAAAACAAAACAAAACAAAACAAGCTTTGGTGTGAGAATAACCTAAGTGTGAAACCTGGTTGTCTCACTAGCTTTGTGACCTCAGACTGATTGCTTAACCTTTCATAGCTAGTTCCACTTTCACCATCTATATAACGGGGCTAATAGGACTCACTAATGGAAAGACCTGTGGCACGCAGTTAATGATCATCCCTTCCTCTTTATTTCCTCGGAACGTTTTCATTTGTAAATTCAGTCATTGCAACATGTTGAGGGAATGGGGGTCTTTGGTAAACAGTTTGCCATCTTCCCACTGGCCCTTCTAAAGGACCATAAAACCAGCCTGGAGGATGAGTGCCCATGTCTTCAGCCTGCCGTGTGTAAAGTATCTGTGTAGCCTTTGCAAACCTCGAATCTCTGAATGGTCTCGTAGAGGAGCCTGGAGATAGAAGTTACCATCTGCATGTCATGAAGAGGAAAACAGAAGCTCTGAGAAGTCTATTTACTCCACCAAATCACTGAATTCTGTAGCAGACCCAATGCTCAACCCCACACAAGAGAAATACCCATTTAAAAGCCAGAGCCCCCGCCCCCTCCATTTTCAAAATCAGAAAAGAGCCTTTCAGGATACTTGGGTGTTGGCAGGGTGGAAAGGTGAAGCAAGAAGGGATGAGCCAGAACAAATAGGTCATGTTATGTAGCCCTTGACCTGCATAAAAACCTGGCCCCACAGAGGGCGAGAAGGGCCAGAGTGCCTGTTGGGGTAGGCAGATCTTGGAGTTTTCCTGCCACAAGAAGTCAATATGAGCCTCAGATGCTCCTCCTGGCTCCTCCCTCCCTCCCCAACAAAAGCCTTCTTTCCAGCTCATCCCAGGGGGGCTGCTGCTCCCCCTCCCACTTGGGCTTCATCCACTCCTCTCTGCTTTTGCCAGGGCCTGGAGTGCTGGTGGCCAGTCCTCTAGCTCGCCTCCATTGGTTTGAGTACATCCTAGCCCACTCTGGATATTAGAGCATTCTCGTGTTTGAAAGGCTCCTTTATTTTTAGTGCTAAATCAACAAAGCTGTTACTGTCATTTTCCATCAGACCGTCATCTTCCACGGATTCAAAATTACACTCAGCTGCAAACTATTGACACTCCTCTTAACAAAAAAATGGTTTTAATAAATCTTTACATTAGCCTATGAGATAAAAAAAAATCTTTACCATGAAATATACAAGTGTATAAGTGTTTTATGAAAGTTTTATTAACTTTACAAAAGAAAAATTGGCAGTGGACCATGAACATCCTGTACTCCTAACACGTGGTTATAAATTACATGTTCTTTCCAATAACATCTGAAAAAGAGACTGTAATTTAAATTTCAAAACCACTTGGCATACCTACTATATAGTGCTGACATGAAGTAAAAGGAAGAACTAGAGAGGCCCAGACAAAGAAGGGAAATAGAAAGACGTCCTTAGCTAAAAAGCTGCTGATGGTTACAATCCCCTCCAGCTGGACAGGGATCAAGTACTTGCTTGTCATATCATTCAATGCACTGTTCAATCTGGGATTCTTCTTTTCAACACAGAGAGAACTTAAGTGCTAGTAATCATCGCTTGCAGAACTTTATCTCCCCGATACCTTCTTTATGTCAGGATTTCTCAATGACCGCTGCCGCTGGCAGAGGGATCAAAGTTGTTATTAAACACAAATGCAATCCCCAGCCCGTGCCGAAGCTGTGAGCAGTGATGCTCGCTCCCTGGGATGTAACCTACCACCACCTTAATGATTTTTTATTTTCTTTCCCCACTGTTTAGACTTTTAAATCAAGTTCCTGGAGGGTCTGTCCAACATGGAAATGGGAATCCAGCTTTCCTTTACAAGTGTGTGCTTGAGTGTCAGGAGGACTTTGGGACCTTCAGGCCCCCCAGTGGGATGCCTGGCATCTGGAGAAGTAGTCCAGGAAGGAGCTGGGAGCAGGGAGTCTGGCAGGAGCCTGCACAGTTCGTTGCTTTGGGGAAAGTCGCCCAGCACCAGGATCTCAGCAGCGTGGAATCTGCCCTCCTGGTAGTCACAGCGCAAACAGGCCTAACTGGAAGTCATACAATCTTGGGTTCAAAGTCCACTTTTGCTACATTCTAGCTGTGTGACACTGAGTAAGTTATTTAACCTCGCTCTCAGTCATATTGAGAAGATCTATAAGTCTGAGGCAGCTTCCTTTGGTCTACAAGCTCATCATTGACCCTTCAGACTGAAGGTGTGTTCTAGAAGTCATGTCTTCCCGATCCAAGAACTTAACCTCTGTTGAAAATGGCTCACAACGGTGGAAGGGGGTGGTAGGGGCTCTCCATTGTGGTCTCTGTAGAAATAATCTCTCAGGGCCTGAAATTTTGTAGCTTCATGCCAGGTCTTGAATCTCCCAGTTTGCCACTGACAAAATTCCAGCCTCTAAGAGGGACCTCATGTTTGGTGCCTCAGACAGCCCAGCGCTGGGAGTACACAAAGAATGCTGGGACGCCCTCTTCATTGGGCAATGGTGGCCCTGGGAACTTCAGTGGGATTTCTGAACCCAGGGCCCATGTCTTGAAAGGAGTCCCCTAAAGCACTTCTTTCCATGGTAGAAAGAATTTGATTTCCCATTAGCTGGGGGGACATCCTTTGGTTCTCTCAGAAACACCAGAGATGGGAGGGCCCACAGACACCCATCTCTCTGCCTTTTACTCTTGTTTATGTGGTTATTTTTCAACTCGTTTTCTTGGATTAACTCATTGAAATGAACTGAGGAAGAAAGCCCACCTGGAATGACTTTGGAGAGTAGGCTGTATCGGGACTCAGTAGGCCCCATCTCCCATTACAAAAGGGAAATGTGTGCCCTTGATGAAAAACCACAACTTTTGACCCAATAAATTATTTTCTGTGAGTTCAAAATAAGTGACGGTCCTTACAGAGTAGAACTTGCCCTCCTTTCAAATGTGTTAAAGGAGAATGACATGTGTCGTGGATGCAGAATTACAAGGATATCAAGTTAATCTGTTGGGGTTGCATCACCCTCCAATGAGAAGGCAGACAGATGAGGGGAGGGGGGCCTCTCAGCGCAGTGCCTGGGGATAGCTGTGACTGTGTGGAGGTCACACTCGGGGACTAGGCAGGAGCTGGCAGTGGCCAGCCAGGACTGCCCAAACTTCATTATGTGGAAAAAAATGCACCCAGTGGCAAGATGCAGAGCATCTGAGAATCTGTGAGAAAAGTTCATTCGGAGTGATGGGAACTTGATTAGTTGGAAGTCTGGTGTGTTGTCACTGCTCCCTGACTTAGTCTTCAGAATGTTAATGAATAGTTTGAGGATAAGAAGATGCACAGGAGACATACCTGGCGATATTGTGCGTCCTTTTCCATTACAATAGTAGCAACAACAGCAACAAGGACAACAGTCACAGCGATGTGGAAAAAGGCTCACATTTATTGAGGTCTCACCCTGCACCAGGCACTGAAGTTTACATGCATTATCTAATTTATTCTCACAACAATCTTCTGAAGTAGTTACCATGTGTTCTTATCTCCAGCTCATAGATGCAAACCCCTTTGGCACAGAGAGGTAAAATAAGTTGTGCAAAGGCACACAGACTGTTGTTTATACCAGATAGGAAGCTTCATTTCCACAGCCTGGTCAAGCTTGAACACCCTCTATGTGTCCCCCCATCCAGACCTTCACTGAAAGTGTTCTCTGGTTCTAACCGCCTTCTCTCATCTAGCTCCAGACTTAACAAACATGGTTGGGTTGTCACTAGCTGGCAGAAAGAGATTGGACTGAGAGTTGGACGTTTGTGGGGCATATGACCCAATAGTAAGAGCTGACATCAGGGGCTTCTGATGTTGGGTAAAGCCTGGCCCGAAGAGGCAACCCCCCTCTCCTAGCTTTAATGGGACGGCTGACCTAGCAGGTGGATGTGACATGGACAGGGAAACCTCCTAATCCGGGAGGCCTATCCATTAGCAGAAAGCAGGCCCTGCCACCAGCCAGCTACCTGGGGCAGCAGGTCAGGGGGAGAGGTAAAATGTTAAGGAAAGCAGCAGAACTTGGTCTGGAATAGACCTGGTTAGGGCAAGAAATAATCCATGTTTTGGATGGAGGCTTGTGGAAGAGCAGATAATTGTCCCAGAGACTTGGGGCCAAGCTCCAAGTCTGATTCCCAAGGGTTCACCCAGATGATATGGCGTAGGATGCCATGCTTTGAGCATGGGGCCTTTGATCCCATGGAGACAGGAAGTCAGAAACAGAAGAACTGCAAGAATGACTTGTTCCTAAGTTATGAAAGGTAAAACTGGAACTGAGCAAAGCTGAGCTCATTCACTGACACGCTCTTTCCCTCCCTCGTTCTCTTTCTTCATTCATCCAGTAATGTGTTCATTCCATATGCCTTATTGAGCAAGGATTCTATGATGAACACTGGTATAAAAAATTCATTGACATCATTTCATTCAATCATTTCCGCAGCCCAATATCCTGACGTATATGTGCACCTGGAAAGCACAGAATCAGTAGCTGGAGACTGACGCTCATTCAATGGCAGCTCGTTTGCGCCTATTTATTTCAATACATTGGTATATATTTAAAAATATATATGAGTGTATACAGAATACATACATTCACACTTAATTCTGGGACAGGGCTAGTGTCCCCATATTGTAGGGAGTGAAGACTGGAAGGAGTTGATGATTTGCTCAAGTTCATGCAGCTGAATGGGCAGCAGACTCGGGAATTGAACTCAGCTCTTTCTGGCTCCAAAGTCAATGTGCCTTCACCTCACTGGTGGCAGGTAGGAGGAGGAATGGCCTGGAAGAATATTGTTCTCCCTCCCATGGTCACTTGTTCATTTTCAACACTTTTCTCTGCCCTCACCTTGTCATCTTAGGCCCCAGGTCTTCCCCCCACCCTGTCACCCCTCTCTCTAGCCTGTGTCAGCCAACAGATCCATAGCCTGGGTTAGGACAGAAAACATCTAAAAACTGAAAGCAGAAGCCCAAGTAGTTGTGTGGTGGGGTGTGTGTGTGTGTGTGTGTGTGTGTGTGTGTTGCGTGTAGAACTCTGGGCCCTTGTTAGCTGTGCAGGCTTCAGCTCATCTTTCTTCTTGTGACTGGTCTCCATGGGGGGAGAGAGGAGCAGGTAGGAGCTAGGCTTTCCCTATTAACATGAGGGAGCAACCATTTTAAAATGCAAAGCTTAAATGCTAAACTCTCTATTACTTTTCAACAGAGGTTTTTAGTTCTCAGCACTTGATCTCATTCTTAAAAATGAAATTCTACTCAGAAACCGCCATAGAGAGCATATCGAAGAAATGTTGTGCTTATTGACTTGGAGGTAGATGGTGTGGCCCGAGGGTCTGACCTCTGAGTCCCCCACTCTGAACCACTTCCCAGAGCCTCAGGGCTTCTTCGAACCCAGTTTAAAAACTGTGGATCTGTTGCATGAGCCTAGATCAAGACTGTCTAGTACATAGATAATTAGTGCACCAGGAGGACATACAAGCCCTAATTTTATTGAGATGCATATGTTGCTGGGCGAGTGAGGTTAACCCTGTGTACACTGGACACTGGTTGTGACTCTGAAGGATGAGGAAAAGAAAACTGAACTCACATTTACCAAGCACTTAGTAAATACCAAGTATTTTGTGTATATGGAAACATTGTCCCAATTATTTTGTACAAAAATCCTATGAGGTAGGATTTTATCCCTAAGCCCTATTTCTCAGATGACTTACACTTCAGAGGGATAAGGAACATGGTCCAACATCAAATAAACAAGAAGTAGTCAGCATGAAAACTCTAAATCATACTCTTTATAAGGAATATGCTCAATGCCAGTCCTGTGCTACGTGTCATTTTGTCTGACACGAGAATGTAATGAACACCCAGGACCTGCTAGGGACCTTCTTCACAAAGCCAGAGATGTAAAAAGTAAGAGATATGGGCACAGGTATCATGCCTCAGAGAGTACTGGAACGGGAGTCAGGAGAGTGCGTTTGTCATCCTTGTTCTCCCCCTGATGTACCAGACAAGGGACCTCCCTGCTCAGGTCGCTGGGCTGAGGACTAGGTAGGTAGAACTCTGCTTTACAGATTTGACACTTTGGTGAGTCGGTGAGATTTTGTTGGGTTGATTCTGAATAAGACAATTTGCTAAATTAGTTCCTAATGATTCAGCATCATTCTATCTCGAAAAGCACACAGTTTGCCACAAATAAAATCCATTAATGGACAGCTCCTGTCAGGTACTGAAGCCTGGAGTCAGAGCCAAAAGCACCAGGTTGGTTTCCAGCCTCAGCACTTGCTAGCGGTGTGACCTTGGGAAAATGACTCAACCTACCCTTTGTGATTTTAAGTTTCCTCACTGTGAAAACGCCATCCAATGGGGCTGTTGTGAGAACTAAAATGTGCGATGTGTACAGTGTCAGGTGCATGTATACAAATAGTATGTATAAAAGTACATGTAAGTTCCCTTCCGGCTTCTCCTATATAGTTAAATGGTAGTACTTAAAAATAAAACTCCGATTCATCCTTCAAAACCTAGAATATCGATACTTCTTTCAGCAAATCTTCCTTGAGCCTCCAGAAAAGAGTTAGCACGCCCTTTAAGTCATCTGGAGACTTTGTCCTTGCTTCTGTTACTCCATGTTGTAATTTTACTAACATGCTGTAATTTCCTGTTTTTACGTTCATCTTCCCCGGCAGCTTGTGAACTCCCTAGCGGGAGTCTGACACATACAAGCCAGCTATCCACTTCTGAGGAGCTGTATTTATACTCAGTAACCCCTGAGTAGCCCCTACATTAGCACAGCCAGCATCCCACTGATGGCTGGGAAAGTTAGAGGGCCTTCCACCCAAAACGTGACAATCCTTTTGATCTGCTCCCCAGAAAAGGCCTGTGCCATTAGTCTTCTTTTCTGAAAGACAATCTGCAGGGTCCTCAGGAAAAACTAGGTTGTGTGTGTGCCTGTGTGTGTGCATATGTGCATATGTGTGCGCCTGTGTATGCCCGTGTGTGCCTGTGTGTGTGTCTGCGTATGTGCATGCACACACGGGAATAGATGGAAAACACTGTGGAGCCACTGTTTTTGCACTGAAATTCTTGGGATTTTAAGGAGGAAGGTTTTGGCTTGACCTGTGGTGGTGCAGTGGATAAAACATTGACCTGGAATGCTGAGGTTACTAGTTTGAAACTCTGGGCTTGCCTGGTCAAGGCACATATGGGAGTTGATGCTTCCTGCTCCTCCCCCTGCCTTTCTCTCTCTCTCTCTCTCTCTCTCTCTCTCTCTCTCTCTCTCTCTCTCTCTGTCTCTCTCTCTCTTTCTCTTCCGGCCTCTCTAAAATGAATAAATAACAAAATTAAGAAAAGAAAAAGAGAAGGAAGATTTTGTTCCTCTCCATGGCTGCATCCAATGTGATAAAAACATAATGAAATGCCAAGTTTTGCTACAGGCCAGTAGTTTTGTTTTTCCAGCCCTCCTGGAGTCAGGAGCCACCCCGTGTCAGGAATAATCCATCAGTAGAGGATGCTGGAAAGGGCAGGCATTATGCGATCACACAGTCTTAGTCTGAGCTCAGTTCTGGGCCCTGGGGCAGGCAGGCTCATCTGCAGAACAGGATGGCCAGAGTGGGTGCAGGCTTGCGGGAGGGACCAGTGATGGCCAGGACCAGTGATATCGTATGCAGCCAGCTGGGGCTCCAAGAATGCTGGCACGTTGCGCCCCCTCCTGTTCCCAGGGTGGTTCTCAGGCTGCTGCACAACAGGTGACTGGATGTGTGTGGAAAGCTCCGCAGTAAGCAGGCAACACAGCTGGAACTGAATCAGGATTGTTGGGCCCCAAAGCTTTGTGGAATGTGTCTGTCCTCCAGTTGGGAAGTCTGAAATTTCTTATTTTGATTTTTATCTTCAGCTTTATAGTGGGGTTGCACAGTTCCACTGAGCCAATGCACCGGTGTCCCCTCTTGGCTCTGTTCCGACTGAACGCCACAGGGGGAGCCTGCTGACCAGAAACAGGCCCAGGCACTGTTCTGTCATAAGACTCTCACTTGCTCAGCACAGAGCAATGGCCTCCTGAGCTCTCCTTTATCCTGAGCATGCAGTGTTGAGGGATCGAGAGGGATAGAGGGGGATCAAGAGGGATCGAGAGGGAAAGAAAGGGAGCAACTGTGACTGTTCTGTTGAGTGAGGAACACAGCAGCAGAGGTGGCTGCCCTGAGGCTGGCAGGGACCCACAGTTCCTTCCTCCCAGCCTCAGCCAGCCAGCCACCTTCCCAGAGATTTCATCCCAACAACCCCTGGAAGCCAGTGAAATGGGTGCTCTAGCTCTACTGGTGTTTGAGGTCAGCCAGGCCGCAAAGCATGATGGGTTCTGAATGTGCTGTCCACTTTCCCTTCAGGACCAAGGCACTCCCTTCCTCAATGGGTGTGGCTGCTGGGCCCACAGCTGGGTCTTTCTCTGGGTATTGCTCTCAGCTGCAGGGTATCACCGCACCCAAGGTCACATCTGCCCCCTGGGGGCACAAAGCCTCAGTCAGTCCCCTTGTCCAAATTTGAGACAGCTTTGAAGCCCCCGCCCCAGCTCCAGAGCTCCCCATGGCGTCAGCAGAGGCTACTGTCCTCTCCACCCTGTCCCACACACATATCCCTTCTCTCTATCCTCAGCCAGCACTTGAACACTGATCTGATCAACGAGTCCAGTTCCCAGGAACTGAACCCAGGACCAGGGAGACCTCCAGCCTGGGAGACTGAACAATTTAGTTCTGCACCTTGTTTTATTACCATGACATTGTGTGACTTAGGCAAGTTCTGGAAATAAGCAGATTCAACCTTAAATTTTCTTTCAACTTGAACTGTCTTTGAGTTGTGCAGAAACATGAGCTCAAAGTAACTGAGATCCGGTCCCTCCTGAGTTTGGGTGGGGTTTGGGGTCACACACCCTTGTTTGCCCGTGACTTTTCAGGTAATTCTGTTGTTTGGAGTAATTGTTACTAATGTCCCTTTCACTCTCAGAGCTGTCCTGCATTGGGTAAATCTTTTGGCTACTTACTCTACTTATGAGAAACAATGGCCATGAGGGAGAGGGTGGGCTGGAAGAAGGTGTGGAGCAGAGCGAGAGGGGCCAGGGCACGGTGCCAGTGCCTCCTGCTCTCCCCCCCTGGCCATGTCTCTCTGGGCTGGTCCCGGGTATGCAGAGAAAGTAGCTCTGTCTGTCTCCAACGTGGCCTGCAGAGGGAGGACCTTTGGTACAGCCAGCCTTGATGAGAGCAGCAAAGAGTTAATGCAGCTCCCCAGGGCCACCACCTCAACAGCGGGTCTTGGTTCTGACTAAGCAGCTGTGTGCACAGAGTTATGGAACATGTGTGTGTGAATGAGGGCAGGAGAAGGTGCATTTGTAAATACACATGTCAGAATACATGTGCCTGTGTGCACGCATGCAAGCATCATTTGCATCTGTGTGCCTTTGTGTATATGTACACTATGTCCACATGGATGCCTGTGGTGAACAGTAGTTAATAAGTGCCTGTGTACACACGGTGTGTGTAAGCATATGTTTCCGCAGATGCATGCACAGCCTGTGTGAGTGCACAGAAACAGTTTAGAGATTGCAAAGCATTTAAAAATAGCCATGACTAAAATGCGTAGCATGCACACAAGAAGATGTGTGTAAATGTATGTGTGGATGAGAAGAGCTGGGATGGGCAGTGATATAAGTGGGCACTTACGGAGTTTCGGTGTAATGCTCTCGTTCTACAAATGAGGAAACAGGTTCACAGAAATGACCCCCCCCACACACACACACCCAGAGTCACCAGATTACCTGTGAAATAGATTAGATTACTTTCAATTCCTCACTCTCTCCTTCCATGTGAATTTCAGAGCAGGAGAACAGAACGGGTGGCTCCTATTTCCTTGCCCAATGATATTGGCCTTTACCATCCAACGTGTTTTAACCAATAAAATATGAGCAGGAAGTAAGGGGTGCCAGCTAAAAGCCAAGATTTCAAGGGGCACTTACACTCTGTCATCATCCTGAAAACTTTCCCCAGGAAAGCTGCTGCTTCCAGGAAGACAAGACACCCATGGAAGCAACTGAACGTAGTCTGGAATCCAACGCAGCTGACCTAAAGCCTGAAGCTAGGCCACCACCTGCCCTTATCAGGCAAATTGCAGTTGACCTGCCTTTATAAGCATGAGCATAAATGTTTGTTGTACACCGTTAAGATTTTCAAGTGCTCTGTGATAGAAACAGCTGGCTAACACACCTGCTGTAACTGCAGCTTAGGTGGAGGCCTTCTACATAGGTTCCCACGTTTGTCTGGGGTCACCTAAGGAGCCGGGTCCCATCCTAGAGATAGTGATTCAGTTGGTCTGGGGTACAGTATGGCCCTTTGAATTTTCAAAAGGTCTCCAGGTGGTTTGAATGTGCAGACACACAACATAAGGGGATGGGGGCCACAGGAAGGGAGGAGAGATGTCAGTATAGGTTTCGCAAAGCTTTCATTGCCAAGCCAAAGAGCTTGGACTTTATTCTGAAAGTGACATCGGACCAGCAAAGGGTTTTAAGGGGGAAGAGCACATGTTTCTGTTCATGTCTTAGAAGGAGCACTAGGCCTTTACCTGGCTGTGCTCCAGGGCTGCCCAGTAATTTCTGCCTGACCAGATGTGGGATATAGATTTACACCTGGGCACACTCTTTCTGCCTTAGAGCCCATTACTAGAATGCTCAGTACACACTCAAGTGGCCCCACAGCTGGGAATAGTCATCTCAGAAGAGGATAAAGAAAAAAATTCAGCAACTATTCCCAGCAAACGCCATGGCCACTGCAGGATCCCAGGACCCAATGCCTCTTACGTGCAATATCACAACCCTCCACAGTCTGCCCCCAGCCACCATGCACAGCCCAGCTGGACCCATTCCTGCCCTGCTGGTGAGCCATCCTAAGCTCTGACTGCCTCTAACTCTTTCCTAGGGGTCAAGGCCCCTCCTATTTCAGCCTTGATCTGTCTTTTCATCTTCATCCCCTACTGCAGTTCTCTAGGAGCCTTAACTTGAACTTGCACATATCTGAGATTGCCTTCCTCTGCACTTTTGAACACACTGATTTCTCTGCCCCAGGATATTTGCACCTGCCATCCTCACCAGTCAAAATCACACCAGATCTTCACAGCCTCACTTAGGGGCTTTGTTTTTCTTGAAATATTCCTGGACTACCATGACTGTGGACAGAACCACTGCCTCCTTCCTCAGAGTCCCAAAGCCTGTCCTTTGTCCCCTCTTGTTTTCTATTTTGGTTATTGGCATCCATGCCTTGTCCAGCATTTGTGAGCCTTTGGGGA
The DNA here is from genome assembly GCA_037038555.1 of Rhynchonycteris naso. NCBI lineage: Eukaryota > Metazoa > Chordata > Mammalia > Chiroptera > Emballonuridae > Rhynchonycteris > Rhynchonycteris naso. The sequence continues at coordinate 332,607,196 of CM072995.1, read as the reverse complement.
TCTGAATTAGCTCTCACATCTCTTCTGTCACCCCTGCCCCTAGCAGTGCCAGATAGGCAGGGGTTGCCAGGTGAGTGTTCACTGAATTTGACTGAATTCCTTGCCCAGTGCCTGGTCTGCAGGGACAGCAAGGGCAGTGAGGCTGGCTCTATGCCCTGGAGAGAGTCACCCAGAGGCATCCTCTCTACCCCCTCAGCTTCTAAGGACAATCAGCCTTTGCCCTTGAATTGGGCTCAGAGACAAATGCATTCCCTGGAATGTTTTAGCCCTCTGTTATCAAGATAAGAGCTGGGCCATTGACAGTTCTCTGTTCCACAGGCCCAAGTGCCCTGGAAGGTCACAGGCTTTATCTTGTTTATGTCTGTGGCTTTCCTAAGGCTCCCTGATTCTTGACAGTGTCACAGAGCAGGCCTGCTGCCTGGGATGTATCTGGAAAGTGGCCCAGCTCACTCCTTCAGGAGCAAGAAAGAGGAGCCAGCCATTGATGCTGGTGAGAATTCCAGACCAGTCCACAGTCAGTCTGTTTTCTAACGTGAAGGCTGGATCTGAAACTGGGGCTGAGTGTAGGTACAAAACCCAACATCGAGGTTAAGATGGAACAGGCAAGAAGCTAAGCGACCACCTACCATGTGCCTCCTTTGATCACCAATAATGATTAACTCCTAAAAATGTACATATTTGGTAGGGATGGGAAGGGAAGGAGAGCAAAGGAAAAAGAAGGAAACTAACACTGAGTCCCTGCTGTGTGCTTAGAAACAGCAAGTACAAAGGCCCTGAGGTAGAAACATACTTAGGGTGGTCTATAAATTAACTCAGAGGCCTGTGCAGCTAGAGTGGATGGAACAAGAGGAAATGTGTTAAAAATTAAGGTTAGGAAGGTAGAGAAAGGTAAGCTCATATATGCCATGGTTATAATCGTGGCTTTTACTTTGAGTGGGCAAATGCATGATCCGATCGACTTTCCTAAAGGATCATCCTGGCTGCTTTGGGGCTCACAGGTTCCCCCCTTTCTCTAAAGTAGGGTCCTCTCTGTCTTATTTTCACTAGTCTCTAGCTAGAGTGAGCACTCAATAAATGTTTCTTAAATGTCTTGGCCTAAATTCAGTTCCTAGCTTTCTTTCACTTAGGCTCCTTGTGAATTCTGAGGGCACTGCAACTGTCACCCAGGTTGATACTTCATCTTAGTACCACGTTATGTGTTTCTTCTGTTGTCAGCCCTGTTCTCCAGAAGTCAGATGGGTAGCAATTGGCATCTGGTACCTGCTACAGCTGGCAAAAGCACAGCTGGATTCAGTGCTGTGCACATCTGGTACCCACATGTCTAACTGTGGACTTGATAGTCAGCCAGCTACCTGTGAACACGTTGTAGGCAGGTGGGGAAAATGTGAGTTCTGAATGCTAGCAATAGATGGAGGGCGAGTGCAAGTGTCTTTGGGGATAACCTGCAGCTATTTTTCCAGCGTGACATGAACGTCTATGTCATGAGCAACAGGCAGGGCTTCAAGCCCAGGGCTCCTTAGGTCCCCCAAACACAAGCTCAGGTTGATACAGGTGGCGTGATCCTTGGTGCCTACTTTTCTCAGCTTCAACTTTCTCATCTTTGAAATGGGAGAGGCCTGAGCTTGACAGAGAACTTAAAAACCAGTTGGCTGAAGGGCCTCATTGTACAACTGGAAGTATAGATGGGTCTCTACTTTCTCTGGGCCTCTGTCATCTGCAACATAAGGATGGTAGCAAGGAGATCTCTTCCCGTGAGTCCCCAGGCAAAAAGCGGGTATTCCTTCCTCTGACAGGCCCCGGGCCCCACTCTGCCTGCAGACAGGCTGCGCCTGCATTCAGCTTGTTTAGGAAAATCTGACTTTTTTTTTTATTTCTCTTTTGCACGCTTCCTACTTTATTTATGACAAGGCCACTTTCTTGAATGAAAATGGAGACTCTTAAGCGCAATTAATATTATCATTTTGAAACGTGATATTATTGGAGCTATTTTCCTCCAAACTGCTATTCAATTATAGGCATTGGAGAATTTGCAGGGACCTATTTTAAGCACTGGAGTCTCCAGTACATTTTAGAGCTGTCTTGAAAAGACACAGGCGACATGTGAGAATCCCAGATGTCTCCTCAATGCTCTCGTCACTCTGCGCGGAGGGAGAAAGTGTCAGGCAGATCCCCCCGGAGAAGGGAAATTTGGACTGAAAATCCTCACACTGCTTTGTGATGAACAACTGCGGAAAGATAGGTGTTTTCCTCCTGGGGAGGGAGACTGGAGATGCAAAGAGTGCTGAGGGAGGCAAATCTTAGGGGAGTATGAGAGAGAATAGAAGACTGGAAGGGAGCTTGCCTTTGACCTCCCAGCCACCTGGACTGGAGTTCGCTTTAAACAGCTTATTCAATGCTCACACAAACCTTTGGCAGAGGTGGTGTCATCCTTGCTTTGCAGAGATAGGAACAGAGGCTCAGAGAGATTGCCCGTCTAGGATGTGACCAAGCCAGGGTTTGGACCAGGGCTCATGTCCTTTTTCTTTATCTGACCTGCCCCGAAAGCATGCAGAGTAGTCATGCAACAAACTCTGAAGCTGGGCTGCCACTCATTCAGCTTAAAGACCTCGGGCAAGTTCCTTAACCTCTCTGCATCTCTGTTTCCTCATTTCAAGTGGGGTTAATAGCTGTAGCTGCCTCAAAGGGCTGTTGTGAGAATTCGTGAAATTAATGCCTAGAAAACCTCAGGTATAAACAAGCTTGACACCTGGTAAGAGCTATAAAAACAAGCTCTTATTATGATTAGCCAGACACAAGCTAAAGTTGCTAGGGTGGAAATGTGGACAATGGTGGACCCTATGCTCTGCCTTTGGAGCTCTCCTGAGCTCTGGCACTGCCAAGGTCTCCTTGGTTACCCCTCCTCCTTGGTTGTGCTCCACTCTTTCAGGAGCCCTGGTCTGGCTTCTCTGCCCTGTGAATTTCCCTGTATTGTTCAACCCTGAGCGTGAGCCTGAGAGACCATGATGAACTCCATCACCGAATTTGTCACTGAACATCTATATTGACTGGAACAAGTTCCTTATGATTGTCAAGGCTTGATTTCTCTATCCGTAAAATGGAAATAATAACATTGCATCTCTCACAAGACTGCTGTGATAATTAAATGCCATTAACATATGCAGTGGTCTTAGACAATTAATTACTTATTCAGTTTGAGCAATCGTTATTTATCACTGCATAACATGCTAAATTTGATTTTCCTTTTATAAATTCGACTCATCATTTTAAGAGCCAGCTAAAATTTTACATGCCATCTCCATCCTACATGCAGCCTTCACGCCATTAATCTTTGTTTTCTCTGAAATTTCCTGTGGCAGCACCCATCTGAGACCGTGGTCCTACCTAGACTCTATGCGCCTTTGCGCTTCCAGGAGAGGACCTGCTCTTATCCATCTGTGAGCAAGCAGCCAGCTTTTCCTGTGGTGCTGAATCAATCAGAAGGTGGCTGCCTTGTTTTTTATGGGTACCGTGGTTCTGGGTTCTCAGTCCTAGAGAAATGCAACTTTAGCAGGAAGGAATTCACAGATGATTGAACTGATCCATTGTACTGGGGAAGCCATGGAGGTCTGAAACCAAGGAGGATTTTCTCAAAGTCCCAAAACTACAGGAATCAGCGTAGTAGCTGAGGAAGAACAGAGGATTTGGGGAACAATCCTCAAATTTGAGCTCCTTTATTAGCCATTAGGACTTTTCACCCCTCTGGACCTTGGCTTTGACTTCTGTCAAATGGGTGTAAGAACAGATTGTTATACTTAATTAGCTGACATAGAGGTTTTACAGCATGTAGTGGCATAACGATTATTTCTTGGTAGAATTGCGGTGTACTGGATAAGATAATTTTCCTTCCACTGCTCCTGACTAACTTGTATTTTCTTGAACAACTGGCTTTTAATAAGCTTTGTGGGGGTATTATGAGCCAATGCCCACCCAGAGTGCACCCTGGTAGTGGTCCAGAGCCTGAACCCAAATCTCAGCATCAGCCCGGTGGGGTTGAGACGTGCCCTAAAAGGCCTTTCTGGTGCCAGTAGTGATGCTGCATCTACCCCCACCACGTTTGCTTCTCATCTATTTCACAGAGAAGATGAGATGCTTCTGCCCAACACAGTTTCTTCCAAAACAAACAACATATGCCTTGCCCTAGATATTCTATTAAGTCTAATAACAGTCACCACTTCACACCCAGGGTAGAGGCCAGGGGAAAACTTTTCTTGAAAGATTTGTTTTCGAAACTCCTTATTGTCAGTGCTTGGCTACAAAATCAAGTAGCTGTGGCTGAAGGAAGGTGTTTATGTTCAGCCTCCTTTTCCTTTCCTGGCTGTGCCTGAATGTAGTGCCACCCAACTCACCGCCTTCCCGGTCACCAGAACCCACACAGGAGAGAGGTGTTGACCACGAGTGGTTGTATCTCAGTAGCCTGGCACCCTTCCCTTTGGCAAAAGCAGAAAAGGCCCTCAAGGCTGGCAGGGTCCAGGAATCTCTGAGTCTGAATGTCCACCCAAAAGCCTTTGGTAGGTTTCAGGTTCATCTTTATTTAATTTCTCCCAATCTGGGAGACACCAACAGAAAAATTTGGACTTGCTTTTAAACTCTTGACTTTTGATGATATTGGTTAAAAATAAGTATCTTCAGTGAACATTTCTGAGTGGCAGTCATACACAAGGACCCACCGGACATAACTTATTTATTCCACAGACAATCCAGGCCCTCTAGTCTGCATTTACTCAAGTGAATCTGCGATGGTATCAGTCAGAAGATTTTGGTTGCAAGCAACAAAACCAACTTAAGCTGATATATAAGGCATTTAATGGAAGAATAATGGACACTTAATGGATCGAAGGGTGAGTTGGACAACCATACTCGGAAATAGGCTAGAAGCAAGTGATGCAGAATTAGGAACTACAGGTATACTTTCATAGCAGGAGCATCAGATTAGGAGGCTGCTGGGATAAGTGAAGTCTGACCACCTCTCTCATCTCTGGATCCTTTGCTTACAAATCAGATGCCTCAGAGATAGTATCAACTGGCCAAACTTGGGCTACATTTTTACTCCTGGGTCTGGCTGAGAAGCCCTCAGGGACCCCTTTGGCTTCTATGATGGGAGAGCAGGATACTGGATTTATCATCCTATCAAGATTGCAAATAACAGAGAAAAGTAATTTGTCAAAAATATCAAGATCCTAGTTGAAATGAGGAATGTAAACTTTACCCCTCCCCCCAAAAAAATCTTTTGCCTTTGTTTTCACAGTTTAGAATGATGTATCTACATGTGTGGTTTTGAACACCCAGTCATTCAACAAACATTTTCTGAACATCTACACTATACTAGGCATATGCTAACTGCTGGGGGTACCAGACATACAGAAGCTGTCTTGGAGGAGAGAGATATGTCAGTAAATATTCGTCATATAATATGAAAATACATACATGTGACCTGGCCGGTTGGCTCAGTGGTAGAGCATCAGCCTGGCATGTGGATGTCCTGGGTTTGATTTCTTGTCAGAGCACAGAGGAAAAGCAACCATCTGCTTTTCTACCTGTCCCTCTTATCTCTATCTATCTATCTATCTATCTATCTATCTATCTATCTATCTATCTATCATCTCTATCTCTATCTCTATCATCTCCTTCCCTTCTGCAGCCATGGCTTGATTGGTTCTAGCATGTTGGTGCCTGGTGCTGAGGACAGCTCTGTGGCCTCTGTCTCAGCAACTAAAAATAGCTCAGTTGCAGAGCAATGGAGCAATGCCCAGAGCATTGCCCCTAAGGGGCTTGCTGGGTGGATCATAGTCAGGGCCCATGCGGGACTGTCTCTCTGCCTCCCTTCCTCTCAGTTAAAAAAAGAAAAAAGAAATATGCACACAGTGCTGTGGAAACACAGCCCTGCTCTTTCCTGATACTGTTTGGCAAGACTTCCCAGAAGAAGTGACATAAGCCAGATCTTTAAGTTCTAGAACAATGGAAATAAAGATGGCTTATTTGTAATGCTAAAAATTTATATATCACCCCATTTACTTATAAATTCATTCAACAAACACTCATTAGGCACCCAGAGTGGATGAGAATGAGTTTAGTTGGGCAAAAAAGAGTAAATACTACCATAAGTAAAAGACAGCCAGTAAACAAGATGTTTCCTGAGTAACCTCCTGATGTGTGTTCATATCACTGGCCAAGGTCTGATCTGCTCCTAACAGCTCTGGCTACCCACCGGGACGAGATGAACCAGCTCAGAAGCCACAGGAGCTCCCTTCAACTCCCCCAGCTCCAGCTGGATTTTGGAGTGTCTTGTCTTTTTTTACACAAAACTGTTCCCTCTTCTTACCTGACCCCAGGGCTGGAATAAGGACTGTTGGAGCACAGGGAAGGGATGAAGGAGGAAAATGGGGCCCTGCATCCTGCCTCGGTCCTGTGCACCCAGCCTCAGCACAGATCTGTTGGCAGCATTCTCAGGTTTGGGCCTGTCCAGATGAGTTTGTTGCTCTTGCCTAAGCTCTGGACATCACCACAGCATGAGGCTCTAGAGAAGTACCTCCCTGCTTAGCTCCCTCTTTCCCTGCTTAGCTCCTCTATCTGAGCTCCTCTCTTTCCCATCTGAGACCCACAACTCCTACGCACCTTCTTCCCATCCCTTGGAAATCTTGACTAGCACTTCTTCTCCTCTCTGATGCTATCTTGGGTCGAGTCTTCATCACACTTACCCCTGCTCCCTCCACCTTCCTAGGGATCCATCCAAGTCTCCCCTGAGACCCACGAGTCACTTCTTATTCCCAGATACTCCAAATTAGCGTCCCCTTGTGAGGCTCAGGCTTCACTACTGGTGGGGACTGACACCCCAAATTTCTCCTCACCCACACAAATGTGTCTTGTCCCCACCAGCAGCAGAACCTTTAGAAAACTTCAAAACAGGTAGCTTCAGGGACACGTAGGAAGTGATGGAAGATGGGGAACGCCTGCAGAGACTGACCTACAGCCTCTGCCCCCTGTCCCCATGGGGGCCCCTCAGAGCATCTGGCCCTGTAGGGATTTGAAATAACCTGCTCAGCCCCGCGCTGGCAGAAATCTACCCTTCTTGGTGCTCTCCTCTGCTGTTGTGACAGGTCTGCTCAGATACCTTTGGTTCCCAGCTCCCAAAGAAGAAAACAGATCACCCATCATTGGCTAATTATAGAGCAAGTGAAATGTCATTTAGCTACTGTGTGATAAGCAATAGACTATTTTAATAATAACCAATTACCATACATTATAGTATATCACTTGGCATTTGATGATCTACTGGGGTCTCACCTGTTCCTTACAAAGTATTTCACGGCTGTTCACACCTTTTCCAACAGAAGTTGTGTCAGTTTCTAATTGAAGCACTATTTTTAAGAAATAGTGAGGGAAAGTTGGGAGAGGTGGTGCAAATTATATCATGCCAAGTAGAAGGATGCGTTCTCCCAGTGTATTCCCTGACAGCTCTGCCGTTACATCGCCCTCGGCAGGAAGGAGAGTGAGGTTTGTTCTGTGATCTGTGTTAGCCTTTCAGCATTGGAGGAGGTATAAACCTGGAGGTCTGCCATCCAGGCAGACACATGGGCAGTCCAAACAGATGCCCGCTCTCTGCTACTGAGAAGTCTTTCTCCTGCTGGGATCCATTCTCACTGCCTGTTGAGCTGTAAGTCATGGGGCTGAGCACCGTGCCATAGAAGCTAGAGCAGACCCTGCAAGACACAGTGGTTCTTCAAGGGGCCAGAGAAGATGAACCCCTACCCCCTAATATCTGCTCAGCCCATTCTCCTGCACTGGGCCCCCCATTTTTAAATTCACTCACTCAGTTTCTTCCCTCGGGCACAAACCTGCCAAGGGGGAAGCTGTGTCAGTTCTAGGTCCAGTGCCCATCCCCACAGTCATATCTCCACTGAATTCTTTCCATGATCCATGCAATGCCGCGGCTGAGCTCTGAATCCTTTCTTCCCAGGAAGGCACCTGGAGTCCTCATAAAATTTCCAACCTTCCCACATGCACATACTTACATGTTCAACCTCCAGTAGACTTCCTATTACCCAAAGTTATAAAGTGATAGTGGTTTCTATCTGAGACAGGCTTATAGCATTTCACATATCACTTTTCTGCCCTCACAAAGTAGATATGGTCCAATCCACCAGACACTGTCATCATCACCACATTTGATCACTTCAACTGTGTCCATTTCAACCACTCAGGCTGTCACCATCCCTCACCTGGTTTACCACCATAGGCTTATAACTGGTTTCCCTGCCCCTACCTTTGCCCCATACAGTCTATTCTAAATATGCTAGCAAGAAAGAGTTTGTTGAAACTTATTCAAATAATGTTACTTCTCTGTTCTAATTCCCCCAAGGGCTTTCCATGTCATTCAGAATAAATAATAAACATAAAAATTCCAGAATAAAAAATAAAGTCAAAACTCCTACTTACTGTAAAGCTGGCCATAATCTGTTACCCCCACATGTCCGAGGAGTCATTAATCCTCTCCCTTCACCTTCTACCAGTTCATTTTTTTATTCCATTTCAGTTATACTGACCTACTTGCAATAATGTCCTTGGATACAATGTGCCAGTTTTAGTTCAGAAAAAGAAAATCTCTTAAATCAGCTGTGAGGACATTAATAAAGTAAATAAAATGAATTAAATTCCAACAATAAAGTTATTTTCAAAAGTTACCTTGACATTGAAGTGCAATTTACTAACCTTTTAAGCTTTGGAGGTGTTTTAGATAGGATTTCTCAGGTGCAGGATCAGAAAACCAGTCAAATCAGGATCTAGGAGAAAAGGAGGACCTTAGCCTCAGAAGGCAGAGCTGCCTCACAGGACACGAAGACATAAAAGCACCTCCAAGCCAAACGGTGAGCAGAATGTAGAAGCCAAAGAAACTTTAGACCCAAGCAGCTGGGAGTTCATTCTGGGGGTGGACAGGGAAAATGGAGGTACTTTTTTGCCCCAAATAAAATGACTCAGAAGTGGGAGAATATGGAAACTAAGGTTAAATGCCCAGAGTGAGCCTAAACGAGAGGGTAAGCACCCTGGGAGACAATGACCAGGGAGCTGGAGCTGGAAACGTGAACAAGTGACTGCAAATAGAGAGAATGTGGATGGGGGTTCCTTGCCCTCCCTGGCGATGGGTTTATTCCTGCCAAAGACACAGTGCACAGCAACTGGAAAAAGTCCCTACCTCAAGGTCCAATGACACTGTTCTTTATCATACCTATCCTTTAAAGAAAACATTTACAGCAAGATATGGTTCCATTGTACCAAGTGTTAGCCACCATGCTAAGCTCAGAGAAAGATCTAGAGAAGTAAAATCCCTCCCGCCTTTAGCACTTTATAATCCAATGAGAAAGGGAGAACACAGATGGGTGTTTATTTATTTAGTTAGTTATATCAGGGAGATAGATAGTGTGAGGTCCTGGCAAGAGCACGTGTGTTTGGAATCAAACTGTATGCAGTGTACCTTCGGTAAGTTTCTTAAACACACTAAATCTCATTTTACTTATCTTAAAAATGAAAATCATAACACTGGGGAACAATTATTTTTCATTTTCTGTTGCATGAAGTTTTAGAACTTTTTCTATATATGTCTGCATCACTGATTCCAAATCTGAAATTCGTTTCTTGGTGCATGCTCTAGTTTTATGCAATTTAAATTTCTTTTTGTTACAGTTAATGTCATGCATTGGTTTTTAAATTATAGTTAAAGGGCAATGACTCTTGGATTGAATATAACCACAAGGCAATTAATATTTTACAAACATCACTTTTACATAATTGTAGTTGTTTTTAAATGTAAAAAATTATCTGATAAAAAAAAAACCCTCTTATTTTGTTTTAAGATTGAATCATGGCTCCTTTGAGTAAATGTAAGAATAGTCCTGATACCTTCTGTTATATATGTGGCTGTTACACACACTTCAATTTCAAAGGCGCAATATTTCATCATTTGTGAGACGTGCATATATTGCCTATTTTCAAGTTCCCCATGGCGATCAAGACAAGAATTGGGCTCCTCATTTTGTGTGTCATAATTGTGAGAAAATGCTTCATGACTGAACAAAAGGAAAATGCAAAGGAATGCCTATTGGTATTCCCATGGTTTGGCGTGAACCTAAGGACCACAGCAGTGAGTGTTATTTCTGTCTGATCCATACAAAGAGCATCGGCAATAAAAAACAGCATATGATCACATATTCTAATATTCCTTCAGCAATACGACCTATCCCACACTCTGAGACACTCCCGGCTTCAGTTTTCAATGGTTTTATTTCTTCTAAGAATGAAGAAAGTGAACATGGTGATCAAGTGTATTTTGATAAGATGCATGAGGAAAGGCTTGTAGAATCTGAAGGGTCTTCTTCTGATGCCAAGCAGTCATTAGCCCCTCAGCAGTTTAGCCAACCCTAATTGAATGACTTAGTAAGAGATTTGGGCCTATCAAAGAAAGCAGCTGAGTTATTAGCCTCCAGGCTTCAAGAAATAAATGTACTTTACCGGTCAGCTAAAGTATCCCATTTCAGGAAGCATGAACAACTTTTTGTGGACTTCTTTTCCGAAGACAAATACTTTGTTTACTGTCATATCAGTAGTCTTCTCATCCAGCACTTACAGTCCAACAAAATGGCAGCTATTTCTTGACAGCTCTAAATAGAGTCTGAAATGAATTCTCCTACACAACAGTAATGTTTATGCAGCAGTTCCAATTAGCTATTCAACTCATCTACGAGAAGATTATAATGACATAAAAATTGTCCTTGACTTTCTGAAGTATGAGAAGCATAACTGCATCATTTGTGTGGATCTTAAAATGGTAAATTTTCTGCTAGGACAACAGAGAGGTTTCACAAAGTATCCTTGCTTTCTGTGTTTGTGGGACAGCTGAGCTCGGGAAAAACACTGGACATAGAAGGAGGGGCTGAAACATGAAGCTCTGGAAGTAGGGACACAAAATATTGTGGATGAACCTGTAGTTAATTGAGACAGGATCATTTTCCCCCCACTTCACATCAAACTTGGCTTAATGAAGCAGTTTGTTCAAGTTTTTAATAGAGAAAGTGAATGCTTTCAACATTATTTCTGCTTTTCCTGCCTTGTCTTTCAAGAAGATAAAAGCAGATGTATTCAATGGACCTCAAATTATTATATTTTCACAAAGATGATGTCTAAGAAGACACTTTATCTCATTATGCATTACGATTCACTTCCTGAACAGTCACCTTGATGATTTTCCAGAAAATCTTGGAGCTGTTAGTGATGAGCAAGGAGAACGCTTTTATCAAGTTCTGAAGACGATGGAAGAGCGTTATCAGGGGCGATGGGACAGAAATATGATGGCAGACTAGTGCTGGAGCATCAAACAACATTGTCCTCAACAAGTACACAAATGCAAGAGCTACAAATGCGAATTTTTGCCTGAATAGAATTTAAATAAGTTTTGTGCAAATTTTATTAGTAAAATAAGTGTTTTAATATTTTCTATTTTGAAATTGTAGACAAATTCTGATGCAATCATATATTTTAGTGTATTAGTGTATTTACTGCATTATATAAACTAATATATTTTCACAAAGATGATGGCCAAGAAGACATTCTACTTCATTATGTTAAACTAAATGTTGAAAATTTTACAATATGATGAAAACCTAAAATCTTGAATTTCAAAAAAATTGTAGCTTACAGAAAAAAACTAATGTCAGATTTGATATCAGCACACTCAGATTAGGTAAAAACAAGTATATTTGTGGATGCAACAAAAAATTTTTTCCCCAATGTAATGTTTACAACCCAATGGCTGGTGCATGGTAGTTATTCAATAAATGTTAGTTCTTCCTTTATAATGCAAGGTCATATATGACTGATTGCCAAAATATATAGGAACACCAAAAAGATCCTCTAAAATTTCAGAGAAAGAAGAGTTTAAGATCCCAGGGCAGTGGAAGACCTGGATAGGTTTCTCAGGGAGAGAGTAGGCTTTGAACCACTTATGACAGTTAATTTTATGTGTCACTTCAACTGGACCACAAGGTGGCCAGGTATTATCTCAGACCTTATCCTGGGTGTTTCTGTGTATTTTGGAATGAGATTAACATTTAAATTAGCTGACTGACTTAAGCAAATTGCTCCCCTTAATGTGAGTGGTTGTCATCTGATCGGTCCAAAGTCAAAATAGAATGAGAAGGCTGACCTTCCCTTGAAAAAAGAGAATTCCTTTTGTCTGAAGGCCTTTAAACTGGGACATTGACTTTTTCTTTCCTTGGGGCTTGAACTAAACCCATCGACTCTCCTGATCTCCAACTGGCCAATCCATCCTTGCTGATGTTGGGACTTGCCAGCCTACATAGTATGAAAGTCATTTTTTTACAATAAATCTCTTTTTACATATGTATGTATATCTCATATGTATATATGTACATACATCCTATTGGTTCTGTTTCTCTGGAGAACCCTGAAAAACCACTCCTCTTGAAAGGGATTTGGTTTGAACAGAGGTGGAGTAAGGGCAGTGGCCAAGGTAAGAGAAAATGAATGAAAATTAGTTGGGTGTTTTTTCAAAAACTGAACAACTCTGAGTAATATTAACCACCATTTATTGAGAACACAACATGTGCCAGGCTCTGCTTTTACCTGCATTGTCTCATGTAACCATTAACAGTCTGATGAGATTGGTACAAATATTGTCCCCATTTTATAGATAGAGAAAACTAGACAGAGAAGTCAAGAATATTTCTCAAGTTCTCTCATCTAGTAAGTAGCAAGATTAGAGTTCAGACCCCATTAATCTGACTCTAAGGCAGTGGTTCTTAACCTTTTTTGAGGTACCGAACCCACCAGTTTCATATGCGCATTCACTGAACCCTTCTTTAGAGATAAATAAAATATGATTTTTTTCCCCAAATTCAAAACACAGGTATATGTTTTTTTACTGGTGCACAAAATGAGCCGTGCATGAACATTACCTTGCTCAAAGAACAAAACCAACAAAGTGCATGAACTCACAACAAATTACGGTATTACTTTATTCTGGCCTCTGCGGCAGAGGCTTCTCCGAACCCCTGAGACCAACTCATTGAACCCCTAGGGTTCGATAGAACCCAGGTTAAGAACCACTGCTCTAGGGTCTATGCTTTTAATCTCTGGACAGATTAGTTTCATAAGGTTGATTGGATGAAACGGGATAAAATTGGCACAAACACAGGTAAGTCTTAGATGCCGACTAAGTAGGTAAGGTAACTGTAGACCTTAGGCCTAACTCCCTCATTCAGTTGAGAAGGAAACTGAAGTTCAGAGACAAGAGCCAGAACATGACCATGAGTCTTTTTCAACTGAATCAGCTCTTTGACTTGCCTCAGGCAGAGTTCCTACTCCTTTTCAGGCCTCACTGTGACATGTGCCTCTAGGCCTGGCCTCTCCTGGAATTTCTCCTTCAGAGTCCCTCTAGCCAAGCCTCTCTTGTGGGAAGCCAAGAGGAAAGGGCCACTGTGGCTATTGGTCCCATACTATTAGCCTGTGCCTATATAATTCAGCTCCCTCCTTTTTCTGGTTGCCTTCTCTTGCTTGTGAACTTCTCCCTCCTTGAGACCCACTGTCCACTCTGCCTCAGTCTCAACTTGCATAGTCCCAATTTTTCCATGAAAGGGATCGCATGATACCAATCATAGGTCAGTTCCAAACAAGGCTCAGGAGCCAGTCTTGTCCTCAGCTAGAGACCCTTTAAATAGCTATTGTTGAGTAGATGAGGTGACTTAGCATGCCTTCCCAGCTGCAGCCTGATACTGACCTCAGGGTCCAGCACAAACTAATTCCAGTCGCCATGACCTGCATCTAACTTACTGGCCATATCACTTCAGCCTGGGAGCAAGTGTCGGTCCTGGTACCTCGTTTCCTGTGTTGCCTTCACTTAAGTGAAAATGTGTTTCTGTCGGCTCTGAACCCACCTCATGGGAGGCTCTTATATCCTGAAGATGATTCAGACACAGTTTCTGACTCACTCTGGAAAAGAAAGTCTTATGCAAGTACATGGAGGCCACTCAATCATTCAGCCACATTGCTTGACCACTCACTGTGTGTCAGACACACTGTGTATTGACACACAGTAAAAAGACAGAGTGCCTCATGGTGCTAAAAGTGCTTCCGTCACAGACAAATAAGCACTCACATTACAGTGGGCAAATGCTATGCTAAGGAAATACCAGCTGCTAAGAGGAAACACAGCAAGGGCATTTAACCTTGACCTGGCCATTTGGATTGAGGGGTATAGTCTAAGAATGGCTCCCACAGCAGCAACGTCTTAGTTGAAGAATGAATAGGAGTTCACCAATAATAGGAAGTAGAAATAAACATACGCTGAGAGGAGAAGTGGGGATAATTTCCGAGCAAGGGAACCAGATGGACCTGGTCTGAAATGATTAGAGAAAACATATTGTGATGTGGATTGCAAGTTGCACCATATCAATGGAACAGAACTTACTAGAGGGTGGTGACTGGTAAGGCTGGAGTTGCCACCTAGGACTGGATGATGGAGGACTTTATAAATCACTTGGGGGCATTTGGCATCCATTGTGCCACCTTGGGGGGCACTAAAAGATTTTAAGCTGAGAAATGACACGGACAGCTCTGCAACTTAAAAAAGTGTGAGGAAAGGAACGTGGGTAACATGCTGGGGAGCCAGTGGAGGGTGTGGCTCCCTGTTCAGCTTAGAGGTCAGAACAGAAGTTCATCCTTGGGACCCAAGGTCTTCTTTTGAATACATTTCTGATTCTAGACCCAGAATCTGCCCCAGGTTCCTAGGCCTGCCAGGCCCCACTTGAACCTGGCTTCAGGCCCCCAACTGAACTACCTCAGACAGCTTTCCAACCTGTCACAGAATCTGCTTCCTGCCCTGATTTCTCCTGCTGCTGGCAGTTGGCTTGGGCATCACCCCATCTCTTCCCCATTGCTCCAGGCTCTTAGTTCCACCTGCCCAGGGAGACGCCTGCTCTCTACCTTCCCCGGGTCAGGCCCTAAGCCACAGCCCCACCACATAGCACACCCAGAGCTCAGGTCCTTCTAAACCTGCCACATCCCACAGCACTCTGATCCCCGACATCTAAAGCTATAGCTTAAACTAGACTGGTTGGAGACATTCAGATCATGATGGAGACACAGGAAAGATGTCCCCAAAGAGATATCTCTCTCACCTTGGCCTTGAAAGGTTCTTTGGTGATCTTGAACAAGTTATTTAACCTCTCTGCCCTCAATTTCTTCATCTGTAAAGAGTTAAAATAACAAGACCTACTTCATAGGTGTGTTGTGAAGATTCAATGACTTAACAAAATGTGTCTGACACAAGGGTAAGTTAGCCTTTCCAGTTGTGAAGAGTAGGCCCCTCCTCCTGAATAAATATAACAGTGTCCTGCGCAGTAATGCAGGAGCATAGAGGGCACGGTCAGCAGGCAAAGTGTAGGGGTTTCCTCAAATAAACAAAACCACATGTCTCCAGAACTGAGCAAAATTCTGAAGAGAAAATGCCTCCGTAGACAGGCCTGCTGCTCAACTGGCTTACTATCCTCAGCTTTTTAATTTTGCTAACTCCCTGGTTCCCTCACCTAGTCCAGTGAGGACAGAGGGAACAGTGTGACCTTTGGACCCTGACCAATCTGAGTTTGAACACTGATTCTGCCACATCCTGGGTGGGTGGCCTTGCAAAGTTCACTCAGACTTTGTGAGCCTCAGGTTCCTCATCTGGGAGGTGGATACAATCCCACCAACATGGGAACGTGGTGATGAGAAGAAAGGAGAGAGCTTCTACGTGGCTTGGCATAGTATGGTGCTCAAGTCAGGGTGGGGAGTTCCTTTCTCTTGGGTTCACACCTACCAACATGCTCAGGTATAGGGCAAACAAAAGGAAGACAGAGACACCCTGGGCTTAAGCAGGGAAACCTCTCAGCAGGTGCGATTTGGGATGGAGGTCATTAAAAATGCCTTCTGTTTCTTCTTAGGACTTTTTTTCTTTAAGGTTCACTTTCATTCCTGGGAGGATTTAGGGCATGGTTATTTTCAGGGCCAAGTCCTCTCTAGGGCTGGGAGGGTCAGAGGGACTCACAAGCAGAAGGGCAGACCTCCTTCAGTGTTCCACATCCTGCTGCATGGACTGAGCTGTCAGCCCAGGAGTCAGTAGCAGGTGGCAGGGCCAAGTGTGGGGCCATCAGTCAGAGGAGAATGTCTGCCGCAGTTCCTGGGATGCAATGGTGCCCTGAGGAGCCATTGGCAGTAATGATGATGGGTATTTAGGCAAATGAACTGTTAATGACCAGGCAGAGGTGAGCTGCCTCCCAGACCAGCTGGAGCCCAGAGTTGGCTAAGGAGGGTGAGGGAGGAATGAGGAGAGAGGAGAGAGGAAAGAGACTTCACTTTCTTCTCAGAAAGTGCTTTCCCCAGGGAGCCTTGGGGGGTCATGGAGCAAACCCTTCGTTATCTGCTGCCTCTGCCCCAGGCCTCACCATCACATCCATGAATTACTGCCAAGGAACTCCTGGCCAACCTGCCAGGTACATCCCGTCCCACCCCCATCTTTCTAGCACCATCCTTCCTGCCACATAGCAAAGAAGATTGCTGTCTGCAGCACACATCCTCAGGGAAAGGACAGCTGAGACACTGACCAGCTGGTCTAGTTACTGGGTCCTGGTGGCTGGGGACTGGGGATGGAGTGACAGGAGAGTTGGCTATAGTAATATTCACAACCACGCCATCTACTGATGATACTACTGCTACTAACCATGTGCGGAGTGTCAATATTGACAGACACTGTTCTAAATTAACACTGTTTACCTCATTACCTATGCAACCCTGGAAGTCCTACAGTGATTGACACTCCCATTTTTGACAGGAGGAAGCTGAGGTTCAGAGAAATGAAATGACTTGCCCAGAAATCAGGGAGCTAGAAAGTTGGTTCAAAATTATGTCCAAGGTCAGCAGAGATAGTAAATCTAGAGAATTTAGTGATTCCCATCTTTTATGACCCCAAGAACAATGTGGGGAGAGTAATGAATACCAGTGAGGCCTGAGAAGGCATGGACTAAGAATAAGAGGCGGAGCTGCAGTCAAGACTTTGAACCCTTCCCACCCATACAGAGTCTGATAGACAGGTGTAGGTGGCCTCAGCACCCTGCAGGGGGCTGTTCTGGTTCCAACTTCTGCATCTGTATACTCTCGCCTTGCCCCTTCCCACTGGGCCCATCCAAACCCATGCTGGTAAAAGAACGTGTTCTCTGATTAAATAAATAAATAAATAAATAGCCCTGCCCTTAAACAGAATCTGCCACATCTTTGCTGTGTGACCTTGGGCAGATAACTTAAGCACTCTGAACCTGTTTTCTCCTATGTAAAATGGGTGGTATTATTTTGTAATGATCAAGAATATAAATTAATAAAATAAAAGGACATGGGACTCAGTATAATACAGAAGGAAAGTCACTTATTTCCCGGCTCTGACTCCAGCCAGCAGGGGGCTTCAGTGAGGTGTTAAACTTTTGTGGCATTTGCCTTTCTCATCCGCAAAACTCCGATAATTATGCTGCCCTAGAAGAATCATTTCAAAGATTAGAGGTGATGTAAATAAAACATCTGGAACAGAGTTGGTCAACAAAAATAGTAACTACAATTAATCTTTTATCAGTTAGGTGTATAAGGTGCACGAACCACTGCCTGGGACCATAGCGAGATTTCCCTTCCTCTGCTTCTCTCATCTTTGAGAAACTGTTCTTGCACTTTCTCCACAAAGGCTTCCCCTGCCACCTACTGCACTGTACCTATCAATCAGTCAGTGATTAACTAAAGCTCAACTTGTACCTTCTGTGTGCTGGTTTGCTACTGCTCTGGAATGTCACTAGAAAAATTTAATTGGTTGTGTGAATTTGGACACATAACTTTCTTTCTCTGAACCTCAGTTTCCCCTTGGACAGATGGAGGTTTGGACAGATCCTGGTATGCTGTCTCTAAACTACAGGATTTCCCAGGATCCAGGTGCAGTCTCTACCTTCTCACTCTTGTGAGAATAATCCTCTCTTCCTCAAAGGTCCTTACCCAACCTTAACATCTCAGTGCCCATTTTAAATGCCACTTCTGTCATATAGTTTCCTTAATCCTCTCCAGTCAGAGGTGACTTCCCCTTTAAATGCCAGAATCCTGTCCTGTTTAGTTTCTGGAGTTCTCCTGGAATAGTCACACCTCCAATGGAAGCCAAAGTCTCTGATCACAAGAGTGTCAGGAGTGTCCCAATGTCTCCTGAAGCAACAACACTCTAAGTCTTGCTCAATAAGTGCCCCTGAATCTTAGGGTCCTGTCCTGAGAACTACGGAGGAAGCCAAAGATGTACTGTGTCATCCTTAACAAGGAGCTTACACATCCAAGTCACCATTTCTGCTAAAAGAGGGACCAATTCATACAAGGAGATCTCTAGGTGTCACTTTTGCACAGACAGAAATCTTTCTTTGTTCGCTGATGCCCTTCCTATTGCAAGATTGTCTTCACTTTGTCTCATTTCTTTTGACACTTGTGCTCGGAGTCCTAGACCAGAGCAAAGTCCCTGACTCCAGAAGCTGTATTTTTCTTCTGCTGTCAGTGGCATCTGTTCAGGTGGATGAGTGAATATTTATTAGACCTCAGCAGGTTTCAGCCACTTTAATTGTTTTCTAGTGAAATGTGCCCATTGCTAAAACCAGACCCTGTTGACCATTTATCAGGTCAGCTAGGTAAAAGGGGAGCTATATAGAGATGGGAGTTCAGGCAGGTCCAGGAAATTTTGGCTGCAGAAAGAAGTCACACCAAAGAAAAATGAGTCCCCAGATGGTCATTTGAAACTGATGGATTAAGAGATAAGCACCGGAGCTGTGATCTTGACACACAGAATCACTGGACCAACCATTCTCATAATTAGATGCAAGTGGCAAGCATTTAGTGTACTTTTATTTTTTTAACTTTTTCAAGTGCATGAAGCAAAAGCCATTTGAAACAATTGGTATTTTTTTTTAAAAGAAGAGTTTAGGGGTAGGAAGAAAGCATTACTTATTAAGTGCCTGATATATTCAAAGCACTAGACATAAACTGGCAGTTTCTAATTTTTTTTTGTAGAGAAACATTGTTTTTTCTCATGACTGATTCCCCAGAAGCCCCCCAAAAAAAAACAAAAGAGAAAGAAGAAGAGCTTCTCTTGTTCCAGCTTTAGTGAGAGAACTGAAGCCCTTCTACTACTCTAGTCTCTTCTATCTCAGCCCCCACCAAGTTAGCCCCTTTAGCCCATGAAATCTATTTCAAAATAGTATTAGTGTTGGCCTAGCATGTGGATATTCTGGATTTCATTCCTGGTCAGAGCACACAAGAAAAGTAATCATCTGCTTCTCCACCCCTCCCCTTCTTCATCTCTCTCTCTCTCTCTTCTCCTTCTGAAGCCATGGCTTGATTGGTTCAAGCAAGTTGGCCCTGGAGGCTGAGGATGACTCCATGGAGCTTCTGCCTCGAGTGCTAATAATAGCTTGGTTGCCAAGCAATGGCCACAGATGGGCAGAGCATTGCTACCTGGTAGGGGGCTTGCCAGGTGGATTCCAGTAGGGGTGCATGCAGGAGTCTGTCTCTGTCTCCCCTCCTCACACTTACAGACTATATATCAGTTTATTTCTAATAGCAATTTTTTTCCCATTTTATAGATGAGTTAAGTGAGACTCAAAGAGGCACAGTCACGTGGAAGGGCAGTAAATACAAGTCAGGCTTAGAACTCTGCTCTCCTGATCCCAGAAAACCCAATGCTTCTTCCACACCATCAGGCCACATCTGGTTTGAAAAGAAGAGACTGCAGTCATGGAACCCAGAGTGAGGCTGTCCCTGTAATTCATGTGAGAGGAGCAAGGGACAAGAAAAAGTGCAGCAGAGATGCATGACACAATAGAGAGGACCATGCAAGAGGTCTTTAGGTTGACCAGAAGGAATAGAGAGGAGAGGTGGCAAGGATAGGAACCCACCTAGCTTCTGTCCAGGTGACACTTCCCATCTCACAGACTCTGCACTTGGCTCTGCCTCCCTCATGTGAGGATGCTCCCCTCCAGCTCACTCACTGCCCTCTCCCTTGCCTGACTGTCCCTCTGCCATCAGCACTGCCCATCTCTGGGTAACATAAGCCAGGAACCTGCTAGAAACCAGTCTTCATAGTCGAAGAGGTGGCTTTGAACAACATCAGAGTGTCAGGAAGGAGGAGGCTGATGAATCCCCTGATGGACAGTCAACCAGTAAAGATAACTTGTAGTTCAAAAAGTCAGTGTGTTTGTGAACATGTCAAGTAGAATAAGGCTGAGGGCTGAGATCCAGATGGAAGTGTTCATCAGCTCAGCCACAGTGGGCTAGGGTAGGGTCAGGCGAGATGTATGTCCCTTGCTAGTTCTCAATGGCAGTGTTCACCTCACTCAACAGGTAGTCTGGATTTCTAGACCAATAGTTTCCTGTGTGAGCAAGACTGTCAATGTATAATCCAGCTCCCCAGGAAATGACCAGCAGCTCAGCCATCTTGCAAACCCCACTATTTTTCTGCTATTCCAGAACATTCATAGGAATCTAGAAAAAAGATAAACGAGAGCATTTATTCAATACCAATATAGTTGTGTGCTATATGGAGGCTTTATACTGGTGGGCATAGTATGTTAACCATTTTCACTTCTTTCTTCTTTGCCAACTTCTGGCCTGAGGTGGCCATGTGACACATCTCTGGGCATGATAAGTGGAAGCATGTTGTGAGATTCCTCAGAAAGCTTTTGATTTCCTGACAGAAATACTAACCCTTCCCCTTAACACTTTCTACTAGATTGCAGATATGATGGAAGTGTTACAGCAGCCATATTGCATCAACGAAGGTAAGAAGAAGAGAGCTGCAGAGATCTCATCCCACATAGACTTGAACAGCTAACCAGCAGTCACTTTTGTGTGAGAAAAGTAAGTCTCTCTGTGGTTAAGTCATGAGCTGAATATTTCTGACACTCAAAGCCAAAAGCATTCCTTATACACCATATGATCATATGTGACCCTCATGACAACTCTAGGAAGTAGGTATCATTATCATTATTTTATACTCAAGGAAATTAAGATTGACTACATAAAAGTCAATTATCTTTTGGTAGAATCAAGTGGAAGAATCAGGATTTGAATTCAGGCTTTTCACTTCATGCTTACAAACCCATACTGAATGATTATGAAGTAAAGATATTACATCTATTAGATACTATGTATCATCCATTATATAAACATCCTACATAAATATACATACATACATCATAGATATATATATGTATCTACTCACACACACACACATACACATGCTCTTTAATTTTATGGCCTAATCTCCTTTGAGCCCGAGGTGACATCCTCTTTATCCTAGGCCCGCAATGATTTATCCCATAGGCTAACGTTACTCTGAGCCCACTGGAAACGAGGAAAAGTTATTCTGAAGAATATACTGGTGATTTGGAAGTATGTGCTCTGTAAATATTCTAAGAAGAAAGAGCCTGGGTGTGGGAGGTAGCATGCAGATCCTAGAGATCAATGAATCTATAGCAGAAAGACACAGGTCATGGTCTGATTTCGTCTGAAGCTAACTTGTGAATGCTTTACCAAGGCACTTACAGGTCCTGCAACTCAATTTTCCCACCTGTAAAGTGGAATGACTATTAATCTGGTGGAGCCCATGCTCTTTGAGGCAAAGCAGTCACCTCAGCCATCAGTGGGTAAGAAGACCCTGCCACCCTAACATCATTATCTGGGGGGTAAATTGTGTTTTTGCATCTGATCGTGGCTACATGGACAAACTTTTTCTCCCTGAGACCTCTCTTGTATCCTCTTTTATCACTGAGCCACAGGAGAACAAACCTGTCACACAAGCTGCTTAATCTGGGATTACCCTTTCCTGTGATCAGATTGTTTGCCAGGATTACCCAGGATAGATTGAGATTAAATGTGGTGTTTCATTCAATAGCCTCAGGCTTTGGCTTCCCTTCCTCACTTGAACTGCCAAAATAAATTCCCACCCCCACACATCCTGGCTTGCTTAAAGTAAAAACATAGAGGCAGAGGGGCTGTTTCATAGCAGATTCTCCTCACACTCACCAAGGGAGCGAAGTGCTGCTCCATCCAAGGCAGCCCTCAGGCACATCCAGAGCTGAGTGTCTTTCCTTCTGCTTCTGACCTCAAGCTAAGAGCCAGGCATCACTTCCTCTGCCAGAGACCCTTCTGAGATCTCCATGGCCTTTCACTTAGGCAGCCAGCCCTCTTCATTCAGACTGCACTCAACAAGCATTCATTAAGTCAACTTATCACTTAAATACTCAATACACCGGGGAAACAATGGTGAAAGACAATAGAGTCCCTGCCCTGGTTCATATTCTACAGCTGACACTGTAGCAGTTTGTCTTTCTTCCCCTGAAAGACTACGTTTTGTCTGCAGAAACTCATTGAGGAAAACACCAGTTACTTAACCCATGAGGAGCTTTCAAATTTAAATTTCACGTGAAAGACTATGGACTATAGACAACTTCACATATGTTCAACGTGCTCAGGAAATGTCTGTGAAATTGAAATCCTTGTTAACATCATCTCAGCTGTGAGAGAGATAGCATTTGCCCAGTTTTCAGTCAAGAGGCGGTGTAGAAACTTTCCTGTGTTATTAAAAATATTGCCATCAAGCAGTATGATTCCTCCCACTACCCTCAGTGCTACTATTACTGCATGACTACCATTATCCTACTACTAGGGCCACTGCCGCTGTTAGCACTGGCAGGACCGCATTGTCGTTCCCACCGTTAGCACATTACTACCATTGGCACTGTGATGTGCCCTACTACCAGTACTGTTTGCCTGCCACGACCGCCGCCTCTACATTACTACTCGCAGCTTAAAGTGATTGGACTCCGCCAAACCCTGTTAATATTTTAAATGTACTACTTAATTTAACCACCACACAATCCTGTCAATTAGAGTTTATTTTCTCCCATTTTCAGGTAAGAGAATTAAGTGACAGTTACACAACTAGAAGTGACAAAATCAGGATCCAGCCCCAGGCAGCTTGACTTCTAAGTCCATGCCCTTAAACAAGTGTTCTATTTCTTCTCTAGATCTCTTCTAGCACCCACAATTATATAATTCCAAAGCCATGCTCTAAACTATGAGATGTGTAACCATGCTGGGAAGAAGGAAGGAAAGAAGAAAAGAAAGAAGAAAAAAAGGAAGGAAGGAAGGAAGGAGAGAAAGGAGGAAGGAAGGAAGGAAGGAAGGAAGGAAGGAAGGAAGGAAGGAAGGAAGGAAGGAAGGAAGGAAGGAAGGAAGGGGAGGGGATGGGGGGAGGAAGGGAGGGGAGGGGAGGCGAGGTGAGGGAAGAGAGGGAGGGAGGGAGGGAGGGAGGGAGGAAGGAAGGAAGGAAGGAAGGAAGGAAGGAAGGAAGGGGAGGAGACGGGGGAGGGAGGAAGGAGAGGGGAGGGGAGGCGAGGGAAAGGGAGGGGAGGGGAAGGGAGGGGAGGGGAGGCGAGGTGAGGGAAGAGAGGGAGGGAGGAAGGAAGGAAGGAAGGAAGGAAGGGAGGGAGGGAGGGAGGGAGGGAGGGAGGGAGGAAGGAAGGAAGGGGAGGGGACGGGGGAGGGTGGAAGGAGAGGGGAGGGGAGGCGAGGGAAAGGGAGGGGAGGGGAAGGGAGGGGAGGTGAGGGAAGAGAGGGAGGGAGGAAGGAAGGAAGGAAGGAAGGGAGGGAGGGAGGGAGGAAGGAAGGAAGGAAAGAAGAAGCAATCTAAGGTGGGAAGGAAGGAGGGACAGAGACTTTGGCATTTGGTATGCTACACCTCTGACCTTTTCTAATCTCAGCCCCTAAATCATGCAAACATCAGTGTCCAATGCAGAGCCCAGAGGAATCTGAACTTGACCTTGTTTTCATTACCATAGATTTAGAGGCTGAAGGAAACGGATTTCTCAGGATTTCTTGCCAACCAGGGAGCTGAAGGAAGTCACTAGAGTAAATAAGTGAGGCAGGCAGTATAAGAAAAAAGATATGGGATTTTAAATTGCAGGATTTACATCCCAAGTCCTGGCATTTTTCCTTTGGATTTGTCCTTGCCCCTCAGCTTCCCTCGCTATCAAATGGGAATACTGCCATCTCCTTCTAGGAGGTGTTGTGAGGATATAAATAAAAACACAAAACTTGTGAAAGTGTTTTGTGTCTGGCAACATGCTTTGAGGATGAATTAGAGTTTCTACACTGATTCTTCCTGACCAGAGCAGCCCTGACCCAGGGGTGTGGGTCACTCTGTCCCCAAGGGAGTATGGTGCAGAGGGCCGCCACCAGTCCTCTCTAGTGTCTGTTTCATAATGCCTCCCTATGGTGGTCTTAAATGAGGAAGCCAACCCAGGAAGCATTTTGTGTAGCATCTGGAATTCATCTCAGCTGACCAAGAAGGAAAAAGAAGGAAGAAGAAGGAGAAGATGCAGCAGTAGCAAAAGTCTCCAGGGGGGTGAGCCACTCTAGAATAGCTCTTCCCGAGCTCTGCAGAGGCCTCGCCACTGCTGAAAATGCCGGAAAAATGCTGGCTAATTTCAGAGGCTCCACATTGGTGGGCCAACAGCCCAGGGAGAATGAGCAATTATGATTTCCATCTAAGCAACATATGCTGTTTGCTGGCCTCTTTCGAACAGCTGTAGGTTAGATGCTGTTAAGATTAGTCTCCTTCTCTCCTCCATATTTCAGAATTCAAATTAAACTAAAATAACAGCACCTGCTGAACAAAAACCCCATTGGAAATGTGTCCTCGTACACAATTACTGCAGGGAGGCTGGTCACCATTGTTACCCGCCTATTCTTCCTGAATGGGAAGGCAGTGAAGTTTCCCAGGCAGCTGCAGCAATTCAATTGTATAACTGGAGCTGGCCCCACGCCAACCCTCAAGAACTCAAGTGGCACCAAAAGATACTATATTGATTTGCAATCGAACATAATAGGCCATCAGCTTAATTATTACTGAAGTGACAAGGTTCTGGGTATTTCATATTTATATTTCAGGGCCTGTGAAAGATGAATGTAAATCTTTTAAATGCACGGATTTGCATATCTTCAGAAGGGTTGAGTGCTCTTATTACATTCATAGCCTTTGAAAGACCAAAAGGACTGGCTATTGAACTCAGGTTGCCAGATCCCACCGGCATTTGCTTGGATGAAGAGACAAAAAGAATAAAATGAAAACTGCTTTTAGTCCAAAAAAAAAGGAGGGGGGAGAAAAAAGAAAGAAAGAAACAAAGAAGAGAGAGAAAGAAAGAAAGAAAGAAAGAAAGAAAGAAAGAAAGAAAGAAAGAAAGAAAGAAAGTCAAAATAAATTTTATAAAAAAAGAAAAGAAAAAATAAAGCCCACTACTCAATTGCATCAAGCTAAGACCTCTTTGGGTGCCTTCGAAAGGAGATTGGTCATAGGTCTAACTGGAACAGAGGCACTTGGTCGTTGAGAAGTGAAAATGATTACCTAGATCCATGAGGCCCCCTCTGCTCTCCCGTCCCAGCCTGTTCCTAGACCCTTCAGGTGAGTAGAACCTTGTGAGTTGCTGAGATGTGGACCATGGAGGGATGGAAAGAGACATAGTTCCACTCTAAGTGTCTACTATATATCTGTACCCTACTGACACCAAAGATTTAAGGACAAATGGTCTCATCTTAAGCCCATCACCATCATCAACTCTCCTCTCCACATCCTAATAGGACCTCTCATCTTAGCAGGAAATTTTAGAACCATTCCTCACTCTCTAGATCTAATAGGTTGTTGAATTTTATAGACCCCTCCTCCTAAGTCCCCCCTTATTTCTGCTCTCTGCCCCCTTTCTGCCTTCTGTCAGTTCTCAAGAGATTTTCCTGCTGCCTCCTTCTGCTTCTCTTTTACTGAATCCCGGTTCATTTTCTATCCTGCCACCAGAGAGCCTTTCTGAAAATTCAGGAATATGCGTCACTCCCGCCTAATACCCTCACTGGTACCTACAGGATCAAGTTCAACTCTCTCCATAGTCAGTCAGTAGCCTTCTCACAGGCCAGCTCTTCCCTAGGTCGACCCTTTCACCCTGGACATGTGGAATTTCAGTTCTCTGTGCCTGGGCGCATACTTCTTGTCCATGGAGAGACAGGAATCACCTTCCAGGACGCACATGATATCAATGCATTTTACCTTCCCTGGGCTCCCTCATCAGCAATCCCACTTCACTTTGCTCCTCTCTATGTTATGAAACTGATGACATTATGGTTTACTTAATTGTTTATATGTCTGCTGCCTGAACTCTGAAGGCCTCCCAATCAGAAAATGTGCCTTTCAATCTCTATCCCCAGGACCAAGTCAGGGCCTGAAATGCAGGGAGTGCTCAGCAACTGTTGTTTGAGTCTTCACCCCCAGGGAACATCAAACACGCATGGAAGATCTATTATATGTGAGACATTGTTCCAGGCACTGAACTGAAAATAGCCCTGGCCATATGGGAACCAAGGCCTGAGACCAGGACACTGCTAGCCACACAGCAGCCTAACTGATCACCAAAGCAATGCTTTAAGCACCAAGTGGTCTCAAAATACAGAGAAAGAGAGATTTGTGGCCCACAATGTCTGCAAGAAAACAGAAGTAGAACTAAATCCAAAATCCTCAAATCCTACAATTTAAGAGGTGGCAGGGCTATTGAAATTTACCTACTCGGATCTCCATGTTTCATAGATGAGCAAACTGAGAAACAAAAAGCTAAGATTTATCAGTTGACAAGAGCAATAGGAATTCTGTCTTCTCATTCCACATTCCTTTATGCACTATGAGATGTGTGGGACTTGATCAAACACGGAATAGGGAGAGTATTCCAGATGAGGTCTCTAATCACCTCCACCATCTTCAGTGCTTTCACTGACAATCCATCGTGGCCATCACCCCCATTCCTGAGACCACTGTTGGCACCACCATCGTCAGTGTCTCTCTGACAGTGGTCCAGCCCCACTCTTGCCCTCATCCCCGCCACCATGATCCGCACCAGAGGAGTCTATGGATTGAGAAAAATGTGGAGAGGGTGGAGAGGCAGGGATATTCCTGCCTCTGTCCTACTCCACATTCCCGCACCATCTACACAGCTCCTGTCCCTTTAAATCCGGGCTCTGGCATTGCCAAGAGCGCTCTGTGATCACTTCCCCACTCCAGGAAGCATCTTTTCACCTTTGGACTGAGTTGTTTCCAAGGGAGCTAGATCAAAGAGAATCCAGAAAAGAAATAGAAAAAAAAATAGAGAAGAAGAGAGAGAACATTGCAAATTTGGGGAAACCAGAATTCTCTCTCCAAGGGTAACAGGGCAATAGGAATTAAGATCTAATGTTCTTGAAGACTCAGAGACTTTGAAGAGGGAGACGACCATCTTTAGCCAAATCAGAAAACCTTGAAATGTTCTCCAGGACACAGTGGGATTCCTCTCTGACTAGTAGTCTGCCCTGCACCCCACCCCCACCCCCACCATTCCTCTTTCCAACCTGCTTTTTTGGAGACCTATTGAGACCCTTTTCCCTAGCTCATGTCCTTTAGGAAGGGCCCAGCACCTTCCCTGGAATCACCCAGGAGAGAATTCCTGGGCTGGCAAAGACTCAGTCCCTAGAATCCTTGCAGTGACATCTCCCAGACAGCCTCTCCTGCAGGGCTGAGCACAAAGGAAGGCATTATCCAGCAAGGAGCAGGGGACCCTCAGAGGACACCTGCTCAGGCATTTCTGGGATAAAAGGAAGTGAAGCTGAAAATTGGACAATTGTTACTAAGTAGCCAAGGGCCCAGCTGAGTGGGGTTTTCTTTAGTGAGGATGATAGAAGCTAGCGTTAAAAGCACATGGAGATTTTCCAGAACCCAGGGTTTCACAGAGAAGGAGGGGGAAGAAAGTGAGGCTCAGGAAAAGGACTTGTCTTTTCATCCTTATGGAGAGGACAAGGAGTGAGGTTCTTTCAGCTTCAGAAGCATTTCACTTGTGTCAGTATGATTAAAGGCACAGTCTCTGTGAGCACCTGGAAGGGAGGCAGTGATCCCGAAGATTGAGTAAGGGTTCCCTATGAATTAGCTACAAAGGACCAGACTTGTTTCTTTTAATGCTTCCTAGGCTGGTAGATTGTGAATACAGAGAAAAGTGAAAGTATCTGGATTACAAAGAAACATCTGACATCTTCTTATCTTGGAAAAGATAGACAAGAAGGTGATTAGGTGTATTTAGCACTATTTAGCGCCTATAATTTATTGAGTGTTTACCATGTGTCAAGCAGCAATCACCTCACTGCTGTTTTACAGGTGAGGAAAGTGGGGCTCAGAGAGGTGTGGTCAATGCAGGGCAGCCTGAGTAGATCTGCGCCACTCTGATCCATACCGTTGTCTCCAGGCTGAAACGGCAGCCTACCCACACATACAGGGGAGGATCTTCCCCCTGTGCATGAAGAAACACCAAGAAACATCCTCCCAGTCACAGTCACACACTGCTCCGGAGCCCACACACTCCCTCTAGGTACTAACAGCCTGCCACACCACAACTACCTATCGGGGGCCTATTTTGACCTCCTGTCTCCACGTAATGGAGAGAGCTCCTCTCACCCTCCTGCTAAAATCAGACAATTCTTTCATTTCTCAGAAAAAGCATTGGCCATCTGGGATAACACTCTAAAGGCCAGTAGGCTGAGCAGTGTCCCGAGGGCATGGCCGTGATGGTTGAGGGAGCTGAGGCACCAAGGGAAAGCCCTGCCACCATCACCTCTGCCACACAGGGAGGCACTCAGGCCAGGCCCTCCCCAGGATGTGCCCTAGGGTACAGGGGAAGTGAGGCAGAAAGACCCAGATGGATCCAGGGGCCAGGTTTGCATTCAGATGCCCCGCAGTGTGACCTCGGCAGTCCCTGAACTTCTCCAAACCCCACTGCCCCCTCTGCTAAGCTGAGAATAGAAATTCCCACCACATCCCATTGCTCTGAGCATTGGAAAGCTCTGAGTGCTGAGTTGGAATCAAGGACCTGTGCCTGACCTACAGCCAGCCCCAACCCATCCTGCCATATCCTCATGCTGCCACCTTCTGATGCCAAGGCCATCTCTTTGACAAACTGTGCTGCTCCCTCTCAACAGCCCCCCCAGGAAAAAGAGGTGGCAGAGAGCCAGGGGCCTAGAGTCCCTCAGCTGCTCCCGGGAAAGTAGGGCTGACAAGGCGAGGGTTATTTGTCTCCTCTGGTGTGGAGCATGTTGACTTGCTGTTGATAGTTGGTGGGATGATATTAATTAAAATGCAGGCAGGCGTGAGAGTGCCTCTTAGAGCTGCATGCGGCCTGGGGGAGGGGAAGGCATCAGGTTTTGTTTTGTAGCCGTAGCAGAAAGAGTGTCCTCCTACCCTCTCTTTCCTCTTCTAAGAGCAGGTGCAACTTGAAGAAAAAGGTCTGGATTTCCCTGTCACTAGAAGAGTCAGGTCACAGGAGCACTGGGCTTTGGGTAGATGCACAGCCATGTCCTCCCATTATTCAGACACCACAGGTTCTGAAAAGGTTCTGCTTTGGAGAAACTTCTCAAAGCAGCACTGACTTCTCTGATACCGGCTCGCTCTGCCTTTGACTCTGATAGGTAGGAGAGGGGTGCAAAGAACTTCCTGAAAGGAACGAGTCTGATGACCCAAAGCAGATCCTGCATGGGAAGAATTGAGATACAAAATGCCACAAACCTCAGTTCAGTGGCTATGCCTAGGGTTCCAGGGACTGGGTTTTGAAGTGGGGAGAAGATGGGGCCAGAGCAAGGGCAGAGTGGGAAGAAGAGAGCTGAATGTGGAGAGGTTGCAGCACCAGCCGTGGGGCATGCACAGCTCAGCTCTGCTGTTGGTGCATTCCCTGTGCCTGGGCCAAACTGAACTATAAGAAGAAACAGTCTCTCTTTGATTTCCGATTTCCTCCTTCTTGCCTCTTCTTGCAAGACTGAGAAGTGGCTCCTGAGGACTTCTAGTTCTGAGGTGCTAGTGTTGGAGGTCCTAGAAATTATTGAGAATCTCAGCAGCCAGGTGACATGTCTGAAAGAATAGAAAGGAGGTTGGGACAATTTCCTCATTTCTGCAAGCTAAAGCCTTGAACCACTCCACTTCCTTAAATTTTATTTGAACAAGAGCTAGTGAAACTTCCTACAAGCAAGCCCCTCCATTGCCCTACCTCTGCCAAGCTTTCAGAAGAAAGGAAAATGTCTTTGGTGAGAAAGAAGAGCAGATGAGAGGACAAGCTGGAGGCCCAGGACTTTTTGGTATCTGCACTTAGAACTCTACACAGAGCTTAATCTACACATCTCTGCAGCTTTTTTTACTTAACTGTTGAAAGGAATGAAGGAGCTTAGAAAATATTCCTCTCTCCCTCTCACTTACTCCCTCTCTTCCTCCTTTCCTTCCTTTCTTCTGTTCCAACTTTCTCTCCTTCTCCCGCAGCTCCTTGGATAATTTGAGAATCTGCATTTTGGGTTTTTTAATATGTATAATCACCTGACCAGGCGGTGGTGCAGTGGATAGAGCATTGGACTGGGATGTGGAAGACCCAGGTTCAAGACCCCGAGCTCAACAGCTTGAGCTCGGGCCCATCTGGCTTGAGTAAAAGCTCACCAGCTTGGATCCAAGGTCACTGGCCCCAGCAAGGGGTTGCTGGGTCTGCTGAGGGCCCGCGGTCAAGGCACATGTGAGAAAGCAATCAATGAACAACTAAGATGTAGTAACAGCAATGAAAAACTAATGATTGATGCTTCTCACCTCTCTCCGTTCCTGTCTGTCTGTCTCTATCTATCCCTCTCTCTGACTCTCACTCTGTCCCTGTAAAAAAAAAAAAAAAAAATGTATAATCATTTTCTACCATCTGACCTGTAAATAACAGCTTTAATGAGGATGGTGGAAAACATTCCCCAGGGACGGCAACAAATTACAATGCACGTTGAACTAAGCTCTCCTGCAGGCCTAGTCGCTGGAGTTGTTCACAGGGATTATATTGGAAGTATTGAAGAAAAGCTGGGGTGAAGGCATAAAGAAATCTCTGTGGAATCAGGAGGCCCCTCCTGTGGACTCCATCTCACCTAGCAATAAATTTCCTGATCTCAAGAGATCAAACTCCTCCTCCCAGCCACATATATACCATATTCCCCCATGTATAAGATGCACCCTTTTTCGAAAAATTTGGGGTCTATAAACTGGGTGCATCTTACACAGTGGTTGTGGCACTTCAAGTGCCATAAATGAAACTCAGGATGAGGCACTATGTGAAGACAGTGATTCATCATCAGACATAGATGAGGACAAGCTAATGGATGGGAGTTTTGACAGTGATGAAGAGTTATATGAATTTTATGATGAATAAAACTTGAGTTCAATAACTTTATGTAATACATTTTTTTCAAATTTCAGGCCCCAAAATTATGGTGCATCTTACACATGAGGAAATAAGGTAGTTCATGGCCTTGGACCATAATCAAGAATACTATACCAAACTATGCTTCTGGAAAGAAAAAGTCAATGCAAACAAGCAAAACAAAGTTTCCAGATATGATTTTAATCTTTTGTTGGGAGACCCTGCTGTACTTTTTGTTCATCCTATGTCCCAGGTACAATTTTATTACTGTATTTTAACTAACAATGGAATAAAACTGAGCAAAGTAAGAAAAGATCCCTAATCTCTTAACCACAAAATCTCTGAAAACAAAGTTTTTTTTACAGCTCCTTTGATGGCAAAATCTACCCTGATCTGGAATAGGCAAGTCATCCTGATTTATCTCATTTAGAGTCAGCATTTATATATCTATATGCATTTGATCATATTGTGCTGCCTCAAAGCTTGCTGGTGGTGTTATGTAACACATGGTATATGTCCTTTATTAAAATTCTATTTTTTTATTTTTAAGTTTATTTATTGATTTGAGAGAGAGAGGAAGGGAGAGGGAGAAACAGACAGGAACGTTGGTCTGTTCCTTTATGTGCCCTGACCAGGGATCAAACTGGCAACCTCTGTGCTTTGAAGTGATACTCTAACCAACCAAGCTATCCAAGCTATCTGGCCAGGGCTATTAACTTTCTAAAACAAATTTTTTAAAAATGAAATTCTGCATGCATCTGGCCTGAAGAGTTTAAGAAAAGGGATTGTGGATTTGGACTATTTTATCCTCAGAGAGAGAGAGATAGTGTTAGTATGTTTATTAAGCAACAATAAACAACAAAGCAAAGTTTCATTGTTACTTTTACTAAAGAATCATCAGTCCATATGGCTTTTAGTAGATTGAAAAAGGCTTTTACTCTTTAGTTTTAAACAATTCGTTTAAAAAGAAAGTTGGTAATCATTCATCTCAGGTGACAAATAGTCTTTCTTCCAGCAATTAAATGGGAATAATTAAACTGGCCTATGCACAGTCTAATTAAAATATTGTAGTAGCTATTGAGACCAACAATAATACAAATACCAGTAATAGAATTGGAGACAGTTGTTACCTTGAGTTGTCTTGGAAAAACTAACTAGAAAGATAAGAAATGTAAATTAATCCTTGACAAAGTCAAACATTTAAAGAAAGTATCAAAAGAGATAAGGCCTGTCCTCTAGTGGGGGAATCACTTTGTAAGACATATAAATGTCTAATTATTATGTCGTATCCTTGAAACTAATATAATACATGAACTGTAATTGAAAAATACATTTATTTAAATAGTTTTTGTTTTTTTAATTATAAAACAAATAAACATCCAAAACGCCAGACAGGACCTGTAGCTTAGCCATGAAGGAGAAAAGGGATTCAGATAAGTACACCACAGTGGGTCAGACATGTTCAAGAGCAGCCAGGACGAGGCTAGTCCCAAGCAGTTTTCTGCTAAGACTAGAGGTGTGGTTTGAGCCATTTCAGTTCTTCCATTCAGTTCCCCATCACAGTTTTTCCCTCAGCTATAATCTAGTGCTCCAGGATTTTCTGCATTTTACTCATTCCCAGGGGCCTCCAAAGAGACTAACATACTCTTCCCAGGTGTACTTTACTTCTTTAAAAATTAATAGATTAAAGAACTTACACAGCCACATAAAAAAGATTCACTAGTCCATTTCTAAGGGAATGATTCTTAAGAATCAGAACTAACATTCCCTTATGAAATAGTTATATCCCATTAAACAAGAGGAAACTTTGAATATCTATAATCAATGCTCTCTTTGAGATGTAAGAGGGTAATGCATCTATCAAAAACAATATTATGAGATCATTAAGGAGTTTCTAGATGAAAAAATGGTTATCAAACATTAAAAAAACATAAAATGTAACAAAAAGTGAATAGTTGTTTAAATATTGCAGAAAAATTAAATTAACATTGATTTAAAAAATTATCCCAGAATTCAAAAGTTAAAACAGAAGTAAATGATGAAAAAAATGATGGTAAAAACAAAGAATAGATCCAGGAGATACAATCTATTTACTATAAACTAAATGTTTGTAGTCTCCCAAAATTCATATGCTGAAACTTAATGCTTAATGGGATACATTAGGAGGTGGGGCCTTTGGGAGGTGATTAGGTCATGATGGCGGAGCCTTAATAAATGGGATTAGTATCCTTATAAAAGAGACCTGAGAACTCCTTGTCCCTTCTGCCATGTTAGGACACAATAAAAAGACAGCTGTCTATGAACTAGGAAGAGAGCTGTCAACAGATACAGAATCTTCCAGTGCTTTCATTGTGGACTTCCCAGCCTCCACAACTATGAGAAATAATTTTCTGTTGTTTATAAGTCACCCAGGATATGGTATTTTTGTTTTAGCAGCCCAAATGGACTCAGAAGTAATTTATAATTAAATTCCAGAAAGTGAAAAGAAGCAGCTAGCAGAACAAAGAAATAATAGAAGATTTCCCTACACTAAGGAAAAATTTAGATCTGTAGAATCAAATCCCTGATTGAGTACCCAGGTACAACTGATGAAAAAAGATATACTCTAACATATATTCTGCTAGCATGTTTGACTTTCAAGAATTAAAAAAAATGACCTGTGGTGGCACAGTGGATAAAGCGTCGACCTGGAATGCTGAGGTTGCCGGTTCAAAACCCTGGGCTTGTCCGCTCAAGGCACATATGGGAGTTGAAGCTTCCTGCTCCTCCCCCCCTTCTCCTCTCTCTCTCTCTCTCTCTCTCTCTCTCTCTCTCTCTCTCTCCCCCTTTCCTCTAAAATGAATAAATAAATAAAAATAATTAAAAAAAAAAGAATTCAGGTAAAATTCACATAACATAAAATCAAACAAAAAAAAGAATTAAAAAAAATATTTGAGATTTCTGATTAAAAAAATGGCAGATTGAACACATGCCTTTAGTTTTTCTTCCTCTTGAAACCTTACTATTGATAATATGAGAGTCAAACAGTGTTCAAAGACAAAAATTGAAAATGGCAAAGAAAAGCAGTGAGGGAAATAGTAGCAATAAAATTTAGAAGCTGAGAGGTGGGTGGATGAGTACAACTGACACAGCTGACTGAGGGAAGCAGGCTCTGAGCCGCCAGCAGAGAAAGCTACAAAGAACACAACTCACACCACAGAAGACTCCACACTTTCAGGAATCATTAGCCCCAGTTATGTTGAAGGAATAGTGCTAAAAAAAGTCTAAAACAATGTTAAATTCTATTGAGAATTCACATAACAGTATAAACATATTATTTAGAGTTATGGACTACATTTTAAAAAATGAGCTTTGAAAGAGATTGTCTTTAGAAGCAGAAAATGGGAGAGGAGTGGGGCTTTTATTGTTTTATTTTGTTACGATTTAGGTTACACGTCTTTAAGCAGCTGTCCTCATGGCTACTGGAGTTTATAAGGAAAGATAGGGTGGAAAAATCAACAAGTAATGCTTATATGTGTCACCGTGATAAAGTTCAATATGCTTTAATAAAAAAAAAGGTAATCATTATTAGAATAAAATAGTGAGCAGCTTTCTAATCAATAGAACTTTTTTTTAAAAAAAGAAAACATAATAATATGCCAAAATTACAATGTTGTCTACATATTGTTTATAGCTAAAGTTCTAAAACTAGGTTGGTCTAGAGAGGCTTGCAGGAGTAAAGATACACTATAGAGATGCAAAAAATTAGAAATGTCTAATGTACTATTAGAACTCAAATTAAAATTTATGTGAATGTGACACACAATGGAAATAAAAGTAGACTGTTAACTTAATATTAAAAGACAATACAATATAAAATTAAGTTACCATAATTACTAGTTGTTATACTAAACAGCATAACATTAAAATATTTTTAAAAGCTGTTAGAATTAGGAAGAAAAATTAGTGAAAGAACAAGTAAGAGAATCAAAGACATAGCTCCTTTTTTATAGCACAAATACTTAGAAAGTGAATGAGGTAAAGTGTAAATTGAATCAGTTGCTTTCACTGTTCTAAATGATGAATTGTATGCAGTACAACAGAATTGTATGCACTACAAACAAAAGATACATTACTTTCCAAAGTTCATGGCATTTTTTCACAAAAAAATGCCTATATCCTAACCCACTAATAAAATCTCAACAAATTGTCCACATTTGAAAGTAAACATTCTGCATTCTTTCAATACAATATAATAAAACTAGCCATTAAAAGATCTTTCATAAACCATGCAAGCAAGAAGAGAGTAGAGTGATTATATAAAGTGTTGAAAGAAAAGAAAAACCATCAATCTGGGATTCTATAGCCAGCAATATTATCCTTCAAAGGAGAAGGAAAAATAAACCCTTTCTCAGCCAAATAAGAACTTCCAGCAGACCTGCTTTAGATATCCTTGATGTGCTGTAATGAAAATTCTATCAAGAATGTGATATCTATACTACAATCACCTCTATAATTAAATATCATCCTACAAACAATCTAATCAGAAAATATAGAAAAACACACAGCTATATTGATACCCTCTTTATAAATGATTTTTTAATGTAATTCAAAAACATGTCATTAATCTGTCAGCATAGGGATGGTATGGTGGCTGGGCACTACTAGGAAGATAACCATACGTAACCAGTAGTCTTCTAGCTCATCTTAGAAATGGTTTTCTCATTCTCAAATAATTCATATAAGTGGTCTACATTTCACATTATTGTTAGCATTCTTTCTGTATCCAAGTATAATAGTCAGTACATAAACATATTGCATTAGTTAATAATGGTACATACTCTTTCCCACTTGAATTGTAGAAAATGATTCCTCTATGGTTTTAGGCATTTGAGGAGTTAATCTTCCTGGATTGGCTATATATTAAATTTTAAGGAAGGGAGGGAGAGAGCAGGGGGATGTGAGCTGAAAAATGATATGGGATATAGTCTGAGTTCAGCTTCCGATTGGGTGGGATATAATTTAATGTCTCCCAGTTGTCTCAGTACATTTACTGTTAAAAACTTAAAAAAAATAACTATATCAGTTTTGGAGGTAGCAAAATGAGGTTTGGAGATAGAGGACAGGGACAAGTAGTATAGCAACTGCAGAAGGAAGAACCATAGAAAAAGTGGAGAAAATTTAAGCATATTTAAAGAATGAATAATATTTTACCACTTTGCCATCCTATGAAACTGCAGTGAAAATGTACATTCATCATCAATGATTCTGGAATTAGTTTTGTTTTATTTCATGTTTTCTGATATGAAGAACTGCTAAGATTGCCCTGTTGATGAATAGCAAGTAATAAGTGAGAGGAAGATTTAAGAACTAAGCAAAATTATAAATGAACATAGAAAATGTTTACTAAGAGCTTGCTATTTGACATGTATTGTTGTCATGTTTGCATGTGTGTAGTTCCTTACAACAGTTGTATTAGGTAGAAGCTATTATTTTCCCCATTTTATAGATTTGGGAACCACATGGAGGTGAAACAATTAGCCCAAAATAATAATGACTAATAAGTAACAGAGGAAGTATTTGAATCTAGACAGTCTGACTTTCAAGTCCAAAATTCAGACCTCTTCAATCTTAATCTCTTGTTTGCTCTCTTTCTTATTGTTAGAATTTTAAAATAATTTAAGACTGAAATATAGTATGAAGTAAATCCCCGTAATGAGAATAAAAACTAGAAAATGTTTAATGGTCAGCTGATTAGTAAAAGAAAATACTTAAAAAAGAAAGTATTCCTAAGAATTTATCCATTTCTTCCAGATTGTCAAACATATTGGCATAAAGTCATTCATAATATTTTTTTCATCATCAATAAATCAACAAACACCAAGTGTCAGTGAGGGTGTGGAGAAAGAGGACTATTGGTGGGAATGCATATTGGTGCAGCCACTGTGGAAAGCAGTGTGAAGTTACCTCAAAATTAAAAAGTAAAACTGCCTTATGACCCAGAGGTTGTTCTTCTAAAAATTTATCCAAAGAAACCCAAAACACTAATTTAAAAGAATATATACATCCCTGTGTTCACTCCAGCATAATTTACAATAGCTAAGATTTGGAAGCAGGCCAAGTGCCCATCAGTAGATGAGTGGATAAAAATGCTGTAGTATGTTTACACAGTGGAATACTACTTGGCCATACAAAAGAAGGAAATCTTACCCTTTGCAACAGCATGGATGAACCTAGACAACATTATGCTAAGTGAAATAAGCCAGTCAGAGAAAGACGAGTACTATGTGATTTCACTCATATGTGGAATCTAATAAACAAGCAAAATAGAGACAGACTCATCGATAGAGAGCAGCTGTTTAGGGGTGGGAGGTTGAGGGACAGGAGGGATTGAGCAAAAAAGAAAAAAAAAGAAAAACTCATAGACTCATGTTAGGGTAAGTGGAGTGAGGACAGATGAAGGAGGTTATAGGGAAGATAAAGGGTGATGGATGGAGACTGTGGTGAACACACAATACAGTGTACAGATGATGTGTTGTACAATTATGCATCTGAAACCTATATAATCTTATTAACCAGTGTCATCCCAATAAATTATATAAGAAGAAAAAATTAAAATAAGTGATGATTCTACATTTTATTAGGACTATAAGTTTTTCAAAAATGTCCCTGCTCCAAAGAGTTCCCATGTTAAGACATATGTTTCAAAACAACCATTTAACCAAAACAAGTCCCTTAAATATGATGAAAGAGGAGAGAAAATTAACATAATTTATTCATAATTAAGATTTTCTACTTGGGAAAAAAATGAGAATCATCTCAAAAATAGAATAAAAAGAGCATTTCAATGTTTCCATTTACCAAATTAACAAAAAATCAGTAGCTTCTCCATACAATAGAAATAGCTACTTAGAAATACATAAAAAAATCAGATTAACGATAGCAACAGAAATGTAAAATAACTAGGACTGACCTTAATAAGAAATATGACAGATCTATCTAAGAAATATTACAAATTTAACTTAGGGACATAAAAGATGTTCATAAATCAGAAGACATTCTATGTTTCTGGATTTTCTGCCTCAATATATTAAACATGTCATTTTCCCCCAAATTAATTTATAAATTTAATGCAATCCCAATTAAAATTTGATGAGATTTTTGTTTGGAATTTGACCAAATGATTCCAAAGTTCATTTAGAAGAATAATTGTGTTAGGATAGTCACAAAAAGACCAAGAAAAATGAGTAATGAGATTGACTTGCCCTATTAGAAATTAAATTATCACTGTGGTATGGTACCAAAGAAGCCACACAGATCCATAAAACTAAAAAAAAAAAATTCAGAGGCCGAGTTGAAGTATGGATAATAATTTGGCATATATTAATGATGTCAGTTTAAAAGATTAGGGGAAAAATCAACTATTTATTAAATAGCTCCTTTAATAAAATATGATTGGGGCAGGTATAAGTATTATACAGATTTGAGCCTTATACCATAATTTATACAAAACTAAATTCTGGATGATTCAAAGTTTTGATTGGAAAAAAGAAACCATAAATAAATATTTATTTGCTCTTGTGATTGTGAAAGTTTTAAACTATATAGACTTGATGGTGAGAGTAAAACATTAATAATGAGCTTGACTTCATAGAATTCTATCACTTGTAAATATCAAAAGTAAATTCTGACCCAGTCATCTACCTAAACACCTTAAACATTAAAAGACAAACTGAAAATTATTTGCAAGACATACTACAAAAGTTTATAGTTTCCTTAATCTTTTCAGAACTCATATAAATTAGTAAAATAAAGAGAATATTCCAAAAGAAAGTAGCCTACGGAAGGCAGCAAGTAAAACAGTCCATAGGCCAATAGATACATAGGTCTTGGCATTAAAAAAATGCTGAACTTCTCTTACTATCAAGGAAACATAAATTAAAACATCAATGGAATGTCATTTCTTGCAAGTTAAGTTGAGAATGATAAAATATATTGATATATTTAATGTTGGCAGGGGTATGAGTAAACAGGCATTCTCATATGCTTTGGTGTAAATTCAAATTGATATGACAAACTTTCTAGAGAGCCGTTGGGCAATGTATTATCAAAATTGAAAATGTGCACCCCTTTGATGCAGTAAGGCAATTTCTAGAATTTAATATTATGAAAATAACAAGGCTGTCTAAAGATACAGGCCCAAAGAAGTTTATTTTAGCATTAGTAGAATAGAAAAATTAGAAAACTCTATTAATGTTCAAAATAAGGTATTCATTAAATGCATTATGGTATCTTCACACAATGGAATACCATGCAGCTCTTTAAAAGATGGTGGGAGATCTATATGCATTACATAATATCACGCCTCAAAAATAGAAAGTGAGAAAATTGCATTGAAAGCATTTTGTATAGTATACCATTTCTTTTCACATGTACTGGGTGTATGTGTGTGTGCATGATTATAAATATTAATTATTTCTGAGGATATAATTCTCTCCCCTTGTGTGTATGTAAGAAAACCCAGATATTTCACTAAACTCTGTAGAATACTGTGTCACATGTAGCCTTAGGCGAGTCACCTTCTCTGTTCCTCAGTAGTCCCATCAGTAAAATAGCATATGTCTTATAGGGCTGTTATGGGGATCAAAAGTATTGTATGTAAAACACTTAGAATAGGAATTTCTTGTAGGGTGGGAGGGGGTGTGTGCATGCAAAAGGAGAAGAAAAAAAAAACACTTAGAATAGTACTTGGTGGACCTGGCCAGTGGATAGCATTGACCTGGCATATGGACATCCTGGGTTTGATTTCTGGTCAGGGCATATAGGAGAAGCAGCCATCTGCTTCTCACTTCCTTTCTATCTTCATTCTCTTCCTCTTCTCTTCCTGCATCCAGTGGCTTTTATTGGTTCCAGCGCGGCCCAGGGTGCTGAGGATAGCTCAGTTGGTCTGAGCACATCAGCTTTCAGGTGCTAAAAATAGCTCGATACTCGAGCATTGGCCCAGATGGAGTTGCTGGGTGGATCCCAGTTGGGGCTCCTGCAGGGGTCTGCCTCACTATGTCCCACACACACACCTAAAATTACAAAAAAAGGACTAGCACTTGACACAAAGTAACAAGCATTCAATAATTCAGCACTATCATTATTATGATAATTACTATTACTACTATCAACAACCTCTACAACTCACAAGAGAAAAGAAGGGGCCTGACAGGTATAGCACACTGGACAGAGAATTTACCTGGGACACTGAGGTTTTTGAGATTCAAAAACCCAAGGTTGACCAGGTTGAGCTTGTGCTCATCCACCTTGAGAGCAGGCTCACAGGATTGAGCATGGGATCACCAGCTTGAGAACAAGATCACCAATTTGAGCATGGGGTCATAGGCATGACCTCATGGTTGTTGGCTTAACCCCAAGGTCACCGGTTTGAGCAAAGGGTCACTGGATCAGCTTAAGCCCCCTGGTCAAGGCACATAAGAGAAACAATCAATGAACAGCAAAAGTGACACGACTACAAGTTGATGTTTCTCATATCTCTCCCTTCCTGTCTCTCTTTCTCCTTCTTGCTTAAAAAAGGAAAGAAAAAAAGAGAGAGAAAAGAAGGAAAGATGGATTCTTCACAACAAAACAGATCACTGAGTAGCTCTGGCATCTCACCCTGGTTACCACCTTGGCTGCCATGTGTGATGGTGGGCTCTACAGGATACAGAAGAACTTTGTGGATGCGGGAGGGGGATGCAGAGCCACAGCCATGCTCACCAAAGTGGGCTTATGTGTGAGTCTTGCTTAAGACACCCAAGGACTCCTTGAATAATCACATGCAATACAGGGGTACTGAAGGCATGGGGCCACAGGTTGGGGCCAGATTCAGTGCAATTTCTATGATACTGTTTTTACGCCTCCATTTTGGCCGATAGACTATGATTCTAAAGTGAATATATAGTCAGACTAGATCCAGCCTGAGACACCTGAGTATACAAGTTAATTAAAAGCACATATATGTTGCTTATGCTTAAGTTGTCTACTTGGGGAACTGCACAGTCTTTTAATACCCACTTAGTCTATCTCAACTAATCCTTTTCTAGAAAAGTTTGAATAAAGGTCCATTGTAGGTATTGCTAAGAAGGGTCTTGCACTTGAGCTAATTCAAATTGCCTGGAATTGACACAGTTGATGCCATTTTATCATGGCTGTTTCTGCCTTAGGCAGCTGCCCCTACTGTGTGTAAAAAGAGCCCCTTAAAGGGAAGCCAGTCTTTCTTCTGAGCCTTGTACTCCCTTAGAGTAAGGGACTGACACATTCAGGATCTCCACCAACAGCAAATAAACTGGGATCTTTTTACCATGGAGAAATGTTGATTTCATATTTGTCTGTGTGTGTGAGATGAATGCTGGGCATTGATTTACGTACTTCAGAAAGTGTTGCCTCTGACGTGGAGACACAGGACAGTTTAAAGGGAAGAGTAATCGCAGCACAGGGCTATTCATCTTCAGCTGCCTCTGGGAACCGGAGTGAGTCTGATTAACTCTTGCAGCTGCTGGCTGCTGGGAATGCTGTCAGCTCCCACTTTTCTGTGGCTCTGTCCTCTGGAGCTCCTGAACTCCTGACAAGCAGGATGTTTCCTGACCCCTCCCACTCCACCTTCAGCTCCTGTATTCCTTTTGGCAAGGTTGAGAATTAAGTCACTTTATTTTCTGAGTCAAGACAAGGTTCTGCATTGCTCATCTTCACCAAGCCACCACCACTTGCCGGGAGATTTGGAAATCGGTACTTTCAGGTTCGCTTGCTGGTCAGTTGTCTTGTCTTTAACAGTTCTTTCCTTTTCTCTTTTAGGTAGGCTTGACCGTCCCAGGACTCAGCCTTGTTTCTTTCTCCTCAGTTCTGACTGATTCTCTTGCTTAATACCAGTCTTCCTATAGGCTGAAACTATTGTAATCTCTAACCCAGAGTGGGGATCCTGTTGCCCTTCCTTGTCTGTCCAAGACCCCAGCCTCATCCAGGTGGCTGGATTCTTATTGCCAATGAAAAAAATTCCTTGGACAATCTTTGCCTGTCTAAACCTCCATCGTCCCACTTAAAATTTTTACTGCTATTCTGGTTTGATTGCCCTTTCAGTGTTAGCAGCTTATAATGTAGCCAGCTGTGCTTCTAGAACAGCGTGACTTGTCCATCCAGATGTTTTTGGAGACTTCTATGGGCCAGTCACTGTCCTAGGCACTGGGGCCACAGGAGGTGACAAGACATAGATGCCCCAGACTTTGTTGTGATCACATTCTAGTAGAGGAGACAGACATTACATAAGCACACCACTGTAACTAAATTTCAGATGTATGACTACAACGAGGAGAATAAAACAGGGTAATGGTTTAGGAAGTGACTGGGCTGGTAGATAATGTTTAATGAAGTGGTCAGGGGAGTTCTCTTTAAAGAGGCATACCATGAGTGGAGACTTGAATAACAGGAGATTCACCAGCGGAGGTGAATTTCAGAGAGCTCAAACCACAGTGAAAGCTCTGAGCGGTGAGTGGGAGCAACGTGATTAGGGAGTGAAGAGAGGGGAAGCCTGGGTAAAGGCGAGGGAAAGAAGAGAGCAAATGGCAGACAGGTTAGTAGGGGCAGAAGAGGCAGCTTGGGTAGGGTTTTTCAGGCCGTGGAAAGCATTTGAATTTTCTGCCATGTGCAGGGCAGAAAACAAGGGAGAGTGGCTTATCTGATTCTCCAGCTGCATGTTGGTTGCCTCTCTCCTTTCAGCCTGGTGATTATCATCATTTCCAATGTCCTTCACCCAGCTTGTGACAGCTGCCCATTTCCACATGTGCACCAAAGGAAAAAGAGATGTTACCCGAGACGGCACATAACTTATTGCAGCCCACACAATCTCAGTGCTGTCACCGTGGTCTACCCATTAGTGAGGACCGTGATCCCTTAGCTGGGATGAAGTTGGAGCTCAGAAAATCTTCAGACAGGATTGTGGTCAGACAAAGAAGTCAAGATTGAAG
Source organism: Rhynchonycteris naso (assembly GCA_037038555.1). Classification (NCBI taxonomy): domain Eukaryota; kingdom Metazoa; phylum Chordata; class Mammalia; order Chiroptera; family Emballonuridae; genus Rhynchonycteris; species Rhynchonycteris naso. The sequence goes on along the minus strand of CM072995.1, from coordinate 332,563,812 downwards.
AATATTGCTCACTGGGATGCTGGCAAAGGAGAGGCTGAAAAAGAAGGCACAATCTATGGGCAAGACTAAGTGCAGAGGTCTGCAAGACAGGTCAGAAGGCCCAGTTTTGTGCTGGGGACACAGATGAGACTGTAGAAGGGCTGCAGCGATCCCCCCTTGCTTTCGTAAGAACTCAGACAAGGCTCCTATCCTTTAACTGGGGGCAGCAAGTTTCCCAGAACTACATCCATTAGGACTAGATGCTCATGATACTTACATCTCTACCTCAGTTATCAGGTAACATGGAACTCTTTTTGGCCTGAATTCAGCTGTAGGTGTATAAATAGTGAGTGTGAGGAGGTGATGGGTGAAAGTTTGGTTTTACTAAGAACTGAATGGAAAGTGAACTTCTTTAAATCAGAATTTTTTATCCCTGGACTACGAGTTATAAAACTTCTGGTAGCTGGACTGTAGTCTGTTATTTCTCATGTGTTTAATTCTGCATAAGTCTTTGTGGTTCTAAAGCTTTGAAGGTAACACATGGATAGATAGAAGAAGGTAAATAAAAATTTTCTGTATGCATTGTTTGATATTTTAGACTAGGGACTTTGCATATATTATTTTAACAATCCTCAATAATCTTATGATAATTCTCATAGGGTAATAATCTTATGAATAATATAAACTCATTTTGCATCTAAAGAAACACAAGCTCATAAATATTACTATAGGCCCAAGAATAGGTAACTAACTAGCAGCCAGCAAGTGATGGGGCAGGGCCAAATTTTTTTTTTTAAAGGGTAAGGTGGCTTTTAATTCTTTTTATTTATTCATTTTAGAGAGGAGACACAGAGTGAGAGAGAGAGAGAAAGGGGGGAGGAGCTGGAAGCATCAAGTCCCATATGTGCCTTGACCAGACCAGTGCAGGGTTTTGAACTGGCGACCTCAGTGTTCCCAGGTCGACGCTTTATCCACTGCGCCACCACAGGTGCAGGGCCAAATTTGAACCTGAAGACAGGTCTTCTTAAGGAGGTGGGCTATCTCTGATCTAATTACTCTGGCTGGAGAGGGAGAGGCAGTGTGGTCTACCACCCCTTTCTGGTGTTTTTTGTCTTACTATTTCAAATGCATTATACATTTTTTCTCATTTTTAACTTTCCACATAATTGTCCCTTATCCCCTCAAATTGATTGTCATTTTCTTAAACATGGTAACATCCTCTTTAAACCTCTTTCCATCTCTAGCAATGCTTTTCCTTAAATTAGGTCTCAACATTGTTTCTTATTGATAGGTTTGCAATCTCCAGGTGTGATCAGTAAGTTCAGGTTTAGTGACATATCCCCAGATGTCTGGAACACAGGTGCCTGTGTCCACAGAGGTACAATCTTCCAGAGGCAGTCGGGCAGTAGAGTTATGCTACACACATATTGATAATCCAATCAACAATGACACTCCCTCCACACTAAGAACAATAAGAGAAAAACAGAAAGGAAAGAAAAATTTATTTATTTTTTTCTTCTGAATTGCCACCTTGGTTTACCATTTCCTGGCCTTTTCCTGTGTACAAAAGTGTTCCTTCAGAACCTCTTTGAAATCTTTTCAATGGGTCACCTCCCATTAATCCTACTAGATTCTGGGTGTCGGAAAGTTCTCCAACAATGTTCTTCTCTATATTAAATGCTTGTACAATCATAGAGTTATGCTCACATCTAGACTGCATTCATTATGAATTATTTGTTTGAGAGGTTTGCTTTGTAAAAATAACATCTATCAGAATATAAAGGCATTCTGGAAACCAAATGCTAGCAATATTTATTACGCTATGTAATTCTTTGAAAAGGAAAGAAAACAACTCTTTATGTCTTTGCTTGTGATAACTAAGTGATTTCAAACAGTACCAGAATTTCTATTTTAAAGAATGTTTCCTCTTTTTTATTCTGATAGCTAATTTGACAACTTATGTTGTGTTAACCCTATACACCCTTGGAATTGTTGTTTCTTTGTGTGTGTTTTCTTAATCTGTTACTTGTTTTTGCAAGAAAAAAATTATTTTATGAATATAATATTGTATACTGTTCAATTTTTTAGGAAGCTTAGCAAATGTCATTCTAGATATTATGCTGTGGCTTTTTTATTTCAGTCAACTTTCATATCAGAGACTCTTAAGTTTTAGCCTAAAGATTAAGTTTGCATTCTAGAAAAGATGAAGGACAGAGAGGAACCAAGGATACAACAAAAGTTACTCTTATGTTATAGCCATGACCTTGTAGTTGCTGAGGCCATGAACTCAAGATCCCTCTCTATGAATTCAAGCACATGGAGGCCTGGGACCTCAGCCTCCTTGTGGATGAGACTTCCCCAAAGCAAGAAGAGATTTATTTCTGTGGAGAATGAGGGCAAGAAAAGACAAAATGACTTGGAATGGCCCACATTTAGAGCTGGGACTGAATGCACATAGACTCATAGTTCCACTTGTATTGTAATAAAAAAGTGGACTTCTAGACAGCAGCTGCCCAAAGTTATTCTACAGTTAGAGTGAAAAGAAAGTGAACAAGTTAGGGAAAACAGACATGGGGAATCCAGTGAAAGTTTTTAAGCAGATGCAGGCCTTGCAAAGATCTTTGACTTAAGAATATGTGTTTCTGCCCCTCCCCCCCAATGGCTGGAGTCTCAGAACCTGCTCTGTCACACATGCAAAACCAATCTGCTCCCCTGACATGAAACATGAAAGTTCATCTCCTAAAACTTTACACCCTATTGAAAAAAATATAATAGTGTTAAAGAAAAGCTAATTCTGTGATCCTTTCACTTTGGGTTACAGATGAGATGCCATTTTAAAGGAATAGTGTTTTGTTTTTGTCATTGGTTTTTTTCTTTTTTTTTTTGCCCCAGTTCCCATCAAGTAGCTCCTGAAATAGGCATGATGCATTCCCCTTGAATAAAATAAAATACCTTACTTAATTGCTTGAATGACACTTGGGATTGTGCTGCCAAAGCAAGCCCAAACAGGCCCAACCAGAAGCAACAGGGAGGGGGTGACCCGACTACCAGGCAGCTCCAGCCCCAGCCCCCACCAACTGCCAGCCCAGGCTGATGGAAAAGAAAACAGATCTGGGGAAATGCAAATGAAATCTGCAAAGGAGTTGAAGGGAGAAGAAACCATTTCCCAGGGTAATGAGTTCATTGATTGTGAGGATAGCACCTCTGCTCAACCTCCAGGGCTCAGAATGCCATTACATATGGAGGAGAGGGTCAGGGACCCGTGAGACAGGAGGGGCATCTGAGCAGCCATAGCCACAGCCATCAACTATGCTCACCTGACAGCAGTACAACTAAGTCCCTCTGGTTTCAGAATCCTGAGCTTCTTTTTACCTTTCTTTGCAGATTTCTGCTATTTGTACAGGGTACTGGGTTCTTACTAATTGTCAGAATGGCAAGCCTTGGATCTTCTAAGAGAGTCCCAACTTAATTTGTTTATTGAGTCCAATGCAATTTTAAACATATTAACCAGGTACAGAGACATTGATACCTCTTGTGTTATCAGTTGCTGGTCTCCAAAGAACCTAGCTGAGGAAGTTTTGAATTATCTTGCTTTGTTGAAGATATATAATTTGTTTGTTTGTTTGTTTGTTTTTACTGGAAATACATATCACACTAAACCAGGTGGTGATCTTTCTTCAGTATCTATCTTGCAAGAGCTACTATGGCAGAATTATATGAGAAAGATTTGTATCAAAATGAGCAATATTTAACATAATCTCAGTGTGTAAAGCTTGTAAATTCTCTATTCATCTCAGCCTTCCTTAGGATAATAGATGTTGTCCTAAGCCGTTTTCAGCATGGGCTTTCTTCTTAGGCCTTGCTTTTGCCAGCACAGTGCTGGGTCTCCTTCGTATTCTTCTGTAATTCAAAGGTTCTTCTATAGTCACTGATTCTATGTGGCTATTTCATCTGTTGTCATATTTTGGGACAAGGACTCTGAAACAAGTGGCTCATTAAGGTGGTGGCTATAAACTGAATTGTGTCCCCCTAAAATTCATATGTAGAAACCCTAACCTCTAGCACCTCAGAATGTAACTGTCATAGGAGACAGGGCCTTTAATAAGGTGATTAATTTAAAATGAAGTCATTAGGGTGGGCTGATTAGGACATACAGAGAGCTACCAAGTATGCTCACATGAGGAAAGGCCCTGGAAGGACACAGGGAGAAGGCAGCAATCTGCAAACCAACAAGAGAGAATTCAAGAGAAACCAACCCTGCCACCTTGGACTTCCACCCTCTAGAACTATGAGAAAGTATGTTTCTATTGTTTAAGCCATCCATTCTGTGGTATTTTGTTATAGAAGCCTGAGCAAACTAATATGGGAGGTTATTACAGAAAACACAAATAAAAGAGATGCGACATGGATTGGAAAAGGCCAAGAAAAAGTATGGTACCAAGTGAGTTACCATTATAGGGAACTGGACTTCCTGCTGGGAACCCTGGGAGCCAAGGCTAGAGAATTATCCCACTGAGGAGGCCAACCAACTGGCCTATTTTGACACCAATTCTCACTTTTCTACTTATTGTTTATGGACTACTGGAAAAGGGGCATTAATTCCCCAGCCCTCTGGCCAGATGTGCACAAGGAGCTCTGATTACCATGGAGACCTTAGGCAAACATGCGGATGTGGGCCACTGGTTGCCAGACTCTACAGTGGAAAGCCCAGGGAAATAAGGAAGAATCCTCTCTGGCAGAGAAACAGGAGGAAGGACCTTTTCTTTCTCACCCTTGCCATTTTATTTTCTTCTTCCATATCTGGTTGTCTTCTGCTGTCCAGAGATATCATTCGAGAAGTATACCATGAGTCACTCATATCAAAGAACTACTGAGAGGAGGATCTTAAATGAATGGTCACACTCATAACCCAGAAAAAGTCCTTGGCTGGGGTGGTGATCTCAAGGCTCTCACCTACCTGTGCAGATTGTTTTGATATTGAGGTGCCCATCTGAGAGGCAGGTGAGAGCTGGGCTCCAATTGTGCTCTGATGCAGGGCTGCAGTGCCTGGAGGACCATGCACACTGTTTCACTCTCATAGATAGAGCCTACTTATCAAGCACGTGCCCAGACAGAGGAGTTCATTGCGATATGCATAGAGTTGGTACAAGGTCAGCCATGTGACTATGCCACCTATATCCTAGAAATGAAAGAACAGATTCTATGTCCATTATCAATGAGTTTGTTTCAATGGGATTATTGAACACCATGAAATAGAGACTTCAGAATATGTGCACAATAGTTAAAACATCACAGTCCTTGCCAAGACTACAAGGTTTCCTACAGAATTATACCTAAAATAATAAAAAGAAATATGGCAGAGAGTTCCCCAGAATATTAACTAAAAGGATGAGGAAGGTACAATTAATGTACAAACCAATAGCAGGGCCATCTAGGTTTTCCATATCAGGACAGGAGGAACTCTAGAGGTATAGTTTGAAGCATTCTAAAGACACTTCTCTAAGAGCATTCATGGCTTGACTATATACTGTTGAGAATACTGTGATAGTCTGGAGTGACAAACTGCCTGTGATTTGTGATTTTTTTCACATGGATTTTGACAAAGGAACATAATAATGTGTTAAAATTGAAAAATCAGTGAAATAGAGTCAAGAGCTAACAGTATTCCTAGTTTGGTCTTAAAATATCCATAACTTATGAACCAATTATTTAATATCTAGGTATCAGTTCTAGAGAATCTAAAATGTAGACATGTATTATACACAAAAAAATGTTTATTGTAGCATTATGTATAATAAAAATTCTAGAAATAGTGAAATGGCTGGTGGTTAAGGTACAGTTAATTAATGCAATTAATGTTTGAAAATAATCCTCAATAACACAAAAGAGTAATGGTAAGTGAGGAAAGCAGACAACAGGTATAATATATAAAACTGGAGTTTGGGTAGGAGTGGAAAAAAGACTGAGGGAGCCTGACCTGTAGTGGCACAGTGGATAAAGCATCGATCTGGAATGCTGAGGTCACCAGTTTGAAACCCTGGATTTTCCTGGTTGCCTGGTCAAGGCACATATGAGAGCTGATACTTCCTGCTCCTCCCCCCTTCTCTCTCTCTCTCTCTCTCTCTCTCTCTCTCTCTCTCATGTGTGCTCTCTCTCTCTCCCCTTTCTAAAATGAATAAATAAAATCTTAAAAAAAAAAGACTGAGGGAAAATGGGCCAAAACATTACTATTTTTTGCCTCTAGGTATTGTGATTATGAGTGATTTATTTTTCCTTCATGTCATTTTTGTTTACTTCTAATTTTTCTAAAATTAAGCATTATGCACACTCTGAAAAAATTAGAAATGAAAAATAGTATTATTCTAGCTGTGATATGCCAATTCTAAATGCTGATATGTGTGGAAGCCCCAAGTCTTTTTAGAGATGGCCAGGTCATGTGTGAGCCCATGATGTGATATACAGTGTAGGACCTTAAAGAAGAAACTGGTGCTTCATCCTCATGTGGCAGTACCAAAGGAATTGAGAAAGAAAGAGTTTTAATAGTAGCATATGTGTATGTGGATAATATATCTAATGATAAACCGTGCAAGTCCATTGAACTCAAGTGAGGCATTCTTTCTGAATGCAATCAGTTCTAAGAAGACCTGCAAAAATTAAGTTTTGACATCTTTAAGTGGAAAGACTTCTCCTTGGATAATAACAAACTTACCTAAACATTGTTTCACGTGAAGGGCCTCTCTAAGATACCACCTTGCATCTATCTATGGCGTCTCTATTTTAGCACACCACAGTTGGATGACAACATCTTAGTTAGGCTTTAAAGAATAAATAGGAGTTCCTTTATTCCGTAGAGAAGCAGTAGGGAGCAAGCATTTCAGGCAGAGAGCTGTATGTGCAGAGACAAGGGGTTATCAAAGTGATGGGGGCTTCTGACATATTTTAGCCAAAGAATGACACTAATAGTTATTTCCAACATTGATTATTCACAGTCTGTTAACATGAATTTTTATATTTGCATCCCATGTTTACATAGGCTCACTCTTTACTTTGGCATCATCCTAAATGATATCTATAATATTATAGGTTTGATATGCTAATTTTATTTTCTAATATATTTAATATAATGATATATCTATTAAAAATAAATCACTGATGTACCACCTTAAATTACTTTGCATTCATACATCATACTTGGGAAATGCTAATCTTGTTCATCATTCAACAATTTTGAATATCTACACTATGCCAAGAGATAAGAGTTTATAGCATTAAAGACAATAACTATAATACATATAGTATTAAGAAATTACAATGTTAGATAAATATTTTAACAATAGAACTACTATTTTATTGAATTAATTTTCTTTAATTAATTAATTTATTTTTAGACTGAGAAGGAGAGAAAGAAAAAACCACTGATTTTTTTGTTGTTGTTCCACTTAGTTTTGTGCATTCACTGGTTGCTTCTTGTATGTGCCCTGACCAGGGATCAAACCTGAAACCTTGGCTTATTAGGATGATGATGTAACTAACTGAACTACCAGTCAGGTTTAATGAATTTATTTATTTATTTTATTATTATTATTTTTTTAAGAAAGGCAATGACAGACAGACAGGAAGACTGAGCTGTTCCTGTATGTACCCTGACCTGAGATCGAACCAGCAACCTTTGTGTTTCAGGAGGATGCTCAGACCAACTGAGCTATCGAGCCAGGGCTTAATTATTTGTATTTATTGATTGAGTTTTAGAGAGACAGAGAGAGGAAGGGAGGGAGAGGGTAGGGGGAAGTGAAGAAGCGTTTGTTGCTCCACTTAGTTGTGCATTCATTGGTTGCTTCCTGTGTGTGCCAACTAGGATTGAACTTGGAACCTTGTCATTGTGGGATGATGCTCCAACTTACTGAGCTAACCAGCCAGGGCCAATGAGTTTATTTTTAAAGATTCATTTAGAAATACTGTGCAAAATGGTTTAGTAATAAAACTATTAACAGAATAACTTATCATAAGGCTGGCACAGTGACCTAGATCAAAATATGACAAAGGTTTGATTTAAGGCACTGGCAGGAGAAAAGTAAGAGAGGAGATGCAGGTGAAATATTTTTATCCAGTAGAAACTAACAGGTCCTGATGGCCATTTTGATGTGTGTTCTTTCCTGAGGGCCCACAAGAGAGGAAGGCAAGGCTTCCAGGGTTTTGTTTACGTGTTCTCTTCAATTATCTGACACCCCATATCCCCTAAGGGAGACTGTCTGGCTCAACCTCCTCCTGGCGTGCCTTCCTGTACTGTGGAGGCCTGGGAAGCTAACAGCTGCATGTCCCAGATCACCTTTCAGTTACGGTTTCACTTGTGACTTAAGATCTAACAATAAAATGTACTCTTGCAAGACTAGAATTTGAAAGTGAGTTAACAGGGAAGGAAAGAATATATGCAGGGAAGCATCCTTTTTCTTTTTTCTGGAGTGAAACTAGAAGCCACAGCATGGCTTTGGCTTTGGAGGTGGCACTTTTGGCCAAGGCTCATGACTCACAAACCACTGCTTGGTGTGTGTCATCCAAGGTCCAGCAGCTGATTCCCTGATTTTCCTTGTTTCCAAGGACAGTGGCAGGGATAGCTGGTCTCTTAGTGGGTCAGTATGACACTGTCAATTTAGAATAATCGCTGGAGTTCTACCCTGAGGCTTGTTCCTCTAGACCTCCAAGGGATTTTGCAAACACCCAACTCCTTTTATTAAATCTCTCTTTCCTTAAAATAGCCAGAATGGTTTCTGTTTTCTAAGTTTCCTCCCAGACTAATACCACCACTCAAACTCATGTTTCATCAAAGACTGTCTTACACAACCCAATATGTGTGTGCATTTTGCATGCATGCATTTGGGTTCATATGAATCTTTTATTCTCAAGCAGACTATAAGATCTTTGGGATTTGCCTGTCTTAAACTTCTCTTTTTCTTTATCACATATATGATATTCATTTCATAGGTGACAACTATCATTAAATTTATTCTGAATATATTGTCTTCTCCATTCTGATTCCAAACATAAATTAGGATCACACAGAAAATAACAAATTTACTTTTGACTCAGGAAAAGAGTGCCAGGACCACTGGCTGAAAAATGATACTCACGTCTGTGGGTGTAATTCTAGTCATAGAAGAAGGGAAGCCTCTGTTTAAAGCATCATGGTGACTTTAGATTTAACCATGATGGAGATAGGGGACACATGTGACAGATTTTAGTGTTCTGTGTGTTATGCTACTCATGTGTTTCTGGGGTAAGCAAAAGGGACTCTTCTGCGACAGTGACTTTAGAGGGCTAATATACGAAGGGGCTTCTCTAAGTGAGCCTATAATTGTTTAGGGCAATGGCTCTGGACCCTGGCTTCTCACTGGAATTTCCTGCTAGAGCTGATGTTTGTTCTGCCCAATTATTGTGATTTAATTCACCTGGGAGGAATCCAGAAATTGCCATTTTTATTTTAATTTAGAAAATTATATTTAATGGGTGACATTGATCAATAAGAGTACATAAGTTTCAGGGAAATATATATAATATTTATTTCATATTGACAACTATCATTAAATTTATTCTGAATATATTGTCTTCTCCATTCTGATTCCAAACATAAATTAGGATCACACAGAGAATAACAAAATTTACTTTTGACTCAGAGGTCACCCATTTCTATAGCATTTGAAATGTTGATTGTGTTTTGTGCTCATCACCCAACCTCAAATCATTTTCTGTCACTATATATACTGCTTACAAAAATTAGGGGATATTCTATAGATTTATATTCATTTTGAAATAGCCCCTAATTTTTGTGAGCAGTATATTTGTCCCTCTTTACCCCCTGCCCCCCCTCCTCGCCCTGGTAACCACTACACTATTATCTATGTCTATGAGTCTCAGTTTTATATCCTACCTATGTGTGAAATCATATAGTTCTTAGCTTTTTCTGATTTACTTGTTTCACTCAGTATAATGTTCTCAAGGTCCATCCCTGTTGTCTTAAATGGCAATATGTCATTATTTCTTATGGTGGGTGGTATATATGTACTGCATCTTCTTTATCCAATCCTTTATCAAAGGGCATTTTGGTTGTCTCCATGTTTTGGCCACTGTGAATAATACTGTGATGAACATGGGAGTGTATGTGTCTTTATATACCAGTGTTTTTAAGTCTTTTGGGTAGATACTTAATAGATCCCAGCCATTATGGAAGAAAGTATGGTGGTTTCTCAAGGCATCACCATTTTAAAAAAACAAAAACCCGTATGTCTAATGTAGCAGGGTTGGGAAGCACCTAGTGTTCAAATATTTTGCTGTGCAGATTGTCATGGTGTTTTCTTCTGATTTCTTACATCTCTCTGTTTTGTTTAGTCTGCTGTTTCATTCATGGCATTTTACATTTATACCTTCTATTTCTCATTTTCTTCCTTGTCAGAAAAGCTTTCAATTTATTATTAATTGTTTTTGGTTTTGTTTATGCTATAATTTAGCTGTGCCCTACAAATGGCCTATGACAATATTTAGCTCTAAGTATTTTCTAATACTTGTTGCCATTTATTTTATGACCCAGGAGTTATTTTTTAAATGTATTTATCTGTTTACTTAATATCTGTTTATGTGGATGGTTCAGGCTATCATTTTCATTCAGTTATAGTGTTATGTTTATTATCAATAGTTTTATTGTTTTGTTTTAGCTTTTCCGTTCTTGCTTTCTATTGAAATTACCAAGTTTTATGTACTTATTTTTGTATATAAGTTATACATTCTATTTTGAATTTTAGTGGCTACCTGTAAATTTTTTACATACACACTTAGTTTAAAATTAAGCAACATCTCTGCAGAACATATATTATTTTCTAGTGCACATAAAATGCTTATCAGATACACCATATGCTTTCATCAAAATATCTGTCTTACAGAGTATATTCTCTGACCACAACTATCTTGAATTAGAAAACCATAGCAATGAGATGTTTAAAAAAATATCAAATATTTGAAGCTTAAATGACATACTTTAAAATAATCCATGGGTCAAAGAAGAAATTAAAAGGGAACAAAAACTATTTTACAATGAATGATAATAAAAATAAAACATATTGGAAGTAACTAAAGCAGTCATATAGATAAATATCTAAACATAAAATACCTGTAGTAAAAAAAAAAAGATTTGAAATCAATTAACTATGTTTTCAAATTAAGAAGAAAAAAACAAAAAAACAAGCAAATTAGACCTTCTGATAAAAGTACAGATTAGAGCAGAAATCAATGTGATAGAAAAAGAATGACTATTACCAAAGCCTACATTTGTTTCTTAGAAAATATAAATATTAACACATTCCTTCAAAACTGAATAATATAAAAAAATGGCAAAAACACAAATTCACCATATTAGAAATTCAAGAGTGAATATTATTGCAGAAATGATAGCTATTAATAGGGTAATAGGAGACTCTTATAAACAACCTCATGCAAATACATTCAATAACATAGAAGAAAATAATTAAAAATTTGAAAAGCATTATTTATCAAAACTGCCACAAGAAATAAAAATTTAAAAACTGAACAGCCTATATCTATTAAAAAACTTAACTTTATAATCAAAAGTTTTCACACAAAGAGAGCCAGCCCCAGATTGCTTCACTGGTGAATTCTATCAAAACACTTAAATAACAATGTAACCAACCTCACTTAGAAAATAAAAGAGGAGGGAATGCTTCCCAACTCAATTTATGAGGTCAAGATAGATAATTAAACAAAACCTGACAAATATATGACAAGAAAAGAAAATTAGAGGTCAATAAATCTTATAAATATTGGTAAAAAATGTCCTAAATATATTAGCAGATTTAATCCAGCAATACAGAAAAATATTTGCAAAGTGGGGCTTATCCCACAAATGTGAAGTTGATTCGTAGTAAAAACAAAACAAAACAAACAAAACCCTCAGAAAACTGTAACACAGAAAACTTTCCCAACCTGCTGAAAAGTATCTGTAAAACTCTGAAAATCACAGTAAATGATAACATATTAAAAATCTTCTTCCAAATTTGGGAATAAGGCAATGATGTCTGCTCTCATTACTTCTGCTACACATCATCGTGGAGGTCTTGGTCAGTGCAAAAGGACAAGAAAAATAAGAAATAGAAATAGAATTGAGAGAAGTAAATCTTTTTTCACAGCTGACATGACTGATCTCAAAAGTGTATCTCAGAGCGTTGTCTGGGGACTCCAAGCAGGTCACTGAGTCTCTTTCAGGGAGTCTATGAGCTAAAAGCTATTTTCATAATCATACTTTGATATTACTTGTATTTTCATTCGCATTGTCTCATGAGTGTACAGTGTAGTTTTCCAGAGGCGGGATGTGTGATACTGTAACAGAATACAGCAACAAGAACCCAGCCATCCTCTCTTAAGGCAAACACTGAAGAAATTTCCCAAAATGTGAAACAATTCTAATGTATTTTGTTTGGTTTGGAAGCAGATTATTTTTCATAAAAAATGTGTTATTTATGTTTATTACTGGTGGGGTGGTGGTTACACATATATGTATATATCAAACCTCTTCTAATAGTATACCTAAAATCTGTGCATATTATCATATCTAACTTTAAAAAGTTGATTTTTTAAAACTTGCCAAGATCATTTTTAAAAATAAGAATATATAACGGATCTCAGTTTATCATCTATATAAATGAATAACAAAGTTACAGTAGACTAATTTGACCTATGCAACAGATTAGAGAGCCCAGAAACCAACTTCTCATTACATTTCCTCATCAGTTCTCTTCGATATGGTTTGATGGTAGAGTAATTTTTAATCTCTAAAATTCAGTTCTATGGATTTGGAGGAAATTCTTCCTTTTTCTTTAGTTAATAAGGAAAGCTTCCCGATTAACCCAGAGATGAAGGTAGGAACAAAGGGGGAAAGGTCTTTTTTCTACCATTCTTATTGCCACAAGACTATACATTTGTTGTCTGATATCTAGTCTAGTTCCCCCATATTTAATTCAAAACAAACCTTTCTACCATCATGCAACATCCCAGAGAAGGGTTACAAATAGAAATAGAAAAGTCCAAAGTGAATTAAAATCTCAGGTTGTTGACAGGAGAGAAAAAAATAGCTCCTGCTAATAACCTGATTTGACATCTGATTTATGTGGTCCTAAAAGGACAGTCATAAAAAATGCGTAAGTGAAGGAATAACATCAAGTGATTTACAAAGGTTCTGGGAGTATAGGCGACGAGATGCAGTGAAAGGGAGAGTAATAAATCTGGCCAACGAAGCCATGCTTGATTCTTTCATCCTCCAAGGCCTGGGTACCCAGAGATTCTCACCCTGTAGCATGTTCTATTCAGCCTTTCATCAGTAAACACTCCCTGAGTCTCCTGGCCATGGGCAGCATTGGGCAAGCCAAAATGTCTTTACATGTGAGTGGTATGAATAGGTCCATAGAGAGAAAGCACAAGGTGTGACCCACAGTGGTGATGAACTAATTGCCTGATAAAACAAACAACTAAGCCTGACCAAGTGGTGGTGCAATGGATAAAGAATCGGACTGGGATGCAGAGGACCCAGGTTCAAGACCCCGAGGTCACCAGCTTTGAGTGCAGACCCATCTGGCTTGAGCAAAAGCTTGCCAGCTTGGACCCAAGGTCGCTGCCTTGAGCAAGGGGTTGCTCAGTCTGCTGAAGACCTGCGGTCAAGGCACATATGAGAAAGCAATCAATGAACAACTAAGGTGTCGCAACGAAAAACTGATGATTGATGCTTCTCATCTCTCTCCGTTTCTGTCTGTCTATCCCTGTCTATCCCTCTCTCTGACTCTCTCTCTGTCCCTGTAAAAACAAAAACAAACCAAAAAAAGAAACACAACTAAGTCAGAGGTATCATGCATTGCTGTATAAAAAGTGGAAACTAAAGAAATTTAATTTTAAGAAGAGAACATTCCAGGGAAAAGTGATTGCTATTTTCAAATATCTCCAAAGCTTCACTGAGAAAAGGAAGAAAGATAGGTCTCCAGAAGATATTGGACCAAGAAATAAAGAAAAGCAATTTCTATCCACCGATATTTATTGAGCCCTTTCTGTGTGCCAAACAGCATTCTAGTAGCTAAACATCCTGCAATGATGCAAAAGACTGACAAAATCTCACAGCCATTGGAAATGACATTTTAGTGGGAGGAAGAACTATTTTATGCCAAATAAACAATTAGACAAACAGATGCTATTTCAGATACAGGTAGGTGTTATAATTGTGCAGGGCAAGGCAATAGAGTGTGGGCAAGGGCAGGAAGGAGAGGGAAATTTTAATTAGGGAAGGTGATCAGAAGAATCTCTGTGAAAGGGGCATTTGAGGTGACATCTGAATAATGAGAAGAATCGTGTCTTGTGATAATATGCAGAAGAGATATCCAGGTAGCAAAAATGGTAAGTGAAAAGGTGCTAAGAGATGAGAACAAGTCTGGAATGTCTGTTTTCAAAGAAACAGAGAAAGCTACTGCAATTTAGTGAGTTAGGAGAATGGAGAGATGAGATTGGGACATAGGCAGAGACAAGGCTATGGAGCTGAAGGCCTTGGTGGACAGTCTGTATTTTATACTAGGGACAATGGGATCAACATAGGTTGAGCAGACCCTCTGGTCACAACCCCTTCACTTATATCTGGTTTCAGAGACAGCGGGATGGGCTGTTACCATGCATACTCTCAACAGCCCAACTTAAGAATGACTGGGAGGCAGTATACAATCAAACATTAAAAGTTATTATAAAGCTATGGTAGTTGAGGTAGTGTGGTATTTAGCCCTAAGATAGGTAAATAAATCAATGAAATAGAATAGAAAAGAAAAGAAATCAATGAAAGAGAATAGAAAATTCCAGAAACAAACCCCACACACATGACCACTTGATGTAAGAAAAGTGATATTGTAGTATAGTGTGAAAAAGAATTTCTGGATGAGATAGATTTAAAAGTAAAAGTAAATCATAAAGCTTCTAAAAAAATATAGGAGAATATTATCATGACCTTTGGTAGGAATGAAGTTATTTTAGTAGAACACACAAAGAACAAACTCTGAAGAAGAGTGATCCATTGGGATACTTTTAAGTTAAGGATTCATCAAAGAGACCACTAAAAGGGGAAAGGGTAAGCTACAGAGGAGGAGAAGATATTTAATATGTATCTGACAAAAGAACAGTATCCAGAATATCCAAAGAATTAGTACATATCAACAAGAAAAAGACCATCCAATAGAAAAATAGACAAATAGCTTTGAAGAGGCACTTCCAAAGAGGGTGGTGAGATGACATAAGACATTGTTACTCATTATAAAGGTATACATTAAGATTATAATGAGATACCACTACATACCTATCCATATGGCTAAAATTAGAGAAACATATCACATAAGAAGGGAGGAAGGCAAAGGTAAAAAAAAAAAAATAGATTGAAAAAAATCCCTCTTAATTTCAGTTCCTTCTACCAGCATTTCAGTTATTGAAGAAAGACTATAATAAGTAGAAATGTACAAAGACCTGGGAAGTTTAAGGAGATGGATGTGGCTGAAACAGAGAGTGAGGAAGAGAGGGTAATGGCTGGGGGAGGTGTGAGCAGGGCCTTGCAAGCAAGGGTTTTGAATTTTTACCCAAGAGAGAAAACTTTTAAAGAGTTTTGAGCAGAGGACAGGAGTGACACAATGTTTTAAACTCTTTTATTCCTATCTCTTTCAGTCTTCTTGATACTTGTTTGTTCAACCTTTAAAAATTATTTCTTCACTCATAACAAATGTGATTGGGCAGCCACCATGCCTCATGTACCCCAGCCCACAGGTAGCCCACAGCTGAGAGGGAGATAGGGCATGCTCACCTTGCCTTTATCACTTGAGCTCCTCAGGGCTCCACCATGGGCCGCCATAATTTCTCACTCTGCTCCTTCTCCCCATAGTTGCATTGAGGCTCATTGACTTCAGTTACCACCAACATGCTAAGGGTTAGCTGACCCATCTGGCCTGGTTTGTCCAGGACTGAGAGATTTCCCAGGATGTGAAACTTTCAGTGCTAAACTCAGACACAGCTCCAAGCAAAACAGTGAGTTGGTTACCCTAGGACTAAGGACTCCCAAACATGTATCATTTTATAAGCCTATGTGTTCATATGGCTACCAGATATCCCCACTAATGTTTTACAGCTATCTTAAGCACAACATGTTCAACCCTAAATTCATGACCTTTCCCAAACCCCTTTTCCTCCAATCTTGTTCTTGGTGCATGATGCTGCCAGCTGTGCTACTGTCAAAGCCAGAAACCTGCGAGCCACCCTTGGCAACTTTTTTCCTTTTTGTTCACTGCCACATTCAACCAAATCATTCCCATAAATATTCCTGACCAAGTAACAATGAACACAACAATTTATCTGCTTTGAAGAAGCTGACATTCCAGTTGAGGAAAACAGACAACATGCAAATAAATACAAAGGCATTCAATAGGCCAATGCTATGAAGGAAGATAAAACAGGGTAAGAGGCTAACACACTGGCAAGGGAGTGGAGGTTCTTACAAGATGGTCCAGGAGCAGGTCTGCTAGGCTGAGACTTTGAGTAGATCTTGGAGTAATGTAAAGGAGTAAGCCATGCAAAGATTTATGGGATTAGTCATTCTTGCAAAGAAAACAGCAAGTGCAAAAACCCTGGGTATGGTCGGAGAATGAGAAGGAGGTCAGTGTAGCAGACTAGAATTAGCAAAACAGAGAGTGGCCAGAGATATGAGAAATAACAAGGCAAAATCCTGTTTGGCCTTGTAAGCCATTGTTAGAACTTTGGTTTTCATTCAGTTTGAGTGAAATCGGAAATTGTTGGAGAGTTTGAGAGGAGTGACCTAATCTGATTTATGTCTTAATTGGGTCACTTTGTGAAGGGGATCAAAGGTAAATACAGGAGAAGGATCCAGGAGACAATTGCAATCACCCAGACAAGAAAGGGTGGGAACTTGGACTAAGGCAAAAGAAGAGGGGATAGTGAGGAGTGATTGGGTTGGACATATTTCAAAGGTACAGCAGTCAGACATTGTTAATGAACTTGCTGTTGGGTGGGTGAAAGTGAAAGATGTCTGCACCATTGCTTAACTAGATCTGCCTCTTACAGTTTTTACTGCTACAGGTTTGATTCAAGCCACTAGTACCTCTCATTGAAAACTCTGCAAAAGAGCAAATAACCTCCTGATCTGTCCATCTTCATCTCCTTGTCCCTTTCTGAATCGTTCTACACAGCACAGTGTGATTTTAACACAAAGGACTGATCACACCACATCTCTGTTCACTTCCCTTCAGTGATTTTGCCTTGCATTAAGTAAGAACTCCAATGAGGCCTTCAAGGCTCTGTGTCATCTGCCTTTACCCATTGCAGCAGACACATGTCATGCCATTTTCTTCTGTACAATGCACACCAATTACACTGCCTTTTTTCCCTATTCCAGCCATCTCAAGTTCTTGCATATGCTGTTTTCTCTGCCCAGAATTTATTATCCCTTCCCAAATAAAAGCACTCTAGGCCACTCAGTTCATTCCTGGGTCTTCATTTCATTGTTTCCCTGTCAGAGAAGCCTCTCTTGTGTCCCTTGCTCTTCTTCTGACTAGAACTCTGTTGATCTCTTTTGTCACTATGATCACTAGTAATTAATTGTGGAATCAGCTGGCAATGTCTGTTTTTCCCACCAGAGTGTAAAATCCATAAAAGCATCAACTTGTATATTTTGCATACTGCTGTATTTCTAAAATCTAGCACAGTACTTCATTTTATTTTATTTATTTATTTAGGTAAATGATTGAATACTTGAAAATTGTGGTTCATATATGAAGTCAACAGACCAATAATCTCAGTTATGCAAGGACTCACAAAGTATTTGACTCATGCATTCTTCCTGAAAAATTACTCCAAGATCTACTTCAGCCAGCTGAGAAAAAATGAATCAAAATTTAAAACTCATAAATAGTAAAGTCATGGTGTGGAAGAACTAGTAATGAGCAACTGAAAGCATTTAAGCACATAATTTATTCTAAATAACTGTGGTAAATATGGTTACAAAATGGAATGAAGGTGCTGTAAATAATTCTTGAAAGAGAAGATTCTTAATTTATAAAATTAGGAAAAACTAACTAGGTAAAATTATACCAATTAAAACTGGTGGGAGTAGGTAAGGTAAGGATGGGGAAATGTGTTATTCATCTTTGAAGAAGGTATATAATAACAGATGAATGTACTTTAGAGGCTCAGTATATTTTTTTGACAAATATAAAAGCAGTGACTTCTGGTTCTGGCTGTGACAGAATACCTGGTATTAGACCAATTCTGCCACAAATAATAACCATTAAAAACTGGGTAAATGACCAAAATAAATCCAGCCATTTGATGGCATAAGAGAACAACCAAGCAGATAGGACCCGAGAGTATTAGATTTCAGAGAGAAGGAAACACATTGAGGCTTCATATACATTATTGCTTTATCCCGGTGGGCATTTCTCAGTGTGGGCCAGAGATGCTGAGAAGAAAATGGAAGCCTAAAGTTTATGGCAGCCTGTAAATATACTTATGTACAAAAATTAGACTCCAAGGTTATCAAGGTAGCTAAGACTGAGGGGCCAAGATCCCAGTAGTAAAAGGAACCTCATAGAAGTAAGTTTAACATTCCCATCAAAGTGTATGCTGAATCTTAAGGTGCACATGCTTCCAAAATGAGACCAAACATAAGGGAACAAGGAGAAAGTAATCACTAAGAAACTAAAATGATAAGCAGAATTTCAGCTGTTTCATGGCCCTAAACACACAAAAATTAGAATTCAAACCTAGCAAGGAAACCTTAGACTTTCAGCTGAGATCCCTGAAGAATTACACTGAAACAATCCATAAAGAAATCAGTCCTTGCCTGACCAGGCAGTGGCGTAGTGGACAGAGCGTCGAACTGGGATGCGGAAGACCCAGGTTCGAGACCCCGAGGTCGTCAGCTTGAGCACAGGTCCATATGGCTTGAGCAAAAGCTCGCCAGCTTCGACCCAAGGTCGCTAGCTCCAGCAAGGGGTTGCTCAGTCTGCTGAAGGCCGGTGGTCAAGGCACATGTGAGAAAGCAATCAATGAAAAACTATGGTGTCACAACAGCAGTGATAAAACTAATGATTGATGCTTCTCAACTCTCTCCGTTCCTGTCTGTCTGTCCCTATCTATCCCTCTCTCTGACTCTCTCTCTGTACCTGTAAAAAAAAAAAAAAAAGAAAGAAAAAAAAAAGAAAGAAATCAGTCCTTATAATGCCTAAAATCCACCCTGGAATAATTTCAATCTGTGGTTGGATAAAAGTGCTTTACTCAGATCTGTCCAGACAGACAGTGGAGGAAGATAATACATCCAAAGCCTCTACCATTTTTTATTTTTATGTCTAATGTCAGTTCTAAACTAAATTGCATTTCAGGAATCAGGACTAAATAACTAAAAATAAAGAAAAAAGGCAATAGAGACACATCTATCGATGATCTAGTTATAACATGGACTTTAAAGAAATCAGATATGACTTATATGTTCAAGAATATAGATGAAAAGGTGAAAAAATTGACTTGGAATGCATAAAAATCATTAAATAAAAATTTGGGAGCTGAAATATACAGCAAATGAAATTAACTCAATGGATGGTTTTGCAACATATTAACTATTAACTAGAAGCAAAAAAGAGGAATCATAAATTAGATGCCAGAGCTGTAGAATATGTAGAGTGAAGCACAGAGAGGAAAAGGAGATGGAAGTGGAAATTAATGACATAGTACAAGAGATATATGGGCAGCTTGAAAAAGACGTAGTTTAAAGGAATTTATAGTTTTAGAAGAAGAGGATATAGAATTTGAAAGAAGCAATATTTGAAGTAATACTAGATGAGAATTTTCCAAAACTGAAGAAAGCTATCAATCCACAGATTCAAGAGACTCTATGACTCACAATTAGGACACATTTTAAAACACACATGCACACACTGAGGCACTTGAGTAAACATGCACACTGCCTTCTCATCAAAAACAAAGCATGCCAGAAAAAAGAAACAACATTTTTCAAAATTGTTTTATTGATTGATTTTAAGGGAGAAGTAAGAAGGGAGAGAAAGAAAGAGAAACATCAATTTGTTGTTCCACTTATTTATGCATCTTTGGTTGATTCTTTTATGTTCCCTGACCAAGATCAAACTCAAAACTTTGGCATATCAAGGTGATGGTCCAATGAACAGAGCTACCCAGCTAGGGCTGAGAAAGAACACCCTTAAGGTGCTGGGGGAAAAAACGGTCAACCTAGAATTCTATATCCAGACAAAATATCTTTCAAAAATAAGCACAAAATGAAAACATTTTCCAATCTAATAATCAGCAGCAGCAGACCTGTACTACAAGGAACAGTAAAAAAAAATTTTGAGTGAAGAAAAAGGACACCAGATAGAAAATCAAACTTACACGAAGGAATGAGGAGTGCTGGAAATGGTATACATAGGTAATATAAGACCTTTATTTCATTTAATTTCTTTAAGAGATAACTGATTGTTTAAAGCAAAACATTATATATTGTAGGATAATGACATGTAGAAATAAAATGTAAACAACAACAGGCTAAAAGATGGGGTAAATTAAAGAATTGTAAGATTAAATAATAAGTGATATATATTCACTCATGGTAAATTATAATAAATTAAGAAACATTACAATCTTTGTTGCTACCACTAAAAATTATAATAAAACAAAGAGTAATAACTATAAAAACATAATAGATACACTAAATTTTTTTAATCCTCAATTAGTTCAAAAAAGTATGGCAGAAAATAATAGAAACTGGTCAAAAAACAGATGTGATAAATAGAAAAAAGCATATGACAGATTTAAATGCAATGATATTAATAATTATATCAAATATAAGTGACATTAACACCCTGATTAAAAGGTAGAGATAAAAAGGAACATTTTATAAGGATAAAAGTACCAATCCATCAAGAAATCATAACAGCCTGACCAGGGGGTGGCACATTGGATAGAGCCTCGATCTGGGATGCTGAGAACACAGTTTCTTAACCCCGAGGTCACTGGTTTGAGCGTGGGCTCATCAGGCTTGAGCATGTAGTTGCTGGCTTGAGCCCAAAGGTTATTGATCTGACACCCAAGGTCACTGGCTTGAGTACAAAGTTGCTGGCTTGATCAAGGGGTCACTGGCTCAGTTGGAGCCCCCTGGTCAAAGCATGTATAAGAAGCAACCAGTGAACAACTAAAGTAATGCACCATGAGTTAAAATTTCTCATTTCTGCCTGACCAGGTGGTGGCGCAGTGGATAGAGCATTGGACTGGGATGCGGAAGACCGAGGTTCGAGACCCCGGTCACCAGCTTGAGCGTGGGCCCATCTGGCTTGAGCAAAGGCTCACCAGCTTGGACCCAAAGTCGCTGGCTCCAGCAATGGGTTACTCAGTCCGCTGAAGGCCTGCGGTCAAGGCACATATGAGAAAGCAATCAATGAACAACTAAGGTGTTGTAACAGCAACGAAAAACTAATGATTGATGCTTTTCACCTCTCTCCGTTCCGGTCTGTCTGTCCCTATCTATCCCTCTCTCTGACTCTCTCTCTGTCCCTGTAAAAAATAAAAATTCTCATTCTTCCCCCTTCTTGTCTGTCTCTGTCTCTCTCTCTCTCTTTCTTGCTAAAAATAAATAAATAAATAATAATAATTTATAAAACAATAACAATCCTAGATGAGCATGCATGTAATAACAGCTACAAAATTCATAAAATAAAATCTAGTAAAACTTAAAGGAGAAATAAAAAATCCACAATCACTGTTGGAAACTTGAACATTCCTCCAACAGTCAATAACTGAATAAGTAGATGAAAAAAATTACAGTAAAAATATAGATTTTAAAAACACTATTAATCAAAGTAGCTTAATTAAAATTTACATGACACTATGCTCAACAGCTGTGGAAGATATATTTTTTCAAGTGCACATGATATAGTCACAAAGGTAAACCACATACCAGATCATCAATAAAATGTAATATATATATGAAATATATATTTCTAAAACAGGCAAACATTCTCTCTGTAATTATGAAAATAATTTGTACATTGATAGGGATATAGACTATATATGTATATTAGTTTGTTAAAACTCAATAAAAGGCATTTTACCTATATGATTTATACTTCAAAAAAAAAAAGAGAAAAAAAAGCTGTAGCCACAGTAGACAAAGGAGTTTTGAGGCAATTATACTTTATATATATATATATACACACACACACACACACACACACACATATATATATATATATATATAATTCATAATGGCAAATGGCAAATTTCCCCTTGAGGATATAAAAATTCTAAGTCTATAGGTACCTAATATCATAGCTCAAAACTTAGAAATGAAGGCCCTGGCTCTCAGTGGTAGAGTTTTGGTCCAGTGTGTAGATGTCCCGGTTCAATTTGCAGTCAGGCCACACAGGAGAAACAACCATCAGCTTCTCCACAGCCCTCTCCCCTCCATCCTCTATCTCTCTCTTTGCCTCCCACAGCCATAGATCAGTTGAAGCAAGTTTGCCCCAGGAACTGAGGATGACTCCATGGCCTCCCCTCCAGTGCTAAAATAGCTCAGTTGGTTACCAAGCAATGGAGCAAGGCTTTCAGATGGGCTAAGCATCCTGGGTAGGGGGCTTGCTGGGTGGATCCCAGTCAGGGAGCATGTGGGAGTCTGTCTCTCTGCCTCCCTGCTTTTCACTTAAGAAAAATTAAAAGAAAAGAAACTTACAAGAGAAAAAATACTGATGTGATTCTTTTAATCAAATAAAGAATGCCTATTAAAAATTTGTAACAATTAGCCTCAGAAAGAGTACGGAGAAATAAAATCAATGAAAAAAGATAATATTAAAATTATATTATCAAAAAATATAATAATTGAAATTAAGAACTCAATAGAGTTTAACAGTAAGATTAGTTAGTCATCATTGTGTTGGAGAAATAAAATTATAAACTAGAAGAGAACTTTGAACAGTTTGTTGTTAAGAACTAAGTTCAAAAGGTAACATTTAGTAACCTTAAGAAAGAACATACACCTTTAAAACTATGATAGAGAATAAATAGTAAAAGAGAAGGTGATCTAAAAGAAATAGTAAGGAATGATCAAATATAATAATCAGAACAGAACAAGAACAAATAAACATATTAATTATGACAGAAAATATAAATAATTTAAGCTTTCCAATTAAAAACAGATGTTTTCCTTAGCAATATTTAAAATGCAAAAATATTAAAAACACACATGTCCAACCACAGGGAAAGGCTCAATGGTGATGTGTCAATCCCTCAATAGAATATTATGCCATAATTAAAATGTGTGTTAACAAACACTCTTTAATAATACGAGAGATGTAGATGTTAAACTATTAGCAAAAAAAAAGGATTTTTAATTCTTATACAGTATTATGACATTAATTTGATTTTAATAAAGTAAAATAAAAATACCAATCATAGATCTATCGATAACAGTAGTTATCTATAGGCAAGAGAGTTATTTTTTTTGTTCTGCTTGTTTATCCCTCCAATACACAAGATTCCCTCAGTAGGACTGTGTTGCTTTTATTTATTTATTGTTTTTTATTACACAAACTATAATGAATATAAATGATGTAAAAGATATAGATACTGATAAAATAAGTTCCCATTTATATTCTGACCTGCCCTCTTCCTATTCCCATCCTAGTCCCTCTAAAGGAGTAACCACAGTTATTTTTCCTACTTTCTTCCAGATTGTTTTTATTCATTACTTTGATAATCAGGAGCAGTTATTAACAAATATGGAAACAAAATCTTTTCAGTGCTATAAAACAGGGTTCAGTGACTACTTATCTGGGATACACCCATATGGAGGGTTTGCGTTAGGTGAACCCTACTTTTCTAGTGTAAGTTATACTGTGTAAGTCTATGAAGAATCCTCTGAGAGGGAGAGAACTGGAGTATGGCTTAATCAAGGCTGTACGGATAAAATTAGAATTGGTCTGCCTCCAGGAAGTTAGGTGAGGTGTGGACAGGAGGAGGACAGGATCAGAGAGCCTTCTCAGTTGGATGTGAGCAAAATTGTGACACTGGGGAAACCATGGTGGAGAGAAATTAAACTGGAGGAAAAAATATGAAGTAAGAAATAAGAGAGACATGGCGACATCAAAATAGGGTTCAAAGGGCCTTGAATGTCTGACTTAAATGGTTGGCATGTGTCCTGGTGCTTCTTCAGAAATTCTCTGGTCTTATCAAGTCAGCCACAATGAGTCCTGTCTGAGGTTTACTCTTCTGGTTTATAAAATGGGGATATGAGTCCTGTGAGAATTAAGTTACATAAAGAATGTGAAAACACTTGGCTGTGTGAGATGGTAATCTCAATAGATGGTTGAACAGAAGGAGACACAGCAATGGAGCCCCAGGAAGTTGCCCCCACAGTTTTCCTATTGATATTCCTAGAAATCATGAAAGCCTTCAGCTAGCTTCCCAGGGCCAGAAAAACCTTAGTCCATGCTGGCACTCACATCTTTGGGAAGTAACAAACTTAATCTTCAGGAACCCCGGGCAGACATTGTCCCTACATCCCTAGAGAACTTCATCAATGGTTGGTGTAGTATCTTTGAAAACACAATTGCCATATACATAATCTTTCCTTACAAAATAAATAAATAAATAAATAACATAACACAACACAACATAACATTAGCTACTATACATGGGTATGTAACTCATCTCTTTTAATTAGATGCTAATTAATGACTCACTAGCTTTAATCATATCAATCTGGTAATACTATTTATGCCCCACAGAATAATGAACTACTTTATAAGAAATGAGTGTGGCACATGTTGACATAGGAATGCATCCAGCCATAATTTGCTCTGGGTAAATATCCCACCCAGACTTGGATTCTGAACAATTTGCAAGGCAATGCTCATGTGATACACGTAGAAGAGAGGCTGAGACTTTTATCTGGAGAGCAAAACAACAGAATGAGAGGCAGAGAAATACCACAGGGAATTTTTCCCTGGGAAAGGGCCACTCTTCTGGTAAGTTTTGCCCTAGAGAGGAATTATAAACCTCTGTATAAGGGAGTCCAATAAAGTGTTTTTCTACTTAACACCTGAAAAAACTGCTTTCTGAACAAAGAGCCATGGAGCCATCCTCAGTTCCTGTGGCAGGCAGGTGGCATGATTCTGCTAAGATGTGGCACCAAGTCCTGCTGGGTCCAGCTCAGCTTGCAGGGTAAGAAAGAGAGTAAGACAAGATGGAACCAATGTGGGCATAAATAAGAAAATTCTGCAGTTGTTCCTCAGTGAGGAGGAGTGGCCAGCAGCCAAATATTCCATGTTCTAAAATACATGGCGATAATGGGCATATCTCAGAGAGGTTTTAAGAGCCAGTAGTGTCCAAATCAGCTCTTGGTGAGGAGTGGAATAAAGGCGGTAAAGAAGCAGCCAAAAATCAGGTGTCTGATGACACTGGAAGTTCATGTATGTAGAACCTCAAAGGTCTGAGAAAATAGGCCCCTCCAGTGTCTGGAAGGATACAGAACTGTGTTCCAAACCCAGGTGGA
Source organism: Rhynchonycteris naso (assembly GCA_037038555.1). Classification (NCBI taxonomy): domain Eukaryota; kingdom Metazoa; phylum Chordata; class Mammalia; order Chiroptera; family Emballonuridae; genus Rhynchonycteris; species Rhynchonycteris naso. The sequence continues at coordinate 332,538,203 of CM072995.1, read as the reverse complement.
ATGAATTTGTAATAACTGTCCAGCGTAGTAATAGTGATTAGTTAATGAGGGCTTATTCTATGCTGTGAAATTTACAAATACTATCACAGGGTGCATACTGACGCAGGTATTCCGCCTCCCATTTAACAGATAAGGAAAAGGAGGCCCACAGCAAATCACTACTCGGTGCTACATTGATAGAAAGTGGCAGAGCTGAGGTTCAAACTTAGCACTCTAACTCACAAACCCTGTGTCTGAGCATCAAACTCTACCCACTCCTCCATCCCTCTTCCACCTCTGCATTCCTGCTCCGCTCCCCCTCCCCATCACCTGGGAGCTATAAGCTGTGTCAGATTGCCAGGGTCCCAGCAAAGCTAGCTGGTTAATAAAAATCATTAGCAGGAAATTGAGGTAGATGTCCACTCTTACAGCCTGGGATAAATAACAAGAGGAAGGTGGTAATTTGGTGAGAATCCAGGATTCCCTCAAGTCTAATTCTAGCCCCATTTTCTCCACAGGAGGATAATGCATTTCTTGTCCAGATCAGGAATGCTTCAAGACTTGGATGATGGGTTGAAAAATAAAGTCCTTATAATAAATGGCCGCCTAAACCCTCCATGACCTGGCCCTGGTATCTTTCTGATGCCACCTCCTTCTGCACTCCCTCTCAGCCAGGATAGTCGTTTTTTTTGATGTGCTGGTAAATCAAGCACATGGCTACTCCAGGGTCTTTGCACTGGCTGTTTCTTCAGCCTGGAACTCCTTCCTCCTGATTCTGTATGTTTTTTTCCCCAACTAATTTACCCCAGGCACCTAGATATTATCTGGTACATAGTAGATATAATATACATTGAGTGGTCTTGATTTACCAGTGTCCTCCCTGTTGAGCCAGTTTTTCTGCCATACTTTCTGCTAGTTTCAGCTGTTTCCCTGCCAGCCCTTCCACTGCCCTCTTCCCCAGCTCGATCCCACGTTTTGCTTCCAGCATGTCATGTGGCCAGCACATAAGAACTTGGTACTTCAACTCCTTAGTATAAATAAGCATGGATAGTGCTTTATACATATCAGTTGGTGTGATAGGATGATATGACAGGTTCTGTAGCAGAGGTATGTGTCAGTGCTAATAGAGTCAAGAAGCTAGATAGGAATTTGGGAGAGCTCAGTGAGGAGAGGCTATTTAAACTCGATCCTGAAGGATAGGCAAGGATTCACCACACTGACATGAAACTGGGTGATTCAGGTGCAGAAACTGCTTGTATAAGCACATTATGGCCAATGTGTCTCCCCACCCCCTTCCAATACATAGTTACCCTTTTTAAATAACAAGGACATTTTTTGGGGGGAGCAAGTACCACTCCTCCACTCTCATCCACAGGCCAAGGGTTAAGTCTACTTTACCATCAACTCCAAGAGTGAATGTGGGGATGTGACCCAGCCTAGCGAAGCCAACATTACATGCATCTGCCTGCACTGATTGGTTCATGGATGAGCAATGACCTAATTTTCGTCAAGGAGAGACAGGTCCCAGAATGTTGTTCAAAAACATACTCATGGCTTTTTGGGGCTGCTGGATATGGAGTAGGAAGGATGGGAACAAGGAGTATGGCCATCTTTGCCACCAGAGGAAATCACCAAGAATGTTTGCAAATGAACTCAACACCAAATACCAGAGAGGAAAACCAGTTCTGGTGAAAATGCCCCAGCCAGATTTGCCCCTGAATTTTTTGGGAGGTGGGGTGATAATGGATGGAGGAGCAATGCATTCTTACTTTCCCTGAATGCTCTTAAGTTGAATTTTTTGTTTGTGACCCAAAAGGTCCTGATATAGGGATGGAAACAGAAAAAAAGAGCATAGTGTATTTAAATAGTACCAAACGCTGACTGATAGCCACAGATGCCATCTGCCTTGCTTTGCAGAGGAGAAGCCTGAAGCCTGGAGGAAAGAGGTTCCTAGGAGTTTCACAGATAGAGAAGGACAGAGTCTGGAGGAGGGGGAGCAGAGCAGCAAAGAGCCAGCCCTCGCGGGGGGAGGCAGGAAGGGACAGGCAGTTCACTGTTCTCATGTGGCTTGTAGGCAAAAGGATTTGAAAACACAGAGCCACGCTGAGTAGTATGACCCAGACATCACCTGCTTTCTCATAAGAGGGTTCCATGACCATTCATTCGGTCAGTCCAGGGCCAGTAGTGGCCTCGTGGCCAATGCTAACATGACATTTACGATACAACTCACCAGGTCTCCCCAAGCTTTCAAACTGGCTTTGTGGAACCAGGACATAAAATTACAGACCTTTGCTTTATGAAACTGTTTTTTAAATTAGAAAGACCCTCACATAAATCCTGCACCAATGCTTTCAATAATATACATTTTTAAAACTGCAAATGGCGAACCAGGATAGCTCTCAGAACTCGATGCTTTCTGTTCGATAGATGGATAGACAAGTGACTTATGCAGATGCGGTATATACATTCCGCACAATTTGACCATGGTTAAAGGGTATTTATATTCTGATGCAGATAAAATTGAATGTGTCAACACTAATGCATTTTTCGAGGAGAATCACTACTTTCACCATAATTTCCATGGAAAATTTGTGTGCACACGCAGTAATAGACACATTTATAACATCAAAAGGATTCAATTTTCTTTTCAATCATACCACAGTATGAATCGCTTTTCCTATTGAATTTAACAATGAAGCACATTACCAGAGTCTAAAGGATGAGACACTTCGTCTTGCTCTTATGAAAGTATGTCAAACAATGGGTAATACATCACACAATGTCTCGGGTTAACTGAGCCTTTACACAGGCTGGCTGCTAATTTGCTTGGGCCAGCAGAATGTCACTTTTATTTAATTTTGCCAATAAGATCAGCAGGGATCCAAACTCTGTTTAACTCCCAGTTATTAAAAGAGGTTTTTCTTGTTACATGAAGAATTCATTAATTCATGGCTCTCCGAATTCAGAGTTTGAGGTCTTTGCAGTGGGCGGTGGGAGGTTCTTTATCTCTGCCATGAAGAAAGCAGTTTCATCCCGTACACAACAAGCTTCTGTGCAGACTGCTTAAGCTGCAGAAGAGACAAAGTCTGTCAAGGCCATGAGAAGAATTTGATGTGTTAATTACAAACTGTTCCTAGATAGTTACCAGAGCAGATCACCCAAAGAACTCCAGCAGGGAGAACTTTGTTATCCTACCATCATTCATTCAGTCATTTGGTTATTCATTCAGTCATTTAATCATCCATCCATTCACAATCCCTCCATCCATTCATTTACTCAGAATTTATTAAGGTCTTTCTATTTGTCACAGTTTGAGTTTAGAGCTTGGGCTACAGAATAAAACACACATTCTCGTTAAAAAGGCTCTCACAGTGTAGTGAGGAAAGCAAGCAGTTCGTGCTGGATATCCATTCATTTGTGCTCCACCTCACATCCCTGAGATGTACTGTCTGTGCCTCTTGACCCCACTCTATGCTCTAGGAGGCTGATGACCCAGAGTTTTCTTGCCTCCTGGCTGCTGATTGGGTTTGGTCAACAAGAGGTACTGGGAAATCAGAGGGTGGACAGGCAATAAAATCAGGATATTTATTCCCAACTCCCTCCAAACAGAGATTCCAAGGGTTGGCTGATCTTATCAGACATCAAACTCCTACCAGTCACTACTCCCTTCTCTTGCCCCTTCAGACCCGGGGTGGTAATAGTTCCCTGCCATTAGCTTTGAGGTACTGCACTAGTCCCTATTGGTTTTTCCCCAAGTCCTCCTCACATCTTTGTAGATGCTTACTTGTTGTTAGACTCTCTTCAAATTACCCACTCTGAGTGTATCATCTTTTTCCTGACTGATATACCCAGGTGATCCAATCATCATATGCAGAAATAGTACGAGTTGTGATGAGAGCTGTGTGTGAGCCAGAAGGCAGGGGAGCCCAAGGGAGAAAGGAGCAGAGGTTACAGAATTTGTTTTCTAGGGGTTATTCCTATTCTGGTCTGCATTCTAAATAATCAAATTGCATTTGCTTAAAAATATCAATCTTTTCAACCTTCCACAAATTTCAACTGCTTTTTTGTAGTCCATCCAGGAAGTTGAGGTCTCTTTTGTATAAAGTTTATCTGTTCCTAAAGTTAAAAATGGTAACACTCAAATGGGTGTTGAGATTTGGAAGTATGGCTGAGGAATGAATACAGCTCAGGTTTTGTTCTGTCTCAGGTGGCCTAGCTTATGTGAAACCCTCAGTTTTGCTGACTAGAGGGGAAATAGTTGTCTAGGGGTTTTTTGCTTGAAGAGATGACCAGGGTCTGTGTGGGTCTGATAGTTTATCTTCTCTCACAGTCCTCTGGGCTCTTTAGCATTTGCATGAAGACGATCAATGGCCCAACTCTGTCACATTTAAAGAATCATGAATTTCTGTCAGGTGGCCAAGGGCCAATTCCTGAAAATGTGTTTTAAATTCTTCAGGCTTATTTCACATTATTTTTTGTTGTACAAATCATGCAAATGTGAAGGGTTACTTTTCATGGGAACGAGTAGTTAAAACCTTTATGTAAGGCCACTGGCTGCCACCATGGCCATGCAGGTTCTCACTGGATTCGGGCAGACAGTAAAGAAATAGTGTAGCCAAAATATGGTGGGCCATTCCGTTTATTAAAGTCTCATACCAGCGATGAGCAAACAGGCAAGAAAGACCACTTCTTTTTCACTCAGAGCTCCCAAAGCCCTGACACATTGTTTGATTCCACAACCCCCAAAATCTTCTTCAGTTCCTTCTGAAATAAAAGGCCCCCATCAGCATCAGTGGAGCTCCCCAAACCCCTCAGCTCTGGTTCCACATCTGCACTCCTTCTTCTCCTCCTGCAAAACCCAGGCTAGGGAAAAAAATCCCTCCTCTGGCCAACTTTAGCAATACAATGGCCCCTGCCAAGCAGGATGGTACAGTGGTCCCTCTCTATCATGGGGGTTAGGTTCCAGAACCTCCACTCCTGGGATAGGCAAAAATCTGCAAAGTAGCAACCTTATATTTGTTTTATTATTTATATATATACTAAGGCTTTATAAACCCTCCCCACACTCTTTTCTTTTTAATTTCTTTTATTTTATTCATTTTAGAGAGGAGACACACAGAGAGAGAAAGAGAGAAAGAGGGGAGGAGCTGGAAGCATCAACTCCCATATGTGCCTTGACCAGACCAGTGCAGGTTTTGAACTGGTGACCTAAGTGTTCCCAGGTTGACACTTTATCCACTGTGCCACCACAGGTCAGGCTACCCTCCCCACATGTTATAAACCTTTCCCACACTGTTATTAACCTTTTCCATACTCTTTTAAACACTTTCTATGTGTTTTCCATACATGCGAGTCTTTGTCTACTCATCTGCTGTATGCTATGTATTTTATTTAGAGTTAATATTCTTTTAATATGTTTCAATTAATATTTTTTATATTTTTTATTGTTTTCAATTTTTTAGGCTAGAAAATGCTTATCTTACTGCAAAAAATAATTGAAATAATAAATATATAAATATACCTATATACCGCAAAATCCCACGATATAGTGAAAAATGTGTTCATACAAAATTAGACATATACAATTTAAAAATCCACGATACAGAGAGAGCGCGAAGAGTGAATTGCGATATGGCAAGGGACTATTGTAATCCACAATTTGTAATCTGCTGCGCTGAAGGCAAGCACTGCAGCCTTTCACAGACTCCATACACATGGCATTGCACAGGCCAATGCAAAATATAAGCAAGCAAACCTGAAAAACACATTTTATAAACCTATTTGCCCAACATTCTAATAGCAAATGTTTTCAGTTAGTTGACTGTTAAAAAATAAATAAGATTAAAGATTTCTATGCACATACATTAGATCAACTTGACCAGAGATAAAAGTACTCCAGATGCACTGCTGTTGTACTGATATAACCACGATTAAACATAACCTGGGGAATGAAAGGTTTGAGGGTTAGGCGCCCCTGCCCTGTGGTGGAATTCTGAGACCATGATAAGCCATTTAAGAAGGTAATTTCAACAGCTAGATAGGAAAGTTTGTATATGATTTGAAGATGTGCCTCTTTTGACACAGAAAAAAAATTTTAGTAGTCATTTAAAAACAGCCATTCAGAGGAGAAATAATTTTACATAAACCTAAAAGCCAACATGAATATTTATCTTTTGATTCTCATGGACCTTGCATCCAGTGGTTGTCCTTTGTTTTGTGCATGTCTGGGTCTCACTTCTCTCAAGATGTGGCTGCAGCACCAGAATGGGGCAGAACAAACTATGAAAGTCTCTGAACGCTTTGCAAAGGCTTCTACAGTTGACATCCCACCACTGTCCCCCGCTCCGCTCACACCAGTCTGCCCTGCTCATCACGTTCCAGCCTCCTTGGCTTCTATCCCCTCTATGAATAAGACAGAGACCTCGTGAATCAGGGCGTTTGTATGTACTATTTCCTTTTTCTTTAATATTCTTCTTCCTTCTTTCTTTGGCCAACTTCTGCCTATTCCTCAGTTCTTAATTTAAAATGTCACCTTCTCAGGGAAGTTTCCTTAAGTAACATCCGTCCCTGCCATTGCAACTCTCATTAGGCCAAGTTTTCTAGTTTACATTCCCAAAGACTCTGCCTCTGTCTTTCTTACCATTGTATAGGAAAAACTGGGAGTGTGCTGATGTGTTTGATGCCCATGTTCCTCCTTTGATTATAAACCGTTTCTGGAGTTACATCTCTTTTGTTTGTCCAACTTCAATACCTAGCATGATGTCTGCTACTCAATAAATTTTCGTTATGTCGGTGAATAGATGAAAGCATCTTTCTTACCCTCAGATTCTTACAGCTACCCCTTATTCTTAGCTTAGAACTGGAACTCCACCCCAGATGCTTGATAGGCTGGGTGGGTATAAGAAGTCTGTTTTACCTGAAATGAGGAAGGGTTTGTCTTCCACAGCTCAACTCTACACAGCTTTACAGAGCACCTAGATCTCATCCAAAGTCAAGCCTGACTCACATGTGGGAGGATCTCAGAAACCTCTCTTCAGATGGATATACTCCTCCATTTCCCCACCAAAGTCCTAGGTCCATTTCACTCAATCATTCACCATTAAATATCTGAAAGCAGATTTGAAAAATATGAGTATTTCAGGTTCATTTGGGTGGAAATAAAAACTTAATGAGGAACAAAATTATTTTATTTTGTTACTTAATCAGCAAAGTTCAACTTGCTCTTTCACCAAGGGTCTGTCTTCTAGCACATGAGCTTGAAGAAATGGGACAAGAGGGCAGCAGGAAGAACATGGTACTGAGAGCAAGTGTGTACAATGACTGAATCAAGTGCACACATTTCTGTCCACGCATGGGTGCACACTCAGGGTGAAGGTCTGAGGGGATGTCGTTCTGCACATTTCACAGTTGAGGGAGGACAGCTTTCTCACATTTAGTTACAAATATTCTGGAGATGCCCAGAGGTTTTCTGTGGATGAAGGGAAGGTTGATGGCCATGACAGAGTTAACCAGGGAACAACAATTAGGCTGACAAACTTCTCAGCGCACAGAGCTGGATCTTAGAGCTCACTGGAGGGACAGAGTACTTAATCCCAGAGTCAATGTGGGAGGCAAAGCTTGAAAAGTAGGAGTAAAAATTCCTGAGGCAAGTAAACTCAACCCCAGATTTTAGTAATAAAGAAATCTATGGGGTCCTGGCCAGTTGGCCCAGTGGTAGAGTGTCAGCCCAGTGTGTGGATGTCCTGGGTTCAATTCCAGATCAGGGAACATAGGAGAAGCACCCATCTGGTTCTCCACCCCACCCCTTGCTTCTTTCTCTTATCCTCCTGCAGCCATGGCTCAATTAATGCAAGTTAGCCCTCAGTGCTGAGGATGGTTCCATGGTCTCTGCCTCAGGCGCTAAGAAGAGCTCAGTTGCTGAGCAGTGGAGCAATGCCCCAGATGAGCAGAGCATAGTCCCCTAATGGGCTTGCTGGTTGAATCCCAGTTCGGGCATATATATATATATATATATATATATATATATATATATATATATATATATATATATATATATAAATTGTGGAATGTCTGCTTATAGGGGAGGAGGAAGAGTGTGGCATGGAGAAAGTAGTGAACTATGGAGATAAAATTGAAATAAATATGCACAAACAAGAGAGCAAAAGCCACCACACAAGGAAACAAAGAGCCTCTTAAAGTGTCCTGACATTCTTCATACTGTATTTGAAATTTGGAGAACTCAAGGAAACCCATGAATGGGGGATGGGGGTGTGGAGGTAACAAAAGCTTGAAAGTATGTATGCATGTAAATATGTGTGTGCATCTCTGAATACATTTAAGCTTACCTTGCAGGTTCACAGGCATATATATTTGTGTGTAGTGAAGACAAATGCATGTGTTGACACACAAATATGTTGTGTTTCTTCTATATGAGCACATATGTTAAAGGAAGGACATGACATCAAAGCTTAGGGTATATTACAGGATTTCTTATATTTTAGTGGTCATGGCTAATTACAGTGTCAGCCACCACATGCTGTTTTCTGAGTTGTAACAAGCATTTTATGTCCATTTTCTCATTTAATCCACTAAGTCCCATGAGGTTCAAATTAGTTTCTCTGTTTTGAAGATAAATTCTCTGAGGCTTACTAAGGCAGTTGTTCTCAAAGTGTGAGCCAGGGTGCACTGGTGTACCCTAGAAGATTTCCAGGTGTGCCCTATGGTATTCCAGAGATATATGTGCCTGTTGGGGACTAAAAAAACCAACGGGGTTTTTGGAGTTTAGATTTTGGGGGGGGGCAGAGGTGTGGGGAATTGGCTTTAAGCTGACAGTCTGCCCAACCCCCCACATCGTTTGCCTGATTAGGTTACAAAAGTCTGTCAAGCTGTGGTGCTAGATTGTTTATCCTACCTCCCATGTTCCCCAGAAAAAATGGAGGCAAGTTTCTTCTATCCTTTGTTTGGTGTGAAGTTAAGATGATATGTATGGTGGGGGTTTTCTGCACTTGGTAAAATTCTTGGGTTGCCTTGGAAATGTGATCAGAGACCATTGATTTACTAATGGCCTCACTTTGCCCTATAAATAAAGCAAGATGTGGTTTTTGGGCGCACTTGTTCTTGCCAGCAGCAATTATAGGGCCCTCCTGACCCCGTATTTTCTTAATTCTACAAATTTTCTTAATTCTGTACTATTCCCATTTGGGACCTGGAATTACTATCTGTGCTGATTTGCAACATGTGCCCAGATATAAAAATAAATATAGTTACTCTATTATACCATTTCATTACAGAAATACTACTCTTTTTGCTAACACATCATTATTATATTTATTATATCATTTTTAGAAAAATACACCCAAATAAAATGGATAGATTTCTCAAAAAGAAGCATGATATTGAAGCATCCGATTCTGGAAGTGAGCAAAAAGTTAAGTGTAAAGAAAATAGGACTTGAAGGCTGCCAGGCAGAATTTAATTTATAGCATTTTTCATCACTTAACACTGAACAATATGATTGGTTTAGGAACCCATTCATGGAAGCTTCAAGTGATTGTGGTTTAACATTAACAGAAGAAGAACTGGCAGCTACATCCACTGATAGTGGATTGATGATTAAACATAAGGAATTCTCTCTTGAAGCCTTTTGGATTTCTATAAAAGAATATGTGGAAATATTTAAAAATTTTTTGAACAGTTTACTACAATTTTCAACATCCTATTTATGTAAATTAGGATTTTTCTACCCTTAACACAATTAAGAGTAAAAAGAGAAATTCTTCAATGTATTGACAAGGAAATGAGAGCTTGCCTTTCAAATATATGCCCAAACATTGAAGAAATCGCTAGGACACGTCAGGCTCATGTTTTTCATAAACACAAGAATGAAAAAACTTAACACATTCGTGCTGGGACCTGCTGAATTTACTAAATCTTACTAAGAATGTATCTATATGTAAAAAGATAACTCTTTTTGTCTTTTTTTATTTTTAATCCCTTTTTTTATGAATTCTGAAAAGCATAACTCAAAAAATGTAACATAAAAATGTTTTTTAATGTCAGAATATTTTTAATTTTCTTGTATTTGTTTCGTTTAATTACCATAAAAGCATGCTTAGACTTTATATTTTTTCTTTAATATTTGACTTAATTATTATAACATATTTCTCAGAAACTTGTATATAGTGCTCCTACTATTATTTGTAGGATTTTAAATGTGCCCCAATTTCAAAAACTTTGAGAACCACTGCACTAAGGTTGTGTGATTGTCCATGTCACATACCTGGTAAGTGACAAGGTTAGAATTTGATCCTTGATCTCTCTTGTCATTGCAAGTAAGGCTTGTAAGTGCCTGGATACCAATTATTTCATGGTTTGGTACAGCGCTTCCTGTAATATAGCTGAGCATGGGCACTGTCCTCCCTTTAATGGGTTTTTTGAGATGTTCTCACTCTGTTCCTGAAACTGTGGGAGGCTGAAAATCATCTCTGTTCCACCAGAATAGTTTCTCTACTAGAACAGAGTTCCTACAAGCAGGGGCCTCTTCTAGTAGCATTTCCTGTTGTCCCTCCACGATCCTGTACCACTCCTGTCACCGATAAGAGCTCAGTAAATATTTATTGACTAAATAGATGAACAAATAAATAGATGTTAACACTAGCCTAAATGATAACATAATTTTAAAGAAACCCATCCAATATCTTTCAAATTCTCATAGCAACTAGCTAACACAGGAATTCCTGAGGGGACCTGCTTTAATACAAAAGATAAGCATAATTTGTAATTAGCATATCAAGCACATTAGAAGCAGTAGGATTACCCTCCAGTTCTTGTTTATATTTCTTGTTAGCTTCATAAACACTTTTTTCCCAGTCAGAACAAATAGATTTTCATTCAGTCTCTATTGAAACAATCACAACTTCTCACTTACCAAGGCCCTGTCAGAGGGAATTTTTTATAGGGGACCAGGGATACCCTCTCCAGCTCCTCAAGGTCAAGGTCAGGCAATGCTCTGTCGTCAGCTTTCCTGCCGTAGAGCCAGGCAAATGGGAATGACTCCAGCACCTCTGCACACTCAAAAGGGTGAGGAATTCAAAGTAGAGCCTTTCGTGATTTTTCACAGGATAAAACAGCTCAGCTTGCTACGGGGATTCCTCGTGGCTCTCTGAACCAGCAGAAAATAAACTGACTGCCCCACAGGGACTCTGGCTGGCAGAGGCTGGCCACATGCCAGGTAGGCAGCTCATAACCTATCAGGTAGGGTGCGACTGACACCAGCTGAGGGTCTACCCTTGTCAGGTGGGGTTTGGCCTGTACACCACCCTCCCAAGTAGCCAGACAGATCAGGCAGGGAAGAGAAGGAAAGGAGGTGCAGGGTGAGAGCTTCATGGCCTGAATTGTGTAGCCATGGAAAAGTGTTTCAACTGCTCTGAGCATATAATTGCCCACCTATAAAATGAGGCTTACAATGACAATATTGAATTCACATGTAAGGTGAAGTGGGGTTGCATAACCATTAACTTCACATCTGGTCTTTTCTGGTTTTTTGTTTTAAAACTTGCTATGCTAGGCCCTGGCCTGTTGGTTCGGTGGTAGAACATCGGCCCAGTATGTGAAAGTCCTGGGTTCAATTCCTGGCCAGGGCATACAGGAGAAGTACCCATCTGCTTCTCCATCCTTCGCCCTCTCCTTTCTTTCTATCTCTCTCTACCCCTCCCGCAGCCAAGGCTCCATTGGAGCAAAAGTTGGCCCAGGCACTGAGGATGGCTCCATGGTCTCTGTCTCAGGCACTAAGAAGAGCTCAATTGCTGAGCAATGGAGCAACACCCCAGATGGGCAGATCATCAGCCCTAGTGGGCTTGCAGGGTGGATCCCTGTTGGGTGCATGTGGGAGTCTGTCTCTGCCTCCCTGCTTCTCACTTCAGAAAAATACAAGAAAGAAAGAAAGAAAGAAAGAAAGAAAGAAAGAAAGAAAGAAAGAAAGAAAGAAAGAAAGAAAGAAAGAAAGAAATTTGCTATGCTATTAGCTGCCCCAGCTTCACTGCCTGGCTCAATTTACAGAAATGTGTGCTAAGTACTGACTTCTAGTTCTTTTCTGCTTCTCCTTGTCATTCAACTTCAGCCTGATGCACTCCCATGCCCTGTTGCCTCCATGCATTGCCCTGGGCTAGAGAGGCGTGGAGAGGGCCTGGCTGTGCTGAGGTTGGGCAGACAGGGCTCTGATATTGGCTCAGGCACTCACTGGTTGGATGACCAGAGATCACAGGATTTCTCTGAGCATTTGTTTCCTCATTGGTTAAATGACAAAAATAATCCCTATTTTTTTCATTCATCCATTCATTCATTATTTAACAATCAGTTATTGAGTGTTTGCTATAGGCCAAATGCTGCTCTAATCTAAGTGCCAGGCATACAATAGCTGCTCTGCCTTAATATGTACAGTATATATACACACACATATGTATTTATACACATATACATGTGTGTGTATTAATACAGCCATAACTGTCATAGAGACAAAAAGAAAAACACAAAAGAAGGTAAGAGGGTATTACTAATTGCTGTGGGGAGCTGCAGTTTGAACCTGTTTGTACAGACCTGAAGGAGGAAGAGACAAGGCTATGAGTCAGGATCAAAAATGCAGTCCTGCTGGGAATTGCAAAGTAAAGAAAAAGAGAACATTTTAAAAGAGGACAATAGCCTTGGCTGGGTACCTTAGTTGGTTTGAACATTGTCCCAAAACACTAAGGTTGTGGGTTCAATCCCCTATCAGAGCACATACAGAATCAACCAATGAGTGCATAAGTAAGTGAAACAACAAATCCATGTTTCTCTCTCTCTTTCTCTCCCTCCCTTCCTTTCTTTCCCTAAAATCAATCAATAAATAAACGATATCGGGGGAGGGGGGGAGGGAAATAAATAAATAAAGGGAAAAGAAAGAAAAAAAGAAAGATAACGAGAAAGACGACAGAAGAGAAAGATATAAACAGAGGTGGAAAAAGATGGAAGAGTCAGACAGAAAAAAGGAAAAGGAAGGGGAGGGGAAGAAGTTGAGAATGAGATGGGTAGCTACTCTTGCACTTAGCATCTTTGCCACTAGGTGGCTTCAGTGAGCATCTCCTCTTCCCCAGTGCAGAGTCTAAAGCCAGGTTGATTTCAGTTCACCTGCTGGCAGGTGAAGAATGAGGGGCACAAGCAATTGGACAATGTATTACCTTATTAAAGGAGAGCCTGGTTATTGAAACCTCTCTGCTCTGAATGCTCACTCTCCTACAAGACTTCAAGGGGGAGAAACCAGGTTATTAGGCAGAGCTTTCTGGCTTCCTTCTTATAATCACATGACCTTAAATAAATTACCTAATCTCTTCAAGCTTGGTTTCCTCATCTATAAACCTGTTTTATATATGAAAAACCCCAGATGCAGAAATTTAAAAATTATGTCCAAAGGTCTGGACACAGATTTTAGAGATCATAAGAGAGAGGACACCAAAATAAGACCAAAGAAATAGAAAGGAGCATGAAAAAAACTGGTGAGATAGGAAAGTGTTTCAATAAGAGATAAAGGAGAGTATGGAACAGTCTTAGGGCCTGGAAGGAAGAGAATGAGAGAAGAATCGGGGTTTGGAAAGCATCACAAACACACACACAGACACATTACTTAAATAACACCGAGGGAGGTAGCAAGAAAAGAAGTCAAGAAAAAGGGAATGCAGACAAGGACTGCAAGGTAAGAAATAAAGAGGGCTGGCTAGATTTCATCCCATTTCAGGACCATTCTTACAATAGCGTGTGTCTCAAAGTAAAATAAGACTTGGTCCAGATTTGGTGCTGACTATGAAGTCAGCATTCATCCTGTTCCCCTCCGTGTCACTAAAAGGAGAATCCCTACTGGGATGAAAACAAAGCTGAAACCTTCCTAATTGCTCAAACCTACCCATGACTTCAAAAACATTAAAAAAAAAGCCCCCTCCCCAACATCCTCTCTCATATGTAATATTTGTGACCTAAAGTCTGACTGAAAGTTAAACTATTGGACAAAAATATAAGGGGTTTTTTTGCATTTTTTAAAAATAGAAAAAATTTTAACATCTCATAGCTTCCACTCAATATATTAAAACTAACAGGTGTTTTATATCTATATATGGAAATAGCTACCTCGATAACAGATGTTTTTGCTGAGAAAAAGAATAATCCTTTCTTCTGATAGTAAGTCTTTGTTCAGCTGGAGGTTGACCTCTGCAAACTCTAAGTTACTTCACTTTGGGGTCGTGTGAGATCTTGTCAGCCTTTTAACTTTTTCTGTCAAAGTTTCCAAGCCCTATCCGGAGCCCCTATCAGACTAGAAACTGAGTCTCAAATCAGAAGCTGGGTTGCTTCCTTCTGAGGTGTGCTGGCTTCCAGCCCGAGATGAGGAGGAGGAAGTCTGAGGAGACCCAGGGGTGTGAGAGCCCAGAGCTGTGTCCTGCATGCCCAGCGGGCATGTGGGGACTCCAACAAGTGGCTGTGTGGACCTTTCTTTAAAGAGTTATCCTGTCCCCTTAGGGCTCAGGCCAACCCTATAGTGACTGGGAAAGTCACCTATCTTTCTGGCCCAGAAGCTTCCACAATATGATGGGATGGAAAATTCATGAAAACAGGAATCAGGAGCCCCTGGGTTTTAATTCCTTCTTTGTTTCAGAGCAACTGCATTGATTTTGGGCAAAATCTCCTTGAAAGATTCAGACCTCTCTATGTTTAAAGTGAGGGATTTAGGCTAATTTTGACTTTTTATCATGTTGTACTTCTTATTCTCACCAGCCCTTACTAAATATCAGAAAAATAAAGGACACCAATTACACAATAAATTATTTTTAGTTTTATAAATCAAAAATAGCTAAAACTGGGGTTGTTTAATTTGGGTATTGAGATGACGTCATTGTCTTGTGATTCGACATGAGAGGTCTACAATGACCCAGGAGTCAACCAGAACTTCTGGTCAGTATGAGATAACCAGGGTTGCTTCATTCATCTGATGTCTTTCCAGTTCAAAGTCAGGACTCTCAAAAATGACTATTTATTGATAAAACAGCTGAGGAAATGAGTGAATGAATAAGTGAGAGAAGAAAAAATGAAATAATCATTTGTGTGATTTGAAAGCAGATTGTGAACTGGAAGTCTCATCTCTACTCTGTGTTCTTGTCTGATGGGCCGAGGGAGGACATGCTGGGGATCAAGAGCCCATGATGGGAGACTCCACGGAGTAGATTTTTTGCTTCTGGGAGGTTTCCCCAGACCGCAAACCAGTCTGGCTCCTGATTCTTAGTTCCAGAATCATGACCCTCAAAATTCTGTGCCTTTCCATTCCTTCCCAATCTCTTGGAAGAAAGGCTTCTAGAACCCTCTCCCCTGACTCTATGTCTCTCTCCTCCCATCTCTTGCTTGATCTTGCCCCCATCTCTCCTGTGACTGTCCACCTTACAAGTCCAAATAGCACAGGCTTCTCTGCAGAATGAGGATGTGGCTGCCGTGTGCAATGCGAGCTCATTACTCTCCCTCATGTTATTAGTGCTCAGGCTCAGGTTGCTATGTTTCTGATTAATGAGGCGTTTGTTCTGCACCACCAAACAGCTGAAGAATACCTTCCCATTCCAATGAATTGTGTCCCAAAGTTAATTATGAGGTGACCTTCCCTGGTCCCAGGTGGAAGAGACCAGGTGTCCAAGCCTCACCTGACAACTGTCTTCCTAAACTCTTGGTGGGAGGACACAAAGACTCGGAGGCATCTGCAAGGGGCATCTGAGACCTGAGTCTGAAACTTAGAGCCTCAGGTCTCATTCCAAATGCTCTCGCTCCTCTGCCCCTTCAGCTCCCGGTCATCCCTCCCAGGGTGGGGCAACAAGGTGAAGGAGAAAGGCTGAACCCTGCTCTCTGACAGATCTAGACCTTGACCACGTCATTGAAGGCCTCTGACTTTCCACCTCAGTAAAAAAGGGGATATCTTACCTCCCATCTGAGCCTTGTCTGGATTTGAGGAGACCACATAGGTGTCAATGAGTACAGAAGAACCAGGAAGAAGACAAGCCCTGGTGAGTAAGTAGCTCCCCTTTCCCACCTTTCCTCCTTTGTTCTGGACCTGGCTCAGAGCTCCAGTGGCAAGGGAACTTCCCCTGTTCTGAACAAGAAGCCAGGAGACCCATCTGTGCAGGTCACAAAGGTAGGCTGCGGCCAGGGTTGGCAGACACATACCTGTGTGGTCCTCACCTGGAGCTGCTGTACTAAGGGGATATCTAGGAGTGACTTCCACTGGGGACCACAGGACCCGGGCTCTGGAGTGCTCACAGAAAGGAGGCTTCACTCTCTGCTTCAGAATGTTTCTTGAACCTGGGTTTTGCTAAATGTCAGTAATTTCATATTCTTGGCACATAAGAGGCTCAGATAAAGGATAGGAGGGGACATTCAGGGTTGGGTTCTGGGGCAGCAGAATCAGGTGAGTAGAGAAGACCCAACCTGTGTTCACTGGGACTACCCCTCAGTGAGGAGCTCTCCTGAAACCATCCCATTCATAACAGGGGTTCAAGGGAACAATATTAGTGAATCCTCTAAGCACTAGGCATGGACCGTGCACCCCACACATTTCATCTTGTAGCAAACCCATGTCTATCTTGTAGGAATAATTTTTCTGATTTTGCAGATGTGGTGCACCAGAGAAGTTAAGTCAGAAGGCCAGGCAATCATCAATGGTTTTTTAGAACACTCCCTTTGAGATGAACACTCCTCACAGACCCCATCACTTCGCTCCTGATAATGTTGTCATTCCCCCCATCCCTGAATCCTAATTTGCCAGTATCAAAGGGTTTTCTGCTCCACCTCTGTACTTTGTTTCACCATTATACAGAAATACCAAAAGCTGAATAAAAAATTGTAAAAACTATTAACGTGATCAGAAACCTATGCGAAACTTTGGTTGCCAGGGTAAATTATAGCTACAGACAAGTACTAAATGGTAGGCCTGGGTAGAATTGCAGAACTAACCAGTAAGGGTCATTTGAGGCCCACAGACAGATTAGGGGGCCTGGGAATTGGAAAGAGGAGCTGAAAGGTCAAGCCAGAGGGGCCAAGGTGGGATGGGAGCTCCCATAGTTGGGCAAGTTCAGAGGATGACAATTCGTGGTGAGGAGGGGCTCAGGCTCTGGGGAACACAGACTCCATACTCCCTATCTTACCAGTCATGTTGTCTGCGTAAGCTATTTAACTTCTTTAAGCATCAGCTTGTTTATTTGTGACATATAGGTGATTCTGAAACCTATCTACTCCTGAGGATTCAAAGACATCATGTATTAACATGCTTAGCACAGAACCTGGTACACAGGAAATACCCAAGACTGGCTGTGGCTGAATGACACCAGCTAGGCATGGGGAAATGTGCATGCCTGAGTTGGGGTAAAACAAACTCAGAAACACATCCACACCATCTCTGACCCTAAGGGAGTTAGGGGTGGGAATAAGGTCCTTGTCAGTCTTCTGGAATACTGATCTCTTTACCAAGCTGCTGTTCCTCATGGAGGGAGTATGTTAATCTGTCCTTTAGTAACCCCCGACCCCAGTCAAAATTTCCCGTATAACACCAGTACAATGGAAAAATGCTCTGCTCAAGGAGAATGTCTGTGCACTGGATCTAGTGACAGACCACGGTCAGCGGACCTCAGGGGACTGGCTGGAAGGGAGAGCAGATGTTGGTGTGCTGATGGATGCGGCCTGCTGCCTGCCTGCCTCCAGGCCATTCCCTCGGCACCATAGCGCATCACGAATAGATTTCTCCTGTCCTCTCTTCAAACCTCCTCCAAGCCCCAGCTTCAGAGGGAGCAGAGATTCGTTGAGGCACATCCATCAAAGCAGTGGAATCACTTCTGCTCGTCTCTGATTGGATTCATAAATTTGTTTTGCCACAGTCGTCTTGTTCAGAGTTGACAAGCTCTTCCTGAATTCATGAATTTGGGAGGAAATGAACCAAAGGGACTGAGGAGCCTAATTTTGAACTGAACTGTGGTATGTTTGTCTCCAATTTTCATTAACAATTTTAGGAGAAGGGTTGCCGAGCTGTGGAAAGGGCCAGCATATTGTTGAATCGAACATCTGTAGCAGACATTAACCGTTTCAAAAATCTTACACAGAAACAAGCAAATAAATATAGAACCAGAGACTTATACCTGGTTTTCCAAACTATTTGCACATTCATCTATTTAACTAAAGCAATACATTTTATCCAACCATTTAGAAAATATTGATTGTGGTCTTTCATCTATTAGACACTGTTCTAGGCACTTGGAGCTCATGAGTAAAAAATACAGACAAAAGTCCCTTCCCTTCAATTGAATTGAAATGTAAATGGAGCTTACTGTTTTTTTTGACATAGAAAGGAAAAGTGTGTGTATTTGTACATCTGACTGATTTCTCAGATGTCCTCACCAATTTCTTACCCTTTGTAGAAGTTACCATCGCTCTCCATCCTTTGTTGTGTGGCCTTTGAGACTGTGCGGTGTCGGGCGCTACTAAACCCGACTGCCCTCCACAGCTTTCCGGGATGGTTGCTTAGCATACAGATTTGAAGGATGCAGCCCAGTACAGTATTCCCACACCATAATTTTCAACAGTGGGCCCCAGGAGTCTTTACTTTACTTTACCCTGTTCCTAGTGTGTTCTAGGGGAAACAAGCAGAAACCAGTCAAAAGGATGGGTATTTGGGAAATAATAGGGTAGTTAAAAGTCTGGGGTTTTGGGAAACATAGTCATGGATGTGAACCCTAGTTCTACCATTTACTGATAGTATGACTAGAAGCAAGTCACATGTTTCCAAGTCTCAGTGTCTTCATCTGTAAAATGGGGGTGGTAAAGCTCAACTCAGGGTAGGAGTGTAGAAACTAAATGTTTTAACATATTTCAGGCAGCTAACCCACTACTGGCACATGGCAACAATTCAATGTTTCTTTCTAACCTTAGCTAGAGAAATAAACTTTTCTGTTGTTTCTTACTTGGGTAGTATTTTATCATTCAGGTGTATGTGTGTGTGTGTGTGTGTGTGTGTGTGTGTGTGTGTGTGAGAGAGAGAGAGAGAGAGAGAGAGAGAGATATGAATGTGCGATATGTGTTCACCTGTTCACCTGGCTGATAAGGAAAGAGAACAAAGGAGGCAATCACTGATTTTATATTTCTTGAATATCTACTTAGTTGTTTTTGATCCAGTATCAGCCAGTATTCCCAAAATATTTTCATGAAGTCAGAACTTCAGGGATTAACTACTAATGTTAACATCTGACCAACAATTAAAATGGTTCATTTCTCTGTGTCATTTTAGTTCTTAGCCAATTATTTTGATTAGCATTAAATTTAATAATATGAACATCATGCATTTGCATGTTACTTTATAATTTTTTGAAATATATTCACACATCTTTGGATCTTTACAAGTACCCTGGGACTCAATCAAGGCAGATATAATTATTCCAGTGCTACAGATAGATGCACTGAAACAATCTATAGAGGAAAATAAGGTGCCCAAGGTCCATGGAGACAAAGCTGAGATGAGAACCTAGACTAGCTCAGCACCGTCGTTAATTCCAAATACGGACCACTGGAGATCTAGCCCCTATGAGGCAGAGACATTTTATTTGCTGTATGGGCTTCCAGTTACACTGAGAATGCTGACAGCCATCAGAGCTGTATGTTTTCTTCCCGAGAAGGTGTGTGCACCCAGCAATACATAAACGCTATACATAGAGAATTAAAAGACAAAAAGTATAAAAACTGTAAGGAATGTGGGATTTGTGCTCATATATTCACCTGGCTGATAAGGAAAGAGAACATAAGCAAGTGGCATTAACTCTTAGGAAAGCAATCTAAACTGAGTTCTTTTAATAATGAGGTCACCACTAGTGAAACATCAGGCTGGAAGTGGGCTGCCATGGGGCAGGTGCCTCTCATCTGTAAGCTCTGTGAGTGGGGCCAGTGAGAGACAGGGAAGCCTCCAAAGTGGAGCTCTGGTGGTCTGAATGAAGGCAGTTAGCAATCCATGCCATTGCCTAAGAAGTAGTCAAAGTATAAGTCAAGTAGATATTTCCGCTATTAAATCGAAATGTGTTAGTCAAAAAATTGGAACCGAAACTTTAAGCCAAAGAAGTATGAGCATCTTAGGAAGTCAATAAACAGGGAGCATGCCTGAACAAATAACAGGTCCCTCCAATGAGCAGAGTGCTTTCATGTTAATGGGTTGAAACGGGCAGACATCGGTAGAATAGTCATGATTCCTTTGCATGCTTTCTTCAAAAGAACTGTTTTAAGAGCCAATGAAATAAAAGTTTTAAAGCCATAACTATGATACAAAGTCTATTAGTATATTATATATTCTAATATATATTAGTATACATAAAGTGTATAATACATTATTGCATTCAAACCTCAGTATAACCCTATGATAGATCTCATTTTTAGTCCTATTTTACAAATACTAAAATTTGGAGAGATGAAATCAAATAGCTATGAAGAGGTAAAGCAGGCTTCCACCAAGTATCCTTCTCTGGGTTGTTGAAGGCTTATAGTCCTTCTTCCCCTGTGGCTGAGCTTAGTCCATTTGACATCACTGTTTTTGGCCTAACACTGAATATGTATGGAAGGATCAGAGTCACCTGAAGGTTCATTGGGCAGAGTGAATAGAGGGCCTGGAGATTCAGACACTAATATGATCAATTTTCTAAAACTGAGACAGAAGCTGAGCATCCTGGATGAACACAGGCATGGGGATGAGTTCCATGCATGAAGGCCAGTGCCCCCAAGGCCAGGCTCATTCTGCAGCCCCATATTGTAGCTATCTTCAGGTTTGCTATCAGGAGCCACACAGAGAGCCTCTAAAGTCCAAGGTGAGAAGTGGGGCTGGAAAAGCCAATAGAACCAGACTGCCAAGGCAGCCTTCAGCTGAGGCTATTTTCCTGTTTAATGACATTGGCTCTGTTTCCTCACTTCTCACATTAGACTCTCTGTGTGGCTCCAAATCGGAATGTGAGAAAAACCTGAAGATGGTTACAATAAGGCTGCAGAATGAGCCTGGTTTCCCTCATTTGTCAGGGAGGACCAAAGTTAGTCTGCCAACTCATAGCTGGGCAAGCAAAGAGATTGACCTACCTGAGGGCTTTGTGCCAATCAGAAATCTTACAGAAATGATAGTGAGGAGCTCGAAGAACTGTTGGAGATCTGGAGAAGCAGGCTTAGCAAATGCTCCATGGCTTCTGCTTCTTTGCATTCCTCACTCCAAATGCAAAGTCTAGGACTATCAGTCTGACTTGCTAAGCATTGGTCATGGCCAGGCTTGAGCAAGAATTTGGTCATGAGACTGGGCTGAACTAATCAGATTCACAAAGGGCTCCAGACCCAAGTTAAAAGCTGAATGCCAAAAAAAGTATGTACACTTTTGAAGAAAATCAAGCCTAGGATTTCTCTTGGGAACTTCTTTGGGGGCATAGAGTAATGGTCCGGTAAACCTTATTGGTCTCTGAGCTCTTCTATTTGTTTAAGAATAATACTTTGATGGGAAGCTTGGACAGCTGCCCACCTATCCAGACCTTAGAAGAACCACTGTGTGTTGAAAATGAGTGTCAGGTTGCGGGGCACAGTGACCAGAGTAGATAAAGACTGAGCACAGAGCTGAAAAAAACTGATAGTGGATTGAGTCCAATTTCTTAAGAAAATGCAACTGGGCTGAAAAAAGTAAAACAGAGAATTGAAGGGAAGGGAAAGAAGGTGGAAAATAGAAGTTGAAATGAGAGGTGAAACTGACAAAGGACATTTAGTGGAGAGAAAGTTAGGAAAGAGGACAGGGTAGAAAATGAGAGAGAGAAGGGTAGTTGTTGGAAAGTCTAAAAGGAAGAGAAAATCTAGGGAGAAGAAGGAAAAATCTGGAACCAAGAGAGAGGGGGAGAAGCCAGGGTAATAGCAGGTAGAGATTCAGAACTCCAGTGTTCTTGAACAATGTTTACCATCAACCTACTTGGTGACAATTAACAGGCCCGTCTTCATCCCACTTCCCTCCTCTGATCTCTTGTGTAAAGTGGTGCTAAGGGACCCACCTCATGGGCATGGGCAAATTAAATGAGAATGTGAACCTAAAATATCAAATACAGTGCTTATAGCACAGATAGTCTATAAATCAAATTCTCATTTTGTCACCTGATTTCAGTTTCCCAATCTGTAAAATAAATCCTCTGTTTTCTAGCAGTCAGAAATGAGACACAGGGAAGGGAACAGAGATGAACAAAATGCAGTCTTTTCCCTAAGAGAGCTCAAATTCAAATAGAGAAGAAACACCCACATGCTGTGGTGTGTTGATTTTCAATACAGAAGTATGAGCCCCATGCTGTGGGTGCATGAGGAAGGGAACTTTATCACCACCAGAAGAAGTCAGGGAGAGTTCCCAGAGAATGTGACAATTGAACTGTGATGATGAGAAAAAGAAAATTTCCAAAGGGAGAAGAGAAGAGAAGGGTTTTTTACCTCCAGCAAATAACAGGAGCAAAGCAGGGATAGGAACAAGCAGGGCATGTGTAATGAGAGAGAAGTTAGCTGCAGGGAGGGTGGTGGCAGCAGAATCAGCCGGAATCAGATCTTAAAGGGAACTGAGTACAAGACTATGAAGTTTTTTTTGTTTTTGTTTTTGTGAAGCCATCAGAACCCATCAAAGGATTGTAAATAGAAGAGGTATACGTTTGGACTTAGAAATGATCCTAGAACTCTGTGGATTAGAGGAAGTTGAGCTTGGATGCAGAGAGAATGGCTCTTCTACTCATCCGAAAAGACAAGATAAGGGTCTGGGGAAAAGCAGTTGCAATGACAGTGGGACTGTAGAGTCAGGAAAGATGTGAGTGAGGCAGAATCATCAGGTATATTCACAAATTCCCATGGAGGAAAACTGGAAGACCCTCATGACGCTCTGAGGAGCTTATGAATAGGGGTGGTCATCGTCCCCAACCTTTTTATTAGCAGTAGTCCCTGCAGATGAGTCTTCCTTTCTTGAGATAAGACCAAAATGAGTCCTTTATTTATTAACATTTGGTTAATACTATATTTATTAAACCATTTACAGAAGTCACTGTATATCTTAGTTGTTTGTTTTTAGGTATGTTGCATAATTCATTAGTAGCAAATGCTTGAAGGATGAAACTGTTACAGACTCAAGAGAAATGTGTTAGAATAAAGAACCAGACACTTCCTGCAACTAGAAGTTTCTATTAGATTTCCTAGACTGGGTTTCTGAAGTCAGACATGTCTAGAATATACCCGCATAGCCCTCAGTGCTGGTCTAGTTTCATTTTACATGTACAGATAAACTTTTAGATACGGTTTTGTGGCTGGTTTCTGGTGACACCTAATACAATCTGTGTTATCCAATGTGCTCATTCAGTTATCATTAGGAATGCTCAGTAAGATGAGAGGAATCAAAGGGTCGTGCTGTTTGACAATTTCTATCACATGGAAGAGGAAGAGCACAGGCTTGTTTTGTTTGGTTCCCAAAGACTGAACAATAGCCAATGGGTAGACATTTCCTGGGGGCAGATTTAAGCTCATCCTCGGACTGGTTGGGGAACAGGGAATCTGTCAAGTGGGGAATGGATGGTGCAATCCTTCCAGATAGACTGCACTTTTATTGAGCACCTACTGCACTCCAGGTACGGTGCTAGAACTGTCATAGCCCTTATGTCTGGAAACATCAAACCTCCTCTATGGATTAGGGATGCTATTCTACTTCACAGATGATCATCTAATGCTCACAGGGGTTAAATGACTTGCCCACAGAGGATAAAGGACAGATTTAAGATTCAAATCTAACCCCAAACTTCAGACAGGCAGTCTGCTTGTAGGCCTGAAGCTGCCCTGGTTGGTGTGTGGGTTGGCCTGTCTCTGGAACTATACAAACAAAGGCAGAGTGACTAACTGCCTGGGAAGCTGTAGTAGGGATTTGGCTTTATAGAGGGTAGCAGCCCAGATGAACCCAAAGTTTCCTAACTCTAAGTATTTCTGATTCTCTAACTGCAAAATGTAACTGAAATGAATGCACTGTGGGGTCCCCAAAGTCAAGGAATGGCAACAATAAAGTGTGTAAAGGAAAGTCATTTGAAACATTAATGATTTTTTTCCCCTTAAAATAATGAGAAAAAGCAGAAACTACAAGGGGAAGCAAACAGATATTTTATAAAACATTTTAGTGCTGTTTTTGGTATTCTTGCAAGTTTTCCTGCTAAAGCCGATTTGCAAACTATTTTCTCACTTTTTTTCCCCCATATGAAATGTACCCTCGATTATATGACAAGAAATTATATGGTGCTAATAATAATTTATTTAAAACCAGATCCATGTCTCACATTCATTCTGTGTTGTGAAATCAAGTAGATGCAGAAGGGGATTTTTTTCCTCTGAACTTTCTGACCATTTCTATTGTGGAAGAGAGAGTAATAGCAGGTATCGAGGGTGCCAATTATGCAGTGATGTACAAACCCGCTGGAGAAAAATCCATATGATATTTTAATGCTAGTCAAACAGAACGATGAAGTTTAAATTAGGTGGAAGCTACTAAAAATTCTACCTTCATTGTATGGGGGTGGTGGTGAAAATAGCTTTACAGAAAAAATGTATGTCTGTCTTGTCTGTGGATGGGCTGCCTGATGCCTCTTTCTTTGGCTGATGTGCAAGGTTCTATTTATTTTTTTATTTGTTCATTGCATCATTTTTCTCTTAATTTCTTCTTTGACTTGTTTTCTTTCCTCCTCATTTTTCTTTTAAATCTTTTTATTTTTTCTTGAGAAAGGGAGAGAGGAAGAGAGAGACAGGAGAAGCATTAGCTCATAGTTGCATCACTTTAGTTACTCACTGATTGCTTCTCACATATGCCTTGACTGTGCGGGGGGGGGGGGTGTTCCAGGTAAGCCACTGACCCCTTGCTCATGCCGGTGACCTTGGGCTTCAAGCCAGCACCTTTGGGCTCAAGCCAGAAACCTTGGGATCATGTTGATATCCTGCATTCAAGCCATTGAATTTTGGTTTGCTGTTTTACTAGCACTCTAGCTAGTAAGGCTATGCTCAAGCCAGATGATCCCACACTCAAGCTGTGACCTCAGGGTTTCAAACCTGGAACCTCAGCATCTCAGATCAATGCTCTATTCACTGTGCCACCACTGGTCACACTCTTCTGCTTGTTTTCCTTGCTGACCACCTTTCCTCCCTTCTTTCAATCATCTTATCCTTTACTTTCTCTTAATTAATTAATCTATTAGTTTCATAAGCTCACAGAATCAGAAAAAGTTAGAATTCAGAGAGCTCTGGTTAAAAAAAATTGGGAAAAAAATCAAATCCAATCACTTCATTGTACGAATGGGTGAGGGGAGGGAGGGAGAATTGAGGTCTACAGATAAGATGAAGCTTGTCAAGGCCACCCAACAATATTTTAGGGTTGGAGCTGTCTGGTCAGGAGTGAGTCACAGAGAAAGGGGATTTGGGTTAAAACAGCAAACCAAAATTCACACCTTCACAAACTCTGTTCATTATCAAGAAAACCCAGGTATAATAATCACATGTTTAAAAGACTTTTTTTTTAATCTATGAGGTGTTAAAAGTAGGTTTATAGTTGTGACTATACAAAACAGAGCTTATTTATTTATTGCATCATTTATAAGTATTATTAACCTACTTTTGCCCAACTCTGTATTAGGGCATATATACACCTCATGCAAACCAGTCTGAGGTGAGGCAGATAAAAACATCTTATTATATGGGTGAGGACACAGGTTGGGGCAGGGGATGATGTTTAATGAATACTTCCTATGGGCCAGACATTTTCACATGTTATTAAATCCTTAGTCCTGCCATTAAGTATTTAAAATATTTTCTACAGACAAGAACCTGAGGTTCACAAGAAATAACCAGCCCCACTGCTGGAGGGTTACTGAGCCAAAATGAAGCCTTGTTGAGAGCTCATGTTCTCCATGAGAGGTGGTCAGTCTCCTCAGTGCTGCAGCATGGCCACGGGTGAACCAAAGCAGGCAGGCGGTCCTGTCTTCCAACCCAGAGAACTTTCCAGAGCTGCTAAGAAAATAAGGACAGATGCTTGGCATTACCTCACCAAAGGGCAACAGAGTCAGCATGATTCATTATTGATACTAATGCTTCTCACCAGTAGAATCGAGCCAAGTGGCAGAGGAAGAAAAGAGTCAAGTTAAGCCTGACCAGGAAGTGGTGCAGTGGATGGAGCATCAGCCTGGTATGCTGAGGACCCAGGTTTGGAACCCTAAGGTCGCCAGCTCGAGCATGGGCTCACCAGCTTGATCATGGGGTTGCCAGCTTGAGTTTGGGATCATAGATATAATCCCATGGTCACTGGCTTGAGCCCAAAGGTTGCTGGTTTGAAGCCCAAGGTCGTTGGTTTGAGTCCAAGGTCATTGGCTTGAGCAAGGGGTCACTTGCTTCCCCCTGGTCAAGGCACATATGAGAAAGTAGTTAATGAACAACTAAGGTGCCACGAGGAAGAATTGATGTTTCTCATCTCTCTCCTTTCCTGTCTGTCCGTTCCTGTCTGTCCCTCTCTCTGTCTCTGTCACAAAAAAGAAAGGAAAGAAAGAAAGAAAGATAAAGAAAGAAATACAAAGAAACAAAGGAAAGAGAAAGAAAGAAAGAGAATCAAGTTGACCTTGGGGGATTATGTAGAGGTCACTGAAAAATTGGGTGTGTGAAGAGACATCACAAGGATTAGGGTTTAAAAAGTATGCTTCGTTTCTTTGTTCTCGATGCTAGGATTGTAGATAAATTTTTTATATATATAGAAAATAGCCTCATTGTTCATTAAAAAAATCAAACAATATAAAAAAGTTAAAATAAAATG
This sequence comes from Rhynchonycteris naso, assembly GCA_037038555.1. Lineage (NCBI taxonomy): Eukaryota > Metazoa > Chordata > Mammalia > Chiroptera > Emballonuridae > Rhynchonycteris > Rhynchonycteris naso. The sequence goes on along the minus strand of CM072995.1, from coordinate 332,511,337 downwards.
GTGAAAATCATCCAGGATTCCAGCACTGAGTACTAATCATTAATAATGGTCAAGTGCCAATCTGTCCAGACTTTTTTCTTGACCAGGAAAAATACCCTTGTGTTCTTCTTTGTATTACCTTATATTTTCCTAAATTTTTATACAGTCTTTGTACTCATTTTATAGTATACTAAAAATTTTTAATTAGAAAAGTCATTTGGGACTAGACGATGAAAAACTTTGGAATGGTAGGATCCGGGATTTGGTGATTTATCTGGCATGTCTATCTGTCTATTTCCAAATTCAACTTCCTTCCAAAGATGATTGAAATTAAAAGATTAGACATGTGAACTTGACTCTGCAAATGACTGATAGACACTGAAGAACTTTGAGCAGTTCTTCAGAACTTTGAAACATTATCACATTAACGAATCAGAAAGTTTCCTCCAGCATAGTGTGCTCAAAATTGAATCCCTGGATCACCAGGACCAGGGACTTGTTATAAATGAAAAGTCTCAGGCCCACCCCAGACTAAAGGAAGACTCTGGAAGCAGGAAAATCATTAATCTAATATTGCACAAGACTTCCAGTGACTCCGATGCAAGCTAGAGCTTGAGATCCTCTGTATATATTCTCATAGTATTTGGAAAACATATTCAGTGAGGAAGAGATGGTGGGAAGAGTGAAAAGCCCTGGGATGGTGAACACACAATACAGTATACAGATGATATGTGGTAGAATTGAATACCTGAATAATTTTGTTAACCAGTGTCACCCCAATAAACTCAATAAAAAAGAAAGAAAAAAATTCCCATCAATCATCACGGCGTAATACAAGGAAGGGCCAAACTTGGGTAGGCATCATGGCTCCTTGAGAGGTCTAGCAGTCAGAAGCCCAGTCCCGTCATGCTTGGTGTCTGGGTTTGCTTAAGTTGGTAGTCCTGAGCCTCTCAATTATCACCCACAAATCTGCATTTATGTATTACCATAGCAGGACTTGCAAATCAGTTATTTTTTTGCTTTAATGTAAATCTTTCTTAGAACAAGGCAAGGTAGGTTAAAATGAATAAATTCATTTTAAAAATTGAGTTTGCCTATTAATTCCTAAATCAAAGCACTTGCCTTCTTTCACTCATTAATATAAAAAAATAAAAGCCTTCCCAGCTTGTGATTTAACATCCACATGTTCTAGAAAGAGAGTGATTCTATGTGGGCATACACTTTTATTTATTTATTTTTTCAACCCTCTGAAAATGGAAGTGTCTGCAGATCAATTCTGAGCCCTTCATCAGCTCTGATACGGGTGCACTGATGTCTGCTGGAGCTCACTCCCCGGGCCCCCTCCCCCAAGTTGAAAGATGACATTGTTCACCACAACAATTCCCTCAGGATTCTCCCATGTCATGCCTGCCAAGTCCCAATGACAAGATATAGGGGACAGTTAGACTATAACATACTCTCCCTGCCACTTTCAATCAAACCTAATGCAATCAGAAACACATGACTACATCAACACATCTCCTTTAATCAAATGTGATTAAGTCAGTCATTAGTTTTTCAAGACAAATAAAGAATACAAGTGCTTATATTATAAATGTAACCGCCTCCCTCCTTAAGTGATTTGTTAGAGAAGGAGTACCACTACCCTCCCCACCCCCCAGCAAAGAACTTAGGACCTTCAGAGGTCTTTGTACTTGTTCTGCTGGTGTTTATTATAATAAAGCATCCTGGGTTTGTATGCTCAAGTCCTTCTTCCCTGTCCTCCTCACAAAGCCCCTGTGCTGTCAAGCAGAATTTGGCTTCAGCTTGATCAGGATGATTTTATTATCCCATTGTTACCATTATGACTTAGGCAATTAGTAGTTTATAAGTATAAATTTATGGCAATCTGTGATCCAGGCACATTGGCAGTAGTCAGGGCATAATAAAAATCCAATCAATTTCTTTCATTTAATATGTAGGCTGTGACCCTAGTTTTGATTAGAACTCTTAGTTATTTCATCTTTAAATAAAAAAGAATGTCTGCAAGCAATTATATGGTGTGTTAATTGGATATTCCTTTTTATCTCTTATGCTACTGAATGCATTGCATTGCTAACGAAATCCTTGTTTTCTTTTTCTCTTTCTCAATGTCTGTCTCCCTCTTTCTGTTACTGTTTTTGTCTCCTTGCTTCTCTGTCTACCTCATTTTTTCTTCTATATCTCCATTGTGAATGCTTCCTGGCCATACATGCTTGGCTAAAATTAGCAGGGGGCTCTGAGTGCCCAGCTTTCCTCTCCCCTCCCCCACTTGGGAAGCCATCATCCTCACAGGGTTCTATGTACCCCACTTTCTGTCAAGATGTTTGGACATTATGGAGCTGAAGTGTCTATATTATCTGGAAGGTGTAGTACCCAGCGGGCACTCAGTAATTAGTAAAGGAATGAATGAGGCCCACAATATTCCCTGTATATCACATTGTCCCAGGACACTTGGCTAAGACCCGCTCTGTTTTTTCAGAAGCATTCTGTTTTCCTGAAGCATCTACACTCTTGGGTCTATACCCTGAAAGGAAGGAGCATTGAGGATTAAAGATCTTGTAATCTCCAGATGGGGAGCCCACGGGAGGCAGCATCTCTGTCTGGCATGTAGGTACAGAGTTTATCTTTGTCAGGTGGGTGATTTTGTAAGATGGGATATGCCAGTACCTGGAGAGTGGGCTCTATAGTTTTTATTTGTTTTATAGATTTCACTAAGAAGTACTTCTGTAGTGCTCAAGATCCCTCATTCCTCCAGTGACTGACTAAATTCTAAACCTCCTTCCCGTATAGACATATCCCGGCTCTCGGTGTCATCCCTCCTGCGCCTTCCAGATTCCTTTTCATGCTGTACCTCCTGCTCTCCAATTTCTTACAAGCCTCCTTTTCCTGGACGCTATGTTTTCTTTTTTTCATTTTATTCTTTTGTTTCTGCAATGAATACTTTGCTGTAACATCATGAGAAAGGGCACATGGGAGACAATTTCTTTTTGAGACCTGGTGTGTCTGAAAATATGTTTGAGCCATCCTCATATTCAATGACCATTTGGCCTGGTTGATATTTGAAGTTATTTTTCATCAGGATTTGCAAGGCTTCACTTCATGCTTGCCAGCCCTCCATGCTGCTGTTAAGATGCCTAACACCTTTCTTATTTCTGATCTTCAGTGTGTAAATTCCTTCCCCTTCTCCTGCAAGCCCCAGAGTTTCTAGAATCTTCTTCATCGTTATTTCCTGAGATTTCACAATGATGTGCCTGCCCTCAGACAGGCTTATTTGGTTATTCTATTTCCCAACCCTCAGTGAACCCCTGTAATTGGAAACACAGTCTTCAATTGTGGGAAACTTTTCTTGTACTCTTTTTCTGATAATTTTCTCTTCTTTCTTTTCCCTATTTTATTTATTTGGAAGTCATATTAACCAAGCACTAGACTCCTATTTTCAATCTCTAATTTTCTTAACTTTTTTCTATTAATTTTTATCTCTTTGTTCTTTCTTTTCCCTTTATTTTTTATTTTTATGATATATCATTATATAAATATAATTTCCAATATTTGCTTCTTTAATCACTACTCTTGTTCATGTTCCAGATGCAATCACATCTGTTTTGTAGACATGAGAATGGATACAGAGCTGTGTGACCCCTAAGATAATTTTCTGATGATGACATTCTGCCTAAACAACCATATTTTATTGGTTTTCATAGTTCATTCCTTTGAGAACCTGGAATTGACTGAAATTACTTCCTCATGGATATTATAAGCTAAAGTGTGTGCTACACAAGGCAGGGCTGTGTATCTTGTATTGGCCAACACACCCCTGCCATCACAGCTCTTTGCATGAAAAGGTGTTCCATGAATATTGGGCAAAAGAGTGAATGAATGAATGAATGAATGAATGGTGCAAGAAGCAAGTTTCTTGATTTTAATGGAATAGCCAAGAAGAAGAAAATGAATGTTTTCTAGTTCTGATGTTGTCACAGCCATTCAGCAGTTCCTGACATGATAAAACAATTTCTGAGTGTGGCCTTGTCCTCTTATCTGCCTAATGGGAATGGAATCTTCAAAGAAATTGCAGAAGCAGGAGGTGTGAGGTGCTTAATGGAACTGTACAATGAGTTAATTTATAATGTTAACAAACCAAATTCTAAAACAAGCTCAGAGGCCTCTTTTGGACCTGTCTGCCAGGAGAGACAGCTGTCGGTCAGAATTCATGGCAGCACATCCCTGGCCCGAGGGCCAGCCTGGCAAGGGGGGCTGGTTGGGAGGGAGTGGGAAGATAACAGAGATAAATCTAAATTCATTCGGGAAGCAGTCATACTCAATGACATATTCACTGACTTCTTCAACAGCTCATTTGATAATGTTCTCTCTGCACTATTCATTTTTCTGAAAGATGAAAGCTGGCTGAGGATCTCATCTGCTCACTGATGCAGGGAAAGGATTTGAAATTAGCACACACACACACACACACACACACACACTCGAAAGTGGGGAGTTGTTGGGGGAAGGAGGACACATTCTGATGACCAGTTTTATGGTTGGTCTGACACAGGAGACCCAGCAGCCTGGTGTGAGGTCACCTTTAATTAGTTATGCATTATAATTCAACAATATGCCAATGGGCAGATCGGAGGCTCAGTAGGAAGCAAAGCATCTATCATGATAATTAACAGCTTGAAGAATGTAATCTGCCTGGTGAGGGGCAGGTCACCACTTGCAATGGGAGGGAAGAGAGGTCAGAACCTTACCTCGGGGCCAGGTGCTACTACTGTCTTAGTCTGTCCAGTCTCATCTCACAGTGCCTACGGCATCAATCAATGGGTGTTTATTGAGTGCCAGTCATTATGTAGAGTTTGGGGGCACTAGAAAAAAATGAGGGGGCCAGGCACCCCCTCCCAGGAAGAAAGACAACACATGATCTCTGAACTTTAATGTTTACATTTGTCATTCTGCAGTGCAGGCTCTCTATTGACAGCACCCACGGCAGGGAGGACCAACTTTGTTGTGAATTTGATGTTCTCACATAGTTTCTTAAACAGATGAATATTTTGTGTTGCAGTATGAAGAGTACAGGCGTTGAAATCAGGCAAATGTGAGTTTAAACCCTGACTCTTTCATTTTATAGCAGTGTGACCATGAGCAATCGACTCTGTATGTCTAGGTCACATTTTTGTTCTTGATAAACTGAGGACAATAAAATCTAACTTTCAGGATTAAACATTTTGAGGATTGAAATCTAAGGTACAGATGCCATGGTGCCCATCCTCCTGTCCTGCCAGGACAGGAAGTGACCCAAAGGTGGGAACAAGATATGGAAGGAGAGTCCTTCTGCCTCATTCATAGTGGCAGTGTTTGGCACTAGAAGGTTTTGCTGAAAAAATAAAGCACCAAAGGATCATGGCATATATAGTAGTTACTTGTTCATGTTTGTTCAATGAATAGAATATGTCTTTCAAAAGAATCTGGATAAATGCTTTTATAAATGGTCTTCAATCCATTATAAAGCCAGAGAGAGAGAGAGAGAAGCAAATAAAACAGACGAAATAGAGACAAGACAAAATTTAAGAGGCTTGAAGCCAAGGGATAGGAAAAAATACCTTGGCAACAATTCTACCAAAGTTAAACAGCTGCAGCAACTTTTTATCAGATTCCTAAAACCATTAACATGGAATAGTTAGAAGTGTTTAAAAGACCAAACAAGGAGCCCAGTTTATTAGGCACTCTGTACAATGTTACTTCCTGTTCCAAGTTCACTAGGAAACCCATAAACGGACAGGGGATACTCTTCAGAGCACATGGAAAAGCCATCACTGTGTTAACAAGATAAAATACATCAACAAATAATCGGCTTTTTCCTTCTCACTCCTCACAGTGATTTTTGTTGCCTTATACCTAAGATTCTGTTTACTACAAATCACAAATTCATTGGGGAGAAGGAAGAAGAAAGTATATCAAAAAATATTTATTGTGTTTCAAAATAGAAGAATCAGAATTTAACAATAGGCCCTGGCCTGTTGGTTCAGTGCATAGAGCATCAGCTTAGTGTGTAGATATCCTGGGCTCTATTCCTGGTCAGGACACACAGGAGAAGTGACCATCTGCTTCTCTACCCTTCCCTCTTTCCCTTCTCTCCCTCTTTTCCTCCCACAGCCAGTGGCTCAATGGGTTTGAGAGCCAGCCCCAGGCTTGAGGATAGCTCAGTACTTAAGCATCAGCCCTGGGTGGATCCTGGTTGTGGCATGTGTGGGAGTCTGTCTATCTCTCCTCCTCAGACTTAAAAAAAAGAATTTAACAATAGTAATAAAAGCCCTGAACAATCACAGGAATGTGGAGAGTAGGTTCCAGCTCTGTTAGAATTCAAGAGCCAATTAATTTAGAAAGACATATCTTCACAGATCTTACAATCAGATGGTTCTTCACCTCACAGGAGAGTGAGGAAGCAACCTGGAAACTGTGGCTGATTTTACCATTTATTGGGAACTTTTAACCCATTTATTTCTGATGTTAGGACTACTAGGTTTGATAATACCAACATTACAGCATTTGTTGCTTTTGCATTTCCTGCCTTTTCTTTCACTAAGGGTAATGTTTACAAATAAGGGTCTCATTTATGAGGCACAGAGCCCTCAATACTTTCTCAGAGGTGAGGCAGCTTTGTTTTACACAGATAGAAAGATGCTACCGATGACTCATCTCCTTTCTTGGTGCCTGCTGCATTATGCTTCTCTGGGCAAACAGCAGCCTTCTGACCTCTTCATTACCAGCTCACTGGAGGCTTAGACGACCCACAGAGCCACTCCAACATAAGTGCTGAGCAGAGTCTTCACCTCATTGCTCAAATCCCTGAGCAGAAGAATGCCGGTGCTTCCATCCAGCCTCGGAGCTGCACCCTCTGGGTTCCGTTCCTCCTGCTGTGTGGGTCAAGGGGTAGTTCTGGCTGTGCCAGCTCTGGGCAGGTGACTCAGTCTTACAGAGGGCCTGTGTACAAGGAGGCTATGATTGATTATTGTATCTTGTAATGTCTTTCTTTTAAAATTCATTTGAAAGGAATATATTACTTTTTATTCTGTTTGAAATTATCTTCAAGCTACATTTTATTTAAAACTTTTTATCTGCGTTAAGAATGAGTTGGGTTTTTTGTTGTTTTTTGGTTTTTTGTTTTTGTGTGTGTGTGTGTGTGTGAGAGAGAGAGAGAGAGAGAGAGAAAGAGAGAGAGAGAGACAGATAGGGACAGACAGGAAGGGAGAGAGATGAGAAGCATCAATTCTTCATTGTGGCACCTTAGTTGTTCATTAAATTACTTTCTCATATGTACCTTGACCGGTGACTACAGCAGACCAAGTGACCCTTTGCTCAAACCAGCTACCTTGAGTTCAAGCTGCTGAGCTGTGCTCAAACCAGATGAGCCTGTATTCAAGCCAGCAACCTCAGCGTTTCAAACCTGGATCCTCAGCATCCCAGTCTGATGCTCTATCCACTGTTCCACCGCCTGGTCAGGTCGAATTGAGGTTCTTGATTCCTGCCCACATTAGTTGAAGAACTGAGTACATTCCTTATGGCTAAAGTACAAATTATATCCCTTTCCAGATTAAAACTTTCTGTGACTTCCCCTGACCCTCAGGATAGACCCAGACTCGATATGGTCTGTGAGACCCAGTGTTTTGTGGCTCCTGTAACCTCAGTCTCTCTCTGATCCCCCTTCTTCTTCCTCTTTCTCTCAGATGGCCACCCACTCTCATCCTTGTCTCCAGACCTTGCCATAATCTGCTTCCTCTGCCAAAGGCCTTCTGTCACCCATCTTTCTGAATGCAATCACAGCTCTTTGTGGCCATTTAACTTTTTGTAAATTATACCTCTTGGCTCATTTTCATCCCATATGTAGTTCTCCTAAAGAACTTCCAGAAAGTTAACCAAAGGTACAATGGATTATAGTAGGTTGACTAGCAACCCCCTAAAAAGATAAGTCTATATATTAATCCCCACTTCCTATGATTGTTACCTTACTTGGGGAAAGGGTCTTTGCAAATATGATTAAAATATGGTCTTGAGATAATCCTGGATGGTCTGGGTAAGCACTACATTCAATGACAAGTATCCTTATAAACCAGACAGAGAAGGGGAGGACATAGGCACACAGGGGCTATGGCCGAGGCGGAGACTGGTGAGACATAGCCACAAGCAGAAGAAGCTACAACCACCAAGAGCCAGAAGAGAAACAGATTCTTCCCCAGAGCTTCTGGGGAGAACTTGTTTTTTTTTTAGATTTCTGGCCTCCAAATTTCTGGAGAATATATTTCTGTTGTTTTAAGTGGCAATTTGAGCAATTTGTTACAGTAGCCTTCAGAAACCAATGCATGGGCTTTTGGGTCATGGGGTGCATAGACTCACCTTATTTGTAATGGACAGTCTTTCTGAATTTCATTTCATCCTGGTCTTTGAAGGGAAGGAGTGGAGCCCAACATCTGACATTCTCTCTTCACTCTATCCCTTTTTAAAGGCAACTTAGGCCTTCTATATTGAAATTTTGCTTGTGCACTTACGCATGCAGTTTTATTGAGCTAACAAGATCCTTTGAACAATTACCTTCTCTCTGTTTAAACCAATGGTTTACTCTAGTCTATTGGCTGGTATCTTGTATCCCTTAAACTTCTCTCTCTCTACTCCCTTCTCTGTCCTCTTTTTTCTCTCTCCCCTTCTCTTTCTCTCTGTATTTTCTCCACTCTTCTCATACTTCAGCAGTTTTCTTTAAATTGAAGTACACAGCCCATGTGCCCTGTCTCAAGTGGAACCAAATTTCATTACCACTTGGAGCACTTTAAATCAATATTTGGGCATTTAATAATTTTGCTCATTTTATTTGAATACATTAGAGAAGTCTGATAGGCCTATTAGGGGCCCTATGATTAACATCTTTGAATCAGCAAAAGGTGCCAATTTTAAAAAATTGGCTTGTTTCAAGACCACCATAAAAATCTGCATAATTTAGCAATTATTTTATAATTTTGAATATATATTAAAAAGTAGTTTTCAGTGTTTCATTAGAAGATATAGTCAACATTTTTTAAAGCAGGCTACCTCCTCTAACTACTTAGAGTTGAAAGGAAGAAATATTTGGGACTAGTTCCAATTTGGAAACCTGTTTCACATCGTATTTCTGCCCAAGGCACACATGACCCTCAGTCATCCTCTGAGCCCCTCATTAGAATCAAATTTACAACTAATTTCCTAGAATCTCCCCTAGAGGCTCTGGATAGTGAAACTACAATTAATGAAGAGGCTGTGTCTTCAAAATTGGGTAACTTCTTCAAAATCTTAACCCCAAAGGCAGAAATCCTAGAGGCTGCCTGTAATGTATGCTAGGAATCCCAGGTTTCGACGTAGTTTGGCTGGTTTCATGCAGTAATTAGAGTTTGGGAAGATAGATGTGATATACTCATCTTACCCTTCTGAGCCTCCCTCACCCAAGGGCCCATTATGTAGTCATATCTGTCAAGTATAAACTTATAACTGTGTGTATTTATATCTAAGTACTCTCTCTCTCTCTCTCTCTCTCTATCTATCAATCATCATCTATCTATCTAGAATCATTATCACTAATAGCTGTCTTCACTTTGTTCAAAGAAGCTTGGATAGGTCTGAAGAAAGCATCAACAAAGCCAGCTAACCAACTGACACTGGGGAGGTTTCGATCCAGCCTTAAAGCTAGAACAAGGCCTTGACCTGGTATGACAGATATTGAGAACCAGAAAATATCATAAGGAAATACAAAGGGGATACCTCATCATTGAATATTGGGAAGAAAGATACAGGACTGGAAATAGAAAACAGACACTGGGCAGAACTTGAGCTGAACATCAACAAGGCTGGGAGGGTCATTGCAGAGTCCAAGTCATGCCACCTCATGAGCAATGGGCACATGATGTGTGGGTTGGTTGTGCTACATAACAATCTGGGCAGATGATAGAAGCAGGCATGTCTCACTAGGCTAATTTCACCTCAGACATGGTCCTCCTTCATTATTTCCATTCTTTCCATAATTTTGGACTATCACAAATTACCAACAACACCTGGCCCATCTTTCTTTGCTGACCCTCTGGCTTGTTTCAGCAACAATTTTCTTTCCCGGTCTGGACCCTGTTTTTTCTGTTACTTGCTGTTCCTGAGCTCTTGGGACCTCAGCCTCTTCTTCCAAGGTTCAAAGTTCATCGTCCAGAACAGTACAAAAGACTGATGCTTTTATATAACCAGTCAGGGACACAGGGAAACAGAACTGGAAGAAACCATGAGATCATTCAAATAGGATGAGGGAAGAACCAGTGGACAGACACAGCATGCAGAAATGATTTGGGGAAGCAGGTGAGGCAATGTCCAAAAGGTTTCATGTCTGGCTCAGTTATTGGTGTCAATGTGCTGGTAACAGACTGAGCAAGACAGATAAATGTGGTGCAAATATCACCTGTGAAAGCTACAAGCATTAACAGAACAGAGAAAGGTGGTTAGGATGACAGGCAACTAGCCAAGGAGTCTTTTGGAAGAGAAAGAGAGATAAAAGACAAGGCTGAGAAGGTGAAGGCAGAGGACTCTCGCAGTAAAGAGAAGACCTTTTAGAGTTGTGACACCCCCAACCTCCCTTGACCTGAGGTTTCCTCACTAACTGTCCTTTGGCCATCTCTAGGCAGAAGACATATCAGCCAGTGCTTACTCACCCACATCAAAAAGACCACTTCAAAAAAAGGAACAAGAGGGACAATTATAAGCTTCTATAGCACCACAGACTCTTGCCACTGTGCAGACTGACCCATCTCTTTGATAGTCTGTTATATCCAATACTGTTTCCTAATCTTAATTATATTCTCCAAGTTTCTCATATGAACCACAGACACTAAACTATAAAATATACAATTTAAACTTCTGGATATTAAATCCTATACATATACCCAGACCACATATCTACCTCCATCATCTGCCTCAAGCACAGGCAGAGGAAACACTTTCATCTGTGTTTCCATTGCATTTGTTGAAGCAATGAGTCTTAACTTGAGTGCTTAGTGAGCACCAGGCCACAACCTGGGCTCAGGTATCAAGAGATAAACAAGAAGTAGCCCTTCTCTCTCAAAGTAAGAAATCTTTATCATAGCATCATTATTGGTACTGTAATTCTGCAATTGTTTCTGTTTTTATAAATAGAATATGACCACCTCAAAGTGAGAGACAGTGTTATTCTCCACACAAAATACAGGTCGAGGTTCAAATTGCAGTGCTGCTAACCACATGAACATGAAGAAGTTGTTCGTGCCCACTAGTTTGGACCACTCTTTACTAAGCCATTCTCAATCATCCTTTAATATGCACACCAGGGAGACCTATATGTCCTTCAGTGAAGGATAGATTGCTTGAGAATTGTGCTCCCACTCCATACAGAAAATGAAAGAAAACAAGAAAAATATATGCAACAGTGGTTTTCAGACATTAGACAATAAATGATGTAAGGTTGTGATCCTGAGAGAAGAGAAAAAGATTAGCTCTATGATTACATCATATTAGTACCTCGAAGTGTTTTCCTGCCATAATGCAAAGAGAGGAATCCAACACAAAGCTCACTGTTCTCTACGAATTGAGGAGACAGAGATAAGAATTTGAGGAAGGTTACAAATCTAGAATTTTTAGGGAAAAATACTGGAAAGAGGGAGATACACAGTGAGAGAACTTCTAGAGAACTTCAGTAGATTCCCTTCAATCTTCAGCTTAGTGCTGATTGATCAATGAAAGCATGCGTCAGAACTATCCGAGGTGGGGGAAATAGACACTGGAAGATAGTGGGTCAAAATAATTCTGATTTTATACAGATCTGGGAAGAGTTTGGCTTTCTCACAACCAGAGGAGACATTGGATAGTATTTTTCTGGAGTTAAAAGATTGCTCTGGCCCTGCAATAATAAAGATAAAAAGCAAGTCTCAAAAGTACTAAAGTGATCTACAATGTACTATGGTGTCTTCAAGAACAAATTTTAGCATCCTTTAAATAAATGCACAGAAGTCTAACACCCACAATATAAGATCATGTCTGATAACAATAAAAAACTACTAGAAATTTAAAAAAAACATAATAGTATGGCTTACAAATCAAGAAATAATAGATGATGAAATTAGTAAACCATTTACCTTAAAGCAATTATTATAAATCTTATTCCTATACTTAAATATTATATAAAGTAAGATGTGAACATGTGGAGAAAAATTAGAAATATAAAAATGGGTCAAATAAAACTAGTTATTAAAAGTTGGGGGGAATAAAAAATATACTGAATGAAATTAATAGCAGATTAAATACTGCGAAAGAAAAGATCAGTGAATTTGAAGTCAAAGCAACAGAAACTATCCAACATGAAGCACAGAAAACAAGTTATTCTCAGTTTTTAGATTATTCTAGTTTTAGTTTCTTAATACTTGCACTCAGAGCATCTTAACTGATGAAACTGTGTGTCGTTAGGTAAGTTCATTGCTCTGTGCTTCAGTTTCCTCTCCTCTAAATTAGGGGTGAGAATAATAACAATAATACTTAACTAACAGTTTTTAGGCAGATTAAATAAGATTATGCAAGTGAATTTTATAATGCAATATCTATTAAGCAGTCAGTACATATTGGCTGCTATTATTTTATTATTATTATTAACTATTATATTGGCTCTCTCCCCTGAAAATGAGGAAAATGCATGGCTGAAACAGAGATCTAGTTCAATCAACAAATACCTGTTGGCTGCCTGCTGTGCATCAAGCCCTGTCACCATATCTGGGAATGAGTCAGTCATCCAATGCTCAAAGACTAGAGGAGAATAAAGTCAAGGAAAGAGTCAATTATAGCAAAGTACTTTAGCAATTTAAATTTTCTTTGACATTTCAAGTATAAGGGGTCAAAGTTACACAAAGAAAGGACCCTTAACCATGGCTTGGTAGAGTGTCAAGTCAGTAAGAGTTATTAGAGGAGACAGCATATAAATTGGGGCCATGAGAACATGAATGAATTATCCAGATGGAGGGGATCCAGTAGAGAATTTGGAAGATGTTCCAGGCAGAGGTGTGTGTGTGTGGGGGGGGGGAGCATAAACAAAGACTAGGAGACAAAGAAGAGCATAGGGCATGTGGGGAACTTCAAATAGTTCTGTGCAACTAAGCCACAGATTGTCAAGCTATGAGATATATAGGCATGCTGTGGGCACTCATGTAGCGTTTTTCTAAGTCAAGAAAAAAAGGAACTTTCAGGCTCCTCGGAAGAGCTTCTAATTTAGAATCCAGCATAAAGTAGGACTTAGTAATAAAAACTGTGCTGCTCCTGGCTCATGTCTCTAAATATGAATTTGACCTGTTATTTATTTAAGATGAGAAGCTCTTGCCTATACATCAAAGACCTCAGCTTAAAAAAAACATAAAATCTGGCTCAAGTTAAGATTGGAACTTTCAAAGTGGGGCAAGTTATAAATTAACAAGTTTCCCACTGTATGCATGAGTTGGAGGCTTATACTGAATTAGGTCACAGACCTGGATTAGACTAATTGGCCTTGATTTTCTGGGTCCCCCCCAAGCTGTCATATCCCAGGAAAGGCAGAGAGGGAAGTTGGGGAACCCAGACAAGTAATAAGTTACAGAATTACAAGAGTAATCAAATTTAGAGACAGTCACTTCTGAAAGACTCTTAGAGACTCTCTGGTCAGAGTTCTCAAACATTTTAAAAAATCTGACACCCTTTCTTCAAATGTTCAAGTTTATCACAGTAGATTGCAAAAATGGCCCAAAATTCCTCTAATCAATTCAGTATGCATTTTCTCTTTGTATTGCATCTTTGCAACTTTTCTTATCAAGATACAGAGTCTGTGTCTCCACTTTTAAAATCTCAGTTTGGCCCTATTACTTGTTTTGACCCATGGGATGTTGGCATAAATAAGCCCATGCTAACCTATTGGAGGAAAATAGACCATATAAAGAGAGGTCCAATGCTTTCTCCAGTCAAGGTTGTCATAAACTGATCAACTAGTTGCCCTCAGCCTCAGGAACGATGAGCTCTGCTGAGATGAGCAGAAGTACCACTAAGCTGAGCCCAGCCCAAGTAGTTGACCCTTAGAATCATGATCTAAAAAAAATTGTTACTATCATAAGCCACTATGCTTTGGCATATTTTGTTATACAGCACAAGCTAACTGATACAGTCACTAAAAATTTCAATTAAAAAGAAAAACAGCTGAAATAAGACTTGACAATTAAAACAGTATGAAGGGAAGGGATACTCTGGCCACTCTCTTCCTAAAAGGCAGGATTATATCCCTCTGCCCCCGGTAGTCCCTGAAGGGGCTCTGCAAAATCACTAGATCCCTTAGTAAGAGTTTGACATGTGTGTTAAAGTTCAATGCTCATTTTATAGATCAGGACTCTGAGGCCCAGTCATGAATGGCCTAAGTCAATCAGTACACTGTGAATGTCTGGCCATGGTTCATAGATAGGTACATAAAAAAACAAATTAGACCCAATGAGATGCTTATGCTGAGAAGATATAAGGTGAGTAGCGATCTTGGTCATCCATGAGAGACAGGTCTTTCTGATTATGAAGTCATCATAACTTATGACAAAAAAAAAAAAAAGAAAAGATAAGAAGTCAAATTCCAATGACATCATAAGGACATAGCTGAAGCCAAGCTAGATCTGGCTTTAGTCTTTCCAGTTTTATGATGAAAATTTCTGCCTTTGTTTCTTAAGTCAGCATGAACAAGTACTCTCTGTCACTTATAACCAACATTCCTAACTGACTCACTTATGCTGATATACTTATTCAGCTTCACTTGAATGGTCAGTGCCCAAGTTGAGATTCTACCCAATCGATTCCAAATCTTTCCAATTCTTTCTCCAACAGGACAGGACACAATGTAACACTTCCATCTCTTGTGTGTCTTCCTGAAGAAGATAGGAATCTAGAAACTTTTTCATATAAAAAAAGTAGAAGTAAAGATCAAGCAGAAAGAATCTTATATGGAGCACCTGGAATCAGAAAGCGATAAAAATCCACAAGGGTAGAGCCTGATCTGTGGTGGCGCAGTGGATAAAACGTTGATCTGGGAACACTGAGGTTGCCAGTTCAAAACCCTGCACTGGTCTGGTCAAGGCACATATGGGAGTTGATGCTTCCAGCTCCTCTCCCCTTTCTCTCTCTCTCTCTCTCTCTCTCTCTTTCTCTCTCTCTCTCTGTCTCCTCTCTAAAATGAATAAAATAAAAAGAAATTTTAAAAAAATCCACAAGGGTAGACTGGTGGTATATGGAGAAAGGCCAGCAGGTAGAAAAAGTTGAAGCTCAGTCCAAGCAGTTAGTCCAAGTCATTAAATTATGGTTATTTAAATATCCCTTATCTGGGATCAGCACTGGTCTTAGGATACGGGTGTAATAAAGGGGAGCTTTGCTCCTAGCAGAGTTGAGGTGATCTTAAGAATGAGAAGATAGTGACTGCATGGGACAAGAAGCCAGACTGACCAACACTACAAAGTAAACATGAACCACGGCATGCAGAACAATGACACCAGCCTGAGATGTCGAGACTCAGAGAAGAACCCTGTCTAGCTGATTGAACTCACACCACAGCTGAACAAATGTATGCTCTATCTAATCATCGGAAAGTAAAAATAGGCCTTTCCTTCTTCTACTTGTTTGCAAATTGAAAATCTAACAACTTTACCACTCAACTGCTTGATGATTAGTAGGCGGTAATTTAAACTATACACATTATGCTAACTATCCTTATATTAATTCAGTCTGAGTGAGTTTTTATAAAATGCTTTGTTCTGCTCAATAAAGTTAATTATATGTTCTATGTTTTATAACTGAATGTCTTGATTTAAAAAAAAAACATAATGGCAGCTTCAATTGCATTTCCTTATAAACTCGGGTGTGTTACAAAAAGCAATCCATATAAAGAAGAACTGTCCACTCCCTGCCACCCTGCCCCTTACAGAAGTGGGGAATGTCCTGTGTGTTTATAAGGCTGTACCCAAAAGATCCAAGAACCAAAGACCTGAGCAAATAGGTCCTTGGAAAACCTTTCTAATGTGGAAGGAGAAGATGAGATCTGGTCTAGGAGTTATGCGCCTAAGCTCCCAGGGTCTGTTCTAGTGGGCTTCGAAAACAAGAGTGTAAGTGGAGGCACTTAGCCAACATATGAACAATTCCATACCACATAGGCCCATTCTGGAAAGTGTAGATCATGGATCCTGTGCAACTCCCCTGTCAGAGAAGCAGGGCTGTGTGCTGTACCCAGCCTGGGGTGTTGGGTCTAAGAGCTCAGAAAAGCATGAAGGAGAAATATCTCCATATAAAGTTAAAAGAGAAATATGAATGACTAGCATTTATTGAGAACTTATTCTAAACACTTTACATGTATCAACCTGTTTAACCCTCCTTAGAATCCTGTGGAGTAGGTATTATTACCCCTAATACAGAGATGAGGGAAAATGAGGTTTGGAGAAATTAGGTAACTTGGGCACAGAATCACATAAACTCAGAGAGTTGAGAGGGGAGATCAGGAGCCAGTATCCTGGGGAGACAGTGAACTCAAGGCCAGGCCATTATTCTGAAGGGACTAGACAGAAACTGCACAGCTAAGCAGCTGCTGGGGGTAGCAGGGAAGTGGGGGGCAGTTACAGGCAAAAGTGGGGGAGGCAGAACCTAAATGGGTTTCCAGAATGGGTCATCCCTCTTTGCACTGAGCATCTGTGGCTTCAAGACAAACAGAAAGGGAGCCATCCAGAAGCCAATGGAAGCTTCTAAAGAACAAGAAAACACAAGACCCAGGAAACAAAAGGTAAGAACTAGTGGTTATTACCTCATTTTTACAATAATAACCTAATTAATGTATTTTTCTTTAATCAACCCAATTTACAAATTTTAGTGTATTAGCTTGTTTAATGATTTTATCACACTCCATCCAGCATAGTGTTTGGCACATGGTAGGAACTAAATAAATATTAAATAAGTAAATGGATTGATTGTTATTACTAAAAATAATGTACATGTGCACTGTTGAGAGCAGTTCATTTTAATGGGAAGACTATAGAACTGATAGAACAGTATTCAAGTTTAGATTCCAGCTTTTTTGTCCAGGTGCTTTTGGAGAAGTCAGTTCACCACTCTGAGTCTCATTTTCACAAGAGGAAATAGGAATAATATTAACAGGAAACCTACCCTCAGGCTTATTTTTAAGATCAAGTAAGACAATGCATGTGAAAGCATTTTAGAAACTATAACACGCCATCTCCATGTTAGGTTCCTTTAAGCTAGCTAACCTTCCTACTTACAAATACATTTCTATTGACAGTTAATATTTCACTTGATTTGTCCATTAGCAATGACATTTAGAGCAGTTCCAGATCACCAGCAAGGGGTGGCTTCACACAAGCATCTGCTTTCTGATCCATTTATGGTAGAAAGCTCCCTGGACAGGTATGCAAGAACTCACACTTTAGCTTCTAGCTCTTCCATTCAATTGCTGTGTGGCCATAAATAAGTGAATAAAATTTCTGAATCTCAATTACATCCCTGAAATATAAGGGTGAGAATGATATCTTCCCTACTCAATGTACAAGGTTGTGGTGAGAAAACTAGGACTGCAGAAAACCCAAGTGTTGACAGATATTTTAACCCCCTTTGATTCAGCCAGTACCTGTGGTATGTGACCAACCAGTAGTGAACAAGTCACAACATATCTAAGGTCAACCATGGACACTAGAAGAAGTAGGGCCAATAATCCAGGGGACTCAAACAATCAATAAATGTTCTGAGCACCTGTGAGTTCCCAAAATCCAAATGGGAAAGTGAAGATGCATATTATAGAGTGGAGAGGTACCATAAGTAATCCAAAATATTAACTAATTCCCCTCACTACCACACACACTAAAAAAGTATGCTTTATTTAGATTCAAGACCCATTTCCTGTCAACCTATGATGTGCTGGTGTCAGTCAGATCTGCCTGGCATATTTCCGTATGGATTTTCAGTAACCCTCCCAATAATCCAGAGCAGGGGTGCCCACACTTTTCCAGCTTGCGAGCTACTTATAAGATGACCAAGTCAAAATGATCTACCTACAATAAAAATGTAAAACATTAATTTATTTCTTCTATATTATCATTATTTAAGTTACGATTATTACTATTTAATATTGTGTATTCTTCTTTCACCTTTTTCCTTCTCAGCTCTCTTTTAGGAGGAAAGTCAATGTCATAGTTTTTATGAACAGTCCGAAAAAGCCGCTCCACATTTCCCTTCTTTGGAATAGCAATGGCACACAGACAGATGAGGCAAATGCACTTGAAATATGACATAGTGAAAAAATCCCCTCCCATTCTGTATGAAAGTGGTAGGTTTTAGGCTTCTTACTCGGACCAGCTATGGCACTCATTTTTATACCCTTTATTGTATTTAGTTTAAATAAATTGAAGGCTAACTACGCAGCAATGTAACTGAACAAGTTAGCGCAGTTTACCGCACATGCGTAGGGTGTCAAAAGTTCAGATGTCAGATTGGCTACCCTGTATGCCAATCAAAAGACAAATGTCTTTTTAATGTCATGCGATCTACCCACACTTCCTTGGTGATCAACCAGTAGATCGCGATCGACATATTGGGCACCCCTGATCCAGAGAGATCAATGCTCTAGACCTACTTCCAGAGAAGGAAACGGCTTCATGAAATGTAAGTGGTAGATGTCAGGTTCACAGTCTCCAGGGTGATGGAGCAAGTACTGTGAAGTGCCAAGATTCCTAACCTGGGAATGAAGACAGTCACACAGGGAAGCTGGCCCTTCTTTTCTGAGCCTCAGTCTACCCACCTGTGACACCAAGAGTTAGGGGGCTTTCATTTATGGCTGTGGTAGAGCGTGATTCTCAGAACATGGCAGTCTTGGTTCTATTCTGCTTTTGTGAAGAGTCCTATAAATTTATGAGTTATAGCCAAAGCCTTCTCTTTATTCTATCCCTCTTTGAATTTATTCTTAGATATTTTTCCATTCAGTTACGGGTGTTATTGAGACTAAAGGGTCAATCATTCCTTGAAAAATCAGGGGAGAAAAGGATGCAGACTGACTGTTCTACTCAATTCTCTTCTCCAAGTAGAAAATTCTTTTCCTTCATCTTCTAAGGAAAAAAAAAAAAAGAGTAGTAGTTTTAACCACAAATCAGAACTAATGGAAGAGGTTCTCTGTTATTATTGACTACAATGACTTGAGGCAGGCCCCAGGGAAGTCAATATTAGATCAATTTGTGATAGAGGCTGAGGAAGGTGTAAAAAGCTTGCACCACGGATCCATTGTAGAGCCCTGTGAGGGCTGCCCTTGACTGAGAAACATTTAAATCTATTTGCTTTGGACCTCTGAGGACTCTTAAGTGAAAGGGTAAAAAAGTCTTTTGCAACAGGTCTGGTGTTGGGACTTCCATTTCCCAGGGCACAGGGTTTTTCTGGAGGAGAGGGCAAACACTTACAGTTAATGGAAGTCATGCTGGGCAGTTGGTATAGTCAGAATTCCAGACTGAGCTCACAGACAGGGCCAGAAAATTCAAGGAGACATGGAGAGACAGTTTAAGGCTGCACCCCATGGTAATCCAAAGGAGGCAAACGAGAGGTATGGACGACCTCAACCATAGACAGTGCCCAGAGAGTGGAAAGGGCCTCAATGGCAGATGAGGACACTTGGCCTCTCATTGCAGCTAACATTTAATAAGCATTTATTACGTGTCTGACAGCAATGGAAGGACCATGTATCTTACCTCACTCAGTCTCTCCAATAACCCTTGTGGTAAATAACACTATCCCACTTTAAAGATAAATTTATTTCTTCTATATTATCATTATTTAAGTTACGATTATTACTATTTAATATTGTGTATTCTTCTTTCACCTTTTTATGCATCTTTCACGGAGATACATAAAATTGAAGTATCTCACTAGTTTACATAGCCAGAAAACATCAGAGCTAGGGACTCAAACATGGACCTGAACTAAACATCCATATTCTTAATCATTGTTATCTTGCTTTCCTGCTTTTTCACTAACTTCTTGTGCATATGGGGCAAGAGTTAGCTTCTCTGAGCTTCATTCTCCTTGGTTTTATGTGATCTACAGGTCTGTGATGGTTAATTTTATGTGTCGACTTGACTAGGTCATGGAATGTCAAAATTAAACGTTATTTTTGGGTGTACCTATAAGGATACGTCCCAATAAGATCAAGATTTGAATTAGGAGACTCAGTAGCTTGCCCTCCCTGATCTGGATGAGCATCACTCAATCCTTTTTGTTTTGTTTTATATCTTATTTATTTATTTTTAGAGAGAAAGAGATGAAGATAGAAAGAATGGGGGAGGAACAGGAAGCATCAACTTCCATATATGCCTTGACCAGGCAAGGCTGGAGTTTTGAACCAGTGACCTCAGCATTCCATGTCGATGGTTTATCCACTGCACCACCACAGGTCAGGCCAATCTTTTGGTTAGAAGGGCCTGAGCAAGACAGAAAGAGGAAGAATGGAGGATTTTTTTTCCCTTCCTGCCTGCCTTTGTGAGCTGGGACAACAGTCTTCTGCCCTTACACTGTGATTTATACTACTGGCTCCTCTGGTCCTCAAGCCATTAGATTCAAACTGGAATTACACTACCAGCTTTCCTGGGTCTCCAAGTTGCAGAGAACAGACATGTGATCCCTCAGCCTCTATAATCACATCCAATTCTTATAATAAATTTTATATATCTATATATTTTTCTATATTCTATACCTATCTGTTCTACATATATAGATAGATATCTAGAAGAGCTAGATACAGATACAGAGACAGAGACAGGGACAGAGATAGGGATAGGGACAGAGACATAGATAAGACACATATATCCTGTTTCTCTAGAGAACCTGACTTGCCTCAGCCATCTGCCTGTGGGTTGAGCGCTGGAATCCTACCCAGGACCTGCTGGGCTGGGACTTCTCTCCTGCTAGAAAATGGAAATATTGGGGTATGAATGAAGATAGACATTGCAACCTATTTTCTAGTTACTCTAAGGACTACCTCTGGTCAACTGTTTCTCCCTTATTTGGTTGTCTATAAATTAAGGTTTCCAAAGGCATTGTCTAGTTCTAGTTCAAAAGGTTAACCTACTTGCCTGAACACCCTTGAATCATGGTGAGAAGACAATGTCAGACCCAATAAAAAAGAATGTGATGACTGTGAGTCTAGTTTCCTAGTGGGACTGAGAAATTAAAAAAAAAAAAACAAGGTAGGATCCAGAATATCTTTTAGGCAGTTGCTTTTGTGAACAGAAACAAGAAGAAACTACAATGGGGTATAATGGTTAAGGAGTTAGCTCCATGCACTCAAACAGACCTGGGTTCAAATCCTTGTTCCATCCTTTACTAAATAATGACTAAGGAAAAATTATTAAATCTAGCTAAGCCTCAATTCTTCATCTTTAAAATGGATGTGTGTAAATAAGACTTAAACTTTCAGAGATTTGCAAAGATTAAAAGATAAGGCATAAATATGCTTAGCATCTATACAATAAATATTACTCATTACTGTTACCTCCATAAGAATGCAGGCATGGTGGTTTTAAAAAAGAAAACAGAATTTGAATGTGTGTGTTGGCAACAAAATTGTGGCAAACTTGGTAGAGCTCAACTGGAGCATTTAGGATAGCTTGGTATTGGCAGAGCCATTCTGCAAAGAGGAAAGGCTGGAGGACTCAGCCATGTTTGCTGACTTTCAATAGGCACCCCTGGCACTTAAACAGGGCAAAATAACAGAAGACCCAGTGAAGAAAAGAACAACACTGGAGAGGATGTGAGGGAGGTCGCGTAGGAGTGGAACTTGCTAGAACCCAAACTAAGACTGCAGAGTGAAAGAACTTTGTAGCCCAGTCCATGTGGACTGCATGAAGTAGAGGTGAAGGATGGTCTGTTGATGCAAACATCAGAAAAAATTATTTTTAATGGATTGAAAAATGTAAAAGGTGTTTGTTTTTGTTTTGTTTTATCACTATATCCACTCTCCCTGTTCTATAGCAGTTTTAAGGTTGAATGTTTAGATAAGATTAACTCTACCCAAGCTCCCAAAGGGGGAACCTAATTATCTAGGCCAGGAATCAGCAAAAATTTTGGTAAAGTGCTAGACAGTAAACATTTTAGGCTTTGTAAGACAGATCATTGCAACTACTCAACTCTGCTGCTATATTATGAATGCAGACATAGGCATTAAGTAAACAAAAGGGTCTGGCTGTGATCCAATAAAACTTTATTTACAAAAACAGGCAGGAAGCTGAATTTGGCCCATGACCATAGTCTGCTAGTTTAAGCCAATCAAGGTCACCCTTCCACACTTTTCCAAAATGATGCCTAAAACAAGTAGTGCATGCCATTCCAGTGGACACAGTGATGGGCTCTGGCATGGTCTCATTAGAGTTAATACTGGGAATTCTGTTTTGATGATTGGATGGGGGTCAGAGGGGCAATGCATTGTATCTCCCTGTATGAAAAAATGATCATAAGAAAAGGCAGGCTGAGAAGAAGCTAGTAAAACAAAGAAAAAGAAACGTAAGAGTGTAGGAAACCAAGTGAACAACACCTTGAGCCTACCTCACATCCTAGCTTCATAATTATTAAAAACAATAAATTCCCATCTTATAAGCTATTTTGAATGAGATCCACGCTACTATTGATCTAAAGCATCCTAATGAAATATTATGCTAACTAATGGAAGGGAAAGAATACTGTGCTTTCCCACAATTAAAATAAAATGTGTGTGATGGTTAATTTTATGTGTCAATTTAAACAGGCCACACAGTGCTTAGATAGTTGGTTAAACATTATTTCCAGGTGTGTCTGTGAGAGTATTTTGGGATGAGATTAATGTTTGAAATCATAGACTAAGGAAAGCAGATTGCCTACTCCAATGTGAATGAGTCTCATCCAATATATTGAAGGCATGAACAGAATAAAAGGCTGAGAAGAAAAGAATTCTCTCTCTTGCCCTGACCAGTTGTCTCCATGGATAGAACATTGGCCTGGCATATGGACATCCCAAGATTGATTCTAAGTCAGGCCACATAAGAGAATTGAACATTTCCTTCTATCCTCCTCCCTCTCCCCTTTCTCACTCTCTTCCCCTCCTGCAGCCAGAGGCTTGATTGGTTTGAGCATCAGTTCTGGGTGCTGAGAATAGCTTAATTGGTCTGAGCACAAGCCCTAGATGGGGGTTACCAGGTAGATTTGGGTCAGGGCACATGTGGGAGTCTGTCACACTATCTCCTATCACTTCACTTAAAAAAAAAGAAAGAAGGAAGAAAAGAGAGAAAGAAAGAAGAGAAGAAGAAGAGGAAGAGGAGGAGGAGGAGGAGGAGGAGAAGAAGAAGAAGAAGGGGAAGAAGGAGGGAGGGAGGGAGGGAGGAAGGAAGGAAGGAAGGAAGGAAGGAAGGAAGGAAGGAAGGAAGCTGCAGAAGGATTCAGGAAGCTATTGGGGCAGAGACAGCACCAGCTGGCTTCAGGAGGGCCTGGATGGAAGGAAGGAAGGAAGGAAGGAAGGAAGGAAGGAAGGAAGGAAGGAAGGAAGGAAGCTGCAGAAGGATTCAGGAAGCTATTGGGGCAGAGACAGCACCAGCTGGCTTCAGGAGGGCCTGGATGGAAGGAAGGAAGGAAGGAAGGAAGGAAGGAAGGAAGGAAGGAAGGAAAGAAGAGAATTATCTCTCTCGGCATGACAGGCTTCAAATTGAGACATTCGTCTTCTCCTGCCTTCAGACTTGGACTCAGACTGGAACTTAACCATTGGTTCTCCTGGTTCTCAGGCATTAAGACTTGGACAGAAACTTGAATCATCAGCTCTCCTGCTGCTCAGGACTTAGGACTCAGACTGGGTCTATACAATTGGCTCTTCTGAGTCTAAACTTATTTGTAATCATCTGAACCAATTCTGTATAATAAATCATATATGTATGCTTGATGGGCTGGAGAGGAAGATAGTGGCATATGTCTCCATACTATTGGTTTGGTTTCTCGGGAGAACCTTAATACAAAATGGAACTGCTTTTGATGAGGCTCAGGGTAGAAAATTAAAGTGAACCAGGCTCCACCCACTGCCTGCCCACACCCACAGTTCCTCAGGCAGCTCCCTTGTCACCTCAGATTCAGAACGCAAACTTTGAAATCCACAGCTGAATTATCTCTCTTGGGCCTTTTGTTATTTTAGGAAACACCTCTGAGAAAAAGAACGTTGGTTAGATCACAGAAGTTTTGAAACACATCTCTTCCATATGCTCTGACTTGCTCAGAACATCCCTCCTTGGACCTCTACTTCCTCATTTGTAAAATAGGCTTTATGGATGAAATGAACATTGAAATGTTCTCTCACCCAATGTCAGAGTAAGGACAGGCTGATCATCTCTGCCAAAATGAGACTGTGGGCAGCTACAATTATTTTTATTCCATACAACACAAAAGTGATACAAATTCCCTGGAAATATTTAGAAATATATATATAAAGTAGAAAATAAAAATCACTCATAATACCTCTCTTGAAAATAACCACTATGAACATTTTGGTATGAATATGTTCAAGCTTCCTTCTTGCACATACTCTCTCTCATTCTGTCTCTCACACACACACAAATATAAACTATCATACTGTGTATGCTATTTATAACCTGTTGAATTACTTTAATATTACAATAATCTTTCTACATCAATAAATATTCTTCCATACTATAATGGTTTAATAGCTGTAAAGAATTTCAGTTGCACAGATATACCAAAATTTATTCAACTAATCTCCTCTGTTGGAAATTTAGGTTTATCCAATTTTCTGCTATTTTAATAGTATGATGAACATTATTGTAGCTAAATGTCTACACATTTGCATTCTTATATCCTTAGGATTTATTTTTAGAAATGAAATTACTAATTCAAAGAGTATAAACATTTTAAAATTGTTTGATGCATTTTACCAAATTATCCAGAAAGTTTATGCAAATTTAAACACCATTTTCCTGGGTATGGAAAAGCCTGTTCACTCACACTTTCACCACTATTGGGCTGTTCTGCTTAAAATCTTAATAAGTAAAAGGAATTAAGAAAAATGAAACCCTGGATTCCATATAAGAAGATACCTTGGACTTTACTTGTTTTAATTATGTTTAATAGAGTGACACTAGTTAACATAATCATACAGTTTTCAGTATACCTTGGACTTTAGTGTGTGTGTGTGTGTGTGTGTGTGTGTGTGTGTGTGTGTGTGTGTGTGTGTAGTGGGGAGGAGACTCCCCCCTCCCAGGTTGGATTTGTAATTGGACCCTGGAGCTATGTTAAGATCTAATACCAGTGGCATGGTTACAATTAAGAAGGTGGCACATAAGGACAATTTAATTCCTCTTTCAAAATCTAAAAATAGAGCAGAAATAACTTCATTGTATGAGAAGGAAAGAATGCTTGATGGACCAGAAGAGGACAGTGACTAATGACTATTAAGGGCAATTCCACATTTTCTGAATCCTCCCTCATATTCCTGTCTAACTCTTAGAGCCTTAGTGTTTACCAATCAGTGTCTTAACTGTGACACAAGAGCCGATCCATATTTAATTGATAGAGCCATCTTTAATTTGCCTATCTGCCCTGTGACTCTTCAAGATAATGTTTTTTAAAGTTTGGTTAGACAATTCTCTAGCATATAACTGTGCTTAAAGAAAAAGTCTGAGCCAAAAAGTTTAGGACTTGACATGTCATATTCTTTAATTAAGCAATCCAGTCCTTTCAGAAGTGGCCATTCCACTCCAGTATCATGAATTGCATTTGTACTGCTGTGTGACAGTGGCATGATATTCTTCAAAGCCTTGTCCTGAGTGGCCACATCACTGCAAATGACTACAGGTGATAACTGCTTTACCTGTGAGGTGAGCCTCCAGGTTTTCCTTCTTTGAATGTGAACAAAAGTTTTTAATGCCTTTAGTCCTAGCCAAGCCTGATGGTTAAAAGCATCTTCCCTACTGTGACAGACATATCTTTATGTGACATCCTGATAATCACATAGTGTTCCCATTTTTGTGTACCCATGGGTGTGGGCAAGAGCTGTAATTGACTTCTAACATTTGCCAACAGACCATGGCAAAGGTGATGAGATGCAACCCTGATGATAAGGTTACCTTATATGGAAAAGTTAATGGACTGTCACCTCATAACTATGTTATAATACTTTGTAAGCATATGACTTGCAACAGTCTCTTTACCCATCTCCCACCTCTCTCTTTGGCATTGAAGAAGCCATGAGCTCCACAGCTACAAAAAAGAAAAATAATTTGTTGACCACCTTAATATAAGCTTGGAAGCAGATTCTTTTCCAGTTGAGCCTCTGATAAGACCACAGCCCTTGCCAACACCTGGATTGGAATCTGTTGAGATCCTGAAGCAAAAATCCCAGATAAGCCATATTTAGACTTTTGACCTACAGAAACTATATGATAATGAATGTGTTATTTGATGTTGCTAAGTGTATAGGAATTTGTTGTGCAGCAATAGAAAGAAAATAGGCCCATATAGTCAGTCCTGTTACTAATTTCTGTAACAAGGTTCACATAAAGCCATTTATTGATAGATAAACCAGCCACAGAATGAATAGAAAGGCTTTGGAGCTGGTCTTGCTCAATGGGCAGGAAGTAAAGGAGACGAGCAGCAGAAACCATAGCTATGGTGTTTTAGCATCAATCTTCTTAAGATACCACTGGTACAGCTGCCAGTTACCACCCCTACCAGACAATATTGTCACTGGATCCTGTTGCTGTTATTAGACCCTGGGCACCAATGTTGCCAGCACTGAACGTAGTCACCATACAATTCCTCCATTGCATTCTCTACTGCCTTTCATCCTTGCATCACTTTATTGAGATTCAGAGTATTAGGTGAGAACATACTATTAGCTGAGGTTAAGGCATACATACATAGCCTAGTTACCAGAATACAGTGGGTTGGAGTTTCAGTGCTGGGTCACAGAATTGCTCAAATCTAGAGTACCTGTTCATGTTTTATGTTGATGGTGGCTTAGTCTTTCTGGGCAGCTATAACAAAAATGTCATGGATTAAATGACTTATAAACAATAAAAATTTTTTTCTCATCATTCTGAAGGCTGAGAAGCCCAAGATTAAGGTGCTGGCAGATTTGGTGTCTAGTGAGAGCACACTTCCTTGTTCATAGGTGGCTGTATTCTTGCTATATTCTTATATGTTGGAAGGGGCAAGAGAGCTCTCTGGGGTTTCTTTTATAAGGGCAATAATCTCATTCATGGGGGCTCCACTCTCATGGCATAATCACCTCCCAAAGGCCCCTCCTCCAAATACTATATGTGGGGATTGATTTCAACATATGAATTGGGGGTGTGGGTACAAAAACATTCCATCTTTAGGAAATGGCATGGCATAGAGTGTTACAGAACTCAGCTATTCATAGACCATATTGTAACTGGTGCCATAAAGAAATATGCAGTACAGAGCCATTCACAGATGATACTATGAGAAAGAGAATGCCTTGGACTCGCACAGTGAGGAACTCTGTAATGCTCTCATCCAGCTTCTGTTGCGGAAGCAGAAAAGTTCCATAGTATCAAGACTTTGACTTGCCCCCACCATAGGAAGGTGCAATCATGGAAAATAAAAAAAGAGAAATGACTCTTATATGAGTAAATAGAGATAGTAACTGAAGGCATATGTGTGGCTAAGTAAAGCATGAGGGTAGAAGAGAACCATAGAAAAAGCATCCAGGAGCTCCATCCTTGCATGACCAGGGAGAGAATAACAAGTACACAAACATGGGTAGTGAAGTATGCATCTCCCAGGTGAGATCCTGAGGGAGAATTTCCCAGGTGGGCTTCAATTTCATATAACAATTATTTTGCTAAAAATCAATGAGTGTTTAATTAAGCATAATTCTATTTTTAATGAAAATTACAGTAAAAATATGAACAACCATGTCTTTTCTTTTAGACATCATGTTCTGATTTGGGATTCAGAAGCTATGGTTACTTCAGAGCCAATGTTCAGATTTCTACTTGTGGTCTGGAGTTGGGATCAGGATCCAGGATTTGTGGCCCAAATATCTTTGTAGAGCCAAAATAACTTCATTCACCTTGCAGCCTATCCAGCTCCCAATTCATAAGGTATGAAAAAATGCAATATATTTTATAAAGTTTTATGACATTTTTCCTAAAAAAAACAACATAAACGTTCTTTAATTACTGTGAACATGATGTGGTCATGATATAAAACTAAAAAGTTAATCAAGAAATGTTGCAGAACTAAACAAATTGGGCATGGCAGGCAATCACATTTCTCTACAAAAAAGCAAGGATAATATCAAATTTTCATCAATTATGTCTGACTTTTCTGGTGTATAGAGAGAGGGTAAAATCTCCCTGTAGAAGCTCATGATAAAGGAGAGCACAGAAATGAAGTAGATACCTATGTACATGAAGGGAGGTCATTCTTGCTAGAGGATGGATTAAAAATAATAGTGAAGAGAAGGTGAAGGAAGGTGTCAGAGAAAGAGCACTTCTTGACTGACTACTTGTGGTGGGATCCAGGGAAATAAACCAGTGTACAGGGGTTCCTCGGGTTAGGGCTGTCATAAAACATTTCAAGTTTATGATGCTAGCTCCCATAAAAAAACTTAAAAATACTGAGACATGAGTGTTTCGGCTTATGCCATTAGCATCGTGCTTATGGACTCTGTGGGTGAACTAGTTTGGAATAAAGATAAGGAATTTTTTTACACTCATTTTATTGTCATTCTTTCTGTTACTACAGTACAGTGTAAAAAAACTTAAAAATACTGAGACATGAGTGTTTCGGCTTATGCCATTAGCATCATGCTTATGGACTCTGTGGGTGAACTAGTTTGGAATAAAGATAAGGAATTTTTTTACACTCATTTTATTGTCATTCTTTCTGTTACTACAGTACAGTGTACAGTACAGTATATTTATGTCCTTTTCCTTTTTCCGTGGCTTAGTTGTGTTTTTTATGTTCTAGATTGTGATTTTACAACAGTGTTAGGATAGGTAAGTGACTTAGGCTATGGTGTGTCTCGACTTACACCAAAATTCGGGTTACATCACTGTCATAGGAATGGAACTGTGTCGTAACCTGAGGACCTCCTGTACAGAATAGGAGAAATGGAGCAAGAGCTCTAGCCAGATAATTGGTTCTGGTAAGCTATAGAAATAGGCTATTCTTGTAAAACAGATTATTTTAGAGCATCTCCAGATTGGAAAACCCATGGATATTGTCAAGGCCAACATATTTCCTTTGTCTAGGAGTAAATTCAAACATCTTTGTTTGACCTTCAGAACTTTCTAGACAGATTGTCCCTATTCCTCTCTACTCTGACCACACTGTGGCTAAATATGTTATTTTTATTCCAGACCACTGCTCACACCAGTACCCTGTCTTGATTTACATTTCCAGACCTCCATGTAGCAACTCCCTCTCCTTGGATCAAGCACGCTGGATCTGGGGCTGTTGGCAGCACAACTAGTTCCTTTCACTGCCCTGGCAGTTGGCACAGACTTTCTGGAATTACTTGTCTTAAACCAGATAGGCTTTGTCATGAAGAAGGGAAGGGTGATGACAACAGGAATAAGTAGGTGAGGGTTGAATACAGAACCAGGTGGGATCATTTGAGTAGAACCATGCCAACTGTGAGGCTGGTCCTCAGCTGAGTTATCCAAGAGACATGAACAGGATGTACAAGGAGGCACAGTGAATTCAGATTAAGATTAGTGTTGACCATCAGATAGGAGCAGAGTTGATGCTCTAATTGGTGTATTAGAAGAGAAAGCAAAATTTTGTTCAAAGAAGATGTATCTAGCCATATGAGAAAAATTTGGGAAAACCATAGACCTTGTAATAAACATTATTCACTAGAGCAGGAAACGATTCCATGCAGAAAAAACACTACAACTATTTTGGCAGCAGCTATTATTACTATTACTATCCACCACCACTAGCAGCACTAATTGCTACTATTCGTTGAATCTCTTCTCTGTTTTAGTCTGTGCAGCCAATTCCTCATTAATTTCTCACGACATCATTGAAGTGGTATGTCATCATCACCTTTTTGCAGAAAGTGGCAGAGGCAGTATTCAAACCAGGACCACCAGATTCCAAAGCCTACACATTGTCCTGTAAGTCTTGCTGCCTCTGCAGAAACTGTCAGGCTTAAATGGAAGCTGAGGTTAAGCTGTGCTCTGAGATGGGGCTGGGAATAGTCTACAGTTAAAAGGCAAATGAGAGTCTAGATCAAGCACACTGGATCTCAGGTTGCTGGCAGCACAACTAATTCCTTTCCCCGTATGCTGGAAGGACTTAGCCTTTACTCATATTGCCTGTCTAGTGGGAATTGAGTCAGGAACTGAGTGAGCATGGTTGAGTCTATACTTATTAGTGTCTGAGGAAGACAAGGGATTATATATTCCACTCATCTTCCCAGCTGGGGAATAAACCCATTAAAGAGAGGGACCATGGCTTGGATATCTTCTATACCCATCCTAAGGCTGTTCCACAGTAGGTCTTCACTATATGCTTGCTGATGAATTGATTGGTGAATTGACTTAGAGGCCAAGTGACTGAATAAAAAGGCATTATAAAAAGTAACAAAGGGTTTAGTTCTTTCTGTATCTATTATCACTCTGTGCTTCCTTAGACTTGACTTGTAAAGATGTGACTTATTGCTTCCCTCTCTCCCCTCCTGCGCAGAGAACATGACCCTTCTTTCTTCCTTTTTTTTTCTTCCTTTTCCCCCTTTTTCTTCCTTTCTTTCTTCCTTTTTATTTTTTTGTACTTAGTGAGAGGATGGGGAGGGAAGAGACAGACTCCTGCATGCGCCCCGACTGGGATCCACCAGCAAGCTCTCTAGGGGGTGGTGCTCTGCCCATCTGGGACCCTTGTTCTATTGCAACTGGAGCCATTTTTTAGCATCTGAGGTGGAGGTCATGGAACCATTTTCAGCACCCATGGCCAACTCATTCTAATCGAGCCATGGCTGCAGGAAGGGAGGAGAAGAGAGAGGGGGTAGGGTGGAAAAGCAGATTAGCACCTCTTCTGTGTGCCTTGACCAGGAATCGAACCCAGGACATACACATGCCTTGGTGACATTCTACCACTGAGCAAACTGGTCAGGGCATATGACCTTTCTAGTTTCATAGAATACGTTTACATTCCCCTTGGGTAATTCCAAGTTGTGGTAAGTGAAACAATTCCTGATTTGCTTTCTTCTATGTCCTTCATAAGTGGGAGCCCTATCTTCACTTCAGTGTCCCAAACAAATTATCCAAATCACATGAACTCAGAGCAGGCCTGCTGGCCCAGCTCAGCAGTGGCAAAGGGGATATATACATCCCATCCTCCAATTCTTATCCCTCTACCCCGTCCTATAATGCAATCCTCTTGCTAACTTGTTTAGGATGGTACATTAAGCTGAGTGCCTAGAGGGTAATATGCAAAACTTCCTCTACTTGCTAGGAAAGTGGTCAGGCACCAGTGTACAAGAAGCCAGAGATCTAATGGGGCAGAACTTTTTCACAAGGATTTGTCACCAGTGGTACTGGGCATCAACTGCTTGAACTCCAATCAAAGGAGGTCAAGTCTTAGCTGGTAAATGCCACATAAACCCTGGTCACTGGGCTATCTCACTCACTAAGATGTTTCCAGTCTTCTCCCAGGTATCCTGAGATCCCCAAAACAGAAGCATGACTTCTTGTCCCAAGCCCTTGGAATATTTAGTGTTCTTATCCTCCTACATAATATTCGTTCATAAATACCTTCTTAGTAATATTACCATTAATTGTTATTAATAAGTATACAAGGATAAGAAGCATTGGGACTGTCTTAGACAAACCAGGATGTATGCTAACCCTACTACTGACTTCTCAAATTACAGTGAGAGCTCTCAATGAGCAGAGTCAGTGGTCTTTCCTCCCCTGGTCTCCTCTTCCCCTTTAACCCCCCATCATTATTCAGGGTGAAGTTACAGAGCTCTCCAGACACCATTTTTAGCGGTCTTGCTTCACAGATGATGGTGTGTAGAAGTATTATCTTCAAACTCAGGACCACTTATTCCTGACTAAAGCATGAGCATGAATATCCCAAAGAATATCAAATTCAGTTGTCTCTCCTTTTCCTAAGCTCTTGGCCAACTTGGTGAATTTCTTTTTCTTGCTTTATAAGTAGTTTGACTATAGCCTGACAGCCCTGTGAGTCCCACAGTAGGTACAAGAACAAGGACAGTTGGCAACTGGGGTGCCAAGCACCAAGCTGGACCTTGTTGCAATATCAATCTTGAGCAACAAATGCCAAAGTCAGACAAAGTCCAAGGCCTGCCAGGTAAATGCTTGAGACTCCCGCACCCTCCTGGACCTGAGTGCAAGCATTCCCTGGAACGGTGGCGGTGCTGTACAATTCCTGGCCCTCCTCTCACAGCTTCTCAAGACCAGCTCTTCTGTGTATGATGCCAGAACAGGGCCCTTCTCTATTTCACACTTGGAGCTGAATCTTCTGTATCTAGTTTCTGGGATCCTTGCACAGAAGCGGGAAGTGAAAGAATCATATGTTGCTCTGACTTGGCTTCTCAGCCTCAGCAAAGCCAGCTCTGGTTATCTCATTTCAAATCCTCATGGGTGCCCTTAGTGCTGGGTCTGGAGGGAGTAGTCCCCTATGCCTATCTTCTGAGGCTCCACTCTATCCCTCCTTCATCCCATCTTCAAAACAAAAACAGCTGTTGGTTGGCAGAAGATATCTATTATCTCTTCATCCCCTGAATTCCATAAGGATCTTGGTGTGCTGGGTTTCCCAGGCTGCTGGAGAACCAGGAGCAGACATCGAGTCTTCTCTTAGTAATCCATCTGGACTTTGTTGTTGGCACGATAACCATCTTATATTACTGATTCCCACTGCCAATCCCATACGTGTTATTGCCTTATTTGTTTACATGTGGGGAAACTAAGGCTAACCAAGTGTAAATGGTTTGCCCAGAGTCACCAGGTGTACCACTACCCTGCAGACAATGAGGAGTATTTTCTGGAGAAAGACTGAACATTCTTACTGAGAGACAAACATACAAAGTAAAACAACCCCACACAGGCTACTCAAGATATCCAGGGGAAAGGCCTAAGCAGGAGTCAGAGTTTGGGAATCCTTGTCAGAAGGACATAGGACAGTATTATTTCACTGTGGGGGCATTATTCTGTATCCTGTAGTCATTACTATGCAAATAACCCCCCTGGGTCTGCTAGGACCTGGTTGTCCAGAGGTCTCCAGGCACAGTCTCCTTAACTATAGTCGCGTATTCAACAAATAGAGGCAAACCTTGTAATTCTGACAACTCTGGCTAAGCTATGTCTAAAAAAGAATTTCTTTAAGAACTTGAAGTTTAATGCTTCAAACTGTACAATTACAACACTGTATTCAAAAACATGCAGATGGAAATGGACAGCAAAATAATACATCAGAAAGCTAAAGTGGCAATGGCAGAATTACTGCTGATTAACTGAAAATTAAAATCTAAGGCTTTACAAAATTATTGAAGTCTAACTTTTAAGTGTGTTGGAGAGAAAAGAACATAAGATTTGAACAAAAGCTACACTTTCTTCTGGGCTTGTGGTTTTTACTTCTTTGAGCCTCAGTTTCCTTATTTTACAAATAGAATACATAATGGTGATGTAATTCTAGGTACACACTCACTTGACTGATGTGCAGTGTTACTCTTTTTTCCTTTCTAATATGAAGTGAAAAGACCCCACCAAGATCTACCAGGTCAGCCACTTGCTGGTCTTTTCCTAAGAAAAGTTGCCCCAGAGTCAGGAGGCTAGTGTTAGGACCCAGCTCAGTGCCCATAGATCCATTGCCTTCCACCTCATGCAAAGCATAAAAAACCCAGGTCTGTTCATGAAAATCATAGCACCAGGAGGAGGGAAATCAAACCCAAAATTAATCAAACAGGATGTAATTCCCAGAGCAAGCATGCATCAATTAGGGGAAATGTTACCGTCAGGTACCGGGTTTGGAATTTCACAGGGGACTCATAAGGTGAATAAACTAAGCTCTGGCATTGATTATGGAAAGCAGTAGCTGTATGATGTCAGGACTGCTGTGATCAGTTCAGCCAGAAATTCACTTTTCAGTGTCTTGATTTCTGGGATTACCTTTGTGCTAACTGACAGCTAAAGAAAGAAAAACTGCACTGCTTAATGGGAAAATTTCTCTGATCTGTTCACCTAACAGCCAGCTGATATATCAATGATGATTTTCTTTGCCTGTTTTTCAGCCATATGTATTAAGTCAGAGCAAGTCAAAAGAAATTCTTCATTGCCCCTTCTGTGTACAAGGTGCTTGACCAACACAGTGAAGGGCACAGAGATGAGAGGAAAATATCTCCTTCATGGGAGGGAAGGAAAGAAAAGCTGATTGCTGCTGGGACCTAGCTCTCTGCCAGGTACTACATCCCAAACTTTAGGTCTATTATTATCGCATTTTCTTTCTCCCGACAACTGTATGAGGTAGGTGTACTGTTCCATTCTCTGGATGAGAAAACTGAGGTTCAAAGAGGCCATTGATTTGAGTTCTTGCTTACTGAACTCTAACGTCTCTATACTTCATAGCCTCATACTCTATCCTTAGAGCAATGTCCCCAAATCATTTTTTCTCTGCACAGACCACAGAATGGAGCAGAAGCTAGGGAGCATGTGAGTGGTACATCAGATTCATTTGCACCTCTGGGAAACCCAGACCTTTGTCCCCACAGAGGCTGAACTGATAACCAAAGAACTTTCTTTACATACCTACTCACATCTGGGCAACATGCCCCACTCCCTGAGAAAGTGCTCCCTTCTCTCCAGTGAGAATCAATCACTCCTTCCCACTACATTTGGTTTGAACATCCCTTAAGGAAGTTATTCTTTTGCTGTACCACAGAAAACCCTGGTTGATTACATTCCTACTCCTTCACCAGCTGCTCTGCTCTTTTGAATTCTATTTACCTTCTGAGAGCTGACCCACCTGATCGATTTAGCAGCTCACTGTTCCCTACTCTGATCAGACAGACAGACAGACACACACACACACACACACACACACACACACCCCTTTATTTCTACTACTTAAACTAGATGTGAATTTCAATTCATCAAATCAGCTGTGCAATGTAACTCCCCTTCTCCCCTCAACTTAACTATTCTTTGAGATCCTCCTCATCTCATTGGGTCCATATTGATCTTTCCCTGCTGGTCACTGCCAAGCTGTCCCTATTTTCACCTGCATGGACTCTTCTATTATTGAGTTCCTTTACTTTGATGTCATACTGGGGTCCAAGAGTTGTTTTTGACACTCTCCTCACCCTTATCTCTCTGGATGCACCAAGCATCCATTCCATCTCTGCTCCCCTGAAGCTCTGCCAGAAGAGGGGATCCTTTGCTCTCAGGTCCCAGAAACCCATCTGGAATCCGAGCTCTACAGGGTTTCTTCTGCCCAGAAGTCAGAGTCCAGAAACTCCATCTCCAGCACCTGTCATCACCTTTATTCACATAGCCTTTCCCTTCAATTTTCAACACTTCCAAGACCAGGGGAATCCTTTCTAGTTGGGAGTCAGGGCAGGGGGTCAGAGAGAAATATTTCTTCCTCGAGTCATCTAAGATTTTGACTACAATATAGTCTCTCCTTTCCCCTACAGCACCAGCATTTGGAAACTAAGGGCAGCCATGTCTTTTTCTTAAGGAAATAAACAATAAGAAATGGCTAATATGATTAAATAGGACAGGAGAAGTTTGGAGGGAGGAATGAAAAAACTGGCAGCAAAATGCCCTTGCTTAATATCTCAGAATAACCTGTTATCCTCTTTTATTGGCGTTTAGCTCAGGGGATGACAGCTAGCTACTTTTGGCTCTGCCTCCCCCATGAGGAGCAAGTCTTATTTACTGTTGTTGAAGTTTAGGGGCACAGGCTGGGATGGTGGTCAAACCTATGGATTCTGGGTGTTTGAAGATGAATTGTATTTTCTGTTCTAATACTAATGATATATATGATCTTAAGAAGGTAATTTCCTCTCTCTTTCTCCTGTGCATAAGCCATAAAATCACAGGGTTGCACCAGATTAATTTTCCTAATTCTTGATTATAATAATTGTCATCTATATTATTTTTTATTTAGTCATTAAACTGACTCATTTTTTTCTTAAATTGACTCACCGTTTTTTTACTTAATTAAATTACTGTCAAAAGAAACATATTACTGGCATATCATTTAACAAACTTAAAAATACCCCTCCCCCCAAAAAATCAGTGAAAACAAAACAATGTCATCAAATTCTAGCTGAGCATTTTGCCTACCAAATGCTCTTTTCCTTGTTAAAAAGTGAAAATAGCACCTGTCAGAGAGGTGTTAAAGACATAGTAACAGAAACCTACAGCTTTCTTCTCAGTGAATAGGTAAATTGAAAAAGATCTGAAAATGAAGAAACTTTCTTGTTAGTGAGTCACTGTTACTCAAAGGTATGCCGTGTGCTGCACACAAGCTCCTCGTGCCAAAGAGGTAGAAGTCCAGAGTTCAAAGCACTAGTTTGAAGGATACATCAGTCTCTTTATAGCACTAACATTCCACTGAATCCTGTGCTCTCCATTATTGGGTTATTTGCACAAAACCTGTTTCTTGTCTAGATCATCATATTTCACTTGTTCTCAGCCAGCTGTCATGCTTCACTTTCCTGCTGTTCTCCTACCCCCTTGAGAGCTTGGGTGTGAGGGAAGACCCACCTCCACCTCCCAGGGCTAACACCATCCTCCTTCCAGCTCCACAGAGGTGGCGCTTGCCCTCTGTGCCCACCTCACTGTTTCCAGCAGGAGGAGGTCAGGCCCCTGAGGTTCAGTGGCCAAATGAGCTCCTGACACACCTGGCCATGTAGTTGAAGGCTGTATTTTTCATATCTCACACTTGTCTGCCTTTGTCACTCACACCTGAGGTCAGCATTATCCTGAAAACACACCTGTTCCAGAGCCAAACCTGCAGAGAAGGTGTGTCAAGCATGGTTAATGTCCCAGGCAGGCTCTAGGTCACTGCTTGCAGGAATCTTGGGTGAATTGGTCTTGATCCTTTCCTTCCCAAGACCAGCCTGAACTTAACCCTAAGAGAGCAGGGATATGGTCCAGCATACTCCTAGTGGCAGATATGAGAATACAAACTTGCCGTTTAAATCCATATTTACAGTGGCATCAAAGCTATATAGTTCACCATTGCTTAAAGTTCTTCTTTGGCCACTATATTTCTGATCCTTTCCAGTTTTGAAAAAGAATAGAAAGAGCAACCTCTGCTCCTGAGAGTATGGTAATCAGACACTCAGGAGTGCTTTCCCACTGTGTGCCTACAATGTGCTACATATAAAACACTAGTGAATGCATGGCTGGGCTCTCAGATGTACAAGAAATCTTCAACCATTAACCATCCCATTCCAAAGAAAAAAATATTTAAAAAATGAGTGTGACCTGTAAGCAAATATAGAAGACAGCTTTTTTTTATTTTTTTAAAGTAAAAATATCCATGCCGTATTTTGGCAAATATGCCTTGGGCCAGCTGTACAGTAGAGTCAGTTCCCCATAGCCATTTATGCTAAGCTGGAAATGCAGAAAGAAGGTTAAAGAGGTCCCAGTAAGGTAGCAATACTTTGGCTCTTGGCAGGAGCAAATAAAAATTGTTTCTCTAAGAAAGAATCATTGACTTAGGTCACACAAGAGTCTTCAAATTTAAAATCAAGCAACCAATAACTTATAATAAAATATCATCAAGGATACAAGAAAATAAATCGTCGTGGGTAAAGGGGAAAAGGAGTCCGTGGGCAAATTCTTCCTTATACCTCTCTCTGGATAGACGATCCTGGGAAGTAGTTTATGTGGCCACTTAAGAGAGTATAGCATAGCATAGTCCTATGCTGTGGAATAATCAGTTGCATTTAATGGCAGACAGCTAATAACACATCCTCATTTAAATTGTCTCTCCCTCCCTACTTCATTCCCTTTGTCCTTGCTCCTGCTCTTTAGAATAGTACTCACTAAAACAACAGTCACATATAACCTCTGACTTCTGGACAACTTAGGCTAAGTAAATTAGGAAACTTAGATACTAGAGTTATCAGATAAAATATATAAAAACTGTATGTAAAATATTCTTCTAAAGCAAGCAGCCAAGCACTTTAAAATAGCCAGGCGGATTAGAAAAGGTATAAAAAAAGAAGTAAAAAATATAACTATTAAAATAAATGTTTAAATAACTCACTAGAAATGATAAATAGCAGATATGAAAAAGCTGAAGGGAGAATTAGTGAAGTGAGAATGAATAAAGAGAGAATTTGCAAAGATATATCGGAAATAATTACCCAAAGTGTAGCACCAAGAACAAGAAGATTAAAAATACAGAAAGTTAAAAGTTATGGTGCACAGAATGAAAGGTCTAACATATATTTAATCAGAGTACCATAAAGGAACATAGAGAAAATAGTGGAAATAAATATTTTAAAGTGGGTGAGAATCAGGCATAACTAATGAAAGATATAAATCCATAGACGCAGGAAGCACCACATTTACAAACTAAGACAAATAAAAAGAAAACTGTACTAGGTAAAGCTGAGTGCCTTATGGGGGAGAAAAAAAAAGCTTATCAACATCAGTAGGGAGTGGAGGGGTTACTAACACAAAAATGACAATTAGACTAATTTTATTAGTCAGGCTTCTCCAAAGAATCATTGATAGATAGGTAGGTAGATGATAGATAGATAGATGATAGATGATAGATAGATAGATAGATGATAGATAGATAGATAGATAGATAGATAGATAGATAATAGATAGACAGACATTATAAAGAAATGGCTCACATGGTTATAACAGCTGACAAGTCCTAAAATCAGTAGGATGAGTCAGTAAGCTATTTCAGTTTGAGTCTGAAGTCATAGAAAATAACCAATGTCCCAATTCAAGGACAGTCAGGCAAGAAGAAGTATCCCCTCTTATTTAGAGAAAGGTTGGCCTTTTTGTTTACTCAGATCTTCAACTGACTGGATGAGGACCACCCACACTAGGGAGGGCAATCCACTTTACTACTGATTAAAATGTTACTTTCATCCCAAAACACCCCATCACTCTCACTATAAACTTCTTGACTGAAATGATAAATGCTCAAAGACACGGAGTATCTTCAGTGTTAAATAAAAGTAACTGTGAAATTAGGTTTATATAAGCCACACAACTTACTTCAGAAAATGTGAAAAAAATAAAGATGCCTATGTTAAAATTTATCACTAATAGATATTCACTTAAAAAAAAACTTCTAAAATATATTCATATCCTAAACAAAAAGAAGAAGGACATTCAGAAAAACAAGAAGTTACAGTGAGAAAAAAAAAGGTAAAT
The DNA here is from genome assembly GCA_037038555.1 of Rhynchonycteris naso. NCBI lineage: Eukaryota > Metazoa > Chordata > Mammalia > Chiroptera > Emballonuridae > Rhynchonycteris > Rhynchonycteris naso. The sequence continues at coordinate 332,471,858 of CM072995.1, read as the reverse complement.
ATAAACAAATCTTTTCTGTTTAAAATAATAATAATAATATTTGTACATTAAAAAAGAGAACTAAAATATTCTATCATAATATTATATAAGTAGGAAAGTGTCAAGCTATTATTAGCCCCTTACATATTTATAAAGAGAATTACAATATTAATTTCAGATTTTACTGTGTATAAATGGTAAATATCTCAGCTGATCATCAGAAATAAAAGTAGAATGAATAGTTTTTATATTATTAGAAGAAAAAAATCTAAAACCCCAGCAAACAAAACCAGACAAAAAATAAAAATGAAGAAAAAATGAAACAAAAATGTAGGTCAAAAACAGAAAAAACAAACTGAAATATATCAATCACCCTAATAAGCATAAAAAGATTAAACTCACTAATTAGAGACAGCATTCGCAGTTTAAATAACAAAGCAAAATCTAGTTACTTGCTCTGTATAATAGACATACATAAAACATGACAACTAGAACATTCAAAGTTAAAGGACAGAAAAAGATATATCAGGCAAATATTAACCAAAAGAAAGCAAGAGTAGCTGTATTATAATCAGACAAATTAGATGTGGAAAGCATCCTTGATGAGGGCCCATACTTCCTGGGATCCACAACCTTGTGCCATCTCCTCTGCTTGAGTAACTTGCCTCCTAACAACAGAATAAAGCAACATTGAGATTAACGGCACCTCTATGATTCTGTTACAAAAGACTATGTATAACTTCTGCTTAACTAGTAATGTCTCTACTGCTTACCTGGCTTGCACACCTGAGGAAGCAGGCTACTATCATGCAGAGGTCCTCATGGCAAGGAACTGAGAGCACTCTCTGGCCATCACCAAAGACTAACTGAGACCCTCAGTCCAACTGCCTGTGAGGAATCAAATGCTATTGACATCCACAAGCTTGCCTGCCCCTTCAGATGAGTCTGCAGACCTTGGACTGACACCTAAATAGCAGCCTTGTGGAAGACAATAAACTATGGACCCAGTAAAGCCATGCCCCAATCCTGGCCCATAGAAACTGAGATAATAAATGGGTGCTGTTTTAAGTTATGGGGTTATTTGTTATTCAGCAAAGATAACTAATACACTAGAAGCATTATTAGATATGGAAACATTAACCACTACTTAGAATACAGTTTAACTTCACCAGAAAGACATAGAAAATTCTAAATTTATAGAAATCTAAAATAATAGATTCAAGATACACAATAAAATTAGAACCCTGAGAAATGCAGGAATTGCAAAGAGAACTGGGTCAAGAATGACAAACCAGGTCCTAAGCTTTACTCTGCTACTAATTTTCTGTAGACCATCTTATGCAACTACGTCATTTTTCTGAACCCCAAATTCCTATATTTCTGTGACTGTGTGTTCAATATATTTTACATTTCCTTTTCTTTCGAAGTTATTTTAAGTCTATAAGCATTTACCAAATGAGGTAACTTTGAAATTTTACTACAAATGCATGTGTTTCTCTTTCCTTAAATAACGCTGGTTTGAAAGTTCTTTGAAGTTCCTGATCTAGTCCAAACAAACCCTCCATCTTGCTAGCTAGAGTACACTAAATAGCAGGCCAAGTATGACTGCAGATATCCAAGAGAGTTTAGCTTAAAAAGGATTAAACAGGCCCCGCTGGGATATCTCCCACTCCTCCACCTCAAGTATCACAGAAGAGCTTTGTGCAATTTGTTCCCTCCCTTTCTAATCAATAGGTTAAGTCATCCTGATTGAAGAACCCAAGGCAGATGAGCAGCGAGAAGAAAGCCACATTCACAGTAGGGCAAATTACTCCAGAGAATTTGCCTTCAGAGATGAAGTAAAAGAACCCTCTGCAGGAAGTTAAAGACCACAAAAATATGATCACATTGAGGCTGATAGTACCTGTCCTTCCCAACAGATAAGGACACTAAATAATGCAAAAGTCAGTCTGCCAGGTATTGATTTGGCATAAGAATTCTCACTGGTGAAACTATATATTTATGTATAAAATATATATTAAAAGCTGCTATATGAAAAATATACATTCAGAAAAAAAATATATAGATATATGTATATTGCTTTATCCTTCTTCTTAGTAAATATAAATCCCAATTCTTTGTCTTCAGGCCAAACTTTAGCCATATTCTCCAGCAGGTAAGTCATCTACAAATTCTAGCCTGAGGGTAGACTTTTTTACTTTGTATTTAATGCTGTTTGAAGATGCCTGAGTGGAACTTATGAAATTCCCAGCATCACAGAAGAGGTTTGTATTTCCATTTAACCCCTGAGTTCTGCCTCCTTTTCACAAATGGTCTCTATGCTGCAGGCGGCCCCCTGCAGCCTGGAGCTACCTGAGCTGAGAGAGGCCTGTCTGAATCTTTCAGGACAGCTTTAAGTTGGCATAAATATTTTCACCACATCAAATCCCAGGCAGATGTGAAATTTGGAAATCTTTGTACAAAGGTAGAGCACATTTCTAGCCCAGGAGCAGAAGCTGATCCTGACATCCAGAGCTAAGAAACAAAGTTTAATAGTACTGGCACCAAGTGATCTTGTTTCCAAATTCCAGCTTGGCGTCTTACTGTTTAACTTAGGGTGAATTTCTTTTCTTTTCTTTTCTTTTTTTTTTTTACAGGAACAGAGAGAGAGTCAGAGAGAGGGCCGGATAGATATGGACAGACAGACAGGAACAGATATGAGAAACATCAATCATCAGTTTTTCATTGCGACACCTTAGTTGTTCATTGATTGCTTTCTCATGTGTGCCTTGACTGCGGGCCTTCAGCAGACCAAGCAACCCTTTGCTCAAGCCAGCGACCTTGGGTCCAAGCTGATGAGGTTTTTTTGCTCAAGCCAGATGAGCCCGTGCTCAAGCTGGTGACCTCGGGGTCTCAAACCTGGCTCCTCCACATCCCAATTCGATGCTCTATCCACTGCGCCACTGCCTGGTCAGGCTGGGTGAATTTCTTAATCTCTTGTAAACTCAGTTGCCTCAGCTGTAATATGGGAATGATGACAGTGCTAGGCTCAGATATTTTCTCTGAAAACAATTAATATTAAAATGTATCTAAAGTATGTATCATAGAACAGGGCATACAAACATTTTAATAAATTCTGGTGATTAATAATATAATTAAAACCAAAAAAGAGAAGCATATGGGCTTTATTATGTCAGAACTCCTGGACCAGTAATAAACCAGCTAAACCAGCACTGCAGGAACCACGATGACAATCTCCTCACCCTACTATTTTGTAGACCAGAAACCTGTCTCAGAGGTCAAGCAAACTGCTCAAGTTCAAACAGCAAGGTCATGCATAGTCTTACAGATAAATAGTAGGACGCACATTAACCAGTAGGAGAGCCAGTAGGGATCCTGTAAAGTTAATTCATATAGCTCACCCCTAAAGTTAATATACTTTTAGGACCGATAAAGCTCATGAATGCGGACTGCTCGAAATCCAAATCTACTTGGCATTCTCGGAAGCGTCCTTGGGATGCTTGAAGATTCGCAGCCTATAGCTTTTGGCAGTCCCCAAAGAGGGAGCTCTTTCCACTAACAAAATACAAAATGCAAAATTAATAAAAAGACCCTTTGAAACTGAAAAATGTGCCTCAGGCAAACTATCTGCCCAGCAGCTGGTTAAAATTTAATCAGTTAAAAAAAAAATTTTTTTTTTAGGCCTGTGTATCTTTTGTATGGATCTCCCAGTCTGAGTGTGGTCAAAGTTTGTTAAACAAGAAATAATAGCTAAGGTTTTTTAATTCTGCAAATAAGCAGTGGATGCTTTAAATGGCTCTAACATTCAAGAAGCTAATTGCCCAGGTCTCAACAAAGCTGAATAATTCTTTAATAATTTCTGTTCTTTCTCTTAGAAAACTTAAATTGGCAACTATATAGTGTGCAGTGATCTTAAGATTGATTTAAGTTTATGAATTACATTGTGTCTTTTTCTGGGATGTTGATCCAGCCCTGGATAGAGAAAAGAGGTAGAAAAAGAGAAGGGGAAATGATAATGAATCAACTAGCATAATAATTAGGATTTGTATAGAAAATTCTATAAAAACTTAGTAAAGAGTTCATGTCAGTGTCACTAAGATATTGGAGACCAGAGGATTTTCAACTTTTGGCCAAACAAGTGGTCCCTTATCAAAAGTACCATATCAAAGGGCCTAGCCCCTAATTTGATTTGTTTTACTTACCTATCTCCTATAAACATGTGCACAGTTTAAAGGCCATAGTAGAGGCCAAATAACCCTCTAAAATGAAAACTGTCTACCAACAAATAAATTAGACAAGTCCCCAGTTGTCCACAAACTGTAGCAATAGTCACATAACTTTTTCAATTCCAAATGTAGTTTTATTCACAAATAAAGATAAGAGAGGAGACTTACAGTTGATAGTAAACATGAAAAGTTATTTTCGCAGCACAGCCTTCCAAGTGATGAACTTGAGTCTATATCACCAAGTCCTTGGAAGTGAATTCCTAGGGAATGGGGGCAGAGCTGAGGGATGTTGTCAGGTTAGAATGGCCTCTAGGGGCCGCTGTGGCCTGGCCAACGCAATCTTGTATCTTGGAGTAAGGCATACAGGGGATGGATCCTTGGGGTTACAACAGTTATGTTCCTACAACAGTGAAGTAACCCAAATTTTGGTGTAAGTCAAAACACAACCTAGCCTAAGTCACTTACCTATCCTAATAAAGTTGTAAAATCATAATCTAGAGTGTAAAACACAACTAAGTCACAGAAAAAGGACATACATATACTGTACTGTACAGTATACTGTAGTAACAAAAACATGAAAAAAAATGAGTGTAAAAAATTTTTTTTACCTTTATTCCTGTGGTTGACTTGCACACTAGAAGGGGCGTTGCAAGGTGGGAGAGAGTGACCTATTGAGAGGAGGAAGCTGGAGAGGCAGGAGAACCTGCAGAAGGTGCTGGAGATACTGGGTCAGGTGAATCAGGATTGCCTAAGGAACATGCAGGAGACACTGGAGATGATTCTACCTGTACTACAGGTGTTTCATCTCGAGATGCAACTGATGCACAGGGTACAGGATCTGTTGCAGGCCTCTCTATCTTCTTAAAGAATTGTTCCAGGCTAGTCTAGAAGGTTGATGACTTCTCTTCCAAACTAGTTCACCCATGTAGTCTGTAAGAACAATGCTAATGGTGTAAGCTGAAACACGTCTTAATTTTTTAAATTTTGTATGGGAGTGAGTGTTGAACATCCTATGTCGAGACTGTCATAACCCAAGGACCCCTGTAGTGAGTGAGCTTCCTGAGGAAAGCAGCTTTTTCCTCTCAATTAAAGTGAATAATTGCTAAAAAATTCCTTCCTCTGTGATAAGAACCCAAGTCATTTGTATGTTTGTGGCCATAATATATTCCACACTATCCCATTTCAAGATAGAATCAGGTGAGTGCTAACAGGGGGAGGGATAATACCCACAAGGCTCAGCTCCCAGCACTGTGGGAGGCAGGCTAGCCTGGGGGGATGGTTATTGGTCTGAGAGTTATGTTTCTCTCTCAGTCTGTCCTCCATATATCAACCACTTTACCACTTTGAAGCTTGTTTTCTTCATTTTAAACTGAAATAATGATACTTGATTTCCAGGGCTATTGGGAAGATTGAATTAAATAATGGTTAGAAAATGAACAGCATACTCTACTGCCTATTATAGAAGAAGAGTAAATGATAGTTTCCTACACACATGTATGCATACATGCTAACTGTACTCCCAGGAGCTCAGATAATTGTTGTTCTCCTATTGGGTTTTGAGTCCTGTTAACTTGCCTGCTTCCCTGGTTTCAAACCCTTGGCTCATACTTCATTCCAGTCCTGGACTCACTTGGTATTTGTGCTCATCAGTAAGCCCAGTAATTAATTCCTGGCTTTTTTCTGTGATTCTGCTCTTTGTTTCTAAAGTTAGAATAGACAAAACTCTGGAAAACTCTGATAGAAAAATAATCTCTGACTTTTACTTGATGCCAAATATATCAGAAATTATTCTAAAAGTGTAGATATTTGGCCTCAAGACAAACAAATAAGCTAGGTACCATTTCATCTCTATTTTGCAAATGAAAAAACACTAAGTAACAGAGAAATGTAGTGACTTATGTAAGGTCAAGCAAGCAAGAATTTGAATTCAGGCAGTTCAACTCCAGAAGTCTGTTCTTAAAACTAGAGCTAAAATTCAAACTGAAGCTGGCCTGCAATGGTTGGATAAGCATTGTTGGTTGAGCACTTAGTATGCACTACCCATTAAATTAAATGCTTGATATGTTTTATATATTTAGATCTTCACAGTGACCCTGTGAAGTGGGTGACATTACTAACTTTATTATCAAATGAGAAAATAGAAGCTGAGATACGTTCAGTGATTTATTCCAAGTCCATCTGCTTCCAACCTACTTAACTGAAACTTCAGTACTACCTACAAATACATCATCTAAGTTATCGTCTAGGAAAAGTCCTCATATGTTAAGACCCAGAAATCGAGTAAACATTTCATATTCAAAGACCTTCATCTAAACTCTAATCATTTCCCAGTTTGGTTGAACCAAAAAAATAACCAAAACAAATAAAAATGCATCCAAATTGAAAAGGAAAAAGTAAAATTGTGTACGTGACAAGACAGAAAACCCTACAGACTCCACCCACAAAAATAAAAAACACTTATAGGATAAACAAATTCAGTAAAGTTACAAAATACAAAATCAGTTCCATTTTTATACATTATCAACAACCTATGGGGAAAATATTATGAAAATAACCCCATTTATAAATACATCAAAAAGAATAAAATGCTTAGAAATAAATTTAATAAAGGAGGTGAAAGTTCTGTATACTGAAAACTGTAAACTACAAATAAAATGTTGAAGAAGATGCAAATCAATGGAAGAATGTTTTATGTTTGTAAATTAGAAGAATTAGATTGTTAAAATGACCATACCTGAAGTGACCTACAGATTCAATGCAATCCCTACCAAAATTCCAATGATATTTTTTACAGAAATAGAAAAGATAATTATAAAATTGTATGGAACCACAAAAGACCTGAATAGCCAAAGCAATCTTAAGAAAGAAGGACAAAGCAGAAGACATCAGAGACATCACACTTCCTGATTTCAAACTATATTGTAAAGTTATAGTAATCAAAACAATATGTCATTGGCATAAAAATAGACACATAGATCAATGGAGAAGAAAAACAACTGATCAAGTACTTTTGACAACGGAGCCAAGACTATACAATGGGGAAAGGATAGTCTCTTCAATAAATGGTGTTGGAAAAACACAATATACACATGCAAAAAAAATAAAACTGAGCTCTATCTTACACCGTACACAAAAATTCAACTCAAAATGAATTATGGAATTGAATGTAAGATCTGAAACTGTCAAACTCCTAGAAGGAAACATAGGGAATTAGCTCCTTGGCACTGTTTTTGGATTGACACGAGAAGCAAAAGGCAACAAAAGCAAAAATAAACAAGTTAAACTAAAATTTAATTTAAAAAGATTCTGCACATCAAAAATTCAACAAAATTAAAGACAATGTATGGAATGGAAGAAAAATTTGCAAACCACATACCTGATAATGGGTTAATAAAATAAATGAACAAAAACCAAAACAAATAATCCAATTAAAAAGTGGACAAAGACTCTGAATAGACATTTTTACAGAAGTGTAACCATATAGTTTGTACATTTCCACCTCTTTCACCCAACATTATGTTTGTAGAACTTATTCATTTTATCATACACTGTGGTTTATACATTTTCATAGCTATATCTATTCCACTGTATGAAGAATACCACAATTTATTTGTCAATTCTACTGTTGATAGACTTTTGGGTTGTTTCCAGATTTTGGCTGTTAGGAAGAGCGCCATAGTCAACATATTTCCACACATTTGGAGTGGAAAATACACGTTTCTATCAGGTATCAGTTAAGTTCTTTTCAAAACCTTGTGTCTTTCTTTTAGAATGCAGATATGCCTTCTGGAACAATATTGCCAGGGATCCTGAAAGGTGTTTTTATTTCTTTGCACATGTGAAGAAAGCTCAAGGATTTTTATATCACACAAGCTGTGGCTGAAGTTCAAACAGCAGGAGGTCCCCGTTAGCCCACTAATCTTCATGTTTACCAGAAACAGTCATCATGGTGTGAAAGTTTCCAGAAGGAAAGCCCAATTTCCTTGGTGTTGCATGCCATAAGGATCACACACACATGTGAGGTGCTAATGATTGCTGGTCTTTAATCATGTGAATGTAGTGATAACAAGGCTGCCAGTTTGGGGTTGTTCTCCTAAATTAAGCATTACCCAGACCTCCCTGGCAATCTTCCAGAGTTCTAATGGTTTTGCTCCTGCTTATGTACAAGGTTGGGTTTTAAAATTCACAGGAAGCATGCTCCTAGGGGCTCCTTTACTTCAGTTGCTAGGCTCTCTCCCCCACCCATCCTACTCCATTCACCTATTTCAGTGCCAAGAAAAGGAAAGTGTGAAATTCTACCCAGCTGGAGTTTTTCTAACTATGCATATCAGATGTCATTAGATGGGGAAATAAGCCCTTGGGGGCCTACAAGTCTATACAAAATTTCTAGTCTGGTGTTCAAGCCTCTCTACAATGTGGCTCCCTCATAATTTTCAATATCGTTTCCTATTGGTTTTAATATGCCTTCTGCTGACACAGTAGTGCTGCTTTCCTTACCGCTTCTCATCTACTGAAGGCATTCCCATCTCCATGACTTGTTCATACCATTTCTCCTTCCTAGGAAGTCTTACTGCATCCCTCCCCCTATTTTGTTTTCTATGTCAACCTTGATTTTATATGATCATCCTGTACTTGAGGCACTCTGATAGGTGTTTGGGATAAAAATGAATAAAACATAGATCTACTTTTAAAACACTTTTATTTTGCTAAAGGGATAGGAGAAAGATAAAGATAAATCCTATGACTGAAGGGAGATACCCAGGTAATGCTAGGATGACCGCTATGCATCTGTCTAGATTAGAGCCAATCAGAGAGCTCTAGTCAATAGGACTGACTACATAATTTGGAGGGTACAATTAAAAATAAAAATGTGATGCTTCTTATTTAAAATTATTAAGAATTTAAATATGACAACAGAGCCTTAAACCAAGCAGACAGTCCTATGTGACAGCTCAGGTAGCCCACCATTAGAGACTAATTCAGGAATATTAAATCAAGACAATATATCAAACATCCATTTGTCTCAAGAGGAGATTTAGACAATCAGTCAAGATTGGGATTGAATTAGTGATGAATAAATAGGAAACTAAACAAACATGAACAGATATATCTGAGGGGATGACATCCAAGTAATGGCAGCATGAGAGATACTCCTGATCTCTCCCATTGAAATTTCAAGAAGTTGAACAACTATATAGGTGTGCTTGAAAGGTCCACACATGAAATGGACTAAAGGTGGGAAGGGTTGAACAGAGGGGTAGAAGATAAAATGCACTCACAGTCAGCTCCAGAGAGGAGAGAAGCTCAAAGTGACTGGGTTTGTCTTTTGTTTTTGTATTTTTCTCTGCCGGAAGTACAGGGAGGAAGGAGGCTCAGGTTGTCTGGGTTTTGTCTGCTGAGAAATGAAGAGGGAAGCCCAGAGTGCCTGGGCCTCCTTCTGCCAGGAGGAGCAGAGAGATTGAGGGGCAGAAGGGAAGATACTAAACCAAAGTGGTGGCAGAACAAGTGGTTATGGCCAGTGTTCCCATGACCTGCCCACAGCCTACACTTGGTGCAGATACAGAGAAAACCAAAGTGAGGTGCCCCCAGCCTCCCAGATCCTGCCTCTCTCACCTCGCAGGTATAGAGAATGGCAGAGACACACCCCACAGCTAACTCTTGAGAGACACTTTCCCTGAAGAATAGATGTGCTCTGTGACTGGTCCCTTGGTCTCTTGAGACATGGGGAGGAGTGCTCGAAGGCCTGATAACCATTGCTAAAAGCCATAAAACCCTCACAACATGCCCCACCAACCAATGCAACTACAACACACCTACATCATTATGACAGCAACATCTCAGCGGAGGTCAGCCCAGGAATTTCACAGAACTAAAACTTGTAATATAGCAACACCTGGAAGAAAACATCAACCTCTCAAAACCAAATTTTATTTTTTCTTTTTATCCTTTTCTCTTTTGAACTTCATTTTCTTTAATTTTTATTTTTTTTTGTGGGTGCTTTGATTGTTTTTTATTATTTGGGGGGTTTTTGAGCTTTGTTTTCTGTTGTTTTACTTGCCATTATTTTTTACATTTTTATTGAATTTTTTAATTTTAATTTTTCACTTTTTTAGTTGTTTTTTGTTAGAGTTCTTAACAACACCACTCTCAAATGCCATCAAAGAAGAATAAATAGAATACCATGGCTAAACAAGACAGACATAGCTCAGGAAAAAATGAAATATCTCCAGAAAACAATCCAATTATATGGAGCTAAGCAATAAAGAATTCAAAATTGATGTTCTGAAAATACTCAGCAAAATGTGAGAAAACATCAATAGGCAACATAGTGAGCTCAGAAAACAAAACAAAGACCTCACCAATAAAACTAAAACTTTTTTTTAAAGAGAAGGGAAAAGGGACCGACAGGCAGGAAGGGAGAGAGACAAGAAGCATCAACTTGTTGTTGCAGCACTTTAGTTGTGCATTAATTGCTTTATCATATATGCCTTGACTAAGGGGTTCCAGCAGATTCAGTAACCCCTTGCTTAAGCCAGCAACCTTTGGCTTCAAGTCAGAGATCTTTGGGTTCAAGCCAGCCACCATAGTGTCATATCTATGATCCCACACACAAGCTGGTGACCCCATGCTTAGGCTGGTAAGCTTATGCTCAAGCTGGTGACCTTGGGGTTTCAAACTTGGGTCCTCAGCATCCCAGGTCGACACTCTATCAACTGTGCCACTGCCTGGTCATCCAACAGATTGAAACTTTAAAAACAAAGAACTCAATATATGAATTGAAAACTGAGGTAGCAAGTTTAACTAACAGAACTATCCAGATAGAGAAAAGAATCAGTAACATTGAAGACAGGCAACTAGAGATGCTACAGAGAGAAGAGGAGATTAATGAATTTAAAAAAATAAAGTGAGAGAGCTCTACAAGAATTGCCTGACTCCATCAGAAAGAGCAATATAAGAATAATGGGTATATCAGAAGAAGAGAGAGAGAAAGAAGGGAATGGAGAGCTTATTCAAACAAACTGATGAGAAGTTCCCAAACCCATGAGACAAGTTAGAGCCTTGAACTCAAGAAGCAAACAGAATACTGAGTTACCTCAACCCAAACAGAACTACTTCAAGACACATTGTAATAAAATTGCCAAAAATCAATGACAAAGAAAGAATCCTCAAGGTAGCTAGGAAAAAGAAGGACATAACATATAGGAAGGCCCATTAGGTTGTCATCAGACTTCTCAGCAGAAACTCTATAAGCCAGAAAAGAGTGGACCCAAACATTTACACTACTAAGAGATAGAAATTACCAACCAAGAATACTCTATCCATCAAAGTTATCCTTCAGATATGAAGGAGAAATAAAAGTTTTTGCAGACCTACAGAAGCTGAGGGAATTTGTTACCAGAAAACCCCCACTTCAAGAAATACTCAGTATGATTAATCAACTAGACACAAAAGACAAAATGAATCAAAACTACCAGTAAAAGCTCCAACAATATCACAATAAAAACAAGGATAATATGAGAAACAATAACATAAAAGGGGAGAGGATTAAGATCTGCAGTAGCAAAGGAGGATAGAATGGAGAAGCACTCATAAGACAAAATACTCTAACACATATGACAATTTTTTTCTTAATAAACTAATGGTAACCATCCCCAAAAAAGCCACTACTAAAACACACAGCCTTGAAAAACAATACAAGGGAAAGAAGTATGGAACACCAACAAACAAAAACAACTGACAGAAGCACAAGAGAAGAACCAAACGAGACACAGAGCTACCAGACAACAAAACATAAACTGACTATAGAAAATCCTCAAGTGTCAATAATTATCATAAACATAAATGGACTGAACTCACCAATAAAAAGACACAGAGTAGCAGATTGGATCAAAAAGCAACTCCCAACCATATACTGCCTTCAAGAGACACATCTAAGCTGTAAGGACAAAAGTAGACTCAAAGTAAAAGGCTGCAAAACAATTCTCCAAGAAAATAACCTTCAAAGACAAGTAGGTATAGCCATACTTATATCTGACAATTCTGACTTCAAGAAAATAGAAAACAAAAGTAACCAGAAACAAAGATGGTCATTTCATAATGATAAAGGGGACATTGTATCAAGAAGATATAGCCTGACCAGGAAGTGGTGCAGTGGATAGAGGGTCGGACTGGGATGCAGAAGACCCAGGTTCAAGACCTCGAGGTCACCAGCTTGAGCACGGGTTCATCTGGATTGAGCCAAAGCTCACCAGCTTGAGTCCAAGGTCGCTTCCTCAAGCAAAGGGTTACTTGGTTTGCTGAAGGCCCGTGGTCAAGGCACATATGAGAAAGCAATCAATGAACAACTAAGGCATCAAAAATGAAAAAACTAACGATTGATGCTTCTCATCTCTCTCCATTCCTGTCTGTCTGTCCCTATCTATTCCTCTCTCTGACTCTCTCTCTCTGTAAAAAAATAAAAGAAGACATAACACTTCTTAATATATATGCACCAAGTCAGAGAGCAGCAAAATATATAAGATATCTACTACCTGATCTAAAAATAGAAGTGGACAAAAACACAGTCATACTTGGAGATTTCAATATACCATTGGTGGCTTTAAAATCAGTAAAGAAATATCAGCCTTATATGACACACTAGATGAAATGGACATAATAGATATTTACAGGACATTTCATCCCAAAACATCACATTATACATTCTTCTCCAGCATGCATGAAATATGCTCAAGGACAGACCATACGTTGGGCCACTAAAATCAACAAATTCAGGAAGATTAAAATTATACCAAGAATATTTTCTGAAATTAGAATTCAGAAAAGGCTTTGAAATTAGAATTCAACTGCAAATGAAGTAAATAAACCTATAAAAATGTGGAAATTAAACAGCATATATTTAAAAAATGACTGGGTCAAAAAAAACTAAAAGCAGAGGTTAAAAATGATATTACACAAAAAATGCTCTAATATACAGACAAAATGACAACACAACATATCAAAATTTCTGGGATGTAGCATAAGCAATAATAAGTGGGAAGTTTATATCATTACAGGTTTATATCAAGAAATAAGAGAGATACCAAGTAAACAACATAATATCACATCTTAAGGACCTAGAAAAAGAATAAAAGCAACCCAAACTCAGCAGAAGAAAGAAAATAGTGAAACTTAGAGCAGAACCAAATGAAATAGAGAACAAAAAAAACTATAGAAAAAAGTTAATACAATAAAGAGCTGGTTCTTTAAAATTAACAATAAAATTTACAAACCCCTGGCAAGACTACTAAGAAAAATAAAGGGACTTATATAAACAAAGTCCACAATGAAAGAGAAGAAATTGTCACAGACATCATAGATATACAAAGGATCATAGTCGAAAACACTATGAAAGATTATATGCCACCAAATTCAACAACCTAGAGGAAATAGATAAATTCCTAGAACTATACAATCTTCCTAGACTGAGTCACAAAGAAGTGGAAAACCTAAATAGACCCATAAGCAGAGAGGAAATAGAAACAACTATCAAAAACCTCTCCAAAAGTAAAAGTCCAGGACCAGACAGCTACGCTAGTGAACTCTATCAAACATTCAAAGAACATTTTGTATCTATTTTTCTCAAAGTATTCCAAAAAATAGAAGAAAAAGCAATACTCCCTAACACATTTTATGAGACCAACATAATCCTGATACTAAAACCTGTCAAGGACAACACACACACACACACACACACACACTCTACAGACCAATATCTCTAATGAATACAGATGATACAGATGCAAAAATCCTTTAAAAAAAATACCAGCAAATCAAAACCAATACATTAAAAAAAATACATCACAATCAAGTGAGATTCATTGCAGGAGCACAAGGATGGTCCAACATATGTAAATCAATCAATGTAATATATCACAGCAACAAAACACAAAACAAAAATTATATAATACTGTCAATAGATGCAAAAAAAGATATTTGATAAGATACAATGTCTATTTATGTTTAAAATACTCAATAAAATGGAAATAGAAGGAAAGTACCTCAACAAAATAAAGGTCATATATGACAAGCCATCAGCTAATATCATACTAAATTGTGAAAAAATTAAGGCTTTTCCTCTAAAATCAGGAACAAGACAAGGTTGCCCACTCTCTCCACTCTTATATAACATATTTATGAAAGTTTTAGCCAGAGCGATCTGGCAAAAGAAATAAAAGGCATTGATATCAGGAAAGAAGAAGTAAATGTATCCCTTTTTGCAGATGACATGATCCTGTATATAGAAAACTCAAAGACTCCACCAAAAAGCTATTATAAATAATAAACCAATATAGTTAAGTTTCAGGATACAAAATTAATATACAAAAGTCTATTGTTTTCCTATATGCAAACAATGAAACTTTATAAAATGAATTAAAAATAATGTCTTTTACAATTGCAGCAGCAACAACAACAAAATACCCAGGAATAAACTTAGCAAAGGATGTGAAGGGCCTATATACTGAAAACTACAAAGCATTATTGAAAGAAATTAAAAAAAAAACAATGAAATAAAAAAATATTCCATGTTCATGGATTGGAAGAATAAACATAGTTGAAATGCCAATATTACCCAAAGCAATATACAAATTTAATGCAATCCTTGTTAAAATCCCAATGTCATTTAAAAAAAATAGAATAAAATATTACCAGATTTGTGTGGAACCATAAAAATCCCCAAATAGAGCCTGACCAGGCAGTGGTGCAGTGGCTAGAGTGTCAGACTGGGACACAGAGGACCAAGGTTCAAAACCCCGAGGTCACTGGGTTGAGCATGGGCTCACCAGCTTGAGCATGGGGTCACTGGCTTGAGCATGGGATCATAGACATGACCCCATGGTCACTAGCATGAGCCCAAAGGTCTCTGGCTTGAAGCTCAAGGTTGCTGGCTTGAGCCAAAGGTCACTGGCTTGAGTAAGGGGTCACTCACACTGCTGGGAGGCCCCACACACTGGTCAAGGCACATATGAGAAAACAATCAATGAACAACTAAGGTGCTGCAATGAAGAATTGAGGCTTCTCATCTCTTCCCTTTTCTGTCTGTCCCTCTCTCTGACCCTCACTGTTTCTGTGAAAAACAAAAGACCCCGAATAAACAATGCAAACCTGAGGAAAAAGAATAAAACCGAAGGTATCATAGTATCTGACTTCAAATTATTCTGTTGAGCCATGATAGTCAAAACAGCATGGTATTGGCAGAAAAACAGACAGACCAATGAAACAGAATTGAGAGCCCAGAAATAAAGCCACATAGATATAGACAAGTAATCTTTGACAAAGGAGCCAGAAACACACAATGGAAAAAAAAAACAAACCTCTTCAATAAATGGTGCTGGGAAAATTGCAAAAGAATAAAACTTGACTACAGTTTGTCCCCCTGCACAAAAATTAATTCAAAGTAGATCAAGGACCTAAATATAAAATCTGAAACAATAAATTGCATAGAAGAAAACATAGGTACTAAACTCATGGATCTTGTTTATAGAGAATAATTTGTGAATTTGACCCCAAAGGCAAGGGAAGTAAAGGCAAAAATAAATGAATGGGACTATATCAAACTAAAAAGCTTCTGCATAGCAAAAGAAACTGACAACAAAACAAATAGGGGCATTTGTGAGCCCCTATTTGCTGAGCTTTGTGAGCTCTCTGGTCAGGTCCCTCTCCCACCCCCCCACAAGCTCCAGGCACCCCAATCCTTGCCTCATGTTTAATGGAATGGGGGACATGGAGCAGAAATCCCCCCAACTCCTGATTCCCCTCCCATAGCCAACAGATGTGCCTGGGATCCCTTCCTCTTCTGCTGCCTTCTTCCGTGAGGCTGATACTTGCTGGTGTCTGCATCGGACCCTCTTTCCCTGTGCTCGGACACCTCCTATCATGGGTCATCACCCTCTCCTGTACCTTCAGCCTTCGTGCTGTCACTCAGCATAATATCCCACAGTCTTAAAATATCATTTGTAGCCTCCCATCCCTCTTTCACTGTCATTCCTCTTCTCTCCTTTCCTTCATAACCCAGCTCTTTGGCTACCAGTTATGTTCACTATCTAAACATCTGACTTCCTGTTTTCTCTCTGGGTATTTTAAAATGCACTGTTCCTTCTGGGGACAACCTCAAGATTATGGTGTCTTATGGTTCTAGATTGGAGAAGTGGAACTCTTGCTTGGGGCTCACAAAGAGCCCCAAGAGCTCACAAAGCTCAGCAACAAACAAGCAAACAATCCAATTAAAAAATGGGGAGAGGACCTAAATGGACACTTCTCCAAAGAATGGTCAACAGATATATGAAGAGGCTCATCTTCACTACTTATTCTAGAAATGCAAATCTAAACTACAATGAGATACCACCTGTCAGATTGGCTATTGTCAACAAGACAGGTAATAACAAGTGTTGGAAAGGCTGTGGAGTAAAAGGAACCCTCACTCACTGCTTGTGGGAATGCAAATTAGTACAATTATTATGGAAGAAAGTATCATGATTTCTCAAAAAATTAAGAATAAAACAACTATATGACCAAGCAATCCCTCTACTAGGTATCTACAAAAAAATAAAAAAACAACCTCAAAAACATTGGTACATAAAGACACACAGATCCCCATATTCATTGCAGCATTATTCACGGGGGTTAAGACATGGAGACAACCAGTGTCCTCTGATAGAGGATTGTTTATAGAAGATGCAGTATATATACAGACAATGGAATACTACTCAGCCATAAGAAATGATGACATACTGCCATTTATGACAACATGGATGGACCTTGAGAACATTATGCTGAGTGAAATAAGTAAATTAGAAAAAGCTCAGCCTGACCAGGCAGTGGTGCAATGGATAGAGCATTGGACAGGGATACGGAGAACCCAGGTTCAAGACCCCGAGGTCGCCAGCTTGAGCACGGGCTCACCTGGCTTGAGCAAGAAGCTCACCAGCTTGGACCCAAGGTCGCTGGCTCAAGCAAGGGGTTGCTCGGTCTGCTGAAGGCCCAGGGTCAAGGCACATGTGAGAAAGCTATCGATGAACATCTAAGGTGTCGCAGCGAAAACTGATGATTGATGCTTCTCGTCTCCGTTCCTGTCTGTCTGTCCCGATCTATCCCTCTCTCTGACCCTCTCTCTATAAAATAAAAAAACAAAACAAAACAAAACAAAAAAAGGAAAAGAAAAAGCTCAGAACTATATGATCTCACACATAGGTGGGATATAAAACTGAGTCTCATGGACATAGATAAAAGTGAAGTGGTTACCAGGGGAAGGATGATGTTAAGGAGGGTGTGGGAGGAAGGGAGTAAAGAGGGACAAGTATACAGTGACAGATAATTATTTGACTTTGGCTGATGGGCATACAACATAATCAAAAGTTCAAATGGCATAGAAACGTTTACCTGAAACCTATGTACTGCTATTGATCAATGTCACTCTGTTAAATTTAATTTTCTAAATAAAATTTTAAAAAATAAACAAACATCAACAACAAAGTAAGACAACTATTTTTTCTTGGACTAAGAAGTTGGGCAAAAGAAGTAAAGTAATTTTTCATTTTAATGACTTAGCTGTGAATACTGTGTGTATGTGTAGAGAAAGAGATTTGTTTTAAGGAAATGGCTCACACAATTGAGGAGCTTGACAAGTCTAAAAGCTGTAAAGCAGGCAAGCAGGCTATAGGCCCAGGAAAGAGTTGATGTTGCAACTTGAGTCCAAAGGCTATTGCAGCCATAATTTCCTTTTCCTCGGGAGATGTTAACCTTTTTTTCTGTTAAGGTTTTCAATTGATTGGGTGAGGCCCACTGCGTTATAAAGGATCATCTATTTTACCTAAAGTCTGACGATTTAAATATTAATATCACCTAAAAATTACCTTTACCATGACAGCTAGACATTTTTTCTTTTTTTTTTTTTTCTGAAGTGAGAAGCAGGGAGGCAGAGACAGACTCTCGCATGTGCCCGACTGGGATCCACCTGCAAGCCCTCAAGGGGGCAATGCTCTGCCTATCTGGGGCATTGCTCTGATTGCAACTGGAGCCATTCAAGCCCCTGAGGTGCAGGCCATGGAGCCATCCTCAGTGCCCGGGCCAACTTTGCTCCAAAGGAGCCTTGACTGTGGAAAGGGATGAGAGAGAGAGAGAAGAGGGGAAAGGGTGGAGAAGCAGATGAGTGCTTCTCCTGTGTGCCCTGGCTGGGAATCGAACCCAGGACTTCCACACACCAGGCCGATGCTCTACCACTGAGCCAACTGGCCAGGGCCAGCTAGACTCTTAACCAAATAGCCAGGCCAAGTTAACACATAAAATTCACTGCCACACAGTTAAACACTAAATACTGATCCAACCTAGGTCATGACAAATTAAATTGGAAGGATGGGGAGGACAGGAGGTGTGCCTGTGTGTCTAGTTTTGGGGCTAGGGGAGAAATAAAGCTAAATCTTGTCTTCCATACTGCACCAGGGGAAGTCAAGGAGTAACAACAAAACTGACAAACCAAGAGGAAGAGTACATGCTTTATAGAGAAAGACAGGTAGATGCCAATGTGATTGGCTGAGGAAAACGGGGTTGCGTCTGAGAGGGGTAAATGGGTAAGAGTGTATGGGAAAGTGCTGTTTTAAATTTGGCTTTTTAAAGTATGTGCATGTATAAGTTCCATTTAAAATGGAAACACTTAAGATAGGGGAAAGAAGAAAACATTCACGGGAGTAAAATAAGTCAATTATAAAACAATAAAAACCAATGCGATGTTGGCATAAAATGAGGCTCGTGTTATAAGAATAAGGAAAGGCCCGTTGAGAACTGACTAAGAGGGAAGTTTCCTTAAAGGACGCACTTAAGCTGAATAAGAAGAGGCATAGAGAGCAAACACTTGGAAAAGGCACTCCAGGCAGATGTCTTATATATAGGGTTTACCTCCCATAAATTCCATTTTGCTCCTGCTTGAAAACTTATTGAGAACCCTGCTTAAGTCTTCATTCATCATTGCCATCTTTCTGTACCCTTCCAGAAAGCTGATACTTCCTTCCTCTGGACTCCTACAGTGTACAATGTTTACCTGACATCCATGGAATTGTTTAGTAAGTGGATCTATCCTTGAGAAGATGCTAAGTGCTTTGGAGTCATAATCCTATCTGATATTAATAATATCCCTTACCACCACTTATTGAGCATCTACTTTTGTCTGTTTCTGGCCTGGGTACTCTGAACATATATTTAACAGTTGCCCTGTAAGTGAAGTGTTGTAATTATCTCTGCTTTATGAAAAAGGAAAGTGAGGCTTAGAGAGTTTACTTGACTTCACTGGCTAGGAAGTGACAGGATTCAGAATCTGATCTTTCTGACTACAAAGCCCATACTTCCAACCTCTCTGCCATATTCTTTATCATTACCTCAAATTTCCTGTTGTATGGCACTTGCTTAGGATAGTGTCATGCATATAGCAGGTGTGTGGAAAGTGGTGGTTGCTTAAGAGAAAAAGAGAGACAGAGGGAGCAAATATTTGGAAGGTATCTTGCTGCCCCCTTGCAGAAACACATAGAGTCAAATTTCCATAAGCCAACTAAGCTGTCATGGTGACAGAACATAGCTCTTCTGACCTTATATATGCATCTAATGACAGCTCACTGTATGTAAACAGATGTCAGGTATAAATCAATCTTACTTCTGACACCTTACTTAAAAATAGTAATTATGTGCTCATTTTTGAATATGCAGCCCTAGGTAAATTGTTCTGTCTCCACCCTCCTCCCCAAGTTTTAATTTTTTAATATCAATTAAGGGTGTTCTTTTATTTTTTTTTAAGAAACTTACTGCAGGAGACACACGCAATGAATTCAAAACAAAAGAGTGAAACTCTGCGGAGTGGGCCAGAGGAAAGCACATAAGCAAGCACGAGGGTCATGGTAAGAGGACAGGACTAGCAGGGCTCAGCACACGTACCCAGGCTTGGTCAGATGCAGAAATAGGAGCAACTCTAGCAGGAACTGGCATCACACTGTGTAGAAGACTCAAGGACAAGTGGCTCAGTAATGCTTTGATCTCTGCAGACTTACAAATTCTAGACCTGGCAATTTGAGACTCCTCAGTAGCTCATGCCTGAGACAGCGATCAACCCCCTTATGATAATGCCACCTCCTCCACTTCCTTTGACAAAAGATTCCAGGACAGGAGGAAAGTCATCTTTTCTTTTTCTGGAAGAGAGTAAGGGCTTTTAATTCAGATCTGGGTTTGAGTCTCAGTTCTTATTAGCTGTGTGATCTCAGACAAACACTTAAGCTCTCTGAACTATGAAAAGTTAACAGTGGACCCCAAGAGGCTCTGCTTTAATTAAATGCTGTGTAACTTTAAATTGCTTAACATTTCTAAGCATTAGTTCCTTCAGGTGTAAAATTGATATATTAATTATTCCTATCTCACAGAGATGTTGTAAAAAATAAATGTAAGGCTTGTAAATCTCTTACCATATGGTCTATTACTAATGACAAAATAATAAATTTCATTCTTTAAAATTCTGATGAGTATTAAATTAAACAAGAATGTATTTGAAGCCTCTTGCTTTAAAAATGCCAACTTCATTCTACTTTTTCTTGGTGAATTATTGTTTAATCATGGATTTGAGGTACCTACTTTGTGCTTTGTAAGCTAGGTCAAGAGGAAGAGTATCTGATCTTGGCCATCAGTGTTTTATCCTTGGTGATGAAGAGCCAAAAGGGAAGGAAGGAGTTCTAACAGACAAAAATGCAATACGACAGAACAACCAACAATTAGATAAGATAGATCTTAATGAGATCAAAGATACATGCCCAACTGAAGATTAAGTCATAAGAAATGCAGAGATTATGATCCACTTGCACCTAAATCACACTGGGATTGCCACCTCTTCCATCAGCTCCAGTAGTTTTCATATAGCAAATGTGACTCCATCTTTGCCTTCCAAAATTCCATCAATCTAGACTGGATGGATGGAGGGTCTCTTACTACCCTAGTCACACTTAACTCACTAAAAGACTAAGCTAGATGTGCAGGTTCCTCAAGAGGCAGCCTCTTCTCTCACCTCTGTACATTGCTCTGAACCACCCCTAGGTTCCAGGACTAGCAACTGAGGTCGAAACTATTTGCCAGGACCTAGATCGCTGTTTTTCCTCTTTAGTTTCTGCTGTTCTCTTCACCTTCCTAGCTTCTAACCTAGTTACTGTTTCCACTTTCATCCCTAGTTCATCTCCCAGATCATGCTTGAGTGCTGGTTCAGAGGCCATACCTCAACTTCTTGAACCTAGACAACTGCAAGACTCCCCTCTCTCCATTGCTACAAGATGCCTTAGCTAGGAACCCCTCTTGTCTCCTCCAGAGTTTTGTATCCTTTTTTACCATCCCTGGGGTTCACACAATCTCCAGCTCTGAAAGTAAGCCCTCCCTGCTCATCTGATGCATCCCAAACTCTAAAATGCTTTTGTATGACAGGAGATGATGCTCTTCTGCTTCTCAGAATGACACAGTCATTCTTCAAGATCCAGTGTGTGTGTGTGTGTGTGTGTGTGTGTGTGTGTGTGTGTGTGTGTGTGTGTGTTGTTTTTATTTACTCAGGGAAAGAAGCCTGAGACATTATTTTAATATAAAAAAAAAGCTATTGTGGAAATCCAAAGAAATTAAATGTAGAAGTGAGTACAAGAGGACTCATCTAGAGACCATAATACTTAAAAGCAGGAAGTGCCTTTTGGGTCCATCTTTCTAGTCTCTTCTTTGTGTAGAAAGGGGTGGTAGTCATTTGATACAAAGTATAGTATGATAAAGGTAGGACTACAACCTATTTTCTGACCCCACTATGTATCCCATCACATGTATATATTTCTACCTGGTGGGTTTTAAACAAATGGATACATTCATCAGCCTCTAACAGCTCTCTGGGGCCCCCAACAGTGTATAGAGCCCTCATCAGGAATTTCAGCTGGTTTGCAGACAGCCCCTTGCTCCAGTCCAGGCCCACCCACTTAGTCAGGCTCCATCTCTCATTGGTGATCTATTTGGTGATCAATTTTATTCCTTGCTTTGACTCCTTCCCCAGTGCACTGCAGCACTTTTTCCCTTAGACTGGCTTTCCTCGGGCTCTCTGGGACCCTAACCTTCAACTTGACCAACTGACAAGTGTTCGGTTGGGACCTGCATGACATTTTAATTCCTCTTTAAATGATGTTCCACAGATGTGGGAGAGCTGCCACTACAACAGGTACTCAGCTGAGCCCGGGAGTGTCAGAACAGTGTGCAAGCCCAGCTCTCCTCTGGTTGTACCACTCCAGTACTTCAGACAGTGGGAAGCACAGAGTCGACCCCTGAGCAATGGCTGATCTTCCAACAAAGTTTGAAGGGCTAAGACCTAAGACAGAGCCTGCCATATGGTATCTTCATTAATTAATTAATTCATTCATTCATTCATTCATTCATCATCTGTTTATTGAGCCCCCAGGCACAGGACATGCAAAAGTGAGCAAAGCATCCTCTTCCTCATGGACCTTGTAGGCAACACTATCAATAAGTTGTTTAAAATCATTTCTGTGCTAAGTATCATGAAATGGTTCTTTGAAAGGATAAAACATGTCTATTATTGAGGTCATGGAGCCTGCCTCCCCAACTGAATTTGCGAAAATGCCTGTAATTGGTGTGTTACCACGATCTATCAGATTTTACTAAACTCTAGCATTTAGCAGATCTAAAATACAAGACCTATTTACCAGGCCCTTTGCCACTCTGAGATGGTAATCACCTGTCTTGTGGGCCATCATTCCCCCTGTCCAAGGACATGGCAGACAATGTCAGGTGATCACCACACTCTCACCTACTGAGCACTATAGGTGGCTCCAAACAGAGCTACAAGTGGCCAGCTCTAGCACTAATCGAGTGAACATAGATGCAACTACTGGCCATCCAGTGAACTGTAACATTAACTCCAATATTTGGCTGCACATTCTAATTACTTGAGATAATTAAACACAAAAAACTGAGCTCACCCTGAACAATTAAAATAGAGTCTTCCTGGATGGAAACTAGAGATGACTGTATTCTCCAACTTCCCGGGATGATTCTAACATACAGTCGCACCAAGAACACTGCAGTGCTGTTGTCGTCACCGGTGCAGTTTAAATGAGCAATTGGATGGCCCTCCGGTCCCACTGCTAACAACTGGCTGTAGGACACAGAGCACAGGCCCAGCAGCTGGACTTATGCAGTGACAGAGAGATAGCACAAGAGTTACTTGCAAAAATATTTTAGACACAGTGGTACTATTTTAAGAAAGCACATATTCATAACATTCGAGTTGCCTATTTAAAAATTGTTTTAAAAAATCATAGTCTTTCAGAGTTTAAAGAACATTTAAATATTGCCTAAAACCATTTCAAGCCCTCACTGTTGAATGGTTGAAGCTGAAGCCCAAAGAGACAGGAATTTACACTGCTACTAGTCCCTGATGGGGAACGAAGGCAGGTTCTCGGGTCTCTCAGACTAGCGGCAAAACTTGGAGGTACCAGCACTCGCTGACCATCAACCTCACAGCATCAAACTGTGAGGTTGCCCACCTGCGTCCCTTCCTTCTTCCCCCATGATGCTCCCCACCGCAGAGACATGACCTTTGGGTTATGCAGTCGGGCCTTTGCTGGTTTCTATAATGTATTCTCCTTAACTCTTGAACTGTCTTGAACTCCTTAAAAATAGATTTCATGTATCAACCAAACTTACAACACCCAAAGTTTCAGGCTCAGACCATAACCTGTCAAGACAATTAATTTGGCCTCACCCTCTGTTCTATAAGCTCTCACCTGACCTCTGCCCTTTGGCTTTGCTGATGCCTTATTGTTCTCGCCACCCTCTGACAGGCTCTGTGCTCTGATCTGGCATCCACCCTCCCACTCTGGCAAGTTCTTTCCTAATGTCTATCCTTTAATTTTATTTTTCTCTGTGACTTCCAAGCAGCCTCCATCTTAAGGGTCCTCCATCCTCACTTGTACAGAATTAGAGCTAGGAGATCGGGGTCATAGTCTGGTTCTGTGATGCTCCAGCCACAGGGCTGGGGGCAAGTCACTTAACCTCATGGATTTCATTGTCTTCATTTATAAAAAGAGCAAAGTACTTCTCAACACTTAATATTTTCTGGTTCTAAAATCCAAACAGTATATGTGTTAATCTTCTCTATACACACACTTAAGCTATTATTATATTTATATTAAAGGGGGCATCTAACATCATACAAGCAGCAGTTCTAATAGAAGCAGTGATGTTTTACTGACCTCCCTGTTCCATCGGGCTCTTTCCTCAGGGAGTACTTGTTTTTCCCGCAGTCTTTGAACCTCTCACAGTCCTGCTCATTATTTTGTTGTCTGAAGAGGCAGAACGTTTCTGTGATTAATTAAGCAAAAGGCCCCGGTGCTGATTGTGCAAGAACCATCAGATAATCACGCCTTTGGGGTACTCGCCAGGCCTGGGGAACGGCCAAGCTGGGGTCTTCAGAGGGTTGATTAACTCTGGGAATCTCTGGCCTGCCCTAGACACTAACTGCCAGAGATACCACTGCACTTTATAGAAGTAGTCAGAGGCTGGCCTTGCAGGGTGCTGCAGGTAGCGGAGGGTTGAGGCCACAAGGTTCCCCAGGGAGTTGTTCTCCTGGTGAGTCCAGTGGCGGAACTTGGGGACTGCTGAACCTGAGCACTTTAAAACAAGGGTTTTCAAGCTTTTCCATATGAGCCCCAGAGGGCCACAGCAGCACCTTAGGAGCTGCCTGGGTTGTGGGGAACAGAAGAAAGCAAGTGGCAGGGCTTTACCCCAATTCAGTTTCCTGGGGCTGCTGTAACAACGTACCACAATCTAAATGGCTTAAAAGCAACATAAACGTGTTACTCACAACTCTGGAGGCTGGAAGTCTGAAATAGAGGTGCTGTGTTGGCTCCTGGAGGCTCTGAGCAAAAATCTACCTCACGCCTCTCTCTTTGCTTCTGGTGGTTGCCAGCACCCACTCCAGTCAGTCTCTGCCTCTGTCTTCACCCTACCTCCTTCCCTGTGTGGCTATGTTTCTGAGTCCAATCTCCTTTTCCTTTCTCTTATAAAACACCATTTATCAAATTAAGGTTCATTCTACTCCAGTATGGTTTTTCTGTATCGTTTCGTTTTGAGACAGACAGACAGGAAGGGAAAGAGATGAGAAGTATCAACACATAGTTGCATTACTTTAGTTGTTCATTGATTGTTTTCTCATATGCACCTTGACTGGGGGCTCCAGCAGAGCCACAGACCCCTTTCTCAAGCCAGTGACCTTGGGCTCAAGCCAGAGACCATGGGATCATCTTTATGATCCCATGCTCAAACTGGCAACCCTACACTCAAGCCAGCGACCTTGGGGTTTTGAACTGGGAACCTCAGCATCCCAAGTCAATGCTCTTTCCACTGTGCCACCACCAGTCAGGCTTCAGTATGACTTTCTCATAAATGTATTACATCTGCAAAGACCCTATTTCCAAATAAGGTCATATTCACAGGTTCTGGGGGGTAGGACTTGAACATATTTTCAGAGACATATGTAAAGCCCCTATAATCTGCCTTTTATAATGAGCATCTGCATAAGATTTTATTTAACAAAAGCATTCTACAAATAACATCAAGTTAAAGGAAGGTTGTAAGATATGTGAGGGATTGTAATTGAAACCTTCCTGCTCCCAGAACCCCAAAAATTGTCCCTGTAGCAACTCCTCCCCTTGCAACTTGTCCCAGACTTTGGCCTGATGTATAAGTTAGTATCAAATCAGAGAAGAACCTGGTGGGAGCTGACTCAGCTCCCTGAAAGGCTGTGCTCTCTTCCTGTCTGCTGCTGGGGCCTGAACATGACGGGCCAGACAGTTAGGAAGAGAAGATGGATGGAAAGTGGGAAAGAACAAGAACAAACCAGAACCCACAGACATGAGTGGAACCCATGAGAGCAGACCAAAACCATTACAGACACGTGATCTCCAACCTTGTTGGTGTGGGAGTCCTGCAGAAGTCAGAGCTCTTAATTATAGAGCTAAACTCGCATACCTGCCCCAAGAGTCTGAGAAGCTGAGGTCGGGTCCAGGGAAGGACCCGGGTCCACAGGGCTGTGGCTGTCTGCCTGTTGCCTCACCTTCAGGAGCAGCTAGCCCATAAGTGACAACGAGTATGAGCTACAACATGGTTGCTGCTTCCCCAAAGTAGTTCTCTGATGGCCCACCTGAACTGGAAACATAAGGAAAAACAAATTCTGAGGAATATAGTTCAGCCTAGCCAAGTAGGCACACTATAAAACTGCTATATCTAATTAAAGACTCTCTCTGCCAGACCCTTAAAACTCCCTGCCCCTTTCTCACTAGACTGAATTCAGGACCAGAGAACAGTCTTGCTTGCCTTCATAACTCTATGCTGTGTGCGGTGCCTAGAATTCAGTATTAGGTACCCACCCAATGGTAATTGAATTGCACAGAATACCTAAATCCCGAGGAGACAGCCCTCCACGACAGATCACAAAAGAATACTTAGCACTTCCGCTAGCCTAGACTCAGTAAACATCTGCTGAGTGCTCAGTGTGCGGAGAGCTGTGCTGCCAGAGATGCGGCCTTTTTCATGTCAATGGCAGTTCTATACGGCAAGCACATTCATCTCTTTTCGGTTAAAGAAATTAAGCTTCAGAAAAGTTAAGTCACTTGTTTGAGGCCGGCCACATATTTAGAGAAAGGCAGGCTTAGCTTGAAATTCAAACCTTCTGATGCCATGGTCACTTCTGGCTCAGAACTGGTTAAGTGACCTCTGCCTTCAGCCCTGCTTTCAGGCAATAGTAAAAGTATCAGTAGCATCAGTCATAGAAAAGCAAATCTAATTTGACTTTGAAAAGCAGGCCCCTGCTCACAGTGGGGTTCTGGAGAAAGCAGCCCATGCAGTGCCAGAGGCAATCAACCCTGAGTAATAAGAACTTTCAGCAAACCAAGCCAGCCACATGCTAGAGTGGGAGTGGTCATTTCCAAGGGAAAATTATGAACTTGTAAACGAGTTCCTGCCATCCGTCCAAGATCTTCAGACCTGGCTATGACCCTCCCAGAAGCAATCCATTGACTAAATTATTTAATAAGAGGAGTTGTCTAGAGAACTTAACCAGAAATAGGTGACAAGCAGCCAATGGAGGGCAAGAAAAATGGTGGGGGGATAGGAAAAAGAGCCAGAGGAACAGCTCTGTCCCTGAAAGGCTTCCAGGTGGGGAGGCTGGATTACATTCAGAAAAGACAAAGAAGATTGGCCATCATGAGCCAAATGGGTTTGGTGGGCTAAGGAGGGGGTCTGAAACAGCAACTCCAAAATTATACTTCCTATTCTGCTCATCACATGAAGGAGGGAAAAGGTTATCAGGGAATTTGGACCTGGGGACTAAGAGTATCTGTGCAAGTAAAGGTCTAATCTTCAAATAAATTTAGTCTGAAGACAGTAAGGAAATAGTAGGGAAAACGAGGAGGGGTTGTCAGAATGTTAAAATCATCTATGAGGGCCCTGACTGGTTGGCTCAGCGGTAGAGCGTCAGCCCGGCATCTGGACATTCCAGGTTCTATTTCCAGCCAGGGCACACAGGAGAAGAGCCCATCTGCTTCTCCATCCTTCCCCCTCTCCTTTCTCTCTATCTCTCTTCCCTTCTCACAGCCAAGACTCCATTGGAGCAAAGTTGGCCCAGGTGCTGAGGATGGCTCCATGGCCTCCACCTCAGGCATTAGAACGGCTCTGATTGCAATGGAGCAATGCCCCAGATGGGCAGAGCATCGCCCCCTAGTGGGCTTGCCGTGTGGATCCTGCTTGGTATATGCAGGAGTCTGTCTCTCTGCCTCCCCACTTCTCACTTCAGAAAAATACAAAAAAAAATCATTGTTGGGCAGATAAAATATGATATGCTCACTTTGTTAAAAGATGGCGCTGCCCACATGGAAGTTCGTTGATATTAATGTGTGTTCTGGAACAGGCTGTGGGCAGGCCGGGTTGTTATAGCCTAAGGCTTAGTTTAAGAGTAAGCTCTTCTCCACACCCTTGACTTATTGGATGATGTAGGGTGGTGCACTCTCCTGAGGAATTCCATTATGCCTCAGATGGGTGGCTTTGTATCAGAGACTTTCTTGTATGTATAATTGGATTAAAGGTTTGGATTTTCTAGGCTATAAACTGGGGCAGTCTGGGAGCTTGATCTCTCTCTCTTGGTTCCTGAGTTCCTGAGGCTGGTATTGGAGAGGAGAGCAGATTAAGGCCATGTGGAGGAGAAGTAGCCAAGATGGCAGAATGCTGAGGAAGAAGCCAGTTTGTTAAGAGTTTGTGCAGGAGGAGATGGGAAACAGGTGAATAAGTCTGGTGAGCTAGAAACCTTTGATTCTAGGAAACTCGGATAAGTCAGTAGCTTTGTGAGCACTGAATGTGTGGGTTTTGGAGCCCAGTGTGTGTTTTTGCTTGCCCGCCGGGTGCAAGCTAGAATTAAAGCTGATGGCTCACCAGTTTGTGGCTCCTGTGTTTCATTACCGACTGTTTGAATCTAATGTGAACCTGTGTGGGTCGGGCTGCTGTGATGGTGGCCTTGGCCGTGACTACTGGCTTTACAATCATCTATGAGAAAAGAAAAACTTCTCTGTCAAGACCAATCAAAAAATAAACATAGAATGTACATATAAACAAAAACAAAATGAAATAGGAAAACTGGTTAACTACAGGGGGAAAAAAGAGGTTAAAATGATTCTAGCTTTTTCAATCCTGTTTGTAGAGGTATCTTTGGACACTGTTGGGCAGATAAAATATATTATGCTCACTTTGTTAAAGATGGCGCTGCCCACATCGAAGCCCGTCACCCAGGTGATATTATTTGCCCTTACGCTTGATTCTAGGAAACTCGGATAAGTCAGTAGCTTTGTGAGTACTGAATGTGTGGGTTTTGGAGCCCAGTGTGTGTTTTTGCTTGCCCGCCAGGTGCAAGCTAGAATTAAAGCTGATGGCTCACCAGTTCGTGGCTCCTGTGTTTCATTACCAACTGTTCGAATCTAATGAGAACCTGCATGGGTCAGGCTGCTGCGATGGCGGCCTTGACTACTGGCTTTACACACACCAACCCATGGAAGCTGTCAGCCCTTCTGAGCCTCTGCACAAGGTTCTGAAGTTATGTTCCCTTTTCATGTATGGCACATGAGAACCTGCGGGCCTCCTGCATTCCACAAGCAAAGTATAGGCAGCCAAGGGCTGCCTGTGCTTACCTGTCTCCTATCTCTTAACAACCCCACTGCATGATCATCCCATGCTATGAAGGAAGGTGTCACATGGAGGGCTTTCTTAGAAGGTGTACCTTCTAAGGATGCCTAGAGAAATGTGACACTTGTGCTGATGTCCTCAGGAGCAAATCTGGGTGTTCCTATGTCCCCTTTTCCCACTCTAAGGTTGGGTATTACAGCAGCTGGTTAGGGAAATAAGAAGCTTAAGCACCTTTCCTCTTCCCTCTTTATTCCCACAAAACTTTCAGTATGAGAGAAGAAAATCTTTCCTCTTTTTCTTTCTGTCAGGTCAAGATCTCTCCCAGATGAACTATGATCTAGTCCACCAGGTCCACCTTTAAATATATTAAAGGAAAAGATATAGAAAGTGAGAAATCATTTTTCTGTCTTTATAATTTCTATATTTCTATTTTCTTGCAGCATGTCGAAAGCCAAATATTAACTCTTTGAATACCTATTGTTGTAACCATACCATTTCATCTCCTACCTGAAAACAAAACAAAACAAAAAGCCTTTGATGGACTAGAGAAAAGCAATCATATAAATGAGAATATAAAGAAAAAAGACATTCACATTTTTGCATAAGGTTAAATCTATTTAAATTAGAATGTAATTAAGCATTGATTTGAGAAAACTGACACTATTACAGCAATTCTTCCCATTTAAAACTTTGATATAATTCTCCATTTATTCAGTTTTGTTTACTTCCCTTGATAAATTCTAATTTTTTAATAAAAAAATATATCTTAAATAAATTATTGCTTTCTGCACCCTGCTCCTTTCTTCTACATTTAATTCCTTCTTCGTGAGGTTCCTTCCGAGTGTCTGTGAGAGTCAAAATCTGCTTTTATTTTTCCTAAGGATATTTTTACATCGCTCTCACTTTACTTTTGAATGGTAATTTAGATGTGCATAGAATTCTATGTTGACGCATAATTTCTCTCAATATTTTTAAAATAGTATTTCACTATCTTCTGTTCTTTATTTTTGCAGTTGAAAGATTTGATGTTCAAATTATCATATATTTGTTTCCACAGTCTTTCTTCCTAATTACTTCTAAGATCCTTCTCCTTGATTTCACTGATCCACAGTTTTATTAGCATGTGGCTCGGGTGATTTATTTCTGCTTATTTTGATCAGAACTTCTTTTAAACCCAAGGCTTTATGCCTTTCATCAATTCTGATAAATTTTACCAGTATCTCTTTGGACTCTGCCATCCTACATTCTCTTTACTCTCTCTTTCTAGAACACCTATTAGTTGCCTGCTGTGTTTTTTTAATTATATCTCTTAAATATTCATTTGTATTTTTCAATATTTTCCTCTTTGAATATCTTACCCAGATTTATCATCCAGTACACTCATTCTCTTTTCATTAATATCTAACCTGTTCTTTTCATTGTCAATGGGGTTTTTGATGCCTAGAATTAGTTGTTTTTCATGTCTTTAAGTTATTGGAAACTGCCTTTTTTGTTAATATCTTAATTTTTGAGTCTAACACTTATATTTCTATCCATTTTAAGCATACTTTTTATAGTCTTTGTGCAGGTTGTTTTATTTAAATTTCTTGGGATTCTAATATTCCTGTTGCCTGCTGACTATAACAGTGAAAGATCTATTTCTCACTCTGTGGGTATGTGTGTTAATTTGAACTTTGAGCTCGTCTTCAATGGCTCTGGGAATAATACCATGTAGTCTGAGGTATAGGAGTATCATTTCAGAGATGTCTTAAATTTACTTTTGCCAGGCATCCAAGAGATATCTTAGCAGGAAAATAACTTCTCAACATCATAGTTATAGACCTCATGAGTAGTATAAATTTCAATCCCAAGCCAACACAAATCTAGATCAATATTTTGATTTCTCAGGGCAGGTTTCTTTTTTCCTTCCAATGACTCAAAGCCAGCTTTCTTTGTCCTCTCAAAATGTGTCTCTTTGTTAGCAGTTTGATTTCTTCTAGTCCACCCCTTTGCTCTCAAGAAAATGTCCTTCAAAGATCCCTGCTTCCTACAAGATTCACACTCTCTTTCTGGGTATCAACCCACACTGCCTGGGGCTGCAAGTGTGTTGAAACGCTAACCTCATAGCTATAGGAGCCATAGCCCTGAATTCATTCACCTAACACAGGGCAGCAAGAACATTAGCTTACCCACTTTTCATTATGATTTTCTTTGCATTGTCTACCTCTTGGGAATTTTTCTTCCTTGAGAATTTAGCTAAGAATTTATGGTTTCCCCCTTATACTTAATCTAGCATTTCCAAGTGTTTATAACACAAGGGGTTTCAAGTATCATGGTTCACCATCTTGCTAGAAATAGAACTCCGTATTATTTTCTTAATTAAAGTTTTATACATTTCTTGGTAAATGCATTTCTGTCTGTTTGCTTATTTTTGTTGGTATTTTGTTGTTTTGGGAATTTAGATCATTATTATTATTATGACTATTATTTACTATTTATTGCTGATCCATAGAGAGAATACTGATTTTTATACATTTTTAAACCATTAACATTACTAATATAACTAGCATAAATAGACTAGTAATTCCCAGGAAGATAAATGTATTTAATACAAAACTGAAAAATGCATATTTTTTATTTTTTTTTAACCATTACACTGTATATTATTTTCAACTTTGCATTGTGTGGCTAGAGCTTACATAAAAATATTTTAAAATAATAAATATAATGAAGATTCTTGTTTGCATTTTGAGTATAAATATTTCTGCTTTTATAAAGTTTTCCATGTTACTTGTTTGAAAAAAATGGTTTTGTCATTTTAAGGATCAAATCTGTTATTTTCAGTAGAGGAAGTTTAAAAGTCAAAAATGGTTATTGAACCAAACTTGCCTTTTTTTTTTTTATTTGACAGAGACAGAGAGAGAGACCAACAGCAGGAAGAGAGCGAGATGGGAAGCATCAATTCTTCATTGTGGCATCTTAGTTGTTCATTCATTGCTTTCTCATATGTTCCTTGACCTGGAGGGGCTGCAGTAGAGCAAGTGACCCTTTGCTCAAGCCAGCGATCTTGGGCTCAAACCAACAACCTTTGGGCTCAAGCCAGTGACCATGGGGTCATGTCTATAATCCCAAGCTAAAGCTAGCCACCTCATGCTCAAGCTGAATAAGCCTGAGCTCAAGCAGGCAACCTCGGAGTTTCAAACCTGGGTCATCTGTGTCCCACTTCCACTTTCTGTCCACTGTGCCACCACCTGGTCAGGGTTTCCTTGCCTTTTGTAATAGAGTTTTCTTAGTCTTGATATGTCTAAAATAATATGCTGCTGAATCTGATCAGTGGGTACTTTATTTTGAGATTTTTACTTTTAGATCATAAACGACTTTGATCAAATAAGATCTGATATTTCCTTTCTCCTCTCTTTTCAACCTGTCTGTCTAATAGCGTTCTCTTTTTCCTTTCTGTCTTATATTTAAAGGGCTTCAAACAGTGCCTGACCAGAATAAGTTCAACAGCATTCATTCTACTTCCTTCCTTGTGTCTTTCTTCTACCCAAGTTTTTGATTTGAAACCATTATTATTTAATTATATCAATTTGAAAATGTGTCAATGTTTCTACATTCTAGAATGATCTATTGGAATAACTTGGTTGACAATTAGGATAATTAACACAACAATATTGGCCCAGTGGATTTTTTTATTGACGCTAAAACTTTCATACTTATTGAAAATTATCTTCAGTTATTTTTTCCAGTATTTTTACTACTTTTTAAAATAAATTCTGATAATTTATATTTCCCCCCAAATAGCAAGTTTTATTGTGACTATCAGAATAATAATTTAGATTTCAATGTATTATTTTCTTTATTTTTCAGACTTTGCATGACCAAAAATGAAATTCTTAACCTGACCTAAACCCACTCTTCTATATTTTAAATACAGTCACTGTGCTGTACTTTATTATTCACTTTCAATCAAGTTGGGTAAATGTTTCATCTTTTCCTTTTGTCTTTATTAGGTTTTTTCTTTGTATAATTTTAAACTTGATTGACAATTATAATTTTATTGTATCTTAAAACCTATATAAATGAAATAGTTTTCATCCTACCTTGAATTATTTCAATTGTTAAAAATAATATAATTTCTGATTTTTTATTTGCATTTGCATAATTTATATTTTATTGAGGTTTTATTTTCTTCTGAGTAACTTATCTTTGTATGTGAGTAGAGTTCTTTTCACAATTGAGATGTGTTCAATATAAATATTTAACGAATTTGCATTTGTTGTAATAACTGATGTACTTCTATTGCTTTTTAAAAATATTTTGGGAGTTTCCTTGTGCTCTCTTCAGTTTCATATTTTAGTATTTGAGCTGAGTTCATCTATTGTTTTAAAATAAATAATGGTTACCTTAATACAAAACATAAGAGTGTACATTTCTCTAATTTCCAATATTTATAATAAATCCATGCTTATTAATTCTCTGTAAAGATAATCAAATTTTACATTTTTTAATTTTATTCTATTTTATTTCTTTATAGTTTATGCATATTAAGCTACAGGTAATACATTGGGGGAAGCTTAATGTCTACAAATAAAATTCTACCTTAAGTTTTCTAAAATTCTGCTTTCTAAAATTCTGCATCCTTTTTCTTTCTATTTTTCCCTCTTCCTATTACAAGTTTTGGGTTAGAGCTGTGTTTTACATTTAGCTCAGAACTACCTCACTTTTACAATATATGTCTAAATTAATCAAGGGTAAGACATATGAGTATCATTTTAGAACCAAATCATAAACCTGATTTGGGTTTAAATTTAATCTTTTTACAGAACATATTTTGCATTCATAAGTACTTTGTTTTGATGAATCTCCTGGTGGCTAGAGCACAGGACTTCAGGGTTGGTTCTGTGTACTTTGGGGAACATTAAAATGTTTCAAGGGCTACATGGCTATAGACAGTTTTAATATAATCTTTTTTCAAAACTTCAAATTCTACACAAACATTTTTCTATAATTTATCTGCTTGAGAATTCAGCTCTCAGTGAGGCTTCAGACAAGTTCTCCTTCCCACCACCCCTTTGCACTCATCTTTAGTCACACTCCTCAAGTATCTAGTATCTCCTTAAAGGTGCTTTGCTCCAAGACACAAAATTGTGAATGAAACATACGGATAACTCAAAATATCTGGGATCAGGGAAGCTCATTTAAGCAAGAAATTATAAACTTATCCTTCTGCCCATCTTATTAAAATATTTTTCCAATAAAACTACTTTTAGCACTTAATATTTTTTCAAATGTTTTATTATATTTATGTTTTTGGATCATCTGCACACCAATAATAATTATAATAAGTCAATTCTCTCACGCTCCATTTTCTTATCTATAAAATGGGCATACCTTATCTCATAGAATGGTTATGAGGATAAAATGAGATTAAGATATGCATTATATTCAACCAATTGGTTTGGCCACACAATCAAATCTTTGCCATAAATCCTGGGAGAACTTTCCTGTCTTCCAAATTATGTCTACTCTAGATCCTAAGCCATAGGATCACAAACCTCCAAACACTGAGATTCACTGCACACAGACATTAGCAACACTGAAATGTAATAGGGAGGTAATGCAATTAAGTCCAGGTTATGGTTTGAGCCTGTGTTATGTGGAGGCATCTGGGCTGACCATGCAATAGTAACAGTGTTGCCTTCGGATACTTTCAGAGGTAGAGTAAAATGAATGTCACATTCGTTATACAGTGGTAGGGATTTGGGATGGAATCTTCCCCTTCTTCCCTACATGACTCTATACAAAGCTGATACCCCAGAAGAGTAAAAATTATTCTCTTCTCAAGGGCATGTGTGTAAGTGTGCTCCCTTGAAGGAAAACTCCAGACCCTTTTCTCTCTCTCTCTCTCTCTCTCTCTCTCTCTCTTTCTCTCTCTCTCTCTAAACACACACACAAGACAGCTTATTTTCAGTGGTGGAAACAAAAATGCCTCTTCAAAATGAATTTCTGTGATAGTAGAACATAGTTATAAGAGTATGGGCTTTGGAGTTAGGCATGTCTGTGTTCTGCCACTTAAATAGCTGTGTGACGCTGGGAAAGCCATTTAATTTTTCTGAGCCTCAGCCAAGCGTCAGATAAGACTAAAACTACCAACTTTGCAGGTACTGTTTAAATAAAGTGGTATCACAGCATTTGGTTCATAGTTCCCAACACACCTGGCCAACAGCCAATGGGAAGGTGCAGTGGTAACAGCACTAGGGCTCACGCTATGATTGCTATTGTTGATGCTGTCACTGCCTGACCTGGGGTTCAGACACCACTCCCCTATTTAGTGAGGGATGAGGAGGGAACAGGCACCTCTAAATATGGCATTGTCCCAGAATGAAGGTTTCCTGGGCTTTCTCTCCATTTCCTTTCTGTTTCAAAAAAAGAATATGTTTGCATGGTCTCTGCAGAAAGGGAATGAAACCTGCATCAGATCTCGGGGCCCATTGCCCACCCCAGGGATACCTGGCAACCTCAGAGCCTTCGTGAGCCTCACGCCAATATCTGGGATTTTGAAATGGAAATGATGGATGACTTTATTCTGCACCCTGGCAATCTCAGCCCTTCCGACAGTTCCCACAGCTTCTAGTCATAACCCTGTGATTTGAGAACAATGAATCTTAATATAATTGAGTTAACTGTATCATTTTTAATGTAAGACAATCTTGATTACAGCCAAAGGGCACCATTAATACACTGAAGGAATGGCCGAGATTTTAGCATGTGAATGTTGTACAGAAAATAGAACTAATTAGCACTAATTTAATTCGAAGATTAAAGAAAATTCTGCTTTTAATTTTTAATTTAAGACAAACCATTTTACTCTGAACAAAGAAAAAATAATAAGTGCATTTTTTTCCATCTGAAAGGCAATTTTTACTTTTGCATTATTACACTAATATGGGACTGTGGGAATCCTGACCCCATTAGAGATCAAATAATCAGCATTTAATTATTGACAGCATATTAATATTTAATAAAGACACAAGGATTCCGATATATGAAAGAAAGGCACCAAGGTTCTGCTGACCCAGAAACGTCCAGAAGGTCCCTTAGTCAGAATGTGATCTCCTCACTGAGGGTAACAAGTTGGGGTCCCCAAAGGGTCCTACCGGTTTATTTCTACCTCAACTACCAGGACAAGGAGCAGGAGGACCAGAGTCGGAGCACTTGCCCCTTTCAGTTCCTACTCCACCCCCCACCAGTTCTTCTTTAATCAAGCACTTAAGCTAAATAATACATCGAATGTCATAACCAAAAGGAGGACAGTCATAATAAAAAAATAATAAAAGAAGTGCCCAATCCCCTCTTTTTATTCTGCAAAATAATACTGACTTTTCTTTGCTGTGGGACCACTTGTCAGGGATAATTTCTAACGAAAGAAGACATAATGGATTTACAATGAAACTCTGCTTTCCTACAGCCTCAGGAAGATTCTGAAAATAAGCACTATTACATTAGCAGTCCAAAGAAAGCCAAGAAAAAGCTGTTAGCTGATTTCCCGAGAAAGCTGGAGCTGTGTGCAGAAAACGGCCTGTGGGTGACCTGGTGTGGGCTCTAACAACCTGTGTGCAATCCCTTTGGATCTTAGCAGGATAAATTAGACCAGGCCTTCTCTGGACCTGCTGAACTGAAGGCAGCTGCCCTGAAGTGGAATATCCTTGAACTAGGACAGGAGGCTGAGTACCCACTAGGGACTTCCTGGTTCCAGATGGCAGACCCTCAAGTTATTTTCCAGGTGGCCACCTTTGGGGCTTACCATTTGAGCAAGCAAGGCAAATCCAGCCTAATTACTTGAAGATACCGATTTAGACTAATATGCTGGTCTGCGTTAGGTGAAGGAGCCCTCTGTGGGCCCTGTTCCATCGGGGTCTCTGGTTGTACCCCATACTGTAACACTTCTGAGTGCCATCCCATGGATGCTGCGCTTACTGAGCTCTCTATTCCGGTGAGCCCTGGGCTCCTCACACTTCCCCATGTCCAAAACTGAGCTCCTCCACACTGGTCCACTCCTTCTGTAAACTGAAAATAGAAACATTATATTCTCTCCCCTCCCTTTGAAACACTTCAATCCCTGTCTGTGGGAATTATGTATTCAAAACAATTACAAGTCTTCATATAGCATCCTTTCCAAAGCAATGGGAGGATGCCTAGAAATGTGGTTTGTTCTAAGATATACTGAGTCATCATTTCAAGGCTCCTTCAGCATGGAGTCTGTGTGTCTTTGAGTGGGTAGAGTCTCTGTAAAGAACCCCATCTAGAGAGCAAATACAGTGTTGTACAAAAAGCTTAGGTACATGTCATGCCTCACCACCACTTACTGTCTGGGTGACATGGCCAAGACATTGAACCCCTCTAAAGCCTCGGTTGTTTCACCTATAAAGTGGGGATATTCATAGGTAAACTAAGTGAGTTAATCCATATAAAGGGATGACACACAGCAGTGCTGACATTCATACATGCAAAGTGCACAGGAGACCCAAAATACGTTCTGTACACCAAAAACAAAAGAAAAAAGGACCTCACACAGCTTGGCATAGGCACCTAAATTCTACTCCACTTGGGGCCAGAGTCTTTGTAGGCTGTATCTCATTTAGGGGTTATTTTCCCTCAGTAGTGGGGATCTAGACTTCTTCCTCCAGAACTAAGGTCAGTCTTGAGGAGATGTTAGTTTGAATCTGTGTCATTAAAACTTACTGAGTAATGAATGAATTATCCTACTAAAACCTCCCTGGGTATTACTCTAAAGAATTCAGAGAGGGGAAAATGTACAACTTAGGATCACTGCATCCTAAGTATCAGCTGTCAGGGGGAAAGGGGTGGATTCTAGCACAAACTTAACACTGTTAGTAGAAATGAGGGTTTACCTCAACAGGAATGACCATTCACATGGAGATGGTTTAAGAAATGAGGTACCTTCTCAGAGCAAGAAAACCTTAAAGGCAGGGGAAAAGGTAAATTTTTTATTTAGAAATTAAACTTAATGGGGTGATATTGACCCATAAGAGAACAAAGATAGCAACTTCTTATCTCCAGCTTCACACTTAAAGCCCACCTATCATAAATTTGTACTTATTAAATCAGAGTCAGATGAGACTACCCACGCCTCATGACCCATTCTCCACAAAAGGCCAAATGCTGGCTCTGAGCTGGTGATATGGCAGGTTGAATAGGGGTGGGGAGGGAAGGGAGCAAACCTGTATGTGGAGCTCACTGAGAGCATTTTGTCCATGTAGTACAGTGGTAGTCAACCTGGTCCCTACCGTCCACTAGTGGGCGTTCCAGCTTTCATGATGGGTGGTAGTGAAGCAACCAAAGTATAAATAAAAAGATAGACTTAACTATAGTAAGTTGCTTTATAAAGATTTATTCTGCCTGACCAGCCGGTGGTGCAGTGGATAGAGCGTCGGACTGGGATGCAGAAGACCCAGGTTCAAGACCCCGAGGTCGCCAGCTTGAGCATGGGCCCATCTGGCTTGAGCAAAAGCTCGTCAGCTTGGACCCAAGGTCGCTGGCTCCAGCAAGGGGTGGCTCGGTCTGCTGAAGGCCCGTGATCAAGGCACATGTGAGAAAGCAATCAATGAACAACTAGGGTGTTACGACGGCAACGAAAAACTAATGATTGATGCTTCTCACCTCTCCCCGCTCCTGTCTGTCTGTCCCTGTCTCCGACTCTCTCTCTGTCCCTGTAAAAAAAAAAAAAAAATTTATTCTGCCAAACTTAGTGAAAATCCGACATAAAGTACTTGGTAAGTAATTATTATATGCTTTAACTTACTGTAACTCTGCTTTATAAATTTTATAAAGTTATTTCCCTACTTTCTAAATCACCATTACTGTTAAACCAGTGGGCGGTTAGAAAATTTTACCACTAACAGAGATACAAAAGCGGGCAGTAGATGTAAAAAGGTTGACTATCCCTGATGTAGAACTTTGAATGTACCAAGAAAGTTAATCTATGATGACAAAAAGGGTTGGATGATGTCCAGTAAGTTAATGAACTAAGCCTCAATTGCCTCATCTCTAAAAATGGGATTATAGCAGTACTTACTTAGGCTATAATGAGGGGCTGAACAGGACCTGGCAGACAGAGGGTATAGTATATACCTTTGAGTGTGTGCCAAAACCCAGGAGCCTTAAACTTGATATGCTTATTCTTGCCAAACTTTAGATACCTTGTATCTTATCTCTACCAGTTCCTCAGGTCATCCAAGTCTAGGGCCCGTCATGCTACTCCCATGTTCATAGTCATTGGATCACACTTAAAAATCTGACTGTTTCTACTGTCATTTGGAAACCTTCATATCCCTGAATAAAATGTTCCCTTCTTATTACCCTTCTGTCTCTCCTTGCCCCATTTCCAGGGTGACTAGATTGCTCAACCAGGGACTTTCTGGTTGCTATAGTAGAAGGACACTTAAAGGATACACAACTAGACTTAATGCAGGCCAGGAATTCATTTGGCAGGTTTTTGTCTCTCTCTTTCTGTCTCCACACAGTTTCTCACCACTGCTGGGGTCTGCTTCTTACTGCGTCATGGCTTCCTCTGATATCCCAATCCTTTGTCCCCCACCACAATGACAGATGGCATTGCTTTTGGCTTGCCTTGGCACCAGCTCTCCTTCTGACTCCT
Organism: Rhynchonycteris naso; assembly: GCA_037038555.1. NCBI lineage: Eukaryota > Metazoa > Chordata > Mammalia > Chiroptera > Emballonuridae > Rhynchonycteris > Rhynchonycteris naso. The sequence goes on along the minus strand of CM072995.1, from coordinate 332,431,727 downwards.
CATGACCCTTTAGCTTTAGATCCCACCATGGTCTAATTAATCTTTTCCTCCTAATGCTGAGTCTCACAATAGAGAATTTGATTGGCTTCCCCCAGTTCCTGAACTAATTTCTGCCAGGCCAATCATCTGTTGTCAGGCTCCTCTTGCACCAATCCGTTTGGCAGGGGGCCTGGCTGGATTGTCACTTCAAAGATGGGTACATAGTTTGAGATACTTAGAGGGATCTTTGATGAGACTATTGGGTTTATGAAAACAGACTAGGAGGTAAAAGAAGAAAGTGAGAAAGGGGAGAAGGTAGGAAAAGAGAGAAAGGGAGGGGGAAGAAGAAAGATAATAAAACTAAAAAAGTGTTGAACCTCTGCTGTGTGCTAAGCATAGGCTAGGTTCTTAACCTTAAACCACCCTATTTTAATGGCCTCACAATAATTCTTCCAAGTAACTATCATCAGTTCCTCTTTTCATATGAAAGATTCAGTCTCCGGAGAGTAAACTGAGTCATGCTATAGTTAGTAGAAGAGCATTGATTTGAATTGGGAGATTTCTGACTTCAGAGCTGAGGCCTCATGGCAGTTTAATTAGAGGTGGAAGTTCTATGCGATAAATTTGAAGAAATAACCAAAAACAAGTCTTCTTTAAAACAATCAGAACAAAAGAGTGATTATTGAAGAATGTTAATTGATATCTCACTGCACTGGTTACTTCTGCCTAATGGTTTAATTATTAGTAACTCAGTGAGTTTCATTAGAGACCTATTGTGCTGCTGTTGGCAAAACAACATTGGCATCTTGTGTTCAATAATTAAAAGCAGGAAAAACAAACACTCGCTTTGGAGCCCTGAATTTATAAATAGCAGTGGTATGTGATTTCTTTAATCAATAACTGGGTTATCTAGCCTGGCTGGAATGGTGGAGATGATGGGCCTTCTTGTCTCCTAATTCCCCTTGCCCAATCTAAATTTACAAAATCCATCTGGGCAGAAACTAGACTTCTTGATAGCATCTTATCAGTAACTCTGCCTTTTGGCCACATGGTTGCTATAAAAATAGTTTTTTAAAAAGGAAAAATCATGACTTCTGTATGTAAATAAATATAATACATAAAATGAACATGAGTGAAAGAATTGGAAAAGATGCTATTACCTATTCAAAGGAGAAATTAGACAACCACAGATTTATGCAGAATAAAAGAATGTTGAAATAAATTTACAAGTTGATGTTAAATTGTTTTTTGTTTTTTAAGGGGGTAGACAGGGATAGTCCACTAAAACTATACTAGACATAATTTGTTTGCATCTATATAGACTAAAAGTTATTTTGGGCTGCTATTGCTTATTTATAACTTACACTGTAAAATAGCTCAATGAGAAGGAAAGGTCAAAATCAAATAAACCTTCAAAGTGTACATAGTGTTTCAGTGGCTACACCCAGTAATCTTTCTTGCTTATTCCTTATGTGGTACAGAGAAAAACATGTGCTTTAGGGTGAAATCTAGGTTCAAATTAACTGTACTACTTATTTGCTATAGGTGACTTTGACAGTGATTAAATCTCTCTAAAACTTAGTTTCCTTATCATAAAATAGGGGCAACTCACCACTTCATAGGCTTAAGATAAGAACCAAGCTAATAATTAATATTTTAACATAGAACACAGAGTAGTATTCAGTAAGTATTCATTGCCATAGGTTTTTCCCCCAACTCAGCAACCCCAGGACTCCAGAAATCACCAGGAGGGCTGTGTTAATAAAGTGGACACTGGACACCCTCAGATCCACATGTCTCTCTGGCCCTTGGCAAAATGATACAGAACCATCACTTCACAATAAAATGTCTTCCTCAGCCTGGAGCGGAGCTGAGACTTAGGAGTAAACATGCCATCAAATGCTACCAGAGGCTGTGATTCTCAGAGAGCAAGAAGGGAGAGGAGAAGAAAGAGAGACAACATCTCTTCTTGAGGTCCCGCAAGTTCTCAAAGCCAGCACATAAGGGATTCAGAACTGGGAAGAAAGAATACAGAAGAGAATGGAAGCTCACCTGATATGTCAACCTGTCAATTCTGGAAGTGAGGATTGTAAATTGTCACAGCACAGTTTCATTCAACAAATGTATTGCCCATGTACATTATGACCAAAGCAATAGGGTACTGTGGGAGATGCTATGGGCCCTAGTTCTGATCACAACCACTGGAACTGGCTGACCTGGATCTGAATCCTAGCTCTACCACTGATTAGTTCTGTGACCTCAGATAAGTTCAGTCCTGTCCATAGCCTCAAGTTCCTCCTAGCTAAAAAGTGAATAACAATAGCAATCTACTTATAGTAATTTGTTTTTCATTAGATGAACAATATATGATAGTTAAATAGAGGTAGAAAGAAAACCTGTGTTCCATGCTGGTCTGCATTTGCACTCACCTAGGAGTACTTACCAACAAAGCTGATGACATGACTTTAAAATTTAAGGCAAAGAGAATGACGAAAGGAGAACCTCCACCACCTATAGCATCTCACCTATACACCTCCATCCACTGAGTTGGGTCATGTGGCCTAGAAACACTCTCTTAGCCACCCAGAGGGGATATGACCACAGAGACACAGCCTGCATCCATCCTGGTCCAGTTTACAGTTCCTTCTCCTACAGTTGTTGAATAGGTATAAAGTCTTGGTACACTCCAGAAAGGAAGTATTCTTACAGGTAGTGCTGGTGCCTTGTGCCCATAAGTGGACCTCAAGCCCTCAGTACCTTCTGAAAAGTCCTGGTTTCACTCTCACCTTACTAGACCACTAACATTGAGAAGAATCCTGTTAAGACATCAGTTAGCTGGTGGTTCCTGTGCTCTGATCTCAGCATTAGGAACTTTGGGGAGAGGGCAGAGCCTACTCCTGTCCTGCCTCTCACTTTGCATGTGAATCACTTCCTGCAGGCACTTGATATGTGTATGTGTGCATGTATGTATGTGTGCATGCATGTATGTATTTTTTACCTAACTAAGGTCCGTATCCCTTGTTCTGTTACCCCACCATTACTGATGAGCCAGTCTGTAACAAATGTTCTGAGAGTCATTGACATGCCCTTCTAGGCAGCTTTGCCTCTCCCTCTCCTTACCCATTTGGAGTCTATGTTCTCTGAGAGAAGACTCCAAGGATAGACTCCCCAAGTATGTCCAAGGCAGAGATGGAAGCCGTTCCCGTAGACTCCTCCTGCTCTCTGACAAACTACAAGTGTCTTGCATCGTTTCTATGGTCCAAGAGTCTCCAATGCCAAAGTAGTGTTTCCTAGTCCAGCAGGTCCTGAGGAGACTGGCATAGTCTGAATAAATGGGGTGTGTCAGGGTAGGTGGCCTGATCCAAACCAGGAGAAAAGAAATTTGAGTATAAAACAGAATGAGAAGGTTCCAATGGGTCTTACTTGCTTATTATAGAAAGTAACCACTGAAATTTAAACAAAGAACGTTCTCCACAACACGAAAGAGAAATACTTTCGGAGATAGGTGAATGAGTATGACTTGGTATTTTTTTGTGCTTGTGACAAAACCTACCCAGAGATCCAATGATGGAACCATCAATCATTTTCCTGAACCAAAGAGCCAGGGAGAAAAATGGGCAGTAGTATCCAGAATGGACAACTTCCTCAGCAGCTGAGCCATGGAAACTCTGGTCTAAAGGCCAGATAAGACACGCTACTCTTCTCAAGCCCTGGGGCTTCTCCTGGTCTCACTTTGCTGCCCAGCCTAGTGGGTGTCTGTGGATGCGTGATAAGTTAAGCAAAGCTAATGTCAGATCAGGCATGATGGAGAGTGTATATCCCGTCTTGAGATTCTTTATCACTCAGAGTGAGTGTTTTATAGCCCTGCATAGAGGTTGCCATAAAACACCATTTTAAGGAGCTTGAGGCCATATTTCATCCATTAACGTCCTCTTGCCCCAAGAGGCAAAACAAACTAGCAGGTGGCTCAGGATTAACATCTTTATTACAGATGACCTCACTATTGTGTTCTCTATAAAGAAAAAATATTACAAAGCATTAACGCACTTTAACTATTAAATTAATACAGATTTACGGCCCATATCCGGATCTAAATTTCTTGGCTTGCTGGGTCGTTATTTTTCTGTGATTTTCTTTGACAATATTGCTAATGGAGACCAGAGCAAAATTGATATGAACTGTGATGGTAGATGCATGAATTCATAGAGGCAGCAGGTTATGTCTCTTTATAAATCACCCTGATGGCAGCTTTGCACTAGAACTTACACAAGTATTTTCAATATTTGAGCAATCGCCAGTGAAGGATATTTAGCTGAGAGGATGCAAGTATTAAGATTCCAATATTTACTTTGTTCTGACAAATGGCAAATCATGAACACTGTGCTTTAATTACCTGGCGAGCCTTTGGTGCCTAACTCCCCCTGCCCCCACTCTCTAATGCTTAAAGTAGCCATTACTTATTTTATCTCGATGGGTCCCTATTGAACGTTGTTCATATGTACTATGAAGTTGCCTTAATTTCTACTCCCTTACGGGTTTCTGAATGATGGTATACTAGTCACTAGTCAAATAAGATGCAGTGTTAATTATATTGTTAATTATTAGCAAGTATACTAAGCCCCCAAATTTAGCAAATATGGGTTGTAGAATAGGACTTGGGCTAAGGCTGAACATAGTCTTTCTCCTTCCTTCCAAATCTAAAACTTGGGGGACCTCATAATCATTCACACCTTAAGGGAGTAAAAGAGAGAAATCACCTATACACTGGTCTACTGACTGTGCCACATGGATGAGAAAGAGGCAGGAAGCGCTAGATAAGATGAGAGGTTAAGAAGGCATTTGCATGAGCACGGACCTTGAACACAGAGGCCCTCTTCCCCTGGGGTAATATGACCCTCAACTGTAAGGTTTTCAACCCTGGTGATCAATGGAGTGACAGATGTCGCAGCCAGATTGCCCTCACATCCAAATGTAAGGTTGTCCATACTTGGATGAGCAACTTCTCCTCTATAAGGAAATACAGAGAGGTACAACTGTGGTCCCTGGGTAAGGAGAGAAAATGGTCCCTGAAAATAAGTCTGAGCTCCCTGTGGGTTTGGGAGGAAAAACATTCTAGTGAAAGGTAAAACATGGAATCTCATTTCAGAGGATTTGCAGTCCAACTTATTACCATCTAGTTCAAGTTTCATGTATCGTGTAGGGTCAGATAATATCTTGGCATGTGGGCTTTGAAAATATATAAACCATGCTTTGGCTCAGCAAATTCTTCCCTGCAAAGTCTTAAAAGAAATATATGTATGTGAAACAACAGCAAAACATCTTAACTTTACAGCAAATCAGCTCTTTTATAACAGCAATAGATATGGCCCCAAATTCTAACAGTGAACTCTAGCCAGCTAGGCTGGCCTGGGAGGAGAACACTTGGGTTAATCTCAGACCCCCACTGGCTGTCAAGAGAAAAGGGTTGATCCACAGATATCCCAATGTGAGCGGAGAGCACCTATGTTCTGGAAGTGAGGTTGAGGAGGGTACCTCATCAGATTCTTCTATAAGTCATAGAAGCCTCTTTGAAATTACCACTCCTGGAAAACAACAAAGGGCACTACAAAATTTACTCATGTTTTCTGCATATTAAAAAATCTTATTGACTTCACCTGGTCATGGCACAGTGGATAGAATGTCAGACTGGAATGCAAAGGACCCAGGTTCAAAACCCCAATGTCACCAGCTTGAGCACAGGCTCATCAGCTTGAGTGTGGGGTCGCTGGATTGAGCATGGAATCACAGACATGACTCTATTGTCCCTGGCTTGAAACCCAAGGTCACTGGCTTGAGGCCAAGGTTGCTGGCTTGAGCAAGGGTCACTCACTTTGCTGTAGCCCCCTGTCAAGGCACATATGAGAAAGCAGTCAATGAACAACATATAGAAGAATTGATGCTTCTATTTCCCTTCCTGTCTGTCTGTCCCTATTTGTCCCTCTCCCTGACTATCTCTCTGTCTCTGTTAAGAAAAAAAAAAATCTTATTGTACCAATTGGTAAACTATTAAATACCTAGAAAACTTTTTTTTAAGAAAATTTTTAATTATTTTATTTTATTTTGTTATTTTCTGTTGTTGTTTTTGTTTTGTTTTACTGTTTAGCCAAGAATTGGGATTTTACCTAAAGCCACCACTGGTAATAGCTGTCATCTAGACTCTAAATATCAGTTTCAGAAGTTTCCAAGCACAGGATCCTCCCCCTCACACTCCTGAGACTGAGAAACCCTCTCTTCTTCTTCCCTTTTTCATCCCCATCACAAAATACTTGAGACCATTCAGAGGAGAAAGCACCAGAAAACGTTCCAGCTTATCAAAAGAAAAGACTGGAGACTTCTGCTTAAGTCTCAGCAGAAGTGGCAGATGGGCAGATGGGCACCTGTCCCTGATAAGTCCTGATAGCTTTGGCCCATTGTTGGGCAAATGAGTTGTAAAATCTGTATTTTCTGGTTTTGTTCCCTCTTTTTGTTAAATATGACGCTGCCTGTTGCCCAGGTGATAATATGAATGCCCTTCTTGCTTAAGAAGGGGCTTGGTTACACTAATGCATGTTGGCAGAGGGCTTTTGCGCCAAAAGGTTTTAAAAGGAGGAGCTAGGAGGCCATTTGAGGGAGGGTGATCATGTTCTTGTAGAGAGGAAGAGCCCATGGTGTAGCAGGGCAGGGAAGCCACATGGAGGAGGCAGTCAAAATGGCAGAATGGAGAAGGAAAAGCCAGTTTGCGCAGGAGAAGGAGATAGGGAACAGAGGTAAATAAGACTGGTGAGGTGGAAGCCTTTGATTCTAGGACTCAAATGGATCAGTGGCTTTGGGAGCCCTGAATGGAAAGGAAAGTTTTTTCCGCTGTGTGTATTCTTTTGCCCACTGGGTGTGAGCTAGGATTAAAGGAAATGGACCAACAGTTTTTGGCTCTGTTGATTCCTTGCCGTCTGTCCAAATCAAATGCGAACTTGCATTGGCTAGGGGGCTGTGATGGTGGCCGCAGTACTGGCCATACACACATGGTACAAGGAGCCTAACTGAAAAAGAAATTAAAAAGAAAAAAACCTTACTGAGAGACGATATACAATGTGGAAAACTATGGCACCAGTATTTCTTAATCTCTCCAAAAAATACAATCCAAAGAAGAATAAGAGACAATTCTCTTTCTCTCTCCCTCTATTACATGAATATCCATCGGTGTCTAGTCAGTGTGTGCATGTGTGTACACTCTGTGTGTATGCATACACCTCCTTCTGTATTCTGGGCATGCAATGGGTACTCAGATGCATACATGTTGTTGTGCATGCATGTAGGCCCCATGAATAGTCAAGCACCTGAATGTATACATGTGTGCTTTGTATATCTTGCACACAATTTTGCAGGTATACATACCCAGGTGTGTTGTGCATAACCTGGAAGGCATGCCAAGTGCACGTACTAGTGCATGTGTGAGTTGTGTGTCTGTGTGTTTGTGAGAGTCTGGGTTCTTAAGCCCTACCACGCACCAGGCTGTTTGCAGCCAATGTTGGGTTGCTAATGATTTTAATGAGAGTGCCTTCTGGATTCATATTTTTTTAATAAAATACATCACACTAAAACCAAATCAATGAGAAACATTAATTAGGGCCTTTGTAGATGCCTTCTGTGGTGGTGTTTTTCTTTTGAGAAGCACCAGACGAAGAATGCTGGGCTTTATTTAAGCTAAGTTGTTTGACATTTAGATGAGAGAAAAAAGGGGAAGAAACTAGCCAGCCCAGGAACCGTTTTTGACAGCTCTTTGTCATGCAAGGGAGAAAAAAGGCACTGGCTGTGAGAGTGTACTTTGAAGCCCTGGAAATTTGTAATGAAAAATTTAAGATACAAGAGAGGCAGAAAGATGAGCTATTCATGGAGCTCTGCATATATTAACACTTGTAATGCAAACTAAAGGTTTGCTATGTGTTTTTCTAATTTGGCCACTAATAAATATCTCCCAGAAGCACTTTGATTTTCTAAGCTTGGGTATGGAGTTCGAATCCATTAAAAAGTAAAAGAAACAATTGGCATTGGACTCCAGTGCCTGATTAGGGGACTATGCATATCAATTATTACAGGCAGACCACTGACGGATTTCAAAGGATGCTGGAAGCCCTTGCACGCTTGGAGGAAGCCAGGCATCTGCGAACATCTCTACTGCAACCATCCTCCATGTCAACCTCTAGGTCAACTCATTTGGAGCACCTGATTCCTCCTCTTCCTTGATCACCTAGGCTTGGTTACTGACTTCTCTCCCCAGAGCCAGGAAGAAGCTGGGGATCCACTAAGGACAATCTCAAAAAGCAAAATCTTCATTACTGAAAAGGCACAGTTTCTGTGATGTCAAAACAACTTTGCAAATTTATAATATTAGGGCAAATCTATTCCAGTCATGCATTACATCCTATAGACCTAAATCATGCTTCCCCTGCCCCACCCCTTTACTTACTGAGCCTTCTACCATGGTCAGCCCAAGGCATCTTTGCTTCCCTAGATCTTCCAGTGCCCTACTCAACCATTTTCTTCTTTTTTCTGGAACTGCTATTTCTTAGTTAACAAAAAACCAACACTTTTATATGGTCCTCAAAATTCTCTTCTCTTTGCCTTATAAGGAGACATGCTATGTCAGCAGGAAGGTGGGCTTAGAAGTCAGATAAACTTATGTATCTACCCCACTTAAAAATTTGAGGGATATGGGGTACAGAGGCCAAAAAGTGGGGGAGGAGCAGGCTAGCACATTCCAGCTTGAACTCTAAGTTTGGCCTCCGTGCTAAAGCATTGATCTTTAGCTCTCAGATCAAACTCTCAGTATGAGGTCCCTGGACTCCCATTCAAACTACACTGATTTTGGTCTCGCTCCAAAAAAAATTTCACCTGTAAAACTCTGAGTTTCTGAACTTTACAGATCAATTCTAGAAGATACCCCAATTGGGTTTTTTTGATCTCTCAAGTAGAAACAATAAACTAGATCAGGATTTTTCAATCTCTGTCCTAGTGACATTTAGAGCCTGATAATCTTTTATGTGGGGAGCTGTCCTATGCGTTATAAGATGTTTAGCAGCCTCCCTGGCCTATTCATTTTCAAAACGGACAACATCAAGTAAATTGCAGGCCCACTGGCTGTTCCCATGAGACCCAATGTGGGGCTCCAGGGTCCAGGCAATGTCCCTCTAATGGTCAAGGTTGTAAAGTTGAAGAAACATTACCAAAGGCATGAACTGCAAAGAGTGGCATCATCCAGGAACCTGAAGCAAAGAGCACATTTGAACTGGTAGTAATTTAAGTAGAATTTAACAAAGTAACTATTTATAAGAGTATGAGCAGGGTTTAATTAAGGGAAGAAGACACTACTCTAGGGCTAACAGCTGTTAGGAACCATGATCACCTCTAGGCCATAATAGGAAGGGAAGGGAGACATTAATCAAAAAGCTATATGGAAAGGGCCTTCTGGGAAGAAGTCTGGGAAACAGCTACCACAGGGATCCAGAAGGGAAGGAGCAGAAAAGACGCTCCCAGACCCCATTTTCCTCCAGAAGCAATGGAGTCACTGAGGCTATTCTGCTGGGTCAGACTCCCAGGGAACAGAATAAAGTGCAGGGAGACAGAGGAATGGAAGGCAATAGAAAACAACCAGCATGGGTGAAGAAAAGACAAGGTGAAAGGTGTCCAACAGAGGATTTCTAGACTGCTACTATAACCACAACAGTCGTGGAAGTTAGGAAAACAATTAGAAGCAAAGCCCAGAGCCCCATAGGGCAAGGCTAAAGAATTAACCTAAAGCAAGCTGTGAGAGTGACCTGGTCTAATTCTGAAAGCCTAGCAATGGCAATGGTAATTTTGGATTAGTTGTGACACTCACTTCTGAAGGCAGAAATTTTGTCTGAAGTAGACAAGAATGGAGGAAACCATGCCCAATCACAACTTCCTGGGCTGTTGGCTCAGACCTTCCGGCTCGTATTTTATAAATATCCAGCCAAAACTGAATTTCCATCAGACTGTACACCTCCCGAGGGCAGAAATCTTGTCTGCTTTGTCTGTGTACCTAACCTAGTTGGAGTCTAGGATTTTCTTATTTGCCCAGTATAGTTCTATGGCCACCACGTGTGAGTAGAGTTGAAAACATCAAGTTGTACACCTTAAATAAATACAATTTTTTTATCAGTCAATTATATCTCAATGAAGATGTTAAAAGGGAGGGGGGATTCCCTAGAGTCATTGTCAAAGCAAAGGGCCTTGTATTTTTTGCTTCCTGTCAGCAGAGGAGAGAGTCCTTCCTACAAAGTGAGCGCAGTTTAAGCAGGCCCTGGCAACCTGCCCACACGTTGTCCATTTTCCAGGGCAAGTGGAAGCAGAGAAAGGAGTCGGAACTTCAGATTACAATATTTATACAATATGTTTTGTCCCTCAACCTGGATGGTTAACAGAGCACAGAGTTAAGGAAAGCCACTTGGCCATCCTTCGAGAAGTAAGCATTACACTCCTGGCTTATTCCAGCTGGTAGGTAGATGGACAGAGATGTACTTCTCCATAGTCACAGCACATGTTCTCCAGACATGTATTCAGGTCTGGGGCCCCAGGCCTTCTAACTCTCTGAGAGTGACAAGCTCCTCTTAGTTCTGACTCCTGCAACAAGCCTGGCCACAGATGAAGCCAGCTTCCTGGGACACATGCACATTGTTCAGAGACTCATTCCTCAGGAATCCCTTCTCCAGACCTTATTTCCTCAGGCAAGGGCTAGGGCCCTAGCACAAACTGTCTCCACAAAATCCTTGGGTGAGTCTGGAATCTCAGAATAAAAACATTTCTTGTGCTTCTACTCTGAACTTGGTACGATAAGGGCCATGCAGAGACCCTAGAAATAATATATCACCTCAAAAGGATTATAGACCAGCAGGTTAAAAAATCACACAAGCCGTGCACACACGTTTAAATCGATTTCCAGTAGAAAAAGGACCAGTGCAGGTAGTTCAGAAGAGAGACATCCCTTGCTGATAGGTGCAAGTCGTCATGCAATGAAGGAGGCAGGTGAGGAAGGGGGTGTAGAAGGGGTATTTAAGCCATACCTTGCCTATGAGCAGACTCTCACCTGCTGGGATAGCCACATCTTTTGAGTCATATCCAGGGTGTAAGACCTTCCCACTCTGGTCCTGCTGCCTCTACATGTGATTGTTAGAAAATTTTTAGGAAGAAGATGTTCTACCGATGTTGGTTAAATGTTCTGTCTCTGGTTCTCCATTTGAAGACAACTTCTTAATTAAGGCATCACTGCTTGGACATAAATGCATTTATGTATATTAATTTTTGCTCCACTTAGCAGAGGGGTCGTTTAACTAAATGTCTTCAGTTGTTTTACTGGGGAAAGGAGAATGGAACCCCCCCGCCCCCGCAAGGCATCCCTCCTTCCCACTTAGCTCCTCTGTTGTGCTCTGAATTTAAACATACTATTTGTTGCTTTCCATTCAGTTCATTTGTAACCCCAATGCCACCACATTTGTAGGAACTGATATTAAAAAGTAATATCTGAGACTAAAGTCGCTAGACTGTTTAGTAGATTTTTAAATTGAAACCAAAATTATACAGATTTTTCATTCTGATAATTCCACCAATTCACTAATTCTTTAATCTTTACAGGTCATTGAACAGTTCCACATTAATGAGATGTAGTTAAGAACAAATTTTACACTTTTTCCTTTTTTTTTCTTGAAAAATGTTTCCTATCATTTGTAAATTAGAAAGAACTTGTTCCATTTATGGTCCATTTATTTAAAATAATCGAATGCATGGGATCTGGCTGAACACTGTGTGTAATGATGCTTTTAAACAAATTACCATTTATTTATAAGCAAGAAATAGACTTTTAAAAAGCACCCAGACTTGGTTACATTATTAATGGTGTTCTCCAAGCCCAACAGCTCTGGGGTGTGGGGGTGCACGCACATAAGTGCGTGTGCACATACACACGGAGACGTGGACTTTATTTCAGTGAGAAGGTTGAGTATTTGAGAGTAAAACCAAAAGAAAAATAAGTCTTCTAGAAAAGCAGCATGTTTTCTTTCTCTTCAGAAAGTTGCAAAACATTGATGACATGTACCTATATGAGCCGTCGGTCCCCAAATGTCCACTGAAAATGTGTGGTTCTCATCACAAAGGACCCACAGCAAAAATCAGAGTGAGCTGTAACCCAAAGTATGCTGAGGATATGGAACAAACAGAGAAAGTCCTTGGTCTCGGCTAATACGGAAGTGTGTGCAAGTATGTAAAACCCAGCTCTTTCTTTCAGCAGTGGCCCACGAGTTCCTACTTAGAGAATAATTGTATTTTCATAAAATGCTGTAGAGTTAATTGCTTGGATTCAAGTACTGTAAATTACTATTATTCCTTGTCACACACTATTGCAGGGATGAAAGTGTTTATCCTGTTAAGTGATAAAGAGCTTATGTTGTAGAGAACCAAGGGAGATGGCTGACTATGTTAAGAATTAATGGGGAGAGAGTATTCAGCTTCATCAGCTTTGTCTCTATCCATTCATAAGACTGTACCCTATCCCTTTTCTTCAATTCGGATCAATTGAAGAATAAGTAATACCTAGGACTTCTGACATTCGATCCCAACCCTATGCTCCAAACTTCCAAAAAGTGTAATCCCCAGCAAGATAAACTGAAATAGCCTTGTTCACAGATTTTTTTTCCTTTGAAAGGGGAAATCTAAAAGCCTGGAAGAAGTTAAAGAAAGGAAAAAGGAAATATATATATATATATATATATATATATATATATATATATATATATGGAGAAGAAAATGAAATAGGTAAAAAGATGAAAAAGGGAATAAGAAAGTGGAAAAAAAAACACCTAGGATGCCAGAGGAATCAAAGCTGCTAATCAGAATAAGTGATATTAAAACTTTTTTAGGCCTGAGAGAATATGTGACTAGAACTACTTTCTGCAAGTGATTTTTGAGAAATTATCAAAAAAAAATCAGAAAGAAAGGTGCTTAAAGACATGATGAATGCATATAAAGAAAACTCCTGTGTTACTAGAACCAAGAATGATGTCCAACAGATGATACTCACTAAGTATTTGTTGAATAGTGAATGAATGAATGTTGCTGTGTTAGTTTCCAAACAAGGCAGAGGTAGATCCAGACATAAGGCTAGTTATTTCAACCAATAGCAAAGCAATAATTATTAAATGAGTGGTTTTGAAAGCTTAGAAAATAAGCAATAATGGCTAGGTCCCCTAAGGATAATCTTACCAAACAAAGCTAAAGTTGCCATCAGATTAGCTGTATCTTAATTTTAGTCAGGTGTTTGACAAAATACACTATGATAACTCGGCAATCAGAAAAATATGGGGATTTGCTGAATAACTAGTTAAACATTTGATTGAAAGTGATGACTATTAGATAAAAATCTCTAGTGAAATGTGATAGGCCTGTTGACTATTGTACCAATAATTGGAGATCATAGAATAGAGTATTTGTGATTAGGATCATCATAAAAAATTCTGGAGTTTATGGCCACGCTTAGTAAGAGAGATCTGTTCTTGCTCTAAACTATTTAATAGTTTCCCAGAATTTTGCATAGATGTAGACAGCATGTTCATCAAAATCTGCAGATGACAAGAAGTTGGAGGAGTAGTCAGATAACTAAATAAAACGCAGGCAGGTATAATTTGATAAGGAATAAACATAGTCTTTCCAATAGGTTAAAAAAGGTCTACTTCTCATAGATAGATATGAAGAATACCTAGCTAAACAGCAGTCATTATAAATAAAAGACAGCATAAGCTTTGGCTGTGTTTACTAGTTACAAGTTTGATGTGAAAGTTCTGTGATATGACTGCCAAGCAACCCAAGTTGTTGGTGTTTGCACAAACAGAGACTACCACTGGATGATGGCAATTAGTTGAAAGAAATGGCAGGGGATGTGACATAGCATGGAGATAACAAGTATATTTTACAAAAAATTAGAAATGATAATCAGAAGTTTTTAATTATAAGAAAAGGATTTCCTCTCTACCTCGCAAATATGTTTTAAAACAAAGAATTGCTTTGACCCCTGAACTCCCCACTTGGTTTGACATTCTTCAGACCATCAATCACTGGCTCTCAGATGACTTCATTCTGTTCTGTGGCCCCTGGGCCCATCTCCGCAATGTGGACCCATGAGGGAGCTCAGAGAAATAGCTGCTCAGAGAAATAGCTGCCTTTGGTCAGGTGTTGAATGATCTGAGCATCTCTATCAGGTTCTTGAGTCAGACTATCCACACTTTGCCACTGACTAACTGCATAACTTCAGTTGTAGTAGTTCTAAATCTAGTGTCCTCATCTATAATTGGAAAAGGTATGGATATGTGAGGTGATGCAGATAAAGTGTTGTGCACATAACTGCTCGTTAGATGTTAGCTGGAAGACAAGTACTGTATGATATCACTTATATGTGGAATCTAAAGAAATTAAAACCTATAAAAAACAGTAAAGTGGTAGGTACCAGGATATGGGGTACAGCCTGAGAAATATAGTGATGGTCTGTGAGGATACAAATTTGTAACAAGTAGTAATTAGCCATAAGAACCCAATGCGCATTATAATGAATACAGACAACAATATTGAACTATAATTACATAGTGTAATAAATATTGCCACATCAGCAATATTTATATATACATGCATATGTATATATTTATATATAATGTGTCAAAATAATAAGCTGTACATCTGAAACTTACACAATGTTATATGTAAAATTTATTCAATAAAATGTATCTTTTAATGAAAAATAAAGATAACAATGAAAGCCTATATGTTAGTTGGCATTTGGTTGAAGGTGGGTTCTGAGCCTGGGTGGCAAGGGTAGCCTATGAGCTCTGAGGAGGTCTGACCACTGAACCATCAGGGCGGGTGTGTTGAGGATCCTGAACCACCATATTTTCCTGGTGCTCTAATCATTCAGTTAGCATCCGCTAGCCTGCAACTGCAGGCTCATCCTGGGGGTGTTTAGTGACACAGGCCTTGGTTTGAGCTAAAGAAGGCCTCATTAGCCAGGGCCTCTGCTCCCTGGGGGACTTGGCCTCCACAGTTTGCAGAATGCATTTATAAAGATGTTTTCTGGTGCAAGGAATACCACGAGCTGCCTCTCTTGAATGGACAGGAAGAAACCCTCCCAAGAAATATCTAGAAGGAAGGCTGCTTTAATGTTTCTCCCTAGCTGCCTCTGCTCACCAGTCCACATCGATTCTGGGCAAACTTGAGCACACAGAAACATGAAGGAGGCAGTCAGCACCCCTCGGAGCTGCACAATATTCATTTGTGCAGTGGTGAGGTGCCATGCAGAAACTAGGAAGAGGCTCACAAAAGCTCTAGAGGTTATTTCCAATCATATCCAAGGAGAAATCAAGTGGTGTAAATAGTTATATCCTAAGGCCGACTCACAGGCCCCCTGACTCTCCCGAGGCCTGAACCAGATGAAACAGGCAAGGAAAATGCTTTTTCCATCTCATGGAGTTTGCTGCCATGAGGTCCCAAGTAGAATAGGGGTGGCTGGTTTCATAGAGAATGCAAGACTTAAAAGTTTCCCAAATAACACTAGCTCGAGTGTAGTCCCTCATTCTTGAACTTGACATCTCAGGAATGTGAGTCTCATTTTTAAAACAGGAATTTAAATAAAAGAGAAAGAAAGAATACAGAACAATTGCCCCTATCTAAATCCTTCCCAGAATCCTTACAAAGAAGTCTGGGCCTCAGTAAATTAAGAACTGCAGCCAACCAGAGTTGGAAGGAGCCTCAAAAATCCCTCCTCCTTGCCTGACCAGGTGGTGGTGCAGTGGATAGAGCATCGAACTGGGATGTGGAAGACCCAGGTTTGAGACCCCGAGCTCGCCAGCTTGAGCGCAGACCCATCTGGCTTGAGCAAAAGCTCGTCAGCTTGGACCCAAGGTTGCTGGCTCCAGCAAGCGGTTGCTCGGTCTGCTGAAGAACCGCGGTCAAGGCACATGTGAGAAAGCAATCAATGAACAACTATGGTGTCGCAACAGCAATGAAAAACTAATGATTGATGCTTCTCACCTCTCTCCGTTCCTGTCTGTCTGTCCCTATCTATCCCTCTCGCTGACTCTCTCTCTCTCTGTCCCTGTAAAAAATAATAATAATAAAAATAAATTTAAAAAAAATCCCTCCTCCGTACCCCTCCTTTAATAGCGAGTCTGAGGCCAGAGAAGAGGCCTATGCAGGGTGTAGGGCACAGATCAGGGGCAGGACCAAGGTAAGACACCAGGTCTCCCAGCCCACCCATGTTGCTTTTCAATTCCCCCACTCCACATACCTGCACGAACATAGCTCAAAAAAGGGCAGATTGTGAGTAATCTAAATCACTTGGGAGCTTTGACATTGGGAGCTCGTGGGTACCAGATGTTTTGCTCTTGTCCAGATGCTGTTCTACTTGTTACAGGAAGGTCTCAGAGGATTGTGCATTAAAGTGCCTTTGAGGTGAAATTGAAATGTGCACTGGATGAATCTAATGGTCTAGGAATTCCAGGCGGCCCTGTGCCTCTGGGGTCTGGCACTTTCTGGGTTGTTTCCAACTATTTCTCACTACCCTGCTGGTAGCACCTTGGTGCCAGCCACCATCATCTCTAACCGCAGTATTTTACTATAATGCCACCCAATTGGTCCCCTGTTTCCACCCTGTTCCTACTATCACTGGTTCTCAATATAGTTATCAGAATGGTCCTTTTCCAACATAAGTCAGTTATGTCATTCCTCAATTCAAAATCTTGGAAGAAGAACATTCTTCTTTGGTTACATACAGCCTGGTAGTGGACAATCTCCCTTGCTAGGATATACCCCCTTTTGTGCTGATAGTTTGTATAGCAGTCTCCTTTATCTGTAGGGATATATTCCAAGATCCCAGTGAATGGCCGAAACCATGAATAGTATCCAACGCTATATATACTATGTTTTTCCTATACATATGTACCTATAGTAAAGTTTAATCTATAAATTAGGTACAGTAAGAGATTAACAACAATTACCAATCATAAAATAGAAAAATTGTAACTATATTTCATAATAAAAGCTATGTGCATGCAATCTCTCCCTCAAAATATGTTGTTATTGTACCATACTCACCTTTTCACTTACAGGAAATGCTTTGCAGCTTCTCATCGGCATATTGGAAATGCCAGCATCACCACTATTGTGGGGCCACTATGAAGTAAAGTAAGGGTGACTTGAACACAGGCACTGCAATATCACCACAGCGGTTGATCTGATAATGAAATGGCCACTAAGTGACTAATGGGCGGGGAGCACGTACATCATAGATCTGTGGGACAGAGATGATTCACGTCCCAGGCCAAGAGTGGGATAGCTTGAGATGGCATCACATTACTCAGAATAGCCCACAATTTAAAACTTATGAATTGTTTATGTCTGGAATTTTCCATGTAATATTTTTGGGCCTGGGTTAACCACAGGTAACTGAACCACAGAAAGCAAAACCACAGAAGGGGGGAAGGGGGTAGCTACTGCGTGTAAGAGTCAGATGTTTTCTAACCCTGAACTGGCAGAGTCATCTGTTCTTCCTTCTGCTTATTACCCGATATCTAAACAGCCCGGGCAGAGACTGCCCGCAATGAGCTGGACAGAGCAGGGGAAGCCTGGGTTCCAGCCTTTGCAACCTTGTTTAATGCCTCACTTGGAGCCCAGGGCCTCTACACAAGGGGAGAGAATACTTTTCCTTATCATTATACCTAGAGATTGTCCTCTTCTACCTAAAAATCCAAGAAAACAGTGTTCCACTAACACAGTACAGAGCACCAACAAGAGCAACTCAAGCCCAGGGTCGGATCCAATTGATACGAGTGAGAGGAAGAAAGGGGAGGACAGAGATAATCCCATGGCAATAATACATATTTTTTTCAGAAGATGATCCCTAAAGAGCAAATATACTTGAAATTCTAACACTACATGGATCTGTGCAATAGAACAATCCTGAAGAGGGTAAGCCATAAATAACTACAGTTAGAAACTATGCTAAACATAAATTGAGAACTTAAGGGCAGAAAGACTGGGAGATATCTGGAGCTAATAGCCATGCTGGCTACAGTGAAGCAACAAATGCAGCCAACTTGGTAGAGGACATGGAACAAAGAGGGACCCTAAAAAAGAAGTGGATAAGAGGAATGTAAACTCAGAAGGTCAAAAGATGCACGTGGCAGCAGACCAGAGATACCTTACTTTATCCAAAATTGGTTGAGGGTTCCACCAACCATAACTGAGAGGGATTGGTGTCAAAAGCTGAACCACGTTAAACTTGAGTAGATCCTTAAGGAGTTGTGATGTTTCAATTTATATGAGTTACATAATTTGTTTACTGGAGATGCTTGATGAAATACAAATTCCACTGTAACCTGTACATCATCAGAAAGTTGGATCTTTTAAAGCATAAGCTTTCCTGTCCCTGGATTGGCCAATTCTAATAAACTAATTCCTTTCTTAGTATATAAAAGAAAAGAAATGCAAATTCCAGTCCAACCAAATCAGAATGTCTATTGGAATCGATATTGGTAATATGCAAACCAGGATTTTCTGAGACAGCTGGGGTTCATAAGGCTTGTCAGTAGACCTCACCCTGAGAACCTCTGCTCTTTTGTATTTGTAGTCTGTTATATAAATAATGATGTGGTCTTATGTACTCACATGTACTCTTGCATGAATAATGGCTTTGGGATAAAATGTTTCCAGTTATTATCTTTAGGAAGATGGAATAGGGGTCAAAGGGAAAATGACAGCACTTTCTTCCAATCATTTGTGTTCAGTTTAACTTTTTAAATCTGATTTATATATTACTCATATAGGGTTAGTAGAGGTTATCTAGACATGGATCTTAGGGTCATTGCTTTGTTTCTTTTTAGTTTGTTTGATTGATTTCCTCTTTGTACTTAAAAAATGGTAGCAAATTTCAGATTTAATATTTATTTTAAAAGTACTTTTTGAGTGCTTCCTGTATCCAGCACTGTTCTATGTACATGGGCTACATTATTTGCCAGATAAGTACCGTATTTTTCACTCCACAAGACGCACTTTTTCCCCCAAAACAGTGGAGGGAAAAATGCTCGTGCATCTTATGGAGCGAAAAATACAGTATTTTATTAAATGTTTTAACACACCATTTGGCTCAAAATATTTTTTTTCTTATTTTTCTCCTTAAAACTCGAGGTGGTCTTATGGTCAGGTGCATCTTATGGAGCAAAAAATATGGTACACAATTGGGCTTAAGCTATCTGCTTTGTAAATTAAATATAAGTCAACCCATGTATATGATTAGCTAGCAGTGTTTCTATTTTCTTTAGTGAGTTGCAGGTTAAAAGTGTTCCTTCAGGTAGGTGGGTTGAACAAAGTGAGGCCAGTTAACAAGTGTAATCAGGACCTTATAGGTAAACATATCAGGTGAGAGACACCTCTGCTCACCCTGCCTTAAAGAATGACATGGGGAAAGGGCTTATTCTTTTCTGCTGTGTTGCAACATAGTACAGAAGAATCTAGACAATTGGAGTTACAGACTTTTGGCATTGTACCTTATTGAACCAGATAAATAGTGGGTATAAAAATGAAATTCAAATGGAATATTGAGCAACTAGCTTGAGATCAAAAGTCTAAATTTTTCTTTCATTTTTCTTCTGTAGATTAGTCATTGTCCATTTTATTTTCTCTAGAGTGAGAAACCAATGACAAGGGATGAGTGGGAGAGTTCCCATTTGTAAGCAATCCCCTCATGCTGCTACACACCCACCTTCAAAATCACGCATTAACTTCCCTGAAGCATGTGCATTAAAAGAAATAACTTACAGAGTCTTCTTACAGAATACTATATGCAGAGTTCTCAAAAATACACATTTTAAAATGAAATATAAGTTATGAGTTAACTGAGCTCCCAGAAATATCATCTTTATCACCATTATCCATGATATCAATAATTATAGCTAGTTGCTGTAATAAGTGGATATATTTCATCTTATTTGACCCTCGTCATTTTAGGGGATAAATTTTATCATCCTCGTCATTTGGAAGAGAAAAATGAAACACAGAGAAGCAACAGGTTCAAGACCACTCAGGATACTATCAAGCCAATATCCTCCATGCCTAACCCCCTCTATGTAATGAACCCAGACCATACATTAATGTGTGTTCTAGAGAACAAAAGGAAGGTGAATAAACTCATGTGAAAAAGAGAGAAAAGGCCCAAACATCAATGTTCCCTGTCCTGGGCACAGCCAATTGAACAGATAAACTTCAATCAACCCTTTACAAGATGAAGCCACTCTGTGGATAACTGCTCACTGGGTTCCATGAGAAGCCTCTAGTTGTCAATGTATATGCTATCCACACCCAGAGCTGCTGGAATCTTCTTCTACAGGCCAAAGGACTATCACTGTTTTCATCTCAAGTGTCTCCCCCACTCTCCCTTGCTTTCTTTCTTTTTTTAAATTATTTATTTATTTATTCATTTTAGAGAGGAGACACAGAGTGAGAGAGAGAGAGAGAGAAAGAGAGAAAGAGGGGAGGAGCTGGAAGCATCAACTCCCATATGTGCCTTGACCAGACCAGTGCAGGGTTTTGAACTGGCGACCTCAGTGTTCCCAGGTCGACGCTTTATCCACTGCGCCACCACAGGTCAGGCTCCCTTGCTTTCTTTCTCTTTCAAGAATCAAAAAATATAGGTCAGCAAAAGGTTGAAACAGAGCTTAAATTGTAGCTTTAACTTTTACATTATAAATATAACACCTGCCATTTTTATTTTTTTGCCTTGAAAATGTTTAGCTGCCCTTTTAATTAAGTCAGCATTTCCCAAATTATCTTTTATGAAAAACTGTTCCAGTAGATGTTACTAGATATATCCTAGGGTAATCAAGTTTAGGAAACAAGGCATGTTGGGTCCTCCTCTAGGAGCTGTACTATGTACATGAGCATAATACCTAAGACAGAGAAGTTGTGCAGTAAATAAATTTAAGTTCAACACGTTTAATTCAAGAGTAAATACTTTTGGTGCCTAGTAAGTACTGGGCTCTGCTTTAATGATGGAAATACAACAGTAAACAAGTCAAAGTCCTTCTTTTCATGGCTCTTCTATTACATGTAACAATCCTGCACTAAACATTTTCTGTGATATGTTAACATCTTGAAAAATGTGTTCCCTGGGTCACCAGTATTGTAAATGCCTTTCTACAAACATGTAGTATTTCTGTAGTTTGAGTTTTACTCTCAGCTACTGATGCTCGATGGGGAAGGAGGTTCCTGAATACAAGAGATGCCCTTGCTCCAAGATATAGCTGGAAGATTTTTGTATGTTCATGAATAAATACTATATTTCACAAAATTCAAAGAGCTCACACACAAAAAAATTAAGAATTATTTTCTTATAAATTAAAATTATCTCTTAAAAATAACAATTATCAAATAAAACCTCATTGAAAAAATAAAAACCTTCAGGTTAAGGACAAAAATACATTTGTAGAACTGCTTCATTAGTCTCCCCTAATGCCTTCCACTAGATAAAATGGGGGCATCTTATATAACCCTTTCTTCCAGAGGAACATCTTGAGTGAGACAAGACATTGATTGAGTTCTTGCACCATGATTTCCACAGAAATCATGAGGCCAATAACATTTCCTAATAATCTTTGGGTTAGACTGATCTCAGTCTTTCTGTTATCATTTGCCTGGAAAAGTCTTTAGTTTCTAGGTTAAATAATGAGAAACACTTTCCTCTCTGCTACTCAATCCTGATTGGAGAGAGCTGGCAAATGTAGGACTTTGGGCAGGGGAGGTGGGTATATAAATGAATTATCTTTGGCAACTAGGCATAGAAAAGGGGTCAATGTCTACAAAGAGAATGACCACAAAGAATAGACAATTAAAAGGGCAGCAAACACCCTTTTCACCTCTACTTGATGATAACTGATGTGCAATCACCATATCTGCAGGCTAGGATCCCCATGTCCAGGGGCGAGCAGGGGATTTTCATGGTTGCATTAGCCTTTAAGACAGATCCTTAGGTTCTCCTTCAGAAGAGGGACAAAGTAAACCTTAACTAGGTCAGTACAATGAAAACAAGTTTCAGAATAGAGACAAGAAGTATTTTAGAAATTTAATTAATCAACATGTGCTAAAGGAAACTCTTCAAGGCCCCTATGCCCACGGCATCATTCATTCAGTTTGGAAGCACAATTGTATAACTCCTCACTGTCCAGCAAATATTTCTTTCAGTCAACTTCCTGACACCCAAGTCTCAAACTTGCATAGAGACTCGTTTTCATATCACAACCCCTGAATCCTAAATACCTGATCTAATCTGATTCTTCCAGGCTTAACCAGCTTCTGAGCCAGATTTCCATGACCCAATGGCACTCACTCTTGCTTGGTCAGCTGGTAGGAACTTCCTCCAAAGCTTAATTAGAACACAAAAAGCAAAACTATACCAGGAACAGCACAGCAGAGATGGCAGCTGAATTTTACATTGATGAATGCTGTCGGTCATTCAAAAACATTTATGGGGCAGCTGCTAGTGTCCAGATCATCTGCCAGGTGCTGGGCATGTAGTGGTAGGTAAGAGAGACAAGATTCCTCTCTTACGTAGCTTGCATCGAGGGAGGGGAGACAAACAAGCCAATTTCAGAAAGTGATAACTGCTCTTGAGACCATCTCTCAAGGAAAAGTGAAGCAGAGTGACCTGATGGGCCAATCCTGCTTCAGAACAGGGGGCACATCTGCAGACAGCAGGACCAGCAGATGCAAGAGCTGTGAAGGGAAAACAGGCTCAGGGTGCTTAAGACCCAAAGGAAGGACGGTCTGGAGAGGAGGGCAGAAGCAGATCATGTCAGGCCTTGGAGGCCATGGTGAGGCTCAAGTTCAGATTTTATTCTAAGTGCAGTGAAATATCTTGAGAAAAAATTTTAAAGAAGGATAGGATACAATCTGTTTTATGTTTCAAAAGACCACTCTGGTTGCCATACGAATAAGAGACAGTAGTATTGCAAGAATGAAGTGTAAGAAAAGTTAGAGGGCCAATATTTTTTATGCTCACATTATTTTGTAACAAAATAGAGGTTGCCCTTAAAGTGAAATTATTCATTAATATTAATATGAATAAGACTTTTAAAATATATGGAGTCACACACTAAGAAACAACACAACTTTACCTGTATTGAGAAAACACAATTCTGTTTTCTCCAGAATGTGTTGTCTTGTTTATTGGTAGAACTGATAAAAAGCATCATTAGTTACCTTTTCCCCTTGGATCTTTCATGAATACTTCACTGGTAATTGCTCAGGTCCCTTCACAACGGGAAGAGGATTACCCAGCATGACATCCACTGCTGCCAGAAACGCATAGAAATCGCTGATACTGAAGAGATAAGTGGGGTGAAAATTGCTCCTACCGCCTCCCATCTCCTGGGGGCATCTAGGACTTTGCATCTGCGAGGGCAAAGACTGCCTTGGGAAAACAGTGTGTCCATTATGAGAGCTTCAAGAAGTTTAAGTTTATCATAGAAGGCAAGAGATGTACCTTCCAGACTTTATTAATTGCCTCTAGTAACAGGGATTGCCACTGCTTTTCAGGCAAAAGCACAATTACAGAGGCCATCAGGATATATATATACTATTATTTCTTTTAAGAATTTAGAGGAACTCCAGATTAGGACAAGTCTTGTTTAGCATGGGTCCTTTCAAACCTTACTTTAATAAATAAAAAGCACACTTAATAAGTACACTGATAATTTTTTTTTATTATTATTAAGTGAGAGTCAAGGAGGCAGAGACAGACTCCCACATGTGCCCTGACCAGGATCCACCCAGCAAGCTCTCTACAGGGCACAGTTCTGCCTATCTGGGGCCACTGCTTCGTTGCTTGGCAAATGAGCTATTTCAGTGCCTGAGGTGAGGCCACAGAGCCATCCTCAGTGCCCAGGGCCAAGTTGCTTGAACCATTTGAGCCATGGTTGTGGGAGAGGAAGAGAGAGAGAGAAGAGAAGGGAAGGGAAGGGAAGGGAAGGGAAGGGAAGGGAAGGGAAGGGAAGGGAAGGGAAGGGAAGGGAAGGGAAGGGAAAGGAAGGGAAGGGAAGGGGTAGAGAAGCAGATGGTCACTTCTTCTGTGTGCCCTGACTGGGAATCAAACGTGGGACTTCCACAGACCGAGTGGACACTCTATCACTGAGCCAACCAGCCAGGGCCAATAAGTTTCTTGATTTGATTCCATTATACCCTTACTTTTTTTTCAAACAAGTGGTTCACATGTTTCTTCTTCTTTTTAAGTTGAGAGGAGGGGAAATAGAGAAACAGATTCCTGCATGCGCCCTGATCAGGATCCACCTGGCAACCCCTATCTAGATCTGATGCTCGAAACAAATGAGGCTGACCTTAAACCAATTGAGCCATTGGCTTTGAGACGGGGAGAAAGAGAGAATGGGAGAGAAAGGGGGAGAAAAACAGATGGTTGCTTCTCCTGTGTGCTCTGACTATGGATCAAACCCCAGATGTCCGTATGCCAGGCTGACACTCTATCCATTGAGCCACTCAGCCAAGGCCACATGTTTCCTCTTGACTCCTTTCTCTTTTTTCATATGCTTGGTCAATCTTTAGAAACAACCTAAATGCAAATTCAGCATTATCGTAGTATAAATTTACTCTAATTTCTGAACTTTTTGAGTCCAAATTAATGGGACATGGTGTTACTTACATTGTTGTGGTTACATATAGGTCCCATAGATTAGAGGTTTAGAATTGCTGGAAATGTTTACTAAGCATTAATTAAGTATAATGAGACTGCTTCATAGTCCAGGAAGGAAGAACTGCTCAAATAACTGAGGGACCAGTCCCCTCTACACACAAACATCACGAGAAGGACAAAGGACAGCCACACTCAGGAAGAGAAATGTGCCCTGAGACTGCACAGAGTTCATAGGAGACCAAGCAGAGAGCCAGAGATGACGGAGTTTGCTACTTCAACACAGGGCTCCCCAAATCCTACACATCCACATGGAACTCCTGTGAGCTATCACAACTCACCAGTACCATTCACAAAGACTCACAGTGGGTGCAATACTGCGCTGAGAACTTTTCATCCAGTGCCTAACCTCAACTTCACAGAAATCCTATAAGGTCAGACAGGTTAGAAGGTGGGCTCCAGAGACAAGCAGCCTGCATTTGAGTTCTGTCTACCCTGCTCAATAGTTCTATGAACTTATCCTCTACATGTCTCCACTTCCTCTCAGTAAAATGAGAATAATAATGGTATTAACTCCACAAAGTTGTTATGTCAAGTAAATGAATGAGTTCATGTAAAGTACTTAGGAAAACACCCGACACAAAGTTAAGTGCTCATCAATGCTGTGAGTACTATTGTATGTAATACAGATGAGGAAAGTAAGGCTAATGAAGAGCATCAAATTCAAAACTGCACAATCAGTGGGAGAGCTGACATCTGAGCCCCAGTCTGTATAACTCTAAAGCCTGTGTCACACTTCTAGACCACTTCCCTTGAGGGACACTCTGATGTACCATATTTCCCTGCATTTAAGATGCTTACATGTATAAGATGCACTCTAACTTTGGGGCCAAAATTTGAAAAAAAAAAGTATTATATGAAGTTATTGAACTCAAGTTTTATTCATCATAAAATTCATACGACTCCTCATCACTGTCAAAACTCCTATTCATTAGCTTGTCCTCATCTGTGTTTGATAACAAATCACTGTCTTTATATATTATCTCATCCTCAGTTCCATCTATGGCATTTGAAATGCCACACTTCTACAACCACTGTTTAAGATGCACCCTCATTTTTAGATACCACATTTTTCGAAAAAGGGTGCTTCTTATTCGTGGGGAAATATGGTCATCGGTGCTGTGGGTCTCTTAGGTTGTCAATCCACAGACACTGGCTCTCTACAGCCAGCAGGGAGTTGATATCAAGGCATCAAAACCGCCTCCTCACAGGGCCCCGCCCACCTCTTCAGATTCTCTCCAGCTGGTCCTTCCCTCAGCACCCAGCTTCTCTTGTTCTAGATTTACTGGGGTCACCCACCCTGGATCAGTAGGCTTCATATTTTCACAACCTGTGTCCTTTTTCAAGAGATTTCCTCTCCCTCAAATTCCCTACCACTTTTTCTACCTGAAAAAACTCTCAATTACTTCACTCCTCACAAACTACATACCCATCCCCTTGGCCCTAAAGAGAATAAGTCACTTCCTGGGCAGGGCAGATTGGCAATGAGAAGAGAACTCTTGGGATCAGCAGGACCAGGGTTCAAACTCAATTTCTGATACTAGCAAACTACCCAGTGTAAGAAAAATGCTTTTTCTCTCAGAGACCCAATTTTAGCATCTATAAAATAGGGTTGATATATTCCTTTCTAGGTTTTGTGGAGGTTAATTAACGTACTGTACATAAAACTACTTGCTTTGCCCAAATACCTATTAGAGACTTAATACATTGTTCAATCACAAGTTTTCATACTGTTTCACTTACTAGATGGTGAACTTCTCGAGGTTGGGATGGCACTATCTCTGGAACAGAGAACAAGGCCTGGCATAGAATGAATACTCCATGCATGTTATTAAATTGACTTAAACAATCATCCACCTTATTCATTCATTTCTAGAAGAGCCATCCAGGACTATAGGAAAGATAACTGTTTCAATGGGACTGTGTCGCTATAAAGGATTAGAACACACGCACAGTTACTTATTAAAGAATCTTCTACATCAGTGGTGGGCATTGAAATCATCTGCAGGGCCTTAAAACACAGACTGCTGAGCCCCACAGCTTCTAACTGAGTGGCTCTGGGGTGAAATGTGGTAGTTTGCATTCCCAACAAGTTTCCACGTGATGCCCATGCCATTGAAACCCAGCCTAGCCTGCAGTCATGCCGTCTTTAAACATCAGTTGATAAAAGCAATTCAATTCAGCCCAATTGAACAAGGTTTCACGGAGAACCTAAAGGGTGCAGGCAGAGAGCAAAGGGCAGCCTTCAAGGCTTAACTAATTCAGTTAAAAAGAAAAAGAACAAATCAATACATAAGTGAGTTCATAATTTTAAAGGCCTCTCTTGAAATAAAACATTCTATTATAACACCACCTCCACCTTGGTACTAATTGCTGTAGGCAAGATCCACGATAAACGCTAAAATTAGCAGGGAAACATTAAAGAAAAATAGGATATTAACATAGTCTCAAAGTGTCCTCCAAATATTTATTTATTGCTCGATGGTTTTAGCATTGGTTCACAAGTTGTTTGATATTCTTCCTTCCAGAAGGAGGGGTTTGATTTTGTTCCACCTGAGTATGGGCTGATATTATTAATCACTTCTAACAGATAGAGTATGGAACAGGAACCTCTGTAATATTCTTCCTCCCAAATTTATCAACCCACTCTAATCAAGGAAACACATGAGGCCAACCCAAACGGTGACATTCCACCAAAAAGTCCTGACCAAGACTATTCTAAAGTTTCCAGGTGAGAGACAAAGAAAGCCCAAATAAATGCCATTAATTAGAGGAGACTGGGAGACATGACAACTAAATATGAAATGGTATCCTGAATTAGATTCTGAAACACAAAAAAGACATTTGTAGAAAAACTGGTAAAATCCAAATAAAGTCTGCAGTTCAGGTAAAAGTACCACCATACCAGTGTTAATTTTTCAGTCCCAATAAGTAGACCATAGTTATGTAATATGTTAACATTAGGACAGGACCAGCCACCTAATTTGGTAGGCCCAGTGTAACATTCAAAATTATTACAATTTCAAGACAGCAAGAGTAGAGAATAAAATCAAGCATGGGAGCCAGGCCCCTGAGGCCCAGTCTGCATTGGTGGAGGCGGGGTGAAAGCTATTCACAGGAGCCCAGGCAGGCTGAGCCATCAAGTGTCAGAGCAACAATCCAAAAATAAAAGCCTTTAATCACTTACTGTGATGGAGTAAGAGGAGAAAATGCAGAAACACCCTGTTCTGTTTTCCTCTGTGGACCGGTACACTGATCGAAGGTCAGGTGAATTAGCACAGATGTGGGGGTCATCTCATCACTGAGGGAGGCCCAGGCAGTTACATGGACCCTAGGATCCAAGGGAAGTTGAGGAAAGTCAGGAGTGAAAAAGTATAGCAGGTCCTCAAATAGCGTGGTTCCATTTAAAGTCCTTATGTTCAATATCATTACATTATAACATTGATAAGAAAATTTTAAAATCAACTTTTCTGCCAGAGCTTCCTGAACTGGTTTATAGAAAATTGTTTCGTTTTCCTTCTTTACATGGGTCTTAGACAGGAGTCACTGAGGCTGGCCCAGGGGCTGTGGCAGACGTGGAACAAGGTCTGCTTTGCCCCTCTGCTTCTCCCTACAAGCAGGCTCCTTTCCCAAGTGTGAATAACAAACTCGTACGAATAGATGCCCATAAGCTGGCTGCCCCACCTTTTCATCAGATGCACCTGGGCTGGTTAAACTCCACCTGGAAGTCCCCTAACAGGTGTTCACCAACGGGGCTGCTCCCACTTCTCTTCACTCAGATGCAGTTCTCCACCTCTGACATCTTCCCTAAGTTCCCCTGAGTACTTCAAAGTAGGAATTCACCAATGCTTCAAGATCAGTTTCTAGAAAGGTAGCTATTCTGCCACTACCTGCCCCCCCTCCACACACACACAAACTGCTTCATTCCTAACCTCTGATTTTTTTGTGTGTGTTAATTCAATAAGAGGAGGGGAGGCAGTGAGACAGACTCCAGCATGCATCCTGATCGGGATCCACTTGGCAAGTCCACTAGGGGGCAATCTTCTCCTCATCTGGGGGCCACTGCAACTAGAGTCATTTTTAGTACCTGAGGCAGAGGCCATGAAGCCATCCTCGGCACCTGGGACCAACTCGCTCCAACTGAGCCATGGATGCAGGAGGGTCAAAGAGATGGAGAGAGAGAGAGAGAGAGAAAAGTGAGATGGGAAGGAGTGGAGAAGCAGATGGGGACTTCTTCTGTGTGCCCTAACCAGGAATCAAACCCAGCAGATCCACACGCTAGGCAGACACTCTACCGCTGAGTCAGCCAACTGGCCAGGACCTCCTAACCTCTGATTTTTAATGACAGTTTTATCTTCCCAATCACCTGGGGTTTAGAACCTTGGTTGCACTTGGGCTTCATCCTCCTTTCCACTGCATTCAATCAGTTTTTCAATAGTTTCCACTTCATCAATATCTCTAATCCACTAAAACCCTACATCCATTCCTATGTCACAGATTTTGAGAGCTCTTTCCCAACCCATGATAATAGCTTTGCTATTTTACTCTTTCATCAAACCTTTATGCTATACATTTTATATGGATATCCTGTCTTGCCTCTGAGCCTTTGTACAGATTGTTTCTATATCTGTCACACCCTTCCTTCTCTCCCCATAGCCCTCAAACTAGGTAACTCTCTTCATCCAGTATACATTGTTGAACCATCGGGTTTATTTTCCTGCTCCTTCCTAGGTCTGGTTTAGGTGACACTTACAGCCTTAAACTCCCCCCTAACATCCTGTATTGTAACAACCTGGTGTGTCTGTCCCTTACTCTAGCCTCGAAGCTCTATGACAGCAGGGGATATGGTATGATTGCAGTCTTAACAACCAGCATGGAGTATGGTACATGTATGTCTTAGTTAAAACTTATTGACTAAAGGAATAAATAAAGAATGAATAAAAGAATGAATGCTAGGCACTGTCTTAGAATAAACCCTAATTCTTATTCTCAAAGAACTCACATTCCAGTAGGAAGACAAAAGTACAACATACAATTTTAATAATAGCATTTATTAAGTGCTTGTTATGTGCCAGAGACTCAGCAATTCACATGCATTAACCCATTTGATCATCACAATAACTTTATAAGCTAGGTACTATTATTATCCCCATTTCACATGGAAAAACTAAAACAAAAGAGATTAAGTAAATTGTCTGGGGTCATACAGCTAAAAAGTGGCAGACTGGGGATTCAAAATAGCTGAAAACAGGAAATGCCCAAATATTTACCAATAGGAACGTGGATGAACAAATTTTGACGCAGCATCAAAAAGCAATAAATACAACATGGTTACAATGGCATGAATGAATCTAAAACTTCATACTGAGCAAAAGAAGCTGGACAGAAAGAGCTCATACAGTATGATTTCATTTACATGAAACTTTAGAAAAAACAAACAGGAATCTAATAGATTATGTGAGGAAGCAGATCAGTGTTTGCCTAGGGCTAGGGAACTGGGTGAATAATGACTAGGAATGGGAACTTCAGGATGATGAAATTAGTCAATATATAGATTGTGGTAGTAGTTACATGGGTGTGCATATTTGTCAAAAGCTACTATACTCTATACCCTTAAAATGAGTGAAGTTTATTTGATATAAATTATATCTCCATAACACTTATTTAACATTTTTAAAAGTAAAATTAATATCTCCAACAGTCTAACTTCAGAGTCCCTATTTTTAACTATTAAAACATTTGTAGAGATCATATCAAGTATTATAAAATTTTGATTTTTGCCAAAACACGTGAATATTTATCTCTCCTTTCTCTTACATTAACGCTGAAAATAATTGTACAAGCAATAGTAAAATATAGGTTCCAATAATCAACCACAACAGTAATAATAACAAATGGGAGCCCCCTGAGAACAGGCCCTGGAACTGCTGTGTGTCTGGGAGGTGGGTAGCTGTAGCTTGAAGCTGAGGATAGCCAGCGATGATGCCAAGCAATGTGTTGGAGCAAAGCTTTGAAGTTCTGATTTCCCTTCCCTCCTGTACTGCCTTGTTCCCTGAGAGCCCAGCCAAGCCAACACCAGGGCTGCAGGAAAGCCCTGCTGGGGTAAAGGGTTGATGAA
Organism: Rhynchonycteris naso; assembly: GCA_037038555.1. NCBI lineage: Eukaryota > Metazoa > Chordata > Mammalia > Chiroptera > Emballonuridae > Rhynchonycteris > Rhynchonycteris naso. Next base: position 332,400,813 of record CM072995.1, on the reverse strand, counting down.
TTAAAACAACAATGAAATACTACCACACCTATCAGAATGGCCAAAATCCAGAACACTGATATCCTAATGTAAGTGAAGGTATGGAGCAACAGGAACTCTCATATCTTGTTTGGTGGGAGTGCAAAATGGTAGAGTCACTTTGGAAGACAGTTTGGGGATTTCTTAACAAAACTAAAAATACTCTTACCATGTGATCCAGAAAGCATGCTCCGTGGCATTTATCCAAAGGAGTTGAAAGCATATCCGCACAATAACCTGCTCATGGTGTTTATAGCAGCTTAATCCATAATTGCCAAAACCTGGAAGCAACCAAGATGTCCTTCAGTGAGTGAGTGGATAAATAAACTGTGCACATCCACACAATGAAATATTATGCAGCGCTAAAAAGAAATGAGCTATTAATCCATGAAAGACTTGAGGGAACATTGAATGCATGTTACTAAGGAAAAGAAGTGCACCTGAAAAGGCGACATATTGTATGAAGTCCAACTACATGACCTCCTAGAAAAGGCAAAACTTTGTGAACAATAAAAATATCAGTGGTTGCCAGAGCTCAAAGACAGGGGAGGGGGCTAAATAGAGCATGTTTAGAGCAGTGAAAATATTCTGTATGGTATTATAATGATGGGCATGTCTTTGTACATTTGTCCAAACCCATAAAATGTGCAACACCATGAATGAACCCTAAAGTAAGGTTCAATCCTTGTAACAAATGTACTATTCTGGCGAGTAATATTGATAATGGGAAAAATGATGCATGTTTGGAACCAGAATGTAAGTGGGAAATCTCTGTGCCTTCTTGTCAATTTTGTTGTGAACCTAAAACAGCTCTTAAAAAAAAAGTAAGCTCTTAAAAAGAAAGAGTTGACACAAGCAGGTTAACCTGCCCTGCTCTCCTCAGGCCTTTATACCCCTACCCTATTCCCTCCCAAACCAGGGCTGCTGGACCCAATGCAGAGACAGCCCTCTCTCAGTGTCCCCTCTCCCTACAGGTTTAATGTGAAACTGCAGCCAGTGGGCCTGGGGGACTTGGGGCCTTCAGCTCTAGAACTCATCTGTTTCCCTCTCCTTAAACCTCTGAGGACAGACACCTGAACTTGACCTCTTTCCCCAATACACATTACCAAAGTGGTTGATTGACAGTCTCAAGGAAACACTACTTCATAAACAGAGAATAATATTTTGGGCAGATTTGTTAAAATAAATGATCCAAAAATGTAAAATAAGCATGCCATATACACTTAAGGACATATGGGGGTGGGGGGAATAGCAATATGAAGCAAGAACAAGAAAACAATAAGAGACACCAAGTAAAAATATTAAGAAAAATATCAATAGCTGAAGTAAACAATACAGTCTATGTGCAAATGGCAAGATAAAATTGAAGGAAAATGAAGTAGTGAGTTAGAAAGTCAGGCTGAGAAAATGATAGCAACTATAAAAAAAGATATTAAAGATAGAATATGTGGGGTATAGGAGTCCCAGAGAGAGAAATAGAAAAAGTACTGTGAAAGGGTAAACAGCAGAATTCTTAACTCTGTCTGGGAAACCCAAGAAAAGCTTAAGAGAGTTAACGCTTAAGCTGAGACATAAAGAATGGTAGGAGCTTGCCAGGTGGGCAGGGGAAGGAAAACATGTCAGACAGGAAAAAAACAGCATGTGCAAATGCCTGGAGAAGGCGTGAGTAAAACGCCTGCTGTGATCTGGGAAGAGTAGGTAGTCTGGTCTGTCCTGAGCAAAGACTATTTGAAGGAAAATAATGAAGGCTGATGTCGAAAGGCAAGCAGGAGTCAGGTTGGGAAAGGTCTTGGGACGTAAGTAGTATGATTATACCCCATTTTAACTGTGAGGGAACTAAGCCAAGCTCAGATATGTTAGGCAACTTGCCCCCATTCAGACTTCCAATGGGAGAGCTTCAGCACCTTCACTGCATCACCCTCCTCTCACTGGAGGGGGCTCTGAGGTTATTTAGCTTGGATGTCAGTGTTTGGCAAAGTCAGTTAAAATTTTTAAAAAGTCAGTGAAGCTTGGGAATAGCTGAGCTATATATTTATGATTGGGTGGGTTATTCTAAAGTGCTGGAGTTTCCAGTTGACAATTTAAAGTTTGGGTTAAAAGAAGATCAGCCTGGCCTGTGGTAGCACAGTGGATAGAGCTTCAACCTAGAACACTGAGGTCAACGGTTTGAAACCCAGAGCTTGCCCGGGCAAGGAAAATAAGAGAAGCAATCAAGGAACAACTAAAGTGAAGCAACTATGAGTTGATGCTTGTCATTCCATCTGCCCCACTACTTCCTCTCTAAAGTCAATAAATAAAATCTTAAAAAAAAGATAAGAAGACCAAGGCTAGAGATATAAATTTGGAATCATTAGCATATAGAGGTAGGTGTATTCATGGGAGTGGAGGGAGCTGCAGCAAGAATTCCCCTTAAAATGTTGACAAACACTTTCTTTGGACCAAAACATTTCAACTGGAACAGATCACTGGCCCAGAGAGGACAAGCAGAAAACCCATGACCACAGTGGTTTGGTGATTTCTCCATTAGTCAGACCACAGTTTTGTTGTGACATCTTCTCCCAACCCAGACACTGCTGGCATGTCACAGACCCCTGAATAGATCTGAATCTGAGGTCAAACATCTTCTGTTAATCACCTGGTGAAGATAAACCATCCTCAAACACAGATTGTCAAAAATCTAAATTCTTTTGACTCACTCCTAATCCTGGCATACCGGAGTACAGGAGCATTAGGGTCGCTTGGGAAACCTAAACTGGGAAGAGATATCTCTGAATGCCAGATACAGAGAAGAGTCCTTTTATCCAGAAGGTAAGCATTATTACTCCTACCCAATAGGTAAAGAAACTAAATCTTAGAGAGGTTAAGTGACTTGTCCAAGGTTATATACCTATTAAGAGAGCTGAGATTCAAATGAAGAATAGCTTGGTTCCAGAACCTATGAGATGGAAATAAAATGAGACTGAATGCTTTCCCAAAGCCCAGTACTCAATGTGGATCAGGAGGGAAGGTTCATCTCCTTGGTCCTAAAATGCTTGAAAACTGAGGTCACCATTTGATGGAGAAGGAAGAGCTGAGGGCTTCAAGTCAGAAGAACTGAGTCCCAGCCCAAGGTCTGTCACAACGTGCTGTGTGACTGTGACCAAGTCACTTCCCTTCTGTGGTTTCCCATTCTCTCTGCATATTGAAGACTCTGGAATTCCAGGTTTCTGTGGCTGGTAGGGGGTTTCCCTTAGACTGGAACCCCCACTCATTAGGGATGGCAACATCCAAATCTCTCCTCCCCATGACTTTCCTCCTCTCCATTCACACCAGCCATACCAACTCAGGCTTTACAGCTGAAGGCTGGGTGCGGATTGTTTGAAAAGACATATGGCATCCCAGTGCAGCCGAGAGTCCAATCTCAAGGGGAAACCATTGTTCATTCATCTGAACCGAGTGACATTCTTTATGCAAGAATAACTCTTGATTAAAGGGTGAGTTTTAATGGAAACTAATTAGGCAAACTCTTTAGCCTGGGCATAATGATCAAATGAGCTGTCACACTGTACCTGATACAATGATCTCACTTGCTACAAGATTTTATTCCTTAGCAATTACACTCCCACACGGCACTGCGTGCCGTTATTGCCTGGAGCACACATGTCAAATTAAAGAGCAACTTATGCACCTGATATTTAATTATTGCCTAGTACTACAGACACCCGGGGAATGTCAAAGTGAGCAGTCCTGCTCGGGAGAAACGAAAACTGAAATCTTCTTCTGCAAGGGAGTGGAAAAAAAATAGCGATAAAATATGTATAGGTTACTATAGTTTTTTTTTATTCAACCCTCTTACAATTCACAGTTACAAAACCTGCTCTCTCCCACCTTGAATAATTTACCTTTTTTTTTTTTCTTCATCCAGAAAAGTCAGCAGAAGGAGAGCTGTAGGTAAAGGCACAGGCCCTAATGGTATTGATTGATGGCTGCGGTCTGGATCTGGTCAAACTAGAGCTCTTTGTGCAAGTTATTCTTCCCCTAACAGGCTCTGACAGGAAAGAGGGTGCCTCCCATGCCTCTCTAGCCCAAAGGGAGATGTTTGCCCTCAAGGCTGAGAGTTCAGGAAGCCCCATCTTTCACTTTAGTCACACTCAGTGACAAATTTGAAAGTTGACTAAAGTTTCTCACTGATACATTTGTCCAAAATCTGGACAGTGAGAGGCCATTGAGATGTAAGAATCAATTTATACTTTGGCTTCATATTAGAATAATCAGGATCTAGAGTAATTAGAATAAGTAGGATCTAGAGAGGAGGACTGTGTAATTATTTTTGGCTCCTCAGGTGATTCTAATATTCAAGTAGGGCTGAGAATCATTAGTCTGGATAGTAACCAACCAGACACTACCCAGTGCTTAGTGTTATGAGAGCTGATTTCTAGTGTCAAAAGACAGGTTTCGATGCCCCAGTGCCTTTGCACATGCTGTTCTTGCTTCTGGAATGCTCTTCCCCATCCCTCCTTTCTACCTGGAAAAAAAATTTACCTTTTAACATCAAGGGCAAATGTCACTTTACTATGAAGCCTCTCCAGGAAGAGTTGCATCAGCATCTACCTGGCTCCAGACACATGCTCAAAAGCTCATTAAACCAAATGCTCTCCTAAGTTAGGTTTCAAGGAAGGAATCCTCATGTCTCAAGCAACCATCTGTGTGCTCAGCTGAGCAAATTCTAAGAATACCTTGGTCGCTTTTGCTCCAGATAAATAAATTCAATTACCCTTTATCAGAATTTCACTGCCTAATACTAAAATGTCTTAATATGCATGCTTTTGTGTTTAGTAAACTGCACAGCTTGTGAAAAACCCCTCCAAACATCTGGCAGGAGGCCCAGCAGAGGTAAGGCTGGAACCTCTAATGATGGCAACATGTAAACAAGTGTTTTGTTTCAACTGATAATCATTAACTTCTAGTGTCAGCCTTACCCCCAGAGGTCTGGTTCCTCAGCCTTGCAAAGGCCTCTGGGAAAACAGCAGCTGGGATGGGCCCTGTGCACAGCAGAAGGGAAGGGAGCGGGCAGGCAGGTGACAGGGGCAGTCTGGGGGCAGATGTCTCCATTGACATGGAGCAGACTTGAAGTGAGAGTTCTGCCCTCCTTTCAGGGACTTCGATGCTGGGCGAGGGTCCATTCTCAAATTCACCACTGTCTGGTGTGTGACCCTGGCAAGGAAACCTCAGTTTCCCTGTCTGTCAAATGGAGTAATGATGTTTCCTGTTTTATAGAGCAGTTGTGAGAAGTATGTGTAAAAACATGTACCAGCAGCCTTCTGTAATAGCACTTAGAGAAAGCAGTCAATCCAGGAATTTTTTTTCTCTTTTTTTTTGCTTTATTCTTCCCTTCACACACTCTTAAACTAGGACCTAGACCAGTCTGATGACCCCTTTCCTAATGCAGTAGGTAAAGGCTATTCGAGCCCAGGATCACTGGGCTAAAGTTGGTGGCGTTTGTGCACAGCAACATCTAAATAAAAACCCAAAAGGGAACAGCTGGATTTGTATTCTTTCTGTGAGCAAATACTAGTGCTGAGTGATCCTTAGCACTGGAACTCAAATCCAAATATCAAGTTGTTCAGCGAACATTACCTGAGTAGCTATTATGTCCCAGGTGCTACGCACCCCAGGGTGGTTTGAAAGTGTGTTTGCAATCTGGATTTTCTGGAAAGCAGATGCTGAGACAGACATCAACAGGGGAAGGTTATAAAGAAGTGCATTTAGGTTCTACACCTGTGAAAGGGAGATGTTACAGACTGAATCGTATTCCTCCAAAATTCACATGTGAAGCCCTAATTCCCAATGTGACTATATTTTGAGATAGGGCCTTTGAGGAGGTAACAAAGGTTAAATGAAGTCATAATGTGGGACTCTAATTTTATAGGACGGGTGTGTTTATAAGAAGAGAGACACCAGAGGTCTCTGTATAAACATGGAGGTAAGAACACAGCACAAAAGTGGTAGTCTGTGAGCCAGGGAGAGAAGTCTCCACCTGAAACCAACCCTGCCAGCGCCTTGATCTCATACTCTTTGCCTCCAAAACTGGGAGATAACAAGTTTCTGTAATCTAAGCCACCTCATGTGTGACAGTTCATTATGGCAGCCCTAGCTGACTAAGTCAAGAGATGAAAGAAACAAGAAGGGTCCGAGGAGAACACTGAGCTATAATGCAGGCTGAATAAAGACCCACGGGGACCCCACAGGGAGCTCTGGAGCTACGACGACCTTCAGCGTCATTGCCAGTTAGAGTGAGGGACTGACCTTTACACCCCAATCATTGTAAGCAGCCAGTCCCTGAAAAGAGGCATGACCCTGGAAGAGGCTGATTTTTCCAGTCGAGGCAAGCCCCAGATAATACCTACTTCACATACAAGGTGCAATAATTTGTCCAAAGCTACCAAGCTGATAAATAACAAGGAATCAAGAATTTAAGAAGAACCATCTCTTTCCCAATGACCCTACTCTTGCCTTGACATCCTCCTGCCTCCTTCTTGGAAACTGTCATCTTCTATAAGAAGTACTCCCTGCCTACCTCTAGCTGTTAAGTGTTCCCAAAGCACCTTGTACATCTCTCTCCAAAGCCTGTAGCACTTGGCCTTATAACAGTCATCTTAGTTGACACACATCTGACATTGACCATATCCCAAGCACTGTTCTAACATTTTACATATATTAACTTATTTAATCTTTCCAACAGTCCAATAAAATACCATTTCATCATTCTCCTTCAGTGATGAGGAGGCTAACAAGACAGAAACCTGTTAGATAATTTTCCCAGAGACACCCAACCAGGATTGGAACCCACATGATCTGGTTCCAGATATCACACTATTAGGTCTTCTCTCTCTCTCTCTCTCTCTCTCTCTCTCTCTCTGTCTCTCTCTCTCTCTCTGTGAGAGAGATATAGACACGAAGGGAGAGAGAAGGAGAGAAATGAGAAGCATCAACTTGTAGTTGCATCACTTTAGCCATTCACTGATTGCCTCTCATATGTGCCTTGACTGGGGGTTTCCAGCTGAGCTAGTGACCCCTTGCTCAAGCCAGCGACCTTGGGTTCAAGCCAGCGACCTTTTGGTTCAAGCTATCAACCCTGGGATCATGTGGATGATCTTATGCTCAAGCTGACAGCCCTGCTCTCAAGCCAGCAACATCAGGGTGTCAAATCTGGGACCTCAGCATCCCAGTTTGATGCTCTATCCACTGTGCCACCACCAGTCAGACTATTATTCTGTCTTTGAATTATCATGATCATATCTGTCTTTGTTCTGCTCTGTATATACTTGGAGAACATGGTCAAGTTTTCATCTTTTCTACCCCAGTGTCTTACCTAGCACTGACATATACTAAGTTCTTAGTACAAATTTTCCTGAATAAATGAATGATAGCTTGCACATTAACATTTTGAAAATACTTTGACTTGATTATATGGGTCATGCTTAGAAGAAAAGGCAAATAAGATCTGCTTGCTCTGTTAGGACATGGAGATCATGTATGAATTTTGATTCTTTTACTATCTGGATGTTGCCAGAATATTGGTTTTTAGGAGTTCAGAATGGATGGTGGCACTTTCTCAAGATTCCCTATCACTGCCACAGAGCAATCTGCTACCCTTCTGATGACATCGCTGCTGGGATGCAGACTTTTCCAGGTCCACGAGGATTGACTCAGGTCACATCTCCAGTGTCAGTTATGGCAACATCATTCCAAGCATTTCATAACAAGTTCCAAGATGAAAAGACCAAAAGTCCCATACCACAACTCAGAAGTTACTGGTACTCAGCAGTGACAAAAAGTATATCTCGGTGGCCATTAAAGCCTGCTTTTAAGTGAATTCTACTGACCAGACACATTCCCCAAGTATTCAGACCTTGCCTTCACTCGGACACTTAGATGATGCCCCTGTGTACACCATACAGCTAACAGATTATCAAAATGAGCCAGTGGCCAGGGGAGCCTCTGCCAAAAGTTACAGAGTCCTCTCATCTCACTCCCTGACTTGCTGTTCAGTTTATATTTGTTCACTCATCTTACAAATGTGACTGGGTTCCTACTGCGGGTAAGGCAGTGTTCTAGGCTCTAAGGCAGTGGTTCTTAACCTTTTTTGAGGTACCGAACCCACCAGTTTCATATGCGCATTCACCGAACCATTCTTTAGTGATAAATAAAATATGATTTTTTTTCCAAATTCAAGACATAGGTATATGTATTTTTACTGGCGCACAAAATGAGCCATGCATGGACATCACCTTGCTCAAAGAACAAAACCAACAAAGTGTATGAACTCACAACAAATTATGGTATTACTTTATTCTGGCCTCCGCGGCAGAGGCTTCTCCGAACACCTGAGACCCACTCATTGAACCCTTAGAGTTCGATAGAACCCAGGTTAAGAACCACTGGTCTAGTGGGAGGAGACAAACAATAAACAAAGGAAAAAATTTCAATTCATAATAATGTCTTTAAAGAAAGTTAAACGAGTTAATACAATGGAAAATGAGTGAGATAGAGGGAGAAACTGGTTTTGTCAGGACGGCTGGGGAAGGAGTCTCTGAGTGGCATTCCAATTAAGACAAATAGCAGAGGTAGGCAACTTTCAGAAAATCTGGGAGAACAGCATTTCAGGGAGAGAAAAAAAAATTAAGTGCAAACCCCTGAGGCTGGACTAATTGTTCCGGGGCCAGAAAGCAGACCTGTGTGGGCAAAGCAGGTGCACAGGAGGGAGAATGGTAAGATACCAGGCCTGAGAGGTCTGAGAAGCAAGAAAGAAAGCTTGCAAGCCAAGTTTGGATTGTGTTCCTAGCATGACGGGGAACCACTGGAGAGCTTTAATAAGGAGAAATACAATAGGACTTAAGTGTTTAAGTGATCACTCTTGCTGCCAAATGAAGAATAAACTGTAATGGAATTTTGGAGACTCAGTTCACTTTCTACTAGATGTCTGGTCAGCCAATTTGGCTCCTGTTTCCATCTTCTAAGTCTTTGCCAAACAATGAGATTCCCTAGTTTCTTCTATCCCCAATCCTTGCTCCTTAATATCAACAGTTCCTGGTAGACACTTCAGCCACCATCTCACCTGCCCAGCTGCCTCTGCAGAGTGGGGATCAGATAGATCCCCTGGATCCAAAAAGGCATTGGTTTAGTTCATAAATGTCAACAGTAAAATTCAAAGGTTCCAATGACAAGATCCACAAAAACAGAGAAAAAATTTTATGCAGAGTGTGTGCTCTAAAGACATTGGTTGGATGAATGTGTGGGGAGAGATGTGCTGGGTGCTCATTGTCTGGCTATGATGGAAGGAGCCTCCAGTTGGGAGCTGGAGCCCAGGAAATATCACCTTATCTTAAATGTTCCACACTGGCTGGGGTGTCATTTAAGTGGCCCAGAGACCCCTCCTTGGATCTGGTGGAACCTGCGAGGCTGCTAGGCTGATTCATTAGTGGCCTGACATCACACATCTGCAACTGTGTAATATCTATGTTAACTACCACCTCCCACCATAATGAGTGCCCATAACTATGTTTTATATAAAACCAATTATGCATTTGCACAGAGCTCATAAAGGGGCAGTGATTATGAACTGTGTTGGGAGTCTTTGGTGTCCCCATCATCTACTGCCCAGTCCAGACCCACTGTGGGGTACATTTCAATGACAAAGGATGGGTAGATGGGGGAGAGAGGGAACTGGGAGTGCAAGGTGTCTGGCAGACCAGGAAGGATTCTAGGACAGGACAGGTCTCTCTCCTAAAGCACCCTGGTTCCAACCTATTCAAATTCAACATAGACTGGAAGCTTAATGAAAATGTTAGGTCTACAAGAGTGTCATTTTTAAACTCGTTTGTAATTATCTTATTTTTTTCTCTCACACTTTCATATTTATATGTAAATATACAAATATATACAATCTTTTACTCTGCTTTTATTGAAAAAATTTCTAGAAAATCCTTGTTTCTGGGCTCGGTGATGGGACAATAAAGAATTTTAGAGTATTGCACCAAGTCTGTCCTATAGACTTGGGTTCTATTATCATCTCCACACTGACCAGCTTGTGTTATTCTGGACCACGCACACAACTTCCCTGGCGCTCAGTTTCCTCACTCATAAAAAGGGGATCACCATACCTAACACTTTTGGCAGGGTTGTTTTGAAAATTAAAGCACAACATTATGTACTGAGACTTATGAGTTTTAGGTACTTTCTATGTGTTAAAGCATCTAAACCTCTCAACAACCCTTTGTAGTGGGCACTAGTAACATCTCTAGTTTTAAAATGTAGAAACCCAGAAGTGAAGAGGTTGGCTTGAGGTCACAGAACTGATCAGTGATAAAGCCAAATTCCAAGCCGAGGCAGTCTAACTCCAGAGCCAAATAACTCAGCACAGAGAAAATCCTCAAAAAATAAAAGGCATTTTCTATCATCATTTTGACCAGCTTCGGGCCAATTCCATACACAAATCTTTTCCCCACTATCAGACGTTGGGCTCCAGCTCCTTATTAAAGGGGACAAGAGATACACGAAAGGGTCTTACAAGGCAGAGCTAGAGTTGCCTGATGCTCCCAGAGGGTCGATCCCTGAGCTGCTGAAGGGACAGACAGAACCTCAGGAGTGAGACAGAGATAAAGATGGCAGGAAAAAGACACATGGTAAAAGATCAGAAATCTGGACTCTGGTACCCAACTTTTACCTGCCTACAAAGCAACCCTGAGCAAAATGATCTCCCTTCAAGTTTCTGCCCAGGGACTGGCATGGGCTGGCTGGGATGTCTCTGGGACCAGATGTGAGCACCAAAACCCAGGGCAGAGAAGCCAGATGCTCACACTGAAGTATGGCTTAGACTAAGCAGGAGGTCTTGGGTTCCATCTTGCCGGTCTTCTTGATGGACATTACTCACCTTGTTTGATGGTCCAGCCTCCTTGTTCTGAGGTAGCCAGAAGTTCAAATGTGGAGACCTTGATAGATAGGGTTAGGGAGCCAAAAGTCTGACCCTGTCCACCAAGGACCTGTAGCATACCCCAGCCCAGTTATAGCCCCTTCTGGCCTCAGTTTTTCCCATCTGATAAATGAAAGGGCTGATTAAACAAATTTTAATGGCTCTAATAACTTGAAAATTCAATACCCCCAAGCCTGACTTCATCCACAGCCATATACTAATATCCTTAGGGCACAGCCATTTCATTCAGGTCAAATGATTTCCCTGTACATAAACAGGAGTGAAACAAAGGCCCCCTTTCTCTGAGTTATTAGCTCTCTCTCACACACACAGGCACACACACTCACACACATGCATGTACACCCTCATAATGCTTATACAGCCCACCCCCCACCCCAGTTCTGCACAAAGGCACACACACAGAGGCAGGCAGAGGCACAAACACCTGGACTCTCTAAGCTGCTCCTTCTCCCACCCCACTCACTCCCTGCTCACTCCCCCTACCTCCCCCTCCACCACCACCACCACCACCACCACCACCACCACCACCATCATCCTTTTCCAACTCCCCTGCCAGGAAGCTGAGCAGCCTTGCAGCCTCTGACAGTTATCTAACCTGATGGGCTGGTGCCACCCAATGGTCATAATCAGAAATGCATCCCTGGTTCCAAGAACCAAAAGGATTTGTAAAGGGTCCGGGGTCACTGGGTCCATCTCTCTCACTCTAACAAGGTTGTATGTAGAGCTGCCTTAAACACACATGAGGCTTTCTAGGGTCTTTAACACTTTTCAAAAGAGGTTTTCCTTACATGAGAGCCCTAATTCTTTCCCAAAGATCAGGGATTACCATTGATATTCTGAGCAGCCTTGCACTAGAGCCTAAAATTATTGGGTACAAACTGTGTGTTCAGCACCATTATAGATGATTTATATGTGGTATCTTTTGAATCCCCACAACACCCATCTTTGCAGGGCATGTATTATTGTCTTAATTGTAAAGAGCTACAACCGAGGAGAAATGACACTGAGATAGAGTCTAGTTAACTTAGCAGCCACTTAGCTATCCTGGACCTCAGTGACATCATTTGTACTTGACTGGTTCCAATGCTTTATTCAGTTACTTCTTCTTTCAATGAACATTGATCAAGCGCCTGTTTTGGACCAGGTTCTGTGTTAGAGGCTGAGCAATCAGCAAATATCAATTCAGCAGTCACCAATGCATGGCCTTTGCCCTTAAGGATGTCATAGTTTTCTGGAATCAGTGATGGTTCCTGTCCTCCCAGTGTCTTGACTTTATGACCTTAGCAGTTCTTATTTTCCAAATTGTGCCAAGGCCCAAAGGAGAGGACAAGGGGAGGAAAGTGAGCAAGCTGTAGGCTAGAGGCATGGGGCAACCAACCAACCCACCCATTGAACAGGAGGGAGGTCAGTGTGCTTGTCCAAGAGTCCTCAGATCCACATCCTGCTAGTCTGGGACTGGCAAGTCTAGAACTGCCTCAAGCCTGCCTATGGCCCTGACTGACTCAGGAAGGACAAGGAAGGAACTGTGGTTATCTGTGTTCAGAACAGGTGTCCTTTTTGCCACACTAGAGGCTCCTGCAAGTACACCAGAGAGGTCAGAGTCAGAAGTGGGGAAGCATGTCAGGAGCTGGAAGATAAAATGATGGAACAAAGCTTTCAGAATAATTATGGTTGTTACTACAGCTCTTTGGTCTGACTTCCACAGTCCCTGTAATCCAATTCCAAACTGTTTTCCTAGTGGTTATCTCTCCATCTAGTTCCTCATAGACTCACTCTGCCTCATACTTACTTCCTATGCCCAAACCACCTCACAGTTCACTAGTTCTTAAACTTTGCTCTTTCTCTTACTAATTAATGGGCAAAGTAAGAGAATAACAGAATCCTAGAATGTCCAGCACTGGAAGAAATCATCTAGTCCAAACTTTGTGGGTAAAAAAAAAAAAAAAAAGAAACAGACAGGAGTTGTAACTTGTGCAAAGTCACACAGCAATAAATAGTATGTTAGACCTAGAATTTAGACATCTCTTTTCAATGTAAAATTTCCCCCATTTTCCCTCTTCTTTTTTTATTCACATGCAATTAGACACTGGTGAGAGTCTATTTCCACCTTGAAACATCTTTTTACCCTTCCTCTCTTTTCTACTTCCCCCATTCAACGCTACTAGGCCATAAGCCCCTTCAAGATAGAAAATATTTTTTATTTTTTCCAAAGCCTTAATACTTAGCACAATGATTAGCATGTATATGCTTAAGATTGGGTAGAAGAGGGGAAGGAAGGAAGGAAGGAAGGAAGGAAGGAAGGAAGGAAGGAAGGAAGGAAGGAAGGAAGGAAGAAGGAAGGAAGGAAGGAAGGAAGGAAGGAAGGAAGGAAGGAAGGAAGGAAGGAAGGAAGGAAGGAAGGAAACACAGGTAGGTGAAGTCTTTTACACTGAATTTCTGCATTCCCCACAACATGGCTTATTCTCCACAATGACATTAAAATAACCTATTTATTTATTTATTCATTTATTTGAGAGAGAGAGACAGGGATAGCCTGCTAGGAAGGGAGAGAGATGAAAAGCATCAACTCACAGTTGTGGCATCTTAGCTGTTCATTGATTGTTTTTATTATGTGTTCTCATTATGTGCCTTGACCAGGAGCCTCCAGCCAAGCCAGTTACCCTTTGCTCAAGCCAGAGACTTTGGGGTCAAGCCAGTGAGTGACCTTGGGATCATATCTATGATCTCACACTCAAACTAGTGACCCTGCACTCAAGTCAGATGAGCCCACACTCAAGCCAGTGACCTTGAGGTTTCAAACCTGGGTCCTCAGCATCCCAGGTTGACACTCTATCCACTGACCTACCACATGGTCAGGCTATGTATTTATTTTTAATTACTAAGTTTTAGAGTGAGAGTAAGGGAGAAAGACAAAGACAGAGAGGGAGAAAGAGACATCCACCTGCCACTCCACTCATTCATGCTGTCCCTGGTTGATTCTTGTATGTGTCCTTATCAGGGATCAAACCTGCAACCCTGGACATATTGGGACAACACTCAAATCAACTGAGCTACCCAGCCAGGGCCTTAGAGTGACCCTTTAAGAGTAAAATTAGGTTTTTTTCTCTACCCTTGTGCAAAAGCACTGGAAGGCTTTTCTATTATCTACCGGATAAGTCAAGACCCGTTTTCCTATAAGACAATCTAAATGGGTCTTTCTTCTACCATATCAGCTTCATGTGCTATTAACCATAAAGACAAGTAATCACCCTAAATTCTAGAAACACCTGACAACTTTCCATTTCCTGAATAAAGTATGGATGTGCGGCCATACTTCATTTTCAGTACTTTCTTGTGCCATTCCCATAAACTCAGATTCTTTTTCTGACAGTACAAGAATCTACTAAAATCCCAGCCAAACTTCAGAGCTTAATCAAATACCACCTCTTTGAAGTCTTCCCTAGTTCCCTTGATAAAATTGCTATGCTCAGAATATATAGATCTTCAGGGTCTGGTAACCATGGCACATCTCATTCTACCTTTCCTTTAATGACTTTTCAATATCTTTATCTTGGGCATTGTAGCTAGTTGTTTTCATTCCCATTACTATCAAAAGACTCTTGGCCACAGATCCTAGGATCTAACACAAAGTAAGTTCTTACTTGGCATTTGTTGAATGGACGTTCTTCTTACTACACCATATGCTGCAATTGTCCCTGAAGGTACAGTTATGTTTAATTCTAAAAGCACTTAAGTTACTGCCTGGGCCATTATAAACAAGAGCCCTACAGGAGCAGAACACAATATCTCCAAAGAGCCTTAGGTAGTTCTAGGGCAGGGTGGGATTGTAAAGCTGAAAATGTTGTATTAGCCAAAGCAGATCTCTTAGGCCCAGGAGAAGGGACAGTCCAAGTAAAAGAACTAAATCCCATTGGTGGAAGATCCAAGGAGTCAAAGTTTGGCTCAACATAAGGATCTTATTCATGATGGGAGTGGTGCAGCAATAGACCCGGATGCCTGAGGAAGGAGTGAGGCTTCATACTGTAAATATATAAGTAGTGGCTATAGATAGCCACTGAGGACAAGTCTGAAGTTTAGAGTATAGGGGACCATAGCAATGGGTGTGAGGTCAGACCACATGACTTGTAAGGTTCACTTCAATATTGAGAATCTGGGATTCTATCTAACCTCTCACGATTGGCCAAGCAAAATTATCAAAAGTTAGAATTGACTTCTGTTGTTGCTCCTACCCTTCATTATAGCCCTCTCTTTCACTTTGACCTTCTAAGAACTCTACTACTACAGAGTTGCTAGTAGTAGGAGATGCTCTTGGGGACCCTCTCATATCCACTCAGCTCATATGAATTCTCAAGAAGCCACAGTGGGATTGAGACCCAGGTGCATACAGTGGTACCCCAGTCACTACGTACCTTGGCTCTTCTTCTTTCCTGTTCACTTCCCCACTATCTCAGTGATTTCTGGAATCACTTTGTAACTAACCAACTGGTACCAAATTCTTTGTATCAGGGTGTGCATTGAGGGATATAATTCATTCTTCATGGGGAGGGGTCAAAACATAGACTTTGCAGTTACTCAGCACTGGATAGGAAACCCAGTTTGGTGACTTTGGGAAAGATAATAAACCTCTCTGAAGCTAATTCTTCAACATGTAAAAAGAGTTTAATTCGATCTACCTTTCACACTTCATAGGATAGTTTGTGACACAGCGCTCTAAAGTTACCTTCATTGAGTGCTTACTATGTGCTAGGAATTGTGCTGTGTGTGTGTGTGTGTGTGTGTGTGTGTAAAAATTTTACAAACAAAAACTAGAAAGAAATTTGTAGTGGTATGATGGTGGTGTCCCCCCCAAAGATATAACCATGCCATAACCCCTGGAACCTGTGACTTTATTTGGAAAAGAGGTCGTTGTAGATATAATTAAGTAAATGATCAAGAGATGGAACACTCTGATTTATTCTGATTGCCCAAGTGGACCCTAAATTCAAAGAAGAATAACCATTAAGAGATGTCATAGGAGAAGACAGAGGAGAAGGCCATGTAAAGGCAGAAGCAGAGACTGGAGTGAGCATCTGAAAGCCAAGAGATGCCTGGAGTCACCACAAGCTGGAAAAGGTGATGGAGGAATCTTCCCTAGGACTTTTAGAGGGAGCTAGGCCTTGCTGACACCTTAATGTTTTACATGTGGCCTCCAGAACTGTGAGGGAATGCATTTCTGCCATTTTAAGCCATCAAGTTTGTTTGTTATGGAATCCTTGAGAAAGCAATACAAAGGTATTGTTGTTCTTGCTTTACAGATAAGAAAAGCAAAGCTTACAGAAAAGTGACCTACCTTGAATCTCCCAGCAAGAATATGGCAGAGTGAGGATTTGAACTCCAGTCTGTCTGACTGCATAGTGGTCACTTTTACTCACCGTATCAAGTTGTGCAATGTGCCAGGCATGTTATATATGCTCAGAGAGTATTAATTTGCTCTTTCTATCTAAACTTTTCCTTCCTGCTGCCCATTGTTAAGTAGTCAAGAGTTAATCAGAATACCCAGTTGCTGCTAATCCATGAGCTCTTTCCTGGAATGGGCTTCTACCTAAAATGCAATTACATATGTCTAGAAGGTCCTTGAGAATCGACTTGTCCAGTAAGCATTACAGCTCCATGGCAGCTGGTGGGAAAGATAGATTGGGACCTGTGCCTTGAGTTAATGTCAGTCTGAATTGAAGATGTGCCAGCATCATCAGGATAGATTCTTTAATTAACCTGCTAATCCTGTCAGGGATTGGGTTCACTCTCTTTCTCCAGAAATGTGTTATGTGTCTCTTCTTTAACCACTTTGTCATTTGCTCTATTTTAGATTCAAGGTGTCCTTTAAGCTGTGTTTAAAAAGACACTGTGTCCTGTAAAGTCAACAACTGTTGGAAAATGACCCTTGAATATAGTATCTCATTGCTAAACCATCACAGTTCTTTTCGTGGTATCTGCAAGAAGCAGGTATTCAGCATTTTAGATGCAATAGCACATTTTGAGCAATTATTGTGGGCTTGGATCTGATCTAAGCACTGCAGAAGGCAAATTAGTAAGACCCAGGTCCTGTTCTTAGTCACCTGCTTTCAGGGAAAGATAAAATAAAGCAGGCAAATGTAGTGTTTTCCAGCTTCTTTAATTCCTGGTAGGCACAGAAAATGGTAATAATCTTAATGAAAAACTGGGACAAATTCACAAGGCTGCTAGTGAATCAGAGGCAATCAGCCCAGGGGTTCCAGTTCCCTAGGCCCTACCAAATCACCCCACAGGATTGGGGAACCAGCATCCCCACACACTAGCAATCCATTCACCCTGTACCCTTTGGGAATATATGTTGTTAGAAAACCATAGTTCTTATCTTTGCTCTTTGCTAGCATTTATATTCCACTGGTTGAACATGGATTCTGTAGTTAAAATCCAACGTCTCAAGTATTTCTCCAGTTTGTACAGTACACCATATTAATTAGGTACATTTTTTAGCTCTGACCTTTTTTTCACACAATTTTTTAATGAAATTTCTGATCTAGCCACCTCTGAACTGCTGGAATGAACTCACAGAAAACAGAATGAATAGACAAGAAATGAGGTATTAACAGGAAAACTCAGAGAAAATTGACAATGTTTAGTTCAACAGTTTGCTTCCTGTGTGTGTGAAGACATGGGGGTGCTTTTATAGTTTATTTTCTGGAATATGCATCTAGAAAGAAGTTCTTTCAAAAATCTGTAAAAAGGGGGGCTAATTTTCAGGCATTCTACAACCTGAACTGCTTTTGAAATCCATTGAAACAAAGCAAGAATTAATCTGTCCTTCATAAAAGTACAATAAGGTCTTCTGGAGATTATAAAAGTCTGTGTGTGATGAATTAATGGATAAAAACATGAATTTCCCTCTCAAAACTTATCCTTAGTGGTACTCATTATCACTCTTTTTTAAAAATCTACACTGCTGTATGTTGGGGGTGGGAGAGAAAGCTAGTGAGACAATTATAAGTGATATACTGAGAAAATACCTCAACCTCTTAAAAATGTGACAATATCTTGACTAGTGAGTCTTTCCAGATAAAAAGAGACTAAAGATTCATGAGAACTAAATAGAATGTGTGATCCTTAAGCCCTGGCAGGATAGCTTGGTTGGCTGGAGCATCATCCTGAAGCACAGAGGTTGCTGGATCGATCTCCGGTCAGGGTATATACGGGAATAGCTTGGTATTTCTGTTTCTCTGTCTCTCTCTCCCAACTTCTCTCTCTCTCTCAAAGAAAAAAAAGTATGATCCTATTTGAATCTTGAGCCAAAAAACAAAAAGCATGCTAAAATAGGAAGAAAGGAATATTCACATAAGGGATGGTAGCAAAGGTTGACAATTGGTGAACCTGGGTGTAAGGTATATGAGAGCTCTTTCACTACTACTAAAAATTTTTGGTAAGATTATAAAATTATTTCAAGTTAAATAGTTTTTAAAAATTAAAGGGCTGGCATATAAATCATGACAAATTGCACCTTGCGTTGCTTTCCACCTCCTGTATTCTTTGCCTCTTTATTGCTTTTAAAACTTTCACCAAAAAATAAAATAAGATAAAATTGCTGAACATACTAGGGAAAGTCCATCTAACTCCTAATTGGTGGTGGTAGAAAATGTCCACTGATGTTCTGCTAGTTTGTTGGTAGAGTGAAAAATAGAATTAGAGTAGAAAGAGAAGAGTGTGGCTCTTTGAGGAAGGGATTACATATGGAGGAGACAGAAGGAGCTCCTGGAAAGAACTTCTAGTGCTAACAGTCTTTAATCAAAGCTGGCTAAAGTCATCAACCACCTTGCTGTAGGGGGCTGGGGACTGGTCTAGGTATAGGCCTCAGTTTACCCATTGTATTAGTTTACCAGTGTTTCCATAACAAAATACCATAGAATGGGTAGCTTATAAAACAAAGTTATTGAAAACAAAGTCCACAGTTTTGGAGCCTACAGGTCTAAAGTTAAGCTGTCAGCAGGGTTGGCTCCTTCTGAGGGCTGTGAGGAAAAGATCTTACAGGTCTTTCGTCTTTGCTTATAGATGGGAATCTTCTCTCTGTGTCTTTTCACGTTGGCCACCCTCTATGAGTGTTTCTGGGTTCAAGGTTCCCCTTCTTATAAGGATATCAGTCATACTGGGTTACAGCCCATTCTGTGGACCCTATTTTAACTTGAGTACTTCTGTAAAAACTCTATTCCCAAATAAGATCACATATTGAGGTATGAGGAATTAGGACTTCCACATATCATGTTTTAGATACCTCAATTTCAACCCATAACACCTACTTGTGAATTTGGAGTCCTGGACTCAATTATTTCTAAGAGTCCTTGTAGCATTAGCATTTCATATTTGTAGAAGTCCAACATTCCCAACGTCCAATTGGTGCGTATTGGCTAGCCAAATTCACCTCCAATCCAATCCAAAGGTATATAAT
The DNA here is from genome assembly GCA_037038555.1 of Rhynchonycteris naso. Classification (NCBI taxonomy): domain Eukaryota; kingdom Metazoa; phylum Chordata; class Mammalia; order Chiroptera; family Emballonuridae; genus Rhynchonycteris; species Rhynchonycteris naso. The sequence continues at coordinate 332,381,368 of CM072995.1, read as the reverse complement.
TTTTCGTTCCCAAACCTGCAATGAGAAAATCAATCAAACTTTGGATAAAACACATCAGTGGTACATTGCTATCATCTTTTGAACTTCCAAAGTAGTAAGATGGAAATGTTGAACAAGACCACTGGACTTTGATATCCACCATAGTCTTCCTAGTGTATTTCCTGTGGCTGAAATTTGAAATATTAGCAAATCCTTTCAATCATATCCACCATAGTCTTCCTAGTATATTTCCTGTGGCTGAAATTTGAAATATTAGCAAATCCTTTCAATCATCCTTTCTTATAAATACTTACCCAGTGCCTACTTTGTGCAGGCACAGTACTAGTGCTGAAAGATGAACAAGACCAACACTCCAGAGGAGCTTACATCTAGGGCAGTGGTTCTTAACCTGGGTTCTATAGAACCCTAGGGGTGCGATGAGTTGGTCTCAGGGGTTCCGAGAAGCCTCTGCTGCGGAGGCCAGAATAAAGTAATACCGTAATTTGTTGTGCGTTCATGCACTTTGTTGGTTTTGTTCTTTGAGCAAGGTGATGTTCATACACGGCTCATTTTGTGCACCAGTAAAAAACATGTACCTATGTCTTGAATTTGGAAAAAAAATCATTTTTTATTTATCACTAAAGAAGGGTTCGGTGAATGCACATATGAAACTGGTGGGTTCAGTACCTAAAAAAAGGTTAAGAACCACTGCTCTAGGGGAAGTAAATGCCAACTAAATCCTTGTGTTTAAATGGAATGGAGAAAAAGAGAGGGGGAGATGGGGCTATTGAGAGATAACTACTTCAACATAATACTATTCCACCACAATTAGGTTGTGCCCTGAAGGGAAATTGTGAATTTTTTTTACTACTTCCTCAACTGGCTCAGTTCCCATTGATCTCTCCTAATGGAGCTTCTCAAATTTTTTAGTGTAATTCTGTGGGATTTTTAAGGCTCACTTTGATTCTGAGATTTTTTGCCTTACACTTTGGAACCATACTCACACACTCCCTAGATGAAATCAACTAATGTACCCAGTTTATGAACCTATGATTAATCACCAAGTTGGGTGGTTAAGGGTAATAAAGAAAGAAGGTGAACTGTGTACAAAAGATAGCAAACTGATAAACTCTCTTATCTCTTCCTAAATCCCCTAAAGTAGTATTTTCTTCTTATTATTATTATTAATTTTTAATTTTAATGGGGTGACATTGATAAATCAGGGTACATATGTTCAGAGAAAACCTCTGCAGGTTATTTTGACATTTGATTATAATGCATACCCATCACCCAAAGTCAAATTGTCTTCTGTCACCTTCTATCTGGTTTTATTTGTGCCCCTCCCCTCCTCCTACCCTCTCCCTCACCTCCCCCTCCCCCTCCACCCCAATAGCCAGCACACTTTTGTTTATGTCTCTGAGTCTCATTTTTATGTTCCATCTATGTGTGGAATCATTTATTCTTAGTTTTTCTAAAAGAAGAAATACACCCCCATATTTGTGGCAGCATTGTTCACAATAGCGAAGATCTGGAAGCAGCCCAAGTGTCCTTCAGTGGACGAGTGGATTAAAAAACTTTGGTACATATACACAATGGAATACTACTCAGCATAAGAAATGATGACATCAGAGCATTTACAACAACATAGATGAACCTTGATAACATTATACTGAGTGAAATAACTAAATCAGAAAAAAACTAAGTATTTTCTTTTTTAAGAAAACAAAGACCTGTGCTTAGAGCAGACACTCCAGACATCATGGTTCTGAAGGACTTGGCATCCCAAGTATAAACTACAAGGTATATGTAATGTAAGTACAGCCGTACAGCTGTAAAGCCGTACTAAGTTTAAATTAACAAAAAATCTCATCTCAAAGACATAAGGGTTTTATCCCACTTTTGAATCCACAGTAATCCCTTGATTAAAATATGTTGGTTAAAAAAAATTACCTTTCATTATGATGCATTTCCTCATTTTTCTTCCATATTGAGAGTGACAATTTCCATTTGTGATGATCAGCCACAACATAGATGCAAATGTGCTAAGTAAAATTAGGTGTATCAAAGTGACTATCTTATAAAAGACCATTTTACATGCTAACCCAGCAAGAGGAGAATTACTCCTGCTCTATGTACTATATGCAAATGCTCAGATTATAGCTAATTATTTGTTGTAAAGCAGAGCCAAGAAACTGCTACAATACTCTTATAGTCTCCTTGGGGAACATGCCATGAAAAGAACTTTTTTTCTCCTTTGTAAATTACACTATGATATAATTGGGTCTCACTGTTCATGTAACACCCCACTCAGGGATAGCGCAAAAGAAATGAACAATGTCTTCCTAAGTCCCCATTAAGATCATTAAATGTAGATCACAACACACTAGTAGGTGCCCAGATCTTAATGTATCACAGTAGAAAACTGAGGAAAGAAAAAGTGACAAGTTGCAACATATTATTTTTCTCTTGCAATGGAGTTTAAGGTAATAAAGTGTTAATGCATTCGGCCCTATGTGTTTGGCATTGTGAGAGGACTTTTTTTAAAAATTTTTTACTACACTGTAGGAAAAATTGTCATATTCTGTTAGGCAGCTGTTTAGAGAAAAGCTTTGACAGTGTATAATTGACTCTATTTCTGCTGCATTTTCATGCGGCATTGTTAGGATTATATACTATATGAGTTCTGCTTTTCAATTTTACACACTAAGAAATTTTCCCCTTAGACAATTTTTTCACTAAGGATGAGCAAGAGCCGAGCCAGCCAGTCAAAAGTTGCACATCCCCAGCTTTTCCCGTGGGACACCTTGGCAGGAGTAATTGAGTTATGGTCAAAATGCTTTCCAAGGGAGAGGACCTCTAAGATCAAACTCCTCAGCCTAGAGCTGGCATAATATATAAACGTATTTCTAAAATTACACACACACCCCTACACACAGCACACCAAAGTGCTAACAATAATTCTTAGAGGTTTTCTCTTAAGAGATAAGGATTTGAAAATTGTGAGTGATTGACTTTACATTTTCCTCTTCCTTCTCCTCTCCCACTTCCTCTCTCTCTCTCTCTCTCTCTCTCTCTCTTTCTCTTTCTGTCTCTCTCTCTCTCTCTCCCTGCCAATAGCATCTTTCTCCTGGGGGAGAGAGGAGTGTATTTAATAAGCCAGCTCCTTGACCCCTATCACTGTTCTCCTTGCTTTCTACCATGCTGATTAAAGATTGCAAACACACTTGACCATTTTATTCCTAAGATCTTGTGCATTTTCAATTTTGCTTTTATTCCCCTTTAGATTCAGATCAATGTGTCATAATCTAAGGAGATAATCCACATTAGTCTCTTCTTCCTCTTACTTCCAATTATAACAATGTAATATTGCCTCACAGTTGAGAAGCGATGGTAGAAAAATATTTGACAGCTAGTAAGCAGGGGACTCACTCATCAGAAAGAACAGTGGCTAAAATCTTCCTGTGCTGCCAACTTGACATGTCCTGGCTGGACATCAGCCCCAGTTAAGATCAAGACCCTTTGGAGTCATAAAGGCTTGTATTTTAGTCTCGGCTTCACCATATACTGACCTTGTGACCTCAGGCCAGTTAATCTCTTAAAGCCCTTTCAAATGGTACCAACCATTGAAATACCACTAGGGTATTATGAAGCTTAAATGAGACAATACATGTATAAAGTACTCAGCAACATTTCTGACACAGTATGTATTCAATGGGTGAGATTTCTATGGCATTATGATCCATGCCAGACAAAGACACAGCACATTAATTTTTTTTTATAAAAGGGAGGCATTAATACTCTTGTCTTGACAAACTGTAAATTGATTTTCTGACTCTCACTCCCACCCTCGTTTGTACACCTTCCCCTTGTCTATTCATATTTTTCCGTGAACTTGTGGTTGCTGCCAAATGAGTAGAGTAAAACGGGAACTCGATTTAATTGAAAATGCATGTGTCAATGTCACAGTGTGAGAAAGGTGCTGTCGATCGGGCCATCACTTCCCATCACACACACATATGGGTACACACAGAGAGAGAGAGAGAGAGTGTGTGTGTGAGAATAAAATGCACTGCATGTGTCTGAATTATTCTGAAGAGCTCCAAGAAAAGAAATGCCACTATTTCTCAGTGTAGAGGTGACCATGTGTGGAGGTGAAATGACTACTTTTCTAACAGAGATAATAGCTACAACTTATGTAACATGGTTACGCGCTCTTTTTAACATAATATTACTCACTGCAACCTTATAAGATAGGCAGTCTCATGATACCTGTATCACAGATGACTAAGTGGAGGCCCAGAGAAGTTAAGTGGCTTGCTCAAAAATCACATAGAAAGTAAAAGGCAGAACTGGGATTCACACCCAAGAAGTCTGGCTTCAGGGCATATAACTTTACCATTCTCTTACACTCTAATATCTACCACTTACTGAGCATTTTTTCTGTGCCAGGAACTTCACCTTTGTGGTATCTCATTTACCCACACTTACTTGCTATAACAGAGTGAGTTAGGGATAGAACCCAGTACAAACCTAGGTCTGTTTGACTCCAGAGTTATGTTGTTAGTCCTGGAATATACAAGTGAATGGTGCTTTGTGAGGAAACTCTAGGAGACACAACTTAAGCACCGCCGCCCTCAGAACGTTTCTATCAACACCTGCCTACACTTCTCTCACCTGGCTGGGAACCCGCACAACACCAAGCACCTGCATCTCAAGATTTTGATGCCACGGGGTTCCAAAATTGTGTCACATGAGATACTTGAAGCTCCCTGGAGAAAAATGGAAGTCACTTGAGAGTCAGGCTTTTTGGTCTCATATTTCCAGAGCATCTGGCATACTATCGGGCATATAATGGGCAATTTCTCATTTTGGTGAGGACTTCATATGAAATCTAAAAAATGGAGGTACCACAGAAAAAGATCCATCAATCTTTGTGCCCCCAAACTCACCCTTTGTCCACGCTGCAATTAGCCCTTAGGTAAGACAGAACCTCCCTATTTTGTATCAGCAGTAAAACTCCCAGAGCAGCAGAGACAATGCCATCCTCAGAATAACGTCTAATGATGCAGCCAGAGCAGAGGCAGAAGGCATCTCTGAGGCAAGTTTCACGGTAATTTCATGAAAGGACTCACCAAACCAGTGCATGATTGTGTGACTTTAACTTCTGAATTTGATAATAGTCTTGTCCGATTCTCTTACAGCCACCATGGCCACTGCTATCACCTTCAGACCTGTTCTGAAGAATTCTTCTAAGTTGTTTCCCTGTCTTAGTTCATAACTTCTCCCTTCCATACTATCTATGGCAAAAACAAAAAGTTCTGTGGTCACCAAATTCATTTTATTTTCCTCTGGGCTCTTAGATGAACAATATTCACAGCCTTATGATTGGGTTCTGACCAATGAAATGTTAGACCCACATCATGCATATCACTTCCAGTGTGACCCACATAAGTCCCCACTTGGGATCTTTCACTCTCCTCCCATTTCACAGGGACCATTTATTGATATTGAAAATGGGATCATAAAATGGAAAAGCTCAGGTTCCTCCATCAACATTTGGCAAAGAACTGCTTGACCCTCATTGAACTGTGAAGAGAGAAAAATAGAATTTTTACTGGATTATATCACTAATCTTTTGGGATTATTTGTTTTAGCAGTTAGTAGTTGCATACTATCTCTATAATAGCAGATGAGTCGGCCACAAGTGGAGTTCCAATCGTATCATTTCAGAAATTGCCAGAAATGTTCTATCCCACATAAGAGAGTCTTCTGGCCAGGGACCAGGACTAATTCATCCTTAAATCCCAGTGCTCATCACACCCTTCCAAACCCATAGAAGCCAACTAGTAAAACTCTCTATTTAGTAAATATTTGAAACTGCCTAATATATATCTGATATTTTCCCCAGCATGAGGGAGACCAGGTAAACCATACAAATTACCTGAATTCCTTGAGTTTATATTCTAACATGGGACACAAACCACAATATGCCAACAAAAATATTTTAATCTAATTTCAGGTAATTGTAAATATTGTGAAGGAAATAAAATGAAATGATGTGACAGAGAGATCAACTTGGAATGCAGAACTGTTTTCCATAAGTTGGTCAGAAAGAACCTTATCCAAGGAGATGGCATTTAAACTAAGACTAAAATATATTTATCCACACTTTCATTTAACAAATACAGTGTGTCCATAAAGTCATGCTGTACTTTTGACTTTTGACCGGTCAAAAGTGCACCATGACTTTACGGACACACTGTATACTTTTAAGCATTTAATATGTGTTATTCACTGTGCAAGGAGCTAAAAATTCATAGATGTTTGCCAAATGTACTCATGGATAATTTCATGAAGTCCAATTCTTTAATTTAGCCTTCATGACCTGGCTTCAACTTACTTTCAACAAAAAAAGAGAATCAAGGTAGTAGGAAGGGAGAAAAAGACAGAAGAAAATGTCTGAGTCAGAGACAGAAAGGGAAACAGGAGAGTGGACAGGGGTAGTTTGATCCTGTATCACTCTGTTCTCTTCAATCTGCTGCCTTTCCAGTCCCATTCAATTCTGTGAGCGCATCTGGGATCCCCTTCCTAATGACCTCCTTCATGCTAGACCAGCATTCTCAGCAAAGAGCTCCCTAAACTCTTCCACCTTGGGGTTCAAATGGGCCCCCTTTATCTGGACCTACATTCCCCAGGTTTCTTCTGAGAGCTGGTTGCTTCTGGATCTATCTTAAGCATTCCCAGAAAGCCCAGGCCCATGACCACTAAACAAGGGGGGGGGGTCCAACAACCCGTATCAAAGAAATAAAATTCGACATTACCCTAAATTCCCAAACCTCCAGACAATATCCAGGCATGACCTTGAAATAATCTGTGCCTAGTGCCAAGGGTGTTCATACCAGAGTTTCCCCTATGCCCCATGGAGTTCCACTGGCAGTTATGGGATATGGCTCTTGAGGAGATGACTTCTAAGATCCTAATGACACACCATCCAATTCATAAGCAATTGTGTGAGTCTAAGTCAAACACCCCAGCATTTATCATTTTTACTCTGGGAGTTAAATATTCCTCTCAGACCATATGTTACTATTATTCTGTCCTACTCTCTTATTCTTCTTTGCCTGATGTCTTATGTTCTCACTATATTAATACTCCCAAAACAATACTAGTATTCTCCCTCCTCCTTTTTTCCTTTCTCCCTTCCCACTCCTTGTTCTTGCTTTGCTTTATTGCACTCTCCTTATTTCAGATGTTTAAATATGTTGTCCCTCTTCCATTCTTTATCCAGTCAATTTCTCACCCTTATGGACCCAACTCAGTCTCTTTTCTTTTGAGAAACTTTATATGATCCCTCTAGATCAGGGTTTCTTAATAGCAGCACTATTAATATTTTGAGCCACATAATCCTTTGCTGTTATGGGAGGTTTTCCTGTACGTTATAGGATGTTAGTAGCTTACCCAGCCTCCACCTTCTAGATGTCAAATGCAAGCTCTCACTCCAATTGTGACAACCAGTATGTCTCCAGACATTTCCAAATGTCCCCAGGAGATAAAAATCACCTCCAGATAAAAAACCACTGGTCTTACTGGAGAAGGATGGTCCTTCTCAATATTCCCATGACACAGGGAGCTGCACACACCTCTTCCTTATCTTAGATTCATTATACTGGGTTGTAATGGCAAATTTTCCCCCGTTATATTGTGAAAACATGAGGGCAGGGAATCTATACCAGCATGTTGTCTATGCCTTGCACATAACAGACTTCAATAAATGTTTATGGATAAATGAATGAATGAATGCACAAACCAGTGTTAGACCTTCAGGAACAGAGTCAGTGCACCTGACATTCCCTGTATATTACTTCCCATCTAGTCTGAGCTGACTCAAGCTATTTATTCTTACTGATCCAGGTTCTCTCTCCTGGACTTTCTGAGAAACTGGACTTTGGTCCCAGTTCAGACCTTTGTCTTCTATCAGCATTCCAGTCACCAAGAAAGTCAAGTTTTTTAGTATCCTTGTAGGACCTAGTGTCAAATTTAAATTTGAGCTTAAAAGCTTTGATCAGCCTCCTCCCCAACTCCATAATGACATAGTGCTGCTCCTGAAACCTCAATTGCTTGAGAGAAGCTGCCCTGTTTTACTAATTTATTTATATGTCTACACACACCCAGTTGCCCAACACTATTTCCAGTGCATATAGATGATGTGAGAGGGGAGCAGGGCGACATTTGCTGAGTATGTGACAAGCACATGCCACTTTTTACTCTGTGAAGGCAAAGACCCTGTATGGTCTCAGTGAATCCCCAAAGCACTTAGCACATAGAATAAATGAATGCATGAATGAATGAATGAATGAATAAATAAATGAACAAATGATTGGTTGGATGAAACACTGTTTTAAGTGTTTCACATATGTAGTTTTATTTCATCTTTGTGGGAAACCCACGAGTCAGGTATGACTGCCTTTTGTAAGTCGGATGAGAAGAATTGGAGCTCAGAGCAATCACTTGATAATGAATTGGACAACTAAGAAATGATAGACCCAGAGTTTAAACTTAGGTTCATTTAACTCCAAAATCTGTGTTTTAAATGTTTGCCAAATGAGTTTAATTAAACTTCATTGAACCTTCTAGGATTGATGATAACTGAGCATCTTGACTAGATTTGAGATCTCCAGTGACTTCAGAGACTCTTCTTCACAAGGATTTTACTGGGTTTAGAAGTGTTTTAAGGACACAGATGGGTCATAACAAGTCTCTCTTGAAGTGTGTTTTTATCTCTGGGCTGCAGCTGAGCTCTCACCACACCTTACCAGAGAAGAAAGAGTCAAGAATTGGTAGCCATGCTTAAAGAGAGAAACTTACAAGTTTGATTTGTCTGAAGAAGAAAAGATAAGGAGGGGGACTGAAATGAGGTCAGAGGAAGAAGGGTTGAAGCTAAAGGGTCTGGAGAAGATGTCACTCTGGGGGCTACAACCTCTGAGTTTATACTTCTGCAGGGTGGTCCCATGGAAGAAGGTCTGGGGTTGTTTTTTGTTTGTTTGTCTGTTTACCTTAGAAAATAACAAAAGACACAAGTGGAGGTTAAGTAATAATAAAGAGCTGTTTATAGTTAGCACTGGAGTGGCAGGAGAAGAAGGGAGGGATGGAGAGAGAAAAGAAGGAAGGGAGGGGGGGAGAAGTGAAGCAGAAAGGAGAGGAGAGGGAAGGCGAGGTGAGGGGAAGGGAAATAAGGAGAGGAGAAGAGAGATAAGAAGAGATGAGGAAAGGAAACGTGAGATATTTTGGGCGGGTCTCTATTCCCAGCAACTGATCAAGCCTGACTAGAACAACTTTCGGTGTTGCTGGTAGGAGCTCAACAGAGTAGCTATTGTTAAAGTCCTTGTCATTACAACTAATATTTACAGAATGAATTTGAGCATGGGGAAGGGGTTGGGCCAGCTGATCTTCAAAGTTCCTTCAAGCCCCAGGAGCCGCTGGTTACACTCAGAAAGCCCCCAAGTGTCTTGCTTCCCTTCTTCATAACGATCTCATGCCATCTCACCTCCACTGCCCTTCACTGCTGTCTCTTCAATCTTTCCACCTCACCAATTCAAAATACTTTCCTAACACATGACAATAAAGTGCAAATAGCAAAAATCAAGTCCCAAGTTTCTGTCAAACCACCTAATCATAAAACTGACAAAGTCAAGTGCAGAAAGTCTGTTGATTAAAATTCTCTGTTACAAGAACGAACACCTGAACCAGAGCTCCAGCAGAAGCTGGGTGTGAGGTCCACTGTTCTGACTCTGCACCTCAGTGATCCTTCCAGGAATGCCTCTGAGACTTGGCCTTTCCCAGGCCTGCACAGTGGCTGTCCCAGCACCACCAGAGTCTGGTTAGGTGGGCCTGGGCTGTTTTATTCCCTTTCAAGTGATCAAGGTAGGATGAAGTTCATCCAAATAGAAACCCAAGGACCAACTTGTGATGCAATGTGTAAACCTCTTGGAAGGAATGAAAGTATGAGAGTGGTCCCCACCCAGAGTCCAAGCAGAGAGATGTCCCAGCAGAACACTGCCATGTATAACCAACTCCTCTTCCTTACATCATTCTAAGTCCCTGGTTGTAAAAAAAAAGAAAATGCAGACATTCTTTTTTAATACAGTATGATTATTTTAAAAATATTTATTGAACACGTACTATGTGTTAGGCAAATCCAGGCACATACATGTATACCATAAACATATGTAGACAGCTGCATAGGATTACCAAGACACACACAGGTACACAAGAATATACAGATATATATTCCACAAAGGTCGGCTCTCCATGAATGCACACAAATATATATGCCCATGCCGACACATAGCAGTGCAATGTACCCATGTAAACAGTCACACAAAATCATGTATATTAGTTTTGGTGCAAGTGACAGAAGCCCAACTCACAATGGCTTTCTGTTGGGCAGATAAAATATATTATGCTCACTTTGTTAAAGATGGCGCTGCCCGCATGCAAATTTAAAGAGTAAGCTTTCACCCATACCCTTGATTGATTGCATGATGTGGGGTGGTGCACTCTCATGAGGAATCCTCCCAGTATGTCTAAGATAAGTGACTTTGTATCAGAGACTTCCTTGTTTTGTAGATTGGATTAAAGGTTTTGAATTTACGCTATAAAGTGGGGCAGGCTGGGAGCTTGCTCTCTCTTGGTTCCTAAGGTTAGTATTAGAGAGGAGAGCAGATTAAGGCCACATGGAGGGCAGGAGAAGCAGCCTAGATGGCAGAGTGCTGAGGGTGAAGCCAGTTTGTGCAGAGTTTGTGCTGGAGAAGGAGATGGGGAACAGAGGTGAATAAGTCTGGTGAGATAGAAACCTTTGATTCTAGGAAACTCAGATAAGTCAGTAGCTTTGTGAGCACTGAGTGAGTGGGTTTTGGAGCCCAGTGTGTGTTTTTTGCTTGCCTGCTGGGTGCAAGCTAGAATTAAAGCTGATGGCTCACCAGTTCTTGGCTCCGTTGTTTCATTACCGATTGTCCAAATCTAATGTGAACCTGCACGGGTCAGGCAGCTGTGATGGTGGCCTTGACTACTGGCTTTACACTTTCCTTAGAAGGGAAATTTATTGTTAATCAAGATGAGATTGGACAATGAGAAGCTGGATGCAGAGCAAGGAGGCAACTGGATTTCAGGAAAGGTTGAACTCAGAACCATGGACTTTACCAATTTTATAACCCTCCTTGGTCTCTATTTCTCTCTGTGCTGGCTTCACACAAAAAGCCTGTATGTAGACAAATGTGGGAACTATGGCATTTATCCATGTATGGGAAACTGGGCCACACATTTCCTGATCTCTAGGCACAAATTATGGTGAAAAGAAATTGTTACAAGTACTTTCTGATTTCAAGATCAAGTCCAAGGGATGGAACAATTAATCCTAATGGCCATTTATTTTAGTCAGCTTAAGATAGGTTAGGCTACAGTAATAAAATAAAATAGCCCTCAATCTAAATGGTTTACTCCCACAAGATTTATTTCTTACTTGTGTTACATGTCTATCATGTGCTGGCTACGGTGCTGGGACCCAGGGTGACAAAACAGCCTTTATCTGAATATCGCAAGTCTCATGGCAGAGGGAAAGAGAAGAGGTGGCAATCCATGCAAGGGCTCTTAGAACATCTGCTCAAGTGTGCCATGTGTCACCTGGACTCTCCTTCCATTGGCCAGAGGAAGTCATTCAGCCATTCCTGGCATGAATAAGGGAAAGGAGACAATGAAAGTTTTGAATAGCAATCCAACCTATGACATTATCTCATGACTGCCCATGACCAGGAGAGCGGGCACTAGAGAGACTCATCCTTTGACAAATTAAATTGAGCAGGAGGCAGGTGCTGCTACTATGGTGGCTCCAGCAGCAATACTGGGAATACATTGCCCCAAATTGGGATTTCTAGGTAGATAATACCATTGTGTAACAGAGATATCTCAGATAAACTAACATGCAGACACGTGCTCAGCCCAACAAACCACATGGCGTATACAGGTACACATACTTGGTAACTCTCACATGCAGATACAAACACACATATCCAGATATGTGTACACACATATGAACCTGTAGCAGTGCTTGTGCATGCACACATACTTGCCCCGTACACAGGCTGGGGTCCAGTCTGTTCTTATTTACATGTTAACCCGCACCCACAGGCCACCCCCAAGCACACATGCATACTCCAGCTCAGCAGGGAGCGGCTGCTTCTGCTGCTGGAGAGATCAAAGGCAGCTGCTCCCTCTGCATATTTAAGGAGCCCCTGCTGCTTCCCTGGAGCTCTTAGCTGAGCCCCCTGCCTGGCCAAAGCCCCACTCTGGGAAATGTTGCCTACTCTCCAACTCCACCCAGGAGAAAGGCTTTGGAATCTAATCACTTTTTTCTCCAAGCCTTTTAGGAAGGACCCAGAAAGAAGCCCCGGGCAGCTTGGGAGCAGCCTGGCCGCCAGCTCCAGAGCCCACTGCTTTGGTCAAGGCTATCAGGCAGAGTGAACAGTCCCCCTGAGATGGCCACGCTCAGTCCCAGGGAAGGAGGGGCTGATATTGCCCATTCACTGAGAACTAGTATTTCCTCTTGAGGAACACTCACTCGTATTGCCCAGAGACTCTATGTCAGATTTGAGCCTTTGTGGAACAAGCCCCAAACAGGGAGTGGAGCCCTAGGTCACAGTCTTGGCTTTGCCATAAACTCATTTGGACCAGTCATTTCCCCCTCTGACCCTCAGTTTCCTAGAAAAGTAGTCATTAAGAGCACTAGAACCCATCCAATCCAGGAATAACAAACTCCTAGCTCACCTACCTCTGCCTCAACCCCTTCCGTGCCACAGGGGACATTGCTAATTCACACAACACCCCCTCTAACCAAGTCTGAATGCAGCCTCTGAATAATTTTTCACAGATACTCTTTGTAGAGAGATACTGATTCATCAACATAAACTCATGAAGAAAAACCTATCACCAGCCCTGATCTATTTCTAGGGCTTCATTGAATCAATGAAGAAAATGAGGCCCAGAAGAAGAAAGCTCTCCTTCCAATCTCCAGGAAGTAAATTAGGAGGTTGAAATAGATGAACTCTCAACACTCCCTCTCTCCCCAACCGAGCTCTCATTCAAAAGAGACAAGCGGGTTTCATTTCATTTACAACTTCTGACTAGTTGGCAAGAGCTGTGAGAAACACCATGTGGAGAATACTCCCCAAGACTGTGCCTAGGCTGGGTGAGGAAGAGCATCATGCTCAATGACCAGCCTCTGCCACACAGGCATGTAGTACTGAGTGGAGTACCAGGCCCCGTTATATTTGTAATGAGTGAGAAAGATGCACTTCCCTACACATGACCTATCTGTAAAAGGAAATATGCTTTTCCCCAGAGTAGAAATGCTTTGAGTTGAACCTCAGGAAATGTGGGCAGGAGCCAGTTTAAAATGCCACTGCCAGGGAGAAGATAAGTCCTGGGCTCCACAGCCAGCCAGCATTCCCTTACTGCAAAAGTTCATTTCGACTGCTGATTCGATCTGCCCACTAGGAAAAATGAGCATAGCATCCATACTCTCTGGTTCCTTTATGCAATAATAACAATACAAAAACAAAAATGTAATACAGTCTATTGAGCACCCACTATATGTCAGGCACTTGACTTGCCTCTTTACACACAGTGTGTCTTATTCTCTCAACATTGCTACAAGTTAGGTTGCATATTCTACTTTACAGATAAAAAAATGGACATTCAAAGAAGTTCTGTGACTTGTCCAACATCTGTCTGAAAGCAAAGCCTCTTCTCTTTGTACTGAATACTGGTCAGACCTATTTTAAATCAAAATAAGATATAACATGAGCTCTGTGAGGAAGAAACCCAGATAGATTTGGGGTAGGACAGAAGGAATAGGACACTGGGACACAAATCGTCATAGTGTTTCTCCCATCCCTTGCCTCTTAAAGTCTGTGTGCCCTTTCTTTGCAACTTAAAGTAGAGCATGGCTATCAGCACCAATGAAGAAAATGAAAAAAGTACAAATAAACGTACAGAAGAAAATAAGAAATACTCCCAACTTCTTAATCTCCTGCCAGAAAGCCATTGTTACCACTTTAGTACATAATCTTTCAGAATTTTCCTGTACATGCTTTGGTTACATGAATTCATACTGCAATATTATTTTTATAACCTGTCTTTTCATCATCTCATGTTATTCATCTACCATATCATTTTAACTCACTGGTTAACAATTGTGTAAATGTGCCATGTTTTATTGAACCAATACCTATTATTGAACATTTTGGTTATTTTCAGTTAAATGCCATCATCAGTAAAAAATAGTATAACCAGATCTTTGCACATCTTTATGGTAGGTAATTTCCTTAAAGTAAATTCTTAGAATTGGAGGGTAAAATGTTACCTAATCCAAGCTGCCTTTCAGAAAGATTTATATCAATTTACAAAATCTATCAGTTTCTCCAGATCTTTGCCAATACTGGACATTACAGTTTTAAGCCTTTGACTGCTTCTTAACACTTGTGAACATGAAAACAGGGTGATGCACTTTGGAGGGGTCTCATGGGGCACCCATGGGTCACAGGCATTGACTGTGAAAATGGACATGTTGACTTATTTAAGTGGACAGGTGTTAGCATCACTTAAAAAGAATGTGGCAATACCAGAGATCACATGATGATACTCCACCACACAACAGCACTGCGTAGACCCAGATAATCCATACTGCAGACTGCTGCCTCCAGCCAGAGAGCAAACTCTGTGAGGGCGGAGACTAAACCATATTTACCTCTGCCATCTGAGAGGCCTTGTCAGGGCTCTACACACAGGGAGTATCCATGAGTTTGTTGTCTTCACCTTTATCACTGAGATCACTATTGGTTAAGCATCCAGCCTAAGGTCCAATAGGAAAACTGGAAACAGAGGTGCCTGACTCAGGGGAGCAGACATGAGTTTGCATTCAGGAAGTCTGAGCTCAAGCCCTGGCTTCTCTTCTTACTTTGGTCAAATTCCTAAAAGTCTCTAAATCAACTTGCCTCATCTAGAAACAGGAATGTCCATGCTGACTCTATAAACTAGATTAATAAATTAATGCAATAATACAAGTGGAAAAGCCTTGCAAATGGCATGGTCCTGATATTCCTTGGACAATCATCATATCAAACAGTTGGAGTTATTTTATGAATGTCCCTCACCAGGAAAAAAATGCAAACTCAGAATTAATCACACCTAACATTTCTTCTTTAAATATTCCAATAAATGATCAGGGTTGGGATACTCAAGCAGATAGACCTGAGTGTGAATCCTGGCTTTACCACTCACTAGTTCTGTGATCTTGGGCTAGTAACCTAAGTATTTTGAATCTCAACTCTCCATGATTCTAAAATGGAATGATAAAAGTACTAACTTCAAAAAGAAAATGATATATGCACTGTAAGGACCAAAGGTGATGTTACATGAATAAGTGCCTGGCCCAACCTGTAGGTATAGCAGGAAGTAAAAAAAAAAAAAAAAAAAAAAAGCCAGTTCTCTCTAACAGCTGTAAGTGGGACTCCCTTATCAATCAACCTCAGCCTTCCATCTGTCATTTTTGTTGTGTCATATATCACCCCAAAATTATTGGCTTAAAATAACAACTATGTAATTAGTTCAGAATTCTGCGGATCAGCAATGAAGCTGGGATCTGCTGGCCGGTTCTTCTGTTGGCCTCTGCGGGGAGCATCCCTGTGCCTACAATAAGCTAGCAGTGAATGGCTCACTCACATGTCTGGCAAATGGCTGAGTATCATCAGGGTCAGAGAATGTAATGGGGTCATGAATCTCATCATCCAGCAGGTTATTGGGCGATTGTTCACACGATGGTAAGTGCAGATTTTCAAAGGTAGCAAGAAGGCACGTCACCATGTTCAAATTTGCTAATGTTCTACTGGCCAAAGACAGACACATGTACAAGTTTGCTAATGTTCTACTGGCCAAAGACAGACACATGGCCAGATTAAAAAAGTGGAGAAATAGTTTCCACTTCTGGACGGGAGAAGCTCCAACACCACATTAACACAGGAGTATACATACTGGGGTGGAAAGTATCTGTGTTCATTTTTACAATGTACCTGCAGCATTTTACAATGCCGCTTCCACAGCTGTCTGCTCCCTATGGCCTAGTCACTCACACAGAAAACAGATCTCCTCTATACATGTCAGGAAAGCCTTCTATAACTTTCCCTAGAGTTCTGTGAATTAGTGCCAAAATGGTGCCATGATCTCCAGCGTAGAAGCCTGAGAGTAGGAGACAGAAACAAAAGAAAAAATGCTTAAATTATCTGATGAATGTCAGATACGTTAAACTAATTTATGTAATAATGTAAGCACAGTGATGGGAAGATACTATGAGAGACATAAATGATACATTATTATTGTCAGCTCTAGCACTTATCTTAGTAGTGTGTCAAAATATATCCTGATATGTTAACATTCATAGAAATGAACAAGTGCCTGTGCTCAGGGATACAGCAGTAAGAAGCTAGTTGTCATTTGCATGTGTGCACCTAGCCATCATTGTCTTTCCTGACAAGGTAATGAGAAGACAGTCTGCAGGGTGCTTAGCATCCCTAGTCAGCCCCAGACTTCAATACCCCGGGCATGGGTTTCAGGGTGTGGTCAGTGTGGGAAGCCATGAAAGAGCATAGCATTGGGGTCAGACCGGTCACTTACCAGCTCACTAACTCAAGTCATTTCATCTCCCCAAGCCTCTGTTTTCACATCTGTGAAACGAGAATAATAAGCCTATATTTGAAAGATAAAATGAACTTATTTTGCTATTCTTCTCGCAGAGGCGGCTCCCAGGCAGTGGCAATAGGAGAGTTAGCAGAGGCGACATTGCACCGAGGAGGCCTGAAGGAGGGTGGTGCAGCTCATCTCCAGCACATTTAATGACTTCCTCTCTACAGTGTTGTTCATTCACCTCCATACCATCTGCACAATACTGCCCAATGTTTCCCTTTCCTTCTGTGTTCTGGCCAAATTGGAATTCTCATGCCCAGAGTATAAGAGCAGAGTGTAACACTAACAGAAATCTCCCGGACTCACAAAGGTCTGCAGGACACTGTGGTTCATCTTGGACACATCCAGACCCTGACCTCTGAGGCAAGTGAAACTCAGGGTCCGAGACGCTCAGAAGTGCCTGGACATTAGAAGACCCTATAAATAGGACATCTCCCACCAGAAAACATGGCCCTGTGGAGGGCAATCCAGCACACAGGGCCAAGCATGTGGACAGCCATCCACAGGAGGGGTGACCTGAGGACAAGAGCCCATCCCAAGGGAGTCAAGGGTAGGCCTCCAGCTAAACCAAAGCCAAGTCCTAGGCATAGCAACCCCGGGGCAAGGGAATAAGAGGAGGAGCAGGGAGAAGCTCGTCAGAGAATGCCAGGAGGGGGATCGGGCACAGACCCCAGAAGCTCAGGACATCCAGCAAGGGTGGAGGTGAACCAAAGCTGTTTCCATCCTGCCTGCCCAGTGTACCTACTGGGCTGGACACCTGGGCAGTCTGAGTCTTTAGGGACACAGTGGGGACTGAGGCCAGAAGTGGGGAGCTGGAGAAACAGAAGCCAGAGGTGGCGTGGGGCAGCAAGGCCCTGAGGTTAGTAGCTAGACCCTTGAATCTGTTTCCTTTCCCCCCTCTCTCCTTAAGGCCCCCACCTCCTGAGACTGTTATCCTTCCCATTTCAACTCAGGCAAGTCAAGATCTCCTTTCAGACTTCAGTTTCTTCATTCTGAACATGAGTCAAAGGCCTTGCCACTTAGACTATGCCTCTCCTGGACCAGTCCCCTCGCCAGGGCTGGACTACGTATAGTGAAGCAGGAAAGGAGCCTAGAACTTGACATGAGGAGGCTCCCTCTCAGGTTTGGGCAGGTGCACATAAGAAGGAGTGCCTCCTCCAGTAGGGTACCCTGCTTGCTTCCCTTATTCACCCTAGTCCTGGTCTGAGTCTCCACCCCCAAGGCCTGTGTGAAGAGTCCTGGGGTCACAGCCATGTGTATCTTGGAGTTTCTAGAGCAATCCTCAAGGTCATACTATGCTCTGCCATAACAGGCCACACTGGGAAGAGGAGAACCACTCAGATCCCTGCCTGGACAAACACGCTTTCTCTTGGCTCCTTATAATCCCTGGAAAAATAAGCAGAGATACTAATGCTTAAATCCAGTCTTGCCCCTCTCCTGTCTAGAAAGTCTCTATGGCAACCTCATCACCCATGGAATAACAGCCAAGCTCCTTAACTTGAGTTCAAAGCCATTGTCTATACTAGCTTTTAGCACTATACTGTTATGACCACTTGCTGTGTGACTGAATTGGATGGTGAGCATCTCCAGGGTAAGTAGTACCCTCCATCCCAGCGTTTGGTTCATAGATACCTGATGAGTTAGTTACTGGGCACCTATTCTGTGCAGATGCTGTACCAAGGTGCTACTGGGTATGCTACAGAAATTACCATAGACTAGCCCCTGCTTGCACAGAACTTACACTCTAGCTGGGAGTCACAAACAAAATAAAATTAAATACATAATACATATGCTAAGAAGAAAATAAAGTGTGGCAAAGGAACAAGGAGACAGAATGGAGGATGTTGTTCCAAATATAGTGCTCAAGGATGGCCTCTCTGAGGAGTTGCTATTTAGGGAGAGAGCTACAGGAAGCAAGGGAACAAGCCATGGGGGTTTCAGTGAGAAGATCATTTACAGAGTGAGAACAGCAAGTGGGAAGCCTCTCAGTGTTATGACAGGAGTAAATGCTTGTCCTCCTTCATACTCCCTCACACTCCCATACTTCAGCCACATCAAAAGTGATCGTTCACACCTTGAGTATTGCAACTGATATTCCTTCTACTTGACATGCATTTTATCCTCTCTCCTATGCCTGGAAAACTCCTATTCATTCTTCAAAACTCATCTTAAAATCACTTATCTGTAGGTTTCTATGACAGACAGATAACATTGCCTTCTTACTCTGTGGAGTTCTCACAGTATTTTGCAAATCCTTAATTATAGAAGTTTAATAGGTCTGTCTTCTCTATAGACCATGAGCTCTCCAAGGGCAGAAACTACCTCGGTCTAATACTGAACCTTCTTCTTACATTTTTTTTAAATAAGTGAAAGGAGGGAAAGCAGAGAGACAGACTTCCACATGCCTCCAATCGGGATTCACCAAGCAAGCCCCCTTTGGGGCAATGCTTTGCCCATCTGGGGCCTTGCTCCACTGCTCAGCAATGGAACTATTTTTAGCACCTCAGATGGAGGCCACTGGAACCATCCTCACCATCAGGGGCCAACTTGCTTGAACCAATTGAGTCATGGCTGTGGGAGAAGAAGTGTGTGTGTGTGTGAGAGAGAGAGAGACAAAGAGAGAAGGGGGAGGAGTGGAGGAGCAGATGGTCGTTTCTCCTGTGTGCTCTGACCGGGAATCAGACCCAAATTATCCAGACACCAGGCTGACATACTACCACTGAGGCAACCAGCCAGGGCCAAACTTTCTTTACAAGTATTCCTACTAATGATGATCCAAGTGACCTTAGTGACTGTTCTCTTGTTTCTAAGCAAATTGTGTGCCTTTTTCTTCCATGGTCTGCTTTGCAGGGTGATTAGAAAGGTCAGCAAAGATAGTAATAAGAAATGACTTTCTTCCACAGCTGCATTTATAAATTAATTCTGGGCCCAACTTTATAAAAACCCAGTCTCTGACAGGTTAGTCATCTAATTCAACAAGCCAAAATAAATAAATTCTAGCACCACAATAGCAGATTTCAAAGAAAGAATTTCACCATTAAAATGTGGCCTCCTCAAAGTCAGGACCCTTTTATTTATTTATTTATTTATTTATTTATTTATTTATTTATTTTTAATTTATTTATTTTTACATTGGCCCTGGCTGGTTTGCTCAGTCGTAGAGCATCAGTTTAGCATGTGGAGGTCCTTGGATTTGATTCCCAGTAGGGCATACAGGATAAGTGACCATCTGCTTCTTCACCTGCCCCTCTCTCATCTCTCTCTCTCTCTCCCCCTTCCCACAGCCATAGCTCAAAAGAAAAAATTTGGCCTGGGCACTGAGGATGGCTCCATGGCCTTGGCCTCAGGTGCTAAAATAGCTTGGTTGCCAAGCAATGGAGCTGTGGCCCAGCCAGGCTTGCCAGGTGGATCCCTGTCAGGGCGCATGTGAGAGTCTGTCTCTGCCTCCCCGTCTTTCACTTAATAATAATAAGAAGAAGACTCATCTGTGTATTTGTCCAGCAATGCTTGGTCCTTAAATGAAAGTTAGAAAAGTGTTTGATAAATGAGAAATTGTGGGTCTTTCTTAAGAGAAAATTGATGAAGAGTCTCTCTTTTGTTGAATGTGTCCTGGTTGGCACAGCCAGACCAACATGTGACATTCAACTGAAGCAGGGTCAGCAAATCAGAACCCTAGGAAAATGATGGCTCCCAAGTCCTGTTTTGTAAATAAAGTTTTATTGGTACACAGAAACTCTCACTTGTTAAGCTATTTTCTATGACTATTTTCACACTATCATGGCAGAGTTGCACAGTTGTGAGATTGACTGAATGGTAAAGTCCTTCAGAGAAAAAGTTTGCTGACCTCTAAATTAGAGAATTATGAAATATAATACAAAGTCAGGTGCAGATTGCCATGTGAACAGACTTTAATTCTATGGTAAATACTTTGTGACATTTCCTTTTTCTACAGTAGAGATAGTGCCTTCCTCAACTTGGTTTTCCTAGGCACTGTGTTGGTATGATGATCACAGATCCCTCATCACCTAGAGGGGCAAGAAGGTGGAGGTGCCCCAAAAGCAAACTCCAGCTGGTAAGGATACCAACCCTCTTTTCATTTGATCTACAACCCCCCTTACACCCAATCAGCGATATCATTTTCCCCATCTCCTTCCAAGTCAAGCAACTTTGCCCACCCATTTGCCATTCGACAAAGTCTTTTAAACAGATGACTTTTAATAAGTTAATCCATTCATTGTCTGGAGCTCTGAAAACTGACATAAAAGCACAATGACGCCTAATTAAACTTGTTCTGTGAAAACTAATTTGTCAAACCCAGAAGCACAGTTCATAGATAAATGCTAATATTTGAAAGTCAAATTAAAGTTGAAAAGGTTTGTAATAACAGTTAATTAACTCTTGTTTTGTTTTCCTTCACTGAAAACTGGAACCAACTGCATTGCGGGCTCCTCTTTAACATTTTGGACCACAAAGATAAAATTCAAAGCTCTGAGATAAGCCTTTGATGTTGGTATTCTCTGCAGATTCGATATTATTTTAAGTCTCTTTGTTTAAAAATTCATTTTTATTATCCCTGCATGAAATGCATGGCAATTCCCCAAATAACGAGCCATCAGTGCAATTAACATCGTCGATCGACACCAGCGTCCTGATAATTAATACAGACGCGCTGCCTCCCCAGCGAGAACTGTGAGGGCTTGATTTTTCAGAGCAACTGTTCATTTACAGACTCAGCTTCAACCTAATGAAAATGGATTGTGAAACTTTAATGAACAAGACTTTGCTGTCATAATAATAAAGACTTTGAAACAACGCGGAGGCCTCCATAGCAAGCGTCTGGCGCTGTGCTTGTTGCTACGGTACATCAAACCAATTAAGCCATATGATGAATATTTACACCGAGGTTTTTTTCAACTGTATGACATAAGATAAACTCGTAAAAGTGAGCATTAATTCTGCATCAACAGTTTCTGACATTACATCGCAGCAAAAATGCATCCTCCCAGCCAAAAGGCTGTGTCTGCCCACCTCTGTTTTGTCTTAATAAATGTCAACAAAGGATTAAAACATTCTGAAAATCCAATTTGCTTGCACAGGTTGTCAGTACAAGTGCAAGAAAAATATCTACCTTGAGGTGTGTGTGGGGGGGGGGGGTTGCTTGTGGGTATGTGTATGATAGTGCCTGTGTGAGCCTGATTTGTAGGTTTGCATCTCTGTGCCTGAGGGAGTATCTGTATGCCTTGTGTAGACACACACTCAGGAGGGAAGCGAGCAAGTCACAGTACATAAGCTCATTTCTTTGTGTCTATATATCAGATTTGCGTACTCATTTATATCACCAATAATGTGTATGTGCAAGTGATTTTATGAGTTTGTTTGAATTTGTACGAATATTTCTTATATCCGTTCAACAATATTTATTGAGCACCTATTATATATTAGACAATGTGAAGTTAAAATGGTTATATAATCTTTTAAAAAGTATCTCTATTTGGGGAGCTAAGATTCGGTGGGGAACACTATACATCAGTTAATATCCAATCACAGTAAAGCATCTAAGCACTAAAATGAGAAAAGGAGAGAGTATTTTTGGTGTACATAAAAGGGACATAGAATATAAATGAAGAGAAATTAGCAAATTCAGAAGAAGTGCAAAGTAAGCAGAGGCCTGAAGATCAGAAAGAGTCAGTCAGGCAAAGAAAAATAAGCCAGGTAAAGAAAATGCCCCTCAGTTTCTTTGTGTGTAGACAGGCACCATGAATGGGGCAGAGGGATGCTTGTCTAGGGCCTGTGTTGGTGCCTTTGAACAACACTCGGGTGTATGCACCTTTGTATACCCAAGCCTCAGTATGTAAGAATCATAGCACCCCCTGGTGGGAAGTATATACTATCTCAGAACTGGGCACTGTCCCTCTGGATGTAAATGAAGCAGGTAGAGAGCAAGGGGCCATGACTTTGGAAGGCTCAGGGCAGCAAGTCAGACTTTCATGTACCTGTGATGGCCTGAGGTTCTCAATTCCAAAAGCACAGAACTTTCCCGAGGCTAGTAGATTTACTCTTTGATTCTGAGCTCAAGGTTAGTAGGTAAGGAATTTTCAAACAATCTTTTCCTTCAAGTAAGAGTGCCAGATACAGACAAGTCATCCAACCCACAGCAACTTCTGAATCTAGCTGTATCTCAGCTGTATCGAATTGTGTGCACATGCATGCACATAAAAGAACAATTCCTGATTTTAGTATTTTTTTTTAAATCAATAAGTTAGTGTTGCTCTCAGACAAGCGTCAGGGAGCAGGGTAAGTAAGATTCCACGATTTGTTTTCCAGTTGGAAGATAGGTCATAACTTACACTCTGCGTGCTCAGAGCACATCCAGGTGGAAAAAAAGAAAACAATCAAAATGGGAACCAGCCAAAAGCGCTGTGGCAAACACACATACTGTATCCACAGGGGGCCCTTCAGGCATTTGGAAACTCGTTTTACTCACAAAATTCTTGGATGTTCTTTTCCCAGCCTACCGAAGAGAAGAGGTAATCAATTCAATTTGTAGAGAAAGCTACTATTCACAGACACATCAACAGAAGCGATGAGGCAGAAGTTTGTTCTGGCGCCATTTATCATGGAGGCATACAGCCCTACCCACCTCCCCCAGGGCCTCTCTGAGAAGTGCCTGGTGTTCATAATGATGACCCTGAGTCCCTAAGAGAAGGTTAAATCATACTCAGTTTCCTCTGGTGAAGGAAGGCATAAAGATCTGTAGCAAAATAATGCTTTTTTAAAGATTAGAAAATTAAGGAGTTAGCCCTGGCTATCCAGAAAGTTCAACTACCCAGGTTCAAATTCACAAACATATACTAAGTGCCAACTAGGCACTGGGCTAGAAGTGCCACCGTTCATCTCATAGAATCCCTATCAAAATCCTGAGAAGCAGAACTCATTACCCCCATTTCAGACACGAGAACATTGAAGCAGGGTGGGAAAAAGCAAGGCTACTTATTTTACTTCTCACTCCTTCTAAATCGATATTCCTCTTTAAAACAACAAAATGCTTCAGGGTTCCAGAGACCTGAGGTCTTACAACAGATACTTAAAACTTTCTCATACTCAATCAGCAGGCAATGTCATCACTAATTGAGAGAGTCTCTTCCCTTTGCATTTTCACAAATCCTCTGTCAGTATCCTATTTCTGGGTTGGCCTCACTCTAAGAAATAGAGACTTCTGAAAGAAAAGCTTGAAGCAAGCTGTTAGATTACTTAGAGCAAAGCATCAGAGGATGCAGCCCCCCCTTGACATGCCAAAAGGACTTGGGGAAAGGAAAATTACACTTATGCTTTCCCACGTGTCCTCTCATTTAGTCTGCACAACCATCTTGTAAACGTGCGTCTAGAAATGTGCATATGTAGAGAAAGACACATTATAGAATTCACCGATGCTATGCCAGGCACTATGCAGCATTATCTCTGTTCTGTAAGATACAGCAAGCAGGTAACATGGCCCTGAGAAATCTGAGGTGCAGAGAGGTTTAGCAAGTTGCCCGACGTCACAGAACTAGGAGGAGGAGTGCTGGGATTTGAATGCAGGTTGTTTGACTCTAAGTGCTGTGTCCTTTCCATTACCTTATGTTGCCTCTGAAAATAAGTCCCCAAGCTCCAAAAGGCTAAATCTATCACGTGTGGGAAGGTCCTTCCAGTTTGGGATTTATGGTAAAGAAAAGAGGATTGACTGTATTTTATCATGGCTTACTGGGACCACCTAGCTCCCTGAATGGGGTCTCCTGAGTCTTCAAGGCTGTGGGCAGTTTTGTGCCTCCTGAAAGCTAGGGAGCCTTGTCATCCACCCTGGGGACTTTAGAACAGAGACTCCCATACACCTGTGGACCTCAAGCATCTACTTGTCTAACCTCTCTGCAACAGTTCAGAGTCCTCTATTGAAAAGCTCTTAGCTATGAATTCATCACAGTGAGACACAGTTTGTCTTTATAGAGAGTTCTTGTTCTACAGAATGAAACTAGAATTTAATTTCTCTCTCTATAGGTTCCAACCATTGGCCCAACACTGGGCCCTCCCTGCATGGGACTCCCTTTCCATTAAGAGGGCCGCAGCAGCAAGTCCGCAGGTTCCCCATCTGGAGGCACACCTGGGGCCGGTGGTGGTTTCTGTTCTCCTCAGTGAGTTTCAGTGGGTCTTAGGCCTGCAGAGCGTGAGGCGGCCAGACCAGCACTGAGCCCTGCGATGAGCTAACTGGTCCTCCGCCCCCTCTGCGCTGGGGCTGAAGGGCAGGCATATGCTCTGGTCAGACTCTCCCATCACACAGCACCTTCTCTTCATCCTCAACATTGATTGGGATCCAGGGCCTTTCTGAATAATTAACCCAAGGGACCTAAAGATCTATTAAAAGCCTAGTAAAGTATTTGGGAAGAAATGCCCACTGACTCTATGGTATTATTATTATTACCTGGTAATAGTATCTCAGGGTTATTAGCAGGGAAGGAGGCACTAATATTCAACAAACACCCCACACTGCCTTTGATCAACACAAAATTTGCTACTAAGGAAATCTGGGTTTTAATTACAGTTGCACCATTAAAGATGATGAGGAGAGAAGGGGGAGGAAGAGGAGAAGGATTTCAGTGATAAGAACACAACACGAGCAATAGTCATTTCTACCATACTTATAAACACCGGGCCCACTGAACTGAATGCTTACAACAATGCTATAAAGTGGATAATATGATTTAGCCCCATTTTACAGATGAGGAAACTGAGGCTTAGCAAGGTTAAGTAACCTGTCAAGGCTACATAAACAGTAAATGATAGGATCAAAATCTTGGTGGTCCAAGAATCCCTGAGCCCCTGCTATTACCCATTGTGTGATATTTCCTGTCAGAAAATTGCTGTGTGAGTTTAGGCAAAACTCTCCCCCTCCCTGGTCCTCAATTTCCATAACCCAGGGCTTTCACTGCTGCAGTAGCCCATGGTATTGACTTGAGAGGGGCAGTGGAGGTCCTAAAGAAGCTGTATCTCCCCAACTGGGCAACCCACCCTCCACTTTCCTGCGTATGAATTCGCTCCTGGTTGCCTGGGCTGCTCTCCGGCTAATCTGAACATGCAAATCAGGATTAATTATTCAAGACTAGGCCTACTTTGCATACCAATTCTATTTTCTTCTGTGTGGGAAGGTTCTCACCCTTTTTCACAGTTTAGAATAATGTGTATCAGACCTCAAAAATGAAAACAAGAGTTTAAAAAAATAGGGAGGAAGAAGGGCTAAGCCAGTTTCTTTTGCTGGTTGGGGCTGGGCAGGGCAGGACTGGAAATCAGCAGAGCAGGGCCTCTTGCAGGCTGGGGTGGTCTCAGACATTGACGTGGACAAGGGGCTCGTGAAAGCCAGGATGGTCGAGACCTCTGAGAATCTTGTGAAAGCTGTGGAGTCTCTCCAGAAAAAAATTGCAAATCTATGAAATATGGCATAGAGTTATGAAGTGTTTCCCAAGAACCTGAAGTTTACCCCGTGACCCCTGATGAAAAAGCCAGGAGTGGCTCAAATCAGAACTATTATAAGAATGAAGGCCCATCTGCCTCCTGGGCATGCAGTAATGTCAATGGGAGTTAAGGAAGATGCCCAAGTCAGTGGCCCAAACCTGGTTAAGCACAATTTACCTGCAACATCTAATGACCCTGCATCCTTCATTAAGACCAAGGTGGACAAGAGCCCATCTAAGGGGACCAGAGCCTTGACTGTCTCACCTGAGAGTATGTGATCAAAGGGAGATATCTTCAACCACATTTCTGCAGAAGAAATAAATATGTTACCTATAAATTATACTACTTTATATGACCATACTATAAGAATAACCACACAGAAACAAAGAAGGGGGGGGGGAGAAGTAAAAGTTTCATGGACATTGTGTTGAGTGTAAAAATAGGTGATTTTTTTCTTTTTGCTGATCTTCTATATTTTTTTCAGTTTTGCCTTATGTTAAAAAACACATTAAAAATTATTAAAGGTAAGGGACCCATGATTAGCCTCTGAGCACAGAGATACATGGACTCAATTGTGATATTAAAAAATAATGAATAAAACTCAGGCTAATGGGTAGGGCTGGCTCCAATGAATTGAATGCAAGCAGAGAGAGAAAACTGGCCAGAGGAGAAAGAGAAGAATGAACCGTGTGCTCAGAGGCCGAGGGCAGAGCCTGGGTTGCCTCTCCTTCCCTGGAAATAAAGAGCAAAAAGTCACACCCAGGCTCCTGACTCCCCCAGGAAACCTTGCAGAGGTCTGTGACATCGCTTTAATGTTCCCAATAAATCCTCCTTTTCTCTAAGTTGATTTAAGTGGGTGTGGTCTCCTGTAACCAAATAATAGCGAGGACAGTGTGAAGCCAGAAAGAACAAGTGTGTAATTGAGTCTCTGTGACATCTGAATGAGTGTGGCTGACATCCGAGAAATTATGTGTAACATCTGCATGGGTGTGTTTGTGTAACAAGCTGAGTGTGTGTAACATCCAAGCATTTGTTGAGTGTGTGTAACATCCAAGCATTTGTGACATCTTGAGAGAGTGTGTATGTGAGATCAAAGTCAGTATATGTACCACTGGAATAAGTATGCATAGTTAGCTGGAGTCAATAAATGTTTAAATCTGTGACCTGTCAGTTGTAATTTCTATCATTTTCTTCTCCACAATCTGGTCTTATACTCAGTCCAAGGTTCCCATCTTTGCTAATCTCACCTGGGGTCAGGGCAGACTTTCTCTGTACATTTTATGCCCAGCTTCCTGGGCATTTCCTGCCTGTTCTTCAGGCAATTTCAGCTGATTTTCT
The DNA here is from genome assembly GCA_037038555.1 of Rhynchonycteris naso. Lineage (NCBI taxonomy): Eukaryota > Metazoa > Chordata > Mammalia > Chiroptera > Emballonuridae > Rhynchonycteris > Rhynchonycteris naso. The sequence goes on along the minus strand of CM072995.1, from coordinate 332,353,780 downwards.
GCCACCCCTTTGGAAAACTCAAGTTCAAGGTCAAGGACAACTCCCACTCAATCTTAGCATCAAGTCAGGATCTCATCTGATGCCTAAAGCAAACTTGGGTATCATTTGGGCAGAGATAATTATTCCCATGTCACAGATAAGTAAAACTGAGGTCCACAGTGATGAAAAGACTTGTCCAAGTCACACTGGTTAGGGACAGACAGGATTGGAACACAGCTCTCTTGATTCCAGAGCCTGTGTCCTTCCCAGTATGTCACAATCCCCACAAGCAGACTCTCCAGATGTCCTAGTCTGTTTTTCTTAGCTCCAATCTGGTCTCAGTTCATTTCCAATTTTCCATCAAGAGTTCCCAGATGGGCATCCATGGCAACACTGAGCCTCTGGCAGCAGGAGGAACTATAGATCGTGCTTGTTGGTGGTATTCAGCCCATTGGCACAGGGGTTGACTTAGGGATGAAGGGCACTGAGCTTGCAAATTGTACAGGTCTACTAGGGAGGTCTCTCACTTGGCTGAAACCTGGATGAAAAATCTATTGTTTCATTAGGTGCTGAGGTCAGTGGGGGTCTGTGGTATTGGGGCTGACTTTGCTTTACACCATTTCTTTCCCTGTTGGTTGAATGAGACATGTCTAGCCCAGGGGGCTGTCTGTAGTGACCAGTAAAATTGTATAAGTAATTCCTATTCTATTTACCAAAATATGTCTGCCTTTCCCAGAAGTGAATTCCTACAACTGGGCTTGAAACTCCAATGAGATCTTCTCGACAAAGGATACCCTTTGGCTCCAACCTCACCCCACCACCTAGAAATCATACAGAATAGTATCCTCTCTTGACACTTCACTGTGAAGAACTATATTGGGCCTTTCCTGAGAGTGGGATTTTGTGAAAACTATATGGGGAGCATATAAGGAACCTGGTTAAGGTTGGGAAGAAGTGAAGAATGTGGAAATGTAAGGACAGCAAGTTGAAAGCTCAGAAGACAAATGGTACCAACATCTCAATTTGCGGATGGCCTGTCCACTCCCATTCAAAGTGGAGATCCTTGTGGCTGAGCACTGATGAAATTATTTCTGCATGTTGGGCACAGTTGTAAGCACTTCGTATCCATTAACTCTCTTAATCTCTTTTCTCTCCAGCTCTTGGGCTCACTCCTTTGCACCGATAAAGTAATTCATGGGCTAAGAGATTACTAAAATGACTAAGATGGATAGGTGTGATCATTAGACAATAAAAAGAGAAAGAAGTGGCCTACGGGGTATATCTTTTGTGTCACTGACATTAGTTTTAAAAACATTTTCCTGCCCATATTCTCCATAAACTATTTTCAGTGGGTCTATTTTATCCTGGCTGTCTTTTCCCCACTTGGCTAGGAAACCATTGAATGAAAAATGGTAGATTTCTATCAGAAATAGAAGGCAAAATCACAAGCACCACTATTAATGAGGTGATTTAAAAATATATATATTCAATCAAGAGTAATTGGGGCTGAGTATAGTAAGTCATGGAAAATTATAAGCTCTGCCCACTCTAGGGCATGACTGACTATTAAAATCTTTTTTACACCATTGCCTACAGAAAGCAGCTGGGCACCATGCCACCAGGGTTGTGGCAGCAGAATGGCCTCATTCCCTAAACAGGCTTTCAAAAAGAGGACAATCCATGGGATTGCTGAATCAAACTTAACCCTTTTATGCCATGCTCAGTGGATATTTTTGACAAAAAACAATCAGGAGTTAACTTCTCAACAGCAAGCCATGGGATGGCTTATTCACTTGAAAAATAAAAGACTTATTGAATATATGTATTGAGCACTCACTATGCACTTCTGCATCAGGTATCTCATTTCTTTTAATTCTCAAACAAATAGGCAGCCCATTCCATTTGCCCCTTTTCATAAAGGCAGGAACTGGAGTTGAGAGAAACCAGGCAGATCTACCCCAGATCCCTAAGGACCAGGGGCAGAGCTGCAGGTGGATGTTTGACTCCGCTCCCCACACTCTTCTCAGGACCTCACAGATCCCTCGTCTTCTTGTTCTGCATCCCCCAGCCAGGGTTCAGTCAAGACCACAAACCTCAGTTAACCAGAACATATGACAGCTGGAGTTTTTCTTTAATATTTCTCCCTACTTTATTCAGAATTAAAAAGAAAACCTTTCTATTTCAACCTTGGTAGATGAAAAGTTTGGAACAGTGTACAGATCTGTTCTCTGTTCTGGCCCATCCAGACAGCATGGTGAATAGACATCTTTTTAGGAAGGAACCACTAGCAGAAATGAACTTTTTGAACACATTGTCACTGTCCAGGACTAAGATTGGTGGGAATACCAGAACCCTTGAATGTCCAAGTTTTCTTATCTGGCCCCCTCTTCTTACCATCCCTAACTTTCCCCCTGTTCCCATCATATCAGATGTTAGGACCCTAAAAGAGGCAGGAGTATGACTGACTTAGATACGGTCTGATCCTAGCATATGTTTTCTTTTATACTAATAAATTCTTAATATAAGTCTATTTGTTGTATTATACCCCATGTTCTATTAAAAATAATAAGAGGAAAAATAAAAATCCTATTTAGCAAAGTATTTGATTAGCTAGGATCTATTTTGTCAAGGTGAGAGGCCACATTACATGATGAAAAAAAAAACTCTAACTCAAGCATTAGTTAATAAGGGTTCTAGTCTCAAATTCACTGTCTCTTATATGTGTCACCATGGAACATTTATTTAATCTTTGTGGGCATCAATTTTTTCAACTTCAGGTAGAACTAAAATTACTTACCTACTTCACAAGATAGTTATGAGATCAAGTAATGAGTATGAAAAGATGTAGAACATGTAAAGTGCTGTAAAAATTGTATGGGTCTTGTGCTTGTGACTTAGCCCAGCAGTGTCCCAATCTCTGATACATGTCATTTAAGCATGAGCAGGACCATAAATGGGATAGCATGAAAAGAGCACAGTCTTTGAGATCGGATTGGTGCTGGTTCAAATGTTGAATCTATCACTGGCTAGTTGAGTGCCCTTGAACAAATTAATTATGTTCACTGAGTCTCCGTTTTTTTTTTCATCTATAAAGTAAAAATAGCAAGACTTTTGTTATTGAGTTGTGGAGAGGACTACAGTTGTGTGCTGGTAAATGTTTAACCACCAACTTTCTGAACTGCAAAAAAAACCCTGGTTGGTAGCATTTGCCTGTTCCTGTGGTGTAAATACTCTCACTACAGCTGGAATCAAGTTACTGACATGGCGTCACAGGACACTGAGTTGGGAAGTTGTACACTTTTGGCTTTTGCAAAACAGCCTGAGCCAGAACTGCCAGTCCACCTCTTGTATTAGATTAGTTAATAAGTGGAAAGTCCTAGGACAAGTTTATCATTTATGAGAAAAATCAATATATGTACATTGATTTTCTTTTGTTTGGGTCTTGTCCTCCAAGGCTCAGAATCTGAGGCAGACACAGGCAACCTGGGGGAGGAAGTGTAGAATCTACAGAAAGATTCATTTCTGTGGTAAAGAAAAAAGTAGGGCATCTTGGTGCTGTAGTGGGGACCAGATACCTAGAGGAAGATCATCAGCAGAAAAAGGAGGAATTCTTCCAGCAATTCCTGAAAACACTAAAGAACTGGAATTCTGACTTAGTACCCTCTCATCTGTGCAATGGTGATTTTTCTTTCATCTGCAAAATGGGGAATTATAATGCCTGCTAGGCCAAAAAACAGAGCTGTGCAGGGGCCCATGTGTGTGGAGAGTCCTCTGATGTACATCACGTGCAAGGGGAGATGAGGTGGTCATTACAGTCACCAGCAGTACTGGCATCATTAGGCTTCCAGCCTCCTCAGAGTTCCCCAAAGCTACGCTGAGACCTTGGCACCAGGAAACCAAGAGACCAGTGAAGCCAAATCGCTTCCAGGACAAAGCAGGTGACATGTCCTAATGGATTCTGAAGAGGGTTTATGCTCCTGCCCTTAACCATTGTAGAGCCATTTGTACAGGCAACCCAAATCCCACCCAACAGCTCTCTCTCTTCTAGAAGAAAATTGGCAGCTCTGGGAAGTGAGAAGCTCTCAGGTTGGACTTGATTAAGGACCAATTTGGGACTATTAACTGAGCCTCCAGTATCATCTCAGCCAATTACAGGCCCAGCCTGGCCTGCAGCTGGCTGTTCCCTTCCTAGCTGGACACTTTTATTTCCAGCAGAGCTCTCCCTGCACCTGAGACAAGAGACCAGCGTGACTGTGTCCCATTAAAAAGATGGAGAGAGAAATAACTCACTCAGTAAGGTAATGGTGTGGGTGGGGATTGAGCTGGAGCTTTAATTAAAAAAAAAAAAGAGTTCTCTATAAACAGTCTTATGCCTTGCATGTAATAAGTATGGGAATTTATAAACTCTCCCCAGCTATGGGGCTCTGATGACTATTAAACTTCACATCTGGCAGAGGAATTTCAGCCTTATGGGCTAACTGTACTACTCCACCTCTGCCAAGGCAAACAGGCTGGCAACCCAGGAGGGAGGCTGGGGGAAATGGGGCTGAGATTGCCCCCCTCCCCTTCAAGAGCTCCTGGGGTCAAGCTATCCCCCAAGCAGTGCTGGCCCTTAGTAAGACCAGTATGGGCCAAAAGGCTCTCCTTCTTGCTCCTTTTCTGGCCTCTGCAGGAACCTGGCACTCACTCCTGCCTCCCTCCCGTCAAAGCATTGCTCACAGAAATACAAGCAGGAAGGGTCAAATCTCAGAATAATGTGTTACCTCTTCCCTAAGGAGCTGGTATTGTCTTGTATATTTAACAGCCCTCACTTGTCAGCATGGCATTCAATGTCCCCCACCATCTGGATCTTCTTACCTCATTTCTTGACACTCTGTTTCCCACTTAGCCCTCCCTGCACTCACCACACAGTCTTTGGCTTTTAAGCTTCTGCTTCTGCTGCTCCCTCTATCCCGATGCCCACTCCCTTATATTCTGGCCCAATGTAGAGTAGCTGTTAAGGTGCATGGATCCCAGGGTCATCCTAGAGTTTGAATTCCAGTTCAACAGTTATTTTGCTTTGGGTAAATTTAACCTGTTAGTACTTCAGACTTCTTCACTATAAATGAAAAATCCTGCTACCTAAATCATAGGGTTACCATGAGGACTAAATGAGCATATGTGTGTGCACATGTATGTGTGTATGTGTGTGTTGTGTTTGGCACACAGTCAGCATTATATAGCTATTTGTTGTTATTATTATCCTTTTAAGATAAAAGTCAGCAACTGTGACCTACTGGCCAACTCATCTGTTTTTAATTTATTTATTTTACTTTTCCAAATCTTAGTTATTTTAATAATTACAGTTTTATTATGGGAGCACACCCATAGCCATTGTTTATTATTATCTATGACTGCTTTCCTTTTATGAGGGTCATTGTGACAGAAACTGGATAGCCCCCAGAGCCTAAACAATTTACTATCTTCCTCTTTACAGAACAATTGTGTTGACCCTACTTGAAGATTCAGTTAGAGAAGCTGACGCTGACACCTGTCAACCTCAAGTGGTACTGGGCACCATCCTTTCTGTCCCAATGCCCACCTCCCATGCTCTCCCCTTTGCACACTAACCGCAGTGTCACAGTGATCTGCTGGGATGTCCACTTCCTCCATTGGACCGAGAGCCTGCAAAAGAAGCAACCACATTTCCTTCATGTGTTTTTCTCCCATAAGTCATACCAAATAAATGATAACTAATAGATGAACTAGGGAGGGATCAGAGTTGATCCTTGGGCCACAGAGACTCAAGCACAAATCTAGTAAATGGAACCATGCTTCCTGTTTGGACTGGAATGGACTCAGGTCACCAAGTGAGAATTCCTGTGACATTTACAGGAAAAGCCTTATCCTTTCTTAATTCTTGCCCATGCATCCCAAGACAAAACCATTTCAGAGTGAAATAACTTCACAAATATGAGTTAATGGGGGAGAAGGAAGAACAATCTTGCTAGTCACACACAAATTTTTATTATTCTTACACTGGAGTTTCAAAATCTCGTTTATCCAACATCATTCCCTAACCTTGGAGTAGTGCTCAGAGGCGGCTCACCAAGTCAGTCACATGAGCTAGAAGGAATGGGTGCTGAGGAGGCAAGAATGGGGCTGGGGATCCAAGAAGCGCAACCAGAAATAACATTCACAAGTCATAGGGCCGCTGAGAAAGCAGAAAGATGGCCAAGGCTGAAGTTTTCTAAAACTTTCTTTTCCTTAGCCTCTAGTCAAGAAAAGAAGGATATCTAAGCTGGAAAATAAAGTGGCAAAAGAAAGGACTCCATGTCCTTGATGAACACATAATGTCACATTCATATAAGCAAGAGCTACTAACTCACAGCCTTGAACTAAATTATTGTCTTGACAGCAGGTATGGAAAGTCCTCTATATGCCACAGAAAGAAGGAGGGGATTTAGTGAGGGGCAGGTGAACAAGCACAGATGAAAAAGGAGCCCCTGTCCCTGCCTGCAGGGAGTTCATCATCTAATGAGAGGTTAAAACCAGTAGGACTATAACCATCCTTATAAACTTGAGTGAAAACCCAATCAACAATGTGCACAGTGAACCCCAGAGACTAAATCAGTTCCTATTACTGTGAAATCTCAGTTTAACCAAAGATTCCTAGCCAGTGACGCACTGACTGTAAGCAGTATTTGAAACAATAAAACCTCCCGTAACAGGGAAAAAATTCAAAAGAAGCCCTTGGGGTCTTTGTAAAAAGGTTTGGCCTATATAAACACTTGCTGTGTAATTGAGTACCCAAAAACACTGGGCAAAAGATGAGGTGGCATGTAACTTTGACAAAGTTACCAAGAGAACCAGAGGCAACAAAATCCCAGAACTGGAAGATACCACCAGGGCAGCAATTTTTGAAGTGTATTCTTTGAGATGTTTCTAGATATTTTACAGAGGATTTGGTAAGTAGGAATCTTTACAGTAGAATCTTTGGCATGTTCTTGTGCAGAATCACCCTTAGAAAGGGATAGAATATAGGTCATTCCTTAAATATCTTACATGCATTGTATAAGAAAACATTTTTTCTAGAGTTTCACCCAGATCTCATGTTCTGCAAAGCACAATTAGGGAAACAATCTTTGTCAATTTTCTGCATGTTCCCAAGGTTGCTTAAGCCTACAATTATCCTACATTGTGCTTGTGAACCTCCAACAAGTGATCTGAGGAAAGATTGGCTCATCTTTTAGCCAGTGCCCAGAACAGAACCTGGCACAAAGTGCTTAGAAAATGTTAATGGTATGACATTGAGCTAAGTAAGAAGCTGACCTCTGAGCTTAAATTACAGCCACATAATAACTTCAGTCCTCTATAGACTCCCCATAGCACCAAGAAAGTAGAAAGAAATCCAATGAGGATGCTTCTGCAGTCTCCAGATTTCAAGTAAACTCAGTTTCATCTGAAATTAGCACGCACTCCTGGCTGCTAACCCTTCAAAGACTGTTTTAGCAGAAATACCTGGGCCCCATAATAAATAAGTTTCTAGTAATCTCATGAATAAAATTTGATAACATTCTTGCTGTACCCTTACATACACTATTAAAGTTCCTGAAAATTATAAAAATAATTTTATCAGCTGTATTAATTTCCTCTTGAAACATCTCAACGTATCAACTAGAAATGAAGCATCCGAATCTTGCAATTGCATTTAAATATGTTAATAATCACAAGTAAACAAACCCAAGGCTGAAAATGTCTTCAAAAAATGGAGGGAAGGTTGTTTGAGGTTCACAAGCACAATGTAGGATAATTGTAGGCTAAAACAACCTTGGGAACATGCAGAAAATTGACAAAGATCAATTACTTATAAAAAAGAAAAAAAAATAATCAAATGAGAGAGTTTTCTAGTAAATGGTTAGAAAACATGATGGAAATTCATTTGATGAATGGTACTATTTTTACACCTTTAGTAGACAGAGTTTGATTATACCCCTGAGCTCCTTCCTTTCTGCAGAAACCCACTAGTGGCAATGAACAAAGCAGAGAAGGAGGATTCAAAAAACATTTAAAAAAAGTTACAACTCACCCTTCTCTCTCCTTTCCCTTGTGTTCTAGTGGTATTAGTTTGTAAGGGCTGCCATACCACCGTGCCGCAGATTGGGTGACGTAAACAACAGAAATATATTTTCTCACAGTTCTTGAGGGCAGAAGTCAGAAATCAAAATGTTGGCAGGGCTGGTTCCTCCTTGGCTTGGAGATGGCTATCTTATTCCTGTGTTTTCCCATGGTCTTCCTTCTGTCTCCACCTGCATTCTATTTTCCTCTTCTTATAAGGATACCAGTCATATCGAATTAGGGCCCATCCTAAAAACCTTGTTTTAATTTAATTACCTCTTTAAATACCTCACTTCAAATCTGGTCACATTCTAAAGTACAGGGTGGTTAGGATAAGATTTCAACTTATAAATTTGGGGGAACACAGGTCAACCTAGTAAACACTAATCTTCTCTTTCTCCATTTTTTAAAGGAGAGACTATCGCTGCCTTAAAATTTTTCCTCTTAAAAATGTACATTTAAAAAAAATGTACAGCCTGACCTGTGGTGGCGCAGTTGATAAAGCGTCGACCTGGGAACACTGAGGTCGCCGTTCAAAACCCTGCACTGGTCTGGTCAAGGCACATATGGGAGTTGATGCTTCCAGCTCCTTCCCCCTTTCTCTCTCTCTCTCTCTCTCTCTCTCTTTCTCTCTCTCTGTGTGTGTGTGTGTGTGTGTGTGTGTGTCTCCTCTCTAAAAATTAATAAAATAAAAAGAAATTTAAAAAAAAGACAAATTAAAAAAATGTACATTTATACTCCCTAAATCTGACCCCCATATCAAATGATCAAATTACAAATGTGTTTGCCGGTTTTATCTCCTACATTTCTCTCTCACTGTTTGTCCCCAAGTCCTCATCATCCTTCATCTTAGATTCTCACAGCAGCTTTTTTTTTTCTGAATTCTCCCAACATCTAGCAACCAGAGTGACATTTCTACATAAAAATCTTATAGCTGCTTCTCTGTTTAAATTTTTTTCTGGATATTTAAATATTACAAATTCTAAGAAACTATAAATTATACTCCTGTGGATTTACCCAAAGGAAAGAAACAGAAAATTATACAAGTATGTACTTGCAAGAAAATGTTTGTTACAGAATTATTTACAAAGAAGGCGACTGAAAATCACCCAAATCCCCCATAACAGAAGACTGGATAAATGAAATCTAGATGTGCATCTCTGCGATAAATACCGTGTCATCATAAAAAGGAAGTCACTTTAAAAAGCTTGTTTTCTATTAATTTTTTAAAAACTAAGTAAGTAATGGTGTATATAATATGTTATTTAAGATATAGATGAATGAAAGATGAATAGATTGAGAAATGGATAGATAGATAGATAGGTAGATACACAATACATACATATATAAACAGACAGAATTCTGCACAGACATAGATCAAATTGTTACCAGTGGTCATCTTTGGTGGTATTGCAAGTGTTTTCTTTAAATAGTTCGTATTATCAAATCCTTCAAAAATAAATGTATATTGGTCATGTAAGAAAGAATGTTTTTAGCCTGACCAGGCAGTGGCGCAGTGGATAGAGAGTCAGACTGGGATGTGGGGAAGACCCAGGTTTGAGACCCCAAGGTCATCAGCTTGAGCGCGGGCCCATCTGGCTTGAGCAAAAGCTCGCCAGCTTGGACCCAAGGTCGCTGGCTCCAGCAAGGGGTTGTTCGGTCTGCTGAAAGCCCAGGGTCAAGGCACATGTGAGAAAGCAATCAATGAACAACTAAGGTGTCGCAATGGCAATGAAAACTGATTATTGATGCTTCTCACCTCTCTCCGTTCCTGTCTGTCTGTCCCTATCTATCCCTCTCTCTGACTCTCTCTCTGTCCCTGTAAAAAAAAAAAAAAAAAAAAAGAAAGAAAGAACATTTATAGAAGCAAAACTCTGCAGGTTCCCTCTTTCTCACAGTTATAGGCTTAAGCTTCTTATCCTGATATCCATAGGTCTTTGCCCTGGAACTAGACTACTTTTTCAGGCACACCTCCTGTTACCCCAGCTCACCATCTGCCACCTGTACCCCTCCCTCTTCCCCTAGCATGTGATGCTATCTCTTATTTCTGTGACTTCATGTTTTTCTCTCTAATAAATTGCCTTTCCCCACACTTTTTGACTGACAAACTCCTATTCACCCTTCAAAATGCATATTTAATATCACCTACTCCTTAAGACATTATTGTTCCCTCTTCTGGATCCCCACAGTTCTTGTCTGTTTCTTTCACAGTATGCACCTTCTTCCATCTTAATTATTTTTTATGTTCCTTTTACGACTGTGTGGGAATGTCAAAGATATATCAGGATCTTCGGAATTAAACAGCCCCTTGAGAAGTTTGCCCCCACCACTGGCATAGTATCCTCACTGTAACAGAGTGAGAGGTCTAATAGAAGTCTTTCATACTCAGATCCAGTCCCTTTCTTAGGGCAAGCTTTTCCTAACCATCCCTACCCTTGCCTCAGGCTAGATCAGGTCCCCCATTATATTTTTCTACTGTTCCCTCCACTGATTACTGTCCACCCTTGACCCCCTTGATGCTGTCTTCTCTGTCAGGGCAGAATACATGCAGGCTCGATGTGCTTTCTAACACATCCCCAATGCTCATTACTCAGACATTTCTAAAAGAAATGAATAAATGAGTAATGTGTCCAGCCTAGTGCCTGACCCACAATAGCCTCTAGGCAATATGTTCTCATCCCCTTGCCTTTGCCTGGTATTATAAAGTCTGAACAGTCTCTACTATATATGTTCTGTGCCTAATAAATCCCCACCGTATACAGGAGACCCTAGAAGAAATCACATCACTGCTCTCTTGCAGAATGATTTTAAAATATTTTCACCAAAGATGTTTTTTGAGCCTGGAAGAAGCTCTGGCTCACGCTTCATAATGGGCTGTGACATTTCTCTGAGTCTTTATGGCTTTTCCAGGAAGGACCCCTGTTAAGACCATTAAGAAAAGTGTGGACAAGAATATACGCACTGCAAAAAAAAAAAAAAAAAAAAAGAACCAGAAAGAAATATAATGAAATGTTAAGCATGGCTTTTTTAGGGTGCTTTGACTGTCGGAGATCTCCTTCTCCATACTTTTCTGTAATTTCTAGATTTTTCTATATTGAACATGTATTGTAATAATAAAATAACATTATTTTTAAGAAAACTAAAACAATCCTTGTATATCTGCAATGACACATAAGTAAATCTCCAATTGCATAAACACAGACATAATTCCACATCTGAGGAAAGTAAACCCTTATTGGACAGCCAAGTGGAAGGCAAAGGGAGTGCAAATGACCTTGGTCAGTCTCCTTCCCAGGTCACGGGACACTTGCCTATCTGGGGACAGGTCAGAAAACCTGGGCCAAATAAGCCAGATTTGGTCCCTCTGCCCAGGAAATCTCCACAGGTCTCAGGAAGAAAGTCTCTGAGCCTCCAGTATCAGAGACAGACCTCAGAGTCTGCAAATATTTAAGAACGATTTTCCTGGTCTCCACCCTTAGGTTGTTTGTTTTGTTTCTATTTGTTTTGTTTTGCCAGACTAAGCCCCCTCACTTGAGTCTACTGTTTTTATATGACCGTATTTTCATCACTTTGGTCACATTTGTTTGGGATAGCTCCCCATATCAACTCTCTCTCTTAAAATAGGCCTCTACCTCTGTCTTGACCTTGACAAGCTTTATCAGGAACCTCACCTTCCTTGTTTGGAATACAATACATTAAAGACCCAGCTACAATGGAGAGGTGGTCTAGAACCCATCTGTTCGGTTTAAATCCCAGGTCTGTCACTACTGTGTGACATTGACCAAGCACTTTGACATCCCTGTTCTTCAGATAAAATGGTGATAGAAACAGTACAGACGTCAGAATAGCTGGAAGGGTTAACGCAGAGCATTTGGGACAGTGCATTGCACAAGGAGTACTACAAGGATTGACTGCTATTATTGTGACCAACATTGCACTGCTCGACATTTGGGGTTTTTTCTTCTTGTTGTCGTTTTTGTGAGGAGAGGGGAGTTAAGCCCCCTCAGATCTTGGACCTTCTCCATATTGCAATTATGCATTTGGATTTTGAACCTAGAGGCAAAAAAAAAAAAAAAAAAAAAAAAAAGAATTTGCATCTTTCCCAAAGAAATTTCAGAGAGAAAGTGAGAGAGGTGCAGAAAAAGAACAGTGGCAGAGAGAGACAGAACAGACTGAAACCACTAGGCTGGCATCAGGAATAAGGGCCCTGGAAAAAGCTGTTCGTTCCCAGCTGCTGCTGCTACTGCTGCTGCTGCTGCTGTTTTCCCCTTTGGGGTCTCTTCTTTTCATTTGTGTTCGTACTTCCCCCTCTTGTGGCCCATCAGAAAATTACAGGTGCTCAAAGCCTTTCCGTCGATTTCAAAACTGGTGATCACTGAAGGCTGGCAGTTCTGCCCAAGCCGCTGGACCACAGCCAGGGAGGGGTGGTGGCCAGGCTATGTAACAGCCACACGAGTGCCCTGCTCCTTATCCAAGGGTCATGTGAGAGAAAAGACTTGCTGCTTTCCTGAATCATTAAAGGGGCGGGGAGCGGGGGAAGCTCCAGAAAAGAGTGCAGTTCCTCTCGGGAAAGCCCCCAAAAGGCAGTTGTTTGTTTGTTTTGGAGGGAAAGTGCACTCATTTGGGGACAGACCAGTAGGAGAGAAAGTTTGACCAACAAGCCCAAAGGAGGCTCTTCCTGAAGGGCTCCTACGTACCCCGCTCCGAGCCATCTCATCTCCATGCCCTTGCTCACACTACGACCTCCACCAAGTGCCCATCCTTCGAGAACCAGGGAAAATGTCACCCTTTCATGGTACTTCTTACCAAACCTTCCCTAGACTTTCAACCCCAGGAGCAGAGTTTTCTCTTCTCCCTCGGGATAACACCTATTAATGGAGGGCTCTAATGTGGCACCGGCCACATCTGCTTTCTATTGCAAATGTATGTGCCCTTAAGAGAGTGGTGAGGACAGGGAAGAGGCCAGTTTCATTTATCTTCAAAGACCCAGCCTCCAGCAGAAGGCCTGTGGCACAGGAGGTGCTCAGACAATGTTTAATGAATGCTATTCGGTCAGGAACTTGGATGTGTGACTTCACCTATGACCAATGTCTCCATTCCATGACAAACGGAGGGACCAGGTGAGGCTGGGTCTGGGGGAACAGTAGTCCCAAAGTGTATTCATTCCTTTCCATGAGGACTTCGCAGACAAAGACAGTTATCTATGTCTCCTCTTCAAATGTATGGCCCACCTGTTTTGGAGACGTGTTTAAATAATCTCTGCAACTTATTTTCCAATGATTCAGAAGAAAAGGAGAGGGAGGGAAGGAGCAGTCAGAAGAAGGGAGAAGAGAAGAAAGAGATGAATACAAAGAAGCAAAGAAGGAGAAGGGAAAGAAGGAAGGGGGTAAGAAAGGCAACAGTAGTAGATGTCATGGTTGGTGACATTAGTGGCCGGCTACACGGGCAATCATTATACCTTTCTTTCCACTTTCTGTACTTTTGAAATTCTTCAAGACAAAAGATTGGGGGAAAGCACACAAAAGTCTTTAAAATGCTTTTACAAGTTTAAGAGTAAAGTAAACAGCAGAGTAAGAAATAAAATCAAGATACAAATAAAAATTACTATCTGTCAGAGTAGGTACCGTGAATGGGCTTCCGGGGTTACAAACCTCAGAAAACTTTAAATACAAATTCTATGTTTGTGCATTTTTCTAGGGAAGAAGTTTGTATCTTTCCTCAGATTCTCAAGGGGTTTGTAACTCCTATGCCCCTCTAAAATGTTCAAACAGTAACCTACAGGGAATCAAGAAAATCGCTATTACCAGATGCAGGATAATCAGCGGCCTTAAGATGACAGACTGAAACCATCATTTTTTAGAGACAAGAAGTTGGAGAGCAGGTAACCCAGACCTCAACGTCTAGATGGGGAGACTAAGTCCTAAGAAAAGTCAGTGAGTTTGGCTCCAACAAATTTAACGTGTTTCACTGGCTCATAAATGATGGCCCATAATGCTCTTCTTATGCCAAGGGCAATATTTTTTTCCCTTAAAAAGCCATCCTGAAAAACATGACCAGACAATGGCTATTTGTCAGCTTTTCTAGACAAGGACATGCATCTTTGTTCTGAGCCAGATGACCACATTCTTACAGGGCTGATTGCAAAGGAAGCTTTGTTGTGGGGGTTACGGGTGTCTCAGTGGGACCAGAAACACTCTCAGCTATAGGTGGAAGGAGTGGTCCACTAACTAAGATTGATGGATGGTGCGAGCCCTGACAGACCAAACAATGCAGGGACGGCCAAGTTGGGGAACAAAATTAGTTTGCAAGATTAGAACGTATTAACACAAGTCAGACAACTGTCATGTCACAGCTCTTCACCGTAATGCTGATTGGCAGGCAAGCATTTCCGATTCTGATGGCCACAGAGGCGAGGCATCTGCAATCTGTCTCGCATGACATCCACCGGCTGGCAAATCCCCCCTGCTGGAGAAGTCAGCTTTTCTTAGAAAACTCTGTCCCTTGGGTCTTGTTTGGCAGGTTCCCAGGCCAAAGGTGCGTGATAAGGTTAGAGAAGGCGGGGAGGATGAGGGAGCTGTCAAGAATTTCAGTTGAAGAGAAAAGGCTTCCTGAACTCAATGCAACAAGTACTTCTGGATTACTTCCAGGCCTGGAACCAGGATGCACAAGACTGGGAAGTGCAGGAGACCCCATAATCTCTGCCTTAAGGTATGTTCAACTTCACAGTGGAGCCCCAACCCATGCATGGGGTTAAGTTCAATAATGATGCAAAGCAGGCCAGAGGTAGCAAAGTCATCCCTGGCCAAGCCCACCCAGCTTATTGTAGTGAGAGTCCACTTATCTCTGCCTCACTAACTCTTCTCCAGACCTAAGGAGAGGTCTGCAGTTTCATGTGTCGATTTCATCACCATTCTAAATGAGAAGAATTTGGAAATATTTATGATCGATTTACGTCAAGTCTGGGTGGTGCTTTGTCTTCATTTTTTTGTTGTTGTTTGTTTATTTTTACATTATTTGAATTTTTGAATGTGGGCCTTCTGGATTGACCTTATTAAACACTGAGTAAACACAAAAGAATATTTGTAAAATATGTATCTTAGTCCATGCAGATAGGTTACACTGCAGTGACAAACAAGCCTAAATGCCAGTGGCTTCACATAACGAACATGGGTTTCTCACCTCTGCAAAACCCAGCTACTGATCCAGACACCTCCCCAGAATCACTCTTGACGAGAATGGACCTCAATGACTAGGCTGCTTTGATCCTGTGTCTCCTTCATCTCAATGTGAAGTCATGGAAGAAAGCGTGTCAGCTGGACATCACACACTGGCCTTCTTATGCTTTGGTACAGAAATAGCTCTCTTTCTCTGTGAGCATACAAACACCTTTGTACTCATTAGTGTGTTTAAGAAAAAGAACATCATGATTCTATGTGCCTGTGTGTCCTTCTCAGATGACAGCTCCCTTCCCTCCCCCTGAGACGTAATTGCCATCTTGAATTATGTATTTTGTTTGGTTTTGTTTTCCTTTCTAGTCTTACCACGTATGGTTATATCCTTAAACAACATAGCATTTAATGATGCATTTTTTAAACTATGTATAAATAGATGCATGTATTTGTGACTTTACTTCTTTAGCTCAACATTATTTTACAGCTATTTATTCCTTTTTCTGCACAAGTGGAGTTCATTTATTTTTCACTGTTTTATAGATGTCCACTAAAGAAATAAAACAAACTATTTATCCATTATACTATTGAATGGGTATTGCAATTGTCTCCTGTTTGGGAATTATAGAGGGTATTGTTGTATACATTCTTATACCTGTCTCCTGGTCATCTTAGGCAAAAAAAAAAAAAAAATTACAAAAAAAATATCTAAGGTGACATGTCTGAGATGCCAGGAGAAAAGATGAAAGTGAATGTAAACAAATTTTAACTCTTTAAAATAATACATATAATATCCTATGGGTTAAAAACTTAAAAAGAATAAATATATCCAAAACAATAACAACCTTCTGGCAAGAATTGATTGAAATCAAGGTTCTTAAAATGTTTTGGAGGGTGGGCGGTGAATATATTGTTTACATTTTTACTTTGACATGTTAAACATGCATGATGCTGTTTCAGGGTGACCCCTAAACAAAGAAATAAATAAAGCTAAAAAACATAAGGGGGAAAATATTCAATTAAAGAAAAGATAAGAAGAAGGATAAAAAGAAAGGAAGGTAAGACACATAGAAAGCAAAATAAGGTGGTATAAATAATAAGGTGGTTACAATAAAGGTAAATAGATTAGATGTTTTTAAACACAAATATCATCAGACTTAATTTTAAAAAAATCAAACAACCATCTCTAACTAAGAGGTGCCTTCAACAGTTGTATAAATGCCTGAACAGAGAGAGCTCTCTGGAACTGAGGTGGAACCCCACATGGTATATATACCTTCAGGCTCTGGGTTCAAGACTCCAGAGTTTGTATTAATGCTATATTAATTTTTGAAATAAATTTCAGCCTTACCATGTTTGTTTCTGACCTGGAATAGTTTTAGTACTTAGTTTTTCTTTAAATGTTAACTTACTCAGCTCTCAATCCATCTGTTTTTGGTGTGACTTATAAAGTTTTCTTATGGAAGCAGTAAGGAAAAACCATGCCCAAAAGAACTAAGTAAGATGAATATTCAAATGGAAGTTGGGGATAAACAGATTTGCTGTTAAACTTACTATGTGTTGTGAGAAAAAAGAAGAATTAGATACCAATCAAAGGCCTTTCAGCCTGAGCACCTGGAGCAATGATGAGTCACCATCTGAGATGACGGTGACCACAGGAGCACAGGACAAAGCCCTCCTGGATATGGGAAAGCATTCAGGTCATAGATATATAGACTTTCATCATGAAAGTGTATATATGAATCTTTAGTGAAGGGTTTCAAAAGAATAAAAGTTTTGAAAATCCAGATCACCTTTCTTGAAGAAGACCTTAGAGTTGATCAATTATACAAAATAATTATAATGATTTGCAAAAAAATGTATGCATATAGATAGTCAACAATTTGACCCTGGGGAATCTGAGGATAACTTGTCCCAAGGGTGCAGTGTAGGATAACATTGGGGGTGTACCATTTAGCTCTGCTACATTGTGAAAAGTGGCCCCCAGGAATTGTGCAATACATGACCTGTACTTGACCAATCTAATTCTTTTTGGAAAAAGTGTTGGGATAGAAAGAAGAGTGAACCTGTGCAGAGATACCTGAATGCAAAGCTCCCATGGTGAAAAGTGAACTGCCATGTACTGAACTTACCATGGAATCAAGCCTGGGGTTGGCTTCAAAAGCCAACCTGTTCAATAATGTGGAAATGTTGCTTTTTGATTCCTGGAAAATCACAGATCTTAGCTATTTGGGCAAAACTTTGATTCCCATGAAGCTGAACAATGAAGACTTGAACATAAAAGAAAGACAAAAGGAGGTCATATGGGTAGCTGTTTAAAAGATTTTCTATTATACCCATTGTAAACACTCCTTTTCATGATAGGGTCTTCCTCGCCAATGAAGGAATTTCCATGAGAGGTTTGAAGAAAAAGAAACAATATCCATAAGACACCAGAAATTCCAAACAGCTATGAATGGAGAAAAGAAGCACTGTATCACAGCTGAGAAATAAAAAAGGCCTCCAGAGAATGGAGAAGTTAAAAGCAATATACTGTTAGTGCCTAAAAATGGGTGGGAGATTTTGGCCATTTGATTACATATTAGAAAGAGACATTAGTGCTTCAAATGAAGGCTCAGAACCTGTAGAAAAAGCCATACAGTCTCATAACTGTAGCTAATTGAATATTCAATAGGTTACTTTAATATATAATAGACAAAGATTTAATCAAAGTACCCATTCCAAAAGGAAAAGTGAGTATTCTGAATGTTTGAGCACCTGGAAGAAAAAATGTATGACTGTATTGGTATAATAACTGCTAATGAAATATCTATACCTTTGAAGACAAAATTGTTGACATACTGAGCAGAGAATCATTGTTTCATAAGCAGTGACTGCTAGTTAATTGGAATATTTTACCAAAGGGAATTCAGATTCAAATGAATGCAAAAAATGTAAAAATTGCAGATTATCCTGTATTGCTCTATGATTAACAGATGTTACATTTTCCGTACCAATTTGAAGTTAGTAATATAGGTATTTAGGGTAATTCTTACTTTCAAATAGCATTTTTTTTCAAGAAAATAAAACTGTATG
The DNA here is from genome assembly GCA_037038555.1 of Rhynchonycteris naso. Lineage (NCBI taxonomy): Eukaryota > Metazoa > Chordata > Mammalia > Chiroptera > Emballonuridae > Rhynchonycteris > Rhynchonycteris naso. The sequence continues at coordinate 332,335,460 of CM072995.1, read as the reverse complement.
AAGAAACATCACAGTGTTTTTGCTGTCCACATAATCATCCATTTCAGCTTCCATGAACACTGTTCAAGCGTTGGGTTAACGTTCCAGGATGGTTCTAAAAATGCTTTGATGGAGAGGCTGAACTATCACATAGAACTTGAACAATCAGGTCAATTGGTAAACAATATATTTCTTTTCTAAACTTTCTTATAAAATTGTGGTCCTGGTAGTTTGGCTCAGCTGTAGAGCATTGCCCTGCTTGTGGAAGTCCCAGGTTCAATTCCAGTCAGGGCACACAGGAAAAGTGACCATCTGCTTCTCCACTCCTTCCCTTCCCTCTTCTCTCTCTCTCTCTCTCTCTCTCTCTCTCTCTCTTTTCCCCTCCCACAGTTATGGCTCAAATGGTTTGAGCAAGTTGGCCCTGGGCGCTGAGGATGGCTCTATGGCCTTGCTCGGTTGCCAAGCAAAAAGCAGCAGCCCCAGATGAGCAGAGCATTGCCTGGTAGGGGTTTGACTGATGGATTCCAGTCGGGGTGCATGCAGGAGTCTGTCTCACTGCCTCCCTGCCTCCCTGCCTCTCACTTAATAATAATAATTTTTAAAAAAGAAAGAAAAAAAATTATATGAAGTGGTTGCAAGAGTTGATGGGATGTTACAGTTGGGACTTCTGGAATATATGGAAAAAATATAGCATTCTTCTAGGACCTTTTTATTTCACAATGAGCAATGCTCAAACTGCTCATTTGCTGCATATGCTGGAGCATACCTTTGCTCACTAATCATGGCAACTATAATATGTATATTGAGGTAACTTATAAGTTGAACATGGGACTTTGATATAGACTGCAATAGCAAGCAATCAAGGTATTTAAGAAATGCAGGGGTAAGCAAAAGTAGGTTTACAGTTTAATACAAATAATAAAAGAACAAACTGTGTTTTGTCTACTCACAACTGTAAACCTACTATTGACCACTCTGTATATTAGTCTTCTTCTGGCCCTTAGTTCTACCCACTTCAGAAAATGTCTACTGAGCTCACTCCCTATAAAATGTAATGATTCATTCCTCACAGATTATAGATATAACCAGAAAGTCCCTACTTAATTAAAGATATGTAATAATAAATAATCTGAAAATTGCTAACAAACCCCTATGAAGGTCAGTGCAGTACCTAAGGCATCTGGAAAAATTTCTGTTCTGACATGTGTCCCTGATATTTGAATATTGAACAATGTGCAAAGGAGCTCTCAAAGATTACATTACATTATTCATTGATTGAATTTCATCCCTGAACACAAATGAACACAAATATGACATAATCCCTCAACTTGTAATTTAAAATATGGGTCAAGAAATGATCTGGAAAATGAAGGTTGTTTTTATTTCTTCCTAAGGACCATCTGGAGTATATGATTTCACAGCTGCCTTTGTCTATATCGGTGGTTTTTAACCTTTTTACACTTGGGGACTGGTGACCTAGCCAACTGGAAAAGAAAACACACAAGGAATAAAGTTTTATCTTACCATGCATAATAGTGCAACACAGTACAAGCCGGTGTTTGATTTCTGAACCCCACATGTATGATGCATTGAATACTACATAAATTTGTCCAAATGCTTTTTGTCTATTGTGCTTGATTTGTAAATGCTCTGCACAGTGAATGCTAAAGGTTGTTTAAATGAGCCTACAAGTTCCACAGATGTCTAAGATAACCTCAATAGTATTTTCACAGATAATACAGGCAGATAAGTGGCAATTTACCCTGAGTATAAGTAAATTCGACTAAGATCATTGGGTCTATAATCTTCATGCACCATTAGGGTGATTTACTCTTCCGCAGATTGGCACAAAATTTCTGGCGGGCCGATACCTGTCTAAGGACCAGCAGTTAAAAAACACTGGTCTAGATCAATGCCTCCTTGACAATGTATATACATACTTTATTTGGCACACTCCCTGTGAATGACCATTGTATCTCTCACTGAAGCAGGATCCAACTCCCAACTTTTGTTCTAATATATATGTTTCCAAAATAAAAGCTGGACAATGGCTTCTGTTTATTCTAATGGAGTCTTTAAAAATAAACACCTTCTCCTTATCTCAATCCTATGTAGTCTTATCTAGGTGTAGTCTCATTAATTAGGAATAATCAATGTTCCTTTTAATGGTATTTACCTTACAGTATTCCAAGGTTTTGTGTAAAAACAGTAAAATCCCACTCTTCTCTTAATTGGAAGAAACATCCAAGAAATTATCTAAACATGGTATGTGGATCTTCTCCTGGCCTCTTGAGCTATCCAAACTACCTCAAAGACATCATACTTCGATGAAAGCCCTAATGAGATCTCTTTGATAAACAGTTGGCAGGATGCTGCTTTTGGCCTTGGTTCAGCCTGATACATGGTAAAACTATGATGTTTCTCTCTTTCCTTATAGTGTAAATGTGCCTGGAAATGCTTGCATATAGCTTTAAAAATACCATAGTGAGCCTTGAAGAGCATCAGATGATGATTTATTGAAGAGCATCAGATAATAATTTATTGAAGAATAGTATTCCTGATATCTCTTTTACTCCTTCTTCTGTTAGTATTAGAGCATCTCATCCCCTCACTAACGATTTACAGACATATGACATTTCTTTTTTCCTGTGACTCAAAGGGGTACACCTTATATTTACCATGAGACTATGGACTCCACCTTTTTATAGACAATTAACTTTAGAACCTATCTGTATCTTGTTCTAGAAAGGCCTTAATATTAACCTACTTTATTTCCTCCTTCAAAAATACAAATAGAGTGGGCGGCAAGATGGTGATGGAGTAGGCGGACATACCAACTTCCACCTCCCAGAACCAAAGTGGATTACAACTTAATTTTAAGAACCATAATCTGGAAAAAAACCAACTTTGGATTAAACTAAGAGGACTCTTTAACCAAGGAACACTGAAGAAGCCACAATGAGACTGATAGAAAAAGCAGAAATGCGGAGAGGGCAGCCCAGCTCTTGGGCGCAAACTGCAGCCTGGAGGGACTTGCGTCACAGGAAGTGAGTTTAGTGGAGAAGGGAAGGTCGTGGGCCCAAGGACCAAAGCCCCAGCCTACAGCCCCAGAGACTAGAAGAGGTGTATGGACAGTATTTAGCTGCAAAACAAGCCAGGATACTGTTAGTGAGAAAGAGAGAGATTTCTCAGACCCAGGATTCTTCTTAAAGGGACTGCGCAGAAAACCTCTTTCATAACCATTCACCCAAGACTCTGGGGAACAGGGAGAGATGAGAGGATTGGAGTAGCAGGAAGAAAGAGTAATCTAGGAGGCATAGGGAGAAACACTTTGAGGGACAGCCACCCTAACCCCTGGGTTGAGTCATTCCCCAAATCTAAAGTAAATATTTCCCCTGGAAACAACAATACCAGCAAAGGGAAACAAGACACCAGCCAAAAAAACTCTCCCACAGCACTCAGAGCAGAGTCCCATAGAAGCAGGGAGCTTTCAGAAATACAGTATTGAGTGCTAGGGTCTGAGCTGCATTGCCCCCACCCACACTGCTGAGGGCTCACTGGAGGGTGGGCAGCAGCAGCGGCATGTGAAAGCATGGTCCTATCAGTGGGAGCGGAAGCCAAACCAGCCATGATTGAGGCCTGGTGTGAGCTCAGTCCCGCCTGGCAGGGGCAGAAGGGGCGCACAAAAGTGGTCTGACCTAGCTGCGGGCCGGATGAGCAAGAGCAGTCCCGCCTGCAAATCCGCCTGCAGAGGCAAGGTGAAAGCTGGGCAAAAGCTGGAGAACTAGCGGAGAGCTGCGGCTGAGCAGGAGTGCACAGTCCCATCCAGGAGCCAGGGAGCCGGGTCTTGCGGGCCTTGCAAGCACAACCATGCCTGCAGGGGCAGGGTGAAAGCCAGGAACAGGTGGAGACCAGTGGCTGAGCATAGATGCGGGGCCCACCTACAAAGCCAAGACTTGCGGCCCGAGTGCAGAGTTCAGCCCCACCAGAGGGGGTGGGGTGAAGGCTGAGCCCACCAGGGCTTGTAGCCCAGGCACATGAACATAGCCCCACCCATGGAGGAGAGGCAGAAACTGCAGTGACTACAGCAGCAGGTCGGCACTGGCAATGCCCATACCCAAATGCCTGAGGAAGCTCCTGCAGACACATCATACATAGGGAACACAGAGGCCACAACCATTGTATTTCTGTGGCCACACCCTTCTTATACACCAGTGGTTCTTAACCTGGGTTCTATAGAACCCTAGGGGTTCGATGAGTTGGTCTCAGGGGTTCGCGAAGCCTCTGCTGCGGAGGCCAGAATAAAGTAATACCATAATTTGTAGTGAGTTCATGCACTTTGTTGGTTTTGTTCATTGAGCAAGGTGATGTTCATGCACAGCTCATTTTGTGCACCAGTAAAAAAACATACCTATGTCTTGAATTTGGAAAAAAATATAATATTTTATTTATCACTAAAGAAGGGTTCGGTGAATGCACATATGAAACTGGTGGGTTCAGACCCTCAAAAAAGGTTAAGAACCACTGTTATACACAGACAGAATGGGAAGGCAGAGAAATGCAACTCAAATGAATCAAGAGAAATCCCCAGAAAAGGACTTGAATGAGTCAGATATAAACAAATTACCAAATGCAGAGTTTAAAATAATGATTGTTAGGATGCTCAAAGATCTTAGAACAGCAATAGATGGATATAACGAGCACCTACATAAAGAGATAGTAAGTATAAAAAAGGACATTGAAATAATAAGAAAGAACCAGACAGAAATGACAAATACAATATCGGAAATGAAGACCACAATGGAAGGAATTAAAAGCAGGATGGATGAAGCTGAAGATCAAATCAGCGAGTTAGAGGACAAGATAAATAAAGGCATGGAAGCAGAGCAGCAAAAAGAAAAGAGACTCAAAAAGTCTGAGGAAACTCTAAAAGAGCTCTGTGACAACATGAAGAGAAATAATATCCAAATCATAGGGGTTCCTGAAGGAGAAGAGAAAGAACAAGGGATAGAAACTTTGTTCAATCAAATCATAGCTGAAAACTTTCCTAAATTGATGCAGGAATAAGTCACAAAATTTCAAGAAGCACAGAGAATTCCATTAAAGAGAAACTCAAAGAAATTCACACATAGACACATCATAACTAAACTACCAAAGCTAAGAAATAAAGAGAAAATATTAAAAGCTGCTAGAGAAAAGAAGACTATCCTCTACAAAGGAGCCCCCAGTAAGGATGACATCGACTTCTCAACAGAAACACTTGAGGCCAGAAAGGAATAGCAAGAAATATTCAAAGTAATGCAGAACAAGAGCCTACAACCAAGACTACTTAACCCAGCAAGGCTATCATTTAAAATTGAAGGAGAAATAGAAAGCTTCTTGACAAAAAAACCCTCAAAAAATGTATTACAACAAAACCAATGCTACAAGAAATGTTAAGGGGCCTGTTGTAAACAGAACAAAGGGGGAAAGAATATAGTAAAAGAGAAAAATAGCTTTAAAGAATAAAATGGCAATAAACAACTACATATCAATAATAACCTTAAATGTAAATAGATTAAATGATCCAATCAAAAGACATATGGTAGTTGCATGAATAAGAAAACAGGACCCATACATATGCTGTCTACAAGAAACACATCTCAGAGCAAAAGATACACAAAGACTAAAGGTAAAAGGATAGAAAAAAATATTTCATGCAAATGGAAATTAAAAAAAAAGCTGGGGTAACAATACTTATTTCAGACAAAATGGACTTTAAAACAAAGGCTATAATAAGAGATAAAGAAGGTCACTACATAATAATAAAAGGAGCAATCCAACAGGAAGATATAACCATTATAAATACTTATGCACCTAATATAGGAGCACCTAAATATATAAAGCAGACTTTGATGGATATAAAGGATGAGATCAACAGTAATACTATAATAGTACGATATTTCAATACCCCACTAACATCACTAGATAGATCCTCAGAAAGAAAATTAACAAAGAAACAGCAGACTTAAAGGACACACTAGATCAACTGGATTTAATAGATGTTTTCAGAACCTTTCACATAAACTAGCAGAATATACATTCTTTTCAAGTGCTCATGGTACATTCTCTAGGATCAGGGGTCCCCAAACTTTTTACACAGGGGTCAGTTCACTGTTCCTCAGACCGTTGGAGGGCCACCACATACAGTACTCCATACACTGACCACCAATGAAAGTGGTGCCCCTTCTGGAAGTGTGGTGGGGGCCAGATAAATGGCCTCCGGTGGACGCAATTGGGCCCACGGGCCATAGTTTGGGGACCTCTGTCTAGGATAGACCACATGTTAGGGCACAAAAGCAGTCTCAACAAATTTAAGAAGATTGAAATTATATCAAACATTTTCTCTGATCACAATGGCATGAAACTAGAAATCAACCACAACAGAAAAACTGAAAAATACTCAAAAACAGGGAAACTAAATAGCATGTTATTAAATAATGAATGGGTTAACAATGAGATCAAAGAAGAAATAAATACATTCTTATAAATGAATGATAACGAGCATACAACAACTCAAAATTTATTGGACAGAGCAAAAGCAGTACTGAGAGGGAAGTTTATAGCACTACAGGCATACCTTAAGAAGCTAGAAAAAGCTCAAATAAACAACCTAACCCTGCATCTAAAAGAACTAGAAAAAGAACAACAAATAAAGCCCAGAGGTAGTAGAAGAAAAAAAATAATAAAGATCAGAGCGGAAATAAATGACATAGAGGCTAAAGAAACAATACAGAGGATCAATGAAACCAAGAGCTGGTTCTCTGAAAGGGTAAACAAGATCAATGAACTTTTAACCAGATTCACCAAGAAAAAAAGAGAGAGAACTCAAATAAATAAAATTAGAAAAGAGAGTAAAGAAATAACAACTGACACAACAGAAATACAAAATATTGTAAGAAAATACTATGAAGAACTGTATGCCAAAAAATTAAACAACCTAGGTGAAATGGACAAATTCCTTGAAACATATAATACTATGAAGAACTGTATGCCAAAAAATTAAACAACTTAGGTGAAATGGACAAATTCCTTGAAATATATAATCTTACAAAAATCAATCTGGAAGAATCAGAAAACCTAAACAGACCGATTACAACAAATGAGATCAAAACAGTTATCAAATACTCTCAACAAACAAAAGCCCTAGACCAGATGGCTTCACTGGTGAATTATACCAAAGATTCAAAGAAGAACTAACTCCTATCCTTCTCAAGCTATTTCAAAAAATTCAAGACGAAGGAAGACTTTGAAGCTCCTTTTATGAGGCGAACATAATCCTGATTCCAAAACCAGGCAAAGACAACACAAAGAAAGAATATTATAGGCCAATTCCCTTGATGAATTTAGATGCTAAAATTCTCAACAAAATATTAGCAAACTGGATCCAGCAACACATGAAAAAAATCATACATTATGGTCAAGTGGGATTTATTCTAAGGAGGCAATTTTGGTACAATATTTGTAAATCAATCAATGTGATTCATCACATAAACAAAAGGAAGGACAAAAACCATATAATAATTTCCATAGATGCAGAAAAAGCATTTGATAAAATCCAGCACCCATTTATGATCAAAACTTTCAGCAAAGTAGAAATACAGGGAACATACCTTAACATGATAAAGGCCATCTATGAAAAACCCACAGCCAACATCATAATTAATGGGCAAAAATTAAAAGCAATCCCCCTAAGATCAAGAACAAGACATGGGTGTCCCCTTTCACCACTCTTATCCAACATAGTACTGGAAGTCCCTGGTACAACAATCAGACAAACAGAAGAAATACAAGGCATACAAATTGGAAAAGAAGAAGTAAAATTGTCATTATTTGCAGATGATATGATATTGTATATACAAAACCCTAAAGTCTCAGTCAAAAAACTACTGGACCTGATAAATGAATTCAGCAAGGTGGCAGAGTATAAAATCAATACACAGAAATCAGAGGCATTTTTATATACCAACAATGAACTGTCAGAAAGAGAAATTAAGGGAGCAATCCCCTTCACTATTGCAACAAAAAAATAAAGTACCTAGGAGTAAATTTAACCAAGGAGGTTAAACTTATGCTCAGAAAATTACAAGACATTGATAAAAGAAATCAAGGAAGATACAAACAAGTGGAAGCATATACCATGCTCAAAGTTAGGAAGAATAAACATCATTAAAATGTCTATACTACCCAAAGCAATTTATAAATTCAGTGCAATAACAATTAAAATACCAATGACATACCTCAAAGATATAGAACACATATTCCAAAAATTTACATGGAACCAAAAAAGAACACGAATAGCCTCAGCAATCTTGAAAAAGAAGAATAAAGTGGGAGGTATCACTCTTCCTGATATCAAGTTATACTACAAGGCCATTGTACTCAAAACAGCTTGGTAGTGGCACAAGAACAGGCATATAGATCAATGGAACAGAACTGAGAACCCAGAAATAAACCCACAACTTTATGGACAATTGATATTTGACAAAGGAGGTGAGAGCATACAGTAGAGTAAAGACAGTCTCTTTAACAAATGGTGTTGGGAAAATTGGAGAGCTACCTGCAAAAAAAAAAAAATGAAACTAGACCACCAACTTATACCAGTCACAAAAATAAACTCAAAATGGATAAAAGACTTAAATGTAAGTCGTGAAACCACAAGCATTTTGGAAGAAAACATAGGCAGTAAGCTCTCCAACATCTCTCGCAGCAATATATTTGCTTATTTATTTCCACAAGCAAGTGAAATAAAGACAGGATAAACAAATGGGACTATATCAAACTAAAAAGTTTTTGCACAGCTAAAGACAATAAGAACAGAATAAAAAGACAAACCACACAATGGGAGAATGTATTTGACAATACATCTGATAAGGGGTTAATAACCAAAATTTATAAAGAACTTATAAAACTCAACACCAGGAAGACAAACAACCCAATCAAAAAATGGGCAAAAGAAATGAATAGACACTTCTCCAAAGAGGACATACAGATGGCCAATAGACAGAAGAAAAATATTCAACATCATTAATCATTAGAGAAATGCAAATTAAAACCACAATGAGATACCACCTCACACCAGTCAGAATGGCGCTAATTAACAAAACAACACACCATAGGTGCTGGTGAGGATGTGGAGAAAGGGGAACCCTCCTGCATTGTTGGTGGGAATGCAGACTGGTGCATACATTGTGGAAAACAGTATGGAGATTCCTCAAAAAATTAAAAATGAAACTGCCTTTTGACCCAGCCATCCCACTTTTAGGAATATATTCCAAGAACACCATATCACTGATTCAAAAACAGAAATTCACCCCCATGTTTATGGCAGCATTGTTCACAATAGTGAAGATCTGGAAACGACCCAAGTGTCCGTCAGTGGACTAGTGGATTAAAAGTAGTGGTACATATATACAATGGAATACTATGGGGCCATGAAAAAGAAGGAAATATTACCTTTTGCAACAACATTAATGGACCTGGAAACTATTATGTTAAGTGAAATAAGCCAGGCAGAGAAAGAAAACTATCATGACCTCACTCATTTGAGGAATCCAAGGAACAATGTGAACTAAGGAACAGAATTAAATCTGAAGGGAAAGGGGGAGGGAGCTGGTGAAAGGGGGGCAAGGAATATGTTGAGGGAAATATGGGGGAGGGGGGTTCAATCAGGGTGACACTAGAATCTATGTAAACACAATAAATTAAATTTTAAAAATGACAGGGTAACTGTGAGCAAATACCCATACAGTAAAAAAAAAAAAAAAAAAAAGGAATACAAATAATATGCTTCTTAGGATAAAATTAAGCTTTAGATTCTCACTTTTTGTCCACATGTAAGAAGCATTTTGAGACCTTATCTTTATAATCTGGTAGAACATACCTGTTTCTGAAAATCACATCAGAATTTAAACAAAGATCTTCCTGTGGTCTCAGGCCTCCTGAGAAACCAGCAAAAATGTAATTTTAATGTACTTTTTTCTCTGTCTGCCTTTGAGATCTTGTCTTTGTGTTTGATGGTCCATATTTTCACTTTTACACACCTATATAAAATATGTGCATTTTTTAATTTGTTCTGCTGGAATATATTGAAGTTTCTAAATGAAGGAATGGTATCCTTTGTTAGTGTTAAAAATATTTGAGCACTGATATCTTTAAATATGATCATTGTCCCATTCTCTCTTTCCTCCTCTTCTGGAATTCCAGTTAATAAATATGGAACTGATTGACTCTGTAGTCAACTTTTCTTAACCTCTCTTTCATTTTGTTCATCAGAAACTCTCAGATGTATACATTTTTTAGCTATATCTTCCAGCTTATCAGTTTACTATTCAGCTTCTTCTCATCTGTTTTTAAAATCATCTGTTGAATAATTGTTTTAATTATTTTAGAAGTTTTATTGTTTCTATTTTAAATCCATTTGGTCATTTATAGTAGTCTTGCTTTTATTCAAATATTGTGAACCCTCTTTATTTTTCTAAAAATTAAATAATTGTATTTATATTCTATATATGATGATTAAACTCTCTATAGTCAATGTAGGTCTAGTTCTTCTATTTTTTTCTGGTCTTTCCCAGAATGCTTTATTTCTTTCCATTTCACATTTTTTTCTGAATTCTTATATTTTGGAATTTTATCTGTGGAAATGCTTTGCAGACTTTGAAATGGTTTCTTCCAGAGATAATTGTATTTTTATCTGATTAAATTACCACCTAATTAAAACCTTTGTCCTAGAGAATGTTTTTCTTAATCTTCCAAATAACATGAATTCAGGCTGCAAATTCATGTGTAAGTCACCTTGTAGAACAAATTTCCCTGTATACTGGTGCCAATAATCAAAGCAGGCAGTTTTCTTTCCATCTCCTGGGGAGAGTGGGGGTTATTCCTAGTTCACCCACATCCTGAAAATGCAATTCTTCAGAGCCCCAACTGTTTGATGGCAGTTTTCTCTCCAGACTCTCCACTTCAGGCAGGTTCCACATGTAGTCTTAATTCAGCAGTACCATGAGAAGCTCTGAAAGCTATGGCTCCTTTTCATCTGATTTAGCAAATGCCCTCCTGGTAAAAAGCCTGTCTCTTGGGTTTCTACATTCCCTTGGGCCATAGCTTCTTATTCTCTTGTCAGCTCATTAAAGCCTTCAATAAGATGTTGTCTACAATTTATTCACTATTTCCAGCGAGGGCCAATCAGGGTACCTCGTATCTGGCACACAGCTAGAATGGACGTTCCAAGAGCTCCTCCCTTCCGCAAGATAACTTTTCCAAGGGGAGGACAAACTATCCCTTGACGTTTTTCTCTTTTGCGGATACCTTCTGAGGCACTAGGAGCCAGAAAAATAGGAGCCCCCACCTACACTCTAGTAATTAAGACAAGCTTCTTTACCTGCTTCATGCTACTGGTCCTACCTGTCCCTCCACTGAGGCCCAAGCCCACTATTCCCACTGTGCCTGGTGTTCCTGCCATGTCCGCTCTGCAGTTGTGTACCTTCCTTTCACTCTGACACCCATTCTGCCAAACCAGATCATTCTCACCTGATTCCCAGACCTGGCGCAGAACAGGGTTAATGATAGTTCCTGGCCGAACTTGATTTTCAATTGCCCATTTCTATTCTGTAAGCTCCTCCTCATTTATTTGTTAATTTCCTTATTTTTCCCAATATCCTGGGACAAACACTGCAAAGCTCTGCATCCTAACCAAGTGCTCATAATGGTAGGTTCCAGAATGCAGCTATGGTAGGAAAGAAAGAAGCACAAACTTTAGAGCTAAAAATATAGAAATCTACATCCCAGATCTTCTACCTGTAAGTAAATTATCACTTATAGTCTCTAAACCTCTATTTTCTCATTTATAAATTTATCTTAGTCAGCTTATTGGAAGTATCAGAAATATTGTATATAAAGTGTCTAATATAAAATAGGTGCTTGAGGTCCTGGTTGTTCGGTTCAGTGGTAGAGTGTTGGCCCAGCATATACATAGATGTCCTGGGTTTGATTCCTAGTCAGGGCACACAGGAGAAGTAGCCATCTGCTTCTCTACTCCTTCACCTTCTCTCCTTCTCTCTCTCTCTCCTCCTCCCATAGCCATGGCTTGATTAGCCCGAGTGAGTTGGCCTCAGTTGCTGAGGATAACTCCATATCCTCCACCTCATGCACTAAAAATGGCTCTAGTTGCAATGGAGCAACAGCCCCAAATGGGCAGAGCATCTCCCCCTAGTGGTTTTTCTGGGTGGAGCCTGGTCAGGGTACATGGGGGAATCTGTTTTCTTCCTCCCTTCTTCTCACTAAAAGAAAAAAAGAAAAAAATAGGTGCTTGATTAGATACCAAAGGCTGGAAAGATACAAACAAATGTTATGGGGTTTCTGTAGGTAAGACTGTGTTACTCTCTATTTTGAAGACTAAACTTTGAGCAATTGCAGAAAGAATAAGAAGTGTGATGTAAAATATAAATTTTGGTGAAGAAAAGTGGTGTCAACTAGCTGAGGTGAATATGGAATGTGGACAAGTAGAGAGTATAGAAAGGATTGAGAACCAAAGAACCAAATTAAAACCCAAACTCAGATGTAGCAGAAGAGAACATAGATCCAAACTAGCAAACAATGCCATAGGAACAAATGGTAAATATTTGGCATTTCTTACACTATTCTTCCCTCTGTCATCACTGGCAGGGATTAAATAGTTAATGACAATGACTATAATAATGATAATAGCTAAATGTGTTACTATTCTAAGCTCTTTTCTGAAATAATTCATTTAATCCTAACAACTCCATGATGCAGGTATTGCTATTGTTAGCATTTTATAGATGAAGACACTGAAGCACAAAAATAAGAAACTTGTCCAAGATTAAGCAAGCAACAGAGCAGCCTGGCTCCAGCATCCAAGTCCTTCACCACTGGGATATATTGTACTGCCCCCACAGTAAGAACATGCCGTCCTGCTCTATCAGAGTTCCCACCAACAGAGCCATACAGGAAGCCATTATCAGTTATCAGAGTAGACACATGAAGTGAAACTTAATTCCCATCTTGGCCCAATAATTTTTGTTTTAAGCCTTTACTCTAGTGAAGTACATTGACAGAGGCACTGGCCCTCCAAGTCTTAAAACCCTGTATTATTTGTAAAATATATAATTATTTTACATTAACTAATAGTAAAGTATACCAGAAACTTAGAAGTGCTTTGCCTTTATCTCAGTCATGGTATCTACCTCATCCTGTCATTCTTATGAGTTTAGGTATCTGGTTCAATACTAGACATGCACATTTTGAAGGCAGGAGAAGTTCCCTATTCTTCCATTCTTCTATCCCCAGGATAATCACAGGGTTTATTGTATCAATTTAACCCAATAACCATTTTAAATATACAAAGAAAAAAGCAATAAGTAGACTTTTGATGTGTACCTTCAAAATGTTAGTTCCTATGCTAGACACATTTTATGTGTTATTTTTAATTTTTTCAATGACCCCATGAACCTGGTGTTGTTCTCCTTTTAGAGATGAGATGCAGACACATTAAATAATAGATTAAATAGTGAGTAGATGAACCAGGATTTATATCTAGGTCTAGGTGATCCCCATAGCTGCATTCTGTCCTATGACATCAAAAAGAGACAGTAAATAAAAATTTATGAAATGAACAAATTATATCACACATTTTATTATGACTCAACTGCATTCTATTGTTGTCTTTTAAGTTACTTAGTCAAGAGCATGGTAAGTGGATAGATCCAGATGACATTTATAGTCACTGACTACCCTGTGTTCTAGGAGGGCAGACTAAGATCAAAACTTGCCTCTGGAATCTAAAAGAATAGAGGCTGAGCAGGACTCAGAGTTTTGTGCGCCAGGTATCCCTAGTCAGGCTCAGCTGGGAAAGGTTCTTTACACCATCACATATCTCTTGGATCCCTACCTATCTTGGCTATAAACTAAAGCTCCACCTTTGTAAACTTCACTTCTTGCTCATTGATCAGTCTACCATTTCTGCCTTCTGATTCTCTTCCATGTTGGAGCAGAGACCAGAGATTCAATTCTGAATGCTGGAATTATATTTTTTTTCTTTTTTTTTTAAATTGATTGCAGCATATTTAAAATAGCCAAGACCTAAAAACTGCCCAGTGCCCACCAGTAAGTAAGTGGATAAAAAAGCTGTGGTACACTTACAAAATGGAATACTCTATAGCCACAATAAAGAAAATCTTACCTTTTGCAGCAGCATGGATGGAACTGGAGAACATTATGCTAAGTGAAAGAAGCCAATGTGAGAAAGACAAATACTATGTGATTTCACTCATATGTGGAATCTAATGAACAAAATAAACTAATGAGCAAAATAGAGACAGACTCATACATAGAGAGCAGGCTGACAGGTGTCAGGGGCAGGGATTGGTCTGGGTAAGGGAGGTAGAGAAATTGAGCAAAAAAATAAAAAATACAAGAAAAAAAAACAAAAACTCATGGACAGGGACAATAGTGTGGCATTGTTGGTGAGAATGCGGAGTGGAGCAGCCTCTGTGGAAAGCAGCATGGAGTTACCTCAAAAAATTAAAAATGTAACTACCTTCTGACCAAGTGATTCTACTTTCAGGAATAGATCCTGCAAATCCTGAAATACTAACTAGATTTACATATATTTTCAATTGCATGGGTACATGAAAGAGACCTAAATAGAATCTGGTGATTTTTTTTTTATATCCAGAAATTATAATCAAAAGTAAACAATATTATACAAGGGAAAGTGAGTAGGCTTTCAATCAGACAAAACTATATTCCTATCCTGGACCTGCTACTTACTAGTCATGAAATTTGGAGTAAAATATTTAACATCTTTGAGACAAAGTTTCTCATCTATAAAATGGGCATAACAATATCTAATAAGAATGAAATTCAAGGATGCACATAAAGTGTCTAGCACTTTAATATACATTTTTCTCCTTCCTTAATTCTGTCTTTTAAACAGAAAAATTTGAGAACTTTTATCCCCTAATGGACAAATATGAGTAAAATTTGCTTAAAAACCCAATTTCAACTCAAATTACACAATTCCTTCTTTTTTCTTTGTTTTTAAAGTAAAATAAATTTTCTGAATTGTTGATTGTGTTGCACATCACCCAAAGTTAATTCATCTTCTGTCACCGTATATTTGTCCTCTTTACTCTCCTCCCCCCTTCCCCTCCCAACAACTCCTTCTTATATTGCGAAAGTATAGGATGAAAAAGATAAAAAGCTAGTTATTTTTTATAATCAATAGTTCCTTTCCCAGAAGAAAAAAGGTAATTTTGTTATTATCTACAAAGATATCTGTAAGGTATTTTCCCCACCAAGGAAGAAGGAAGGGCATAGCCACAAAGTGTGGAAAATCAAAATCTTTATTTAGTAGAGCGCTTCCAGGACGATATTCTCTGGCCTGTAAGACCAGGCCAGAAAAGTTGCACAAATTCTCCAGTGTGGGGGTAATTTATAGGGTCGTTAGGGTGCTTGAGTTGATATGACAAGGCAAAATTTCATTGGCTGACAGACGGTCATTCTTTTTCAAAGGACTTCTGTGAAGTTTTTTTTTTTTTTGGCGCGCATGGGTGTGGGCGGTTCCAGTCAAAGTTCCCAGGCCTGGTTCCTCACGTGACCTTTCTCCATTGCCAACTGAACTCATAGTATCTTTCAACATTTATACCACAATTAATTCCTTTCATTATTTTTTCAAGATAATTCCACTCTTAGAAAAAAAATTTTCATCAAATCAACTTCAGATATTCAGTAATAATTCACGTTTGTCTTTATTAAGCAACAACAAATCTAATGGCGATTAGAGCTTTTAGTTGGCCTGTATCAGCATGCCCCAGGCAAGGGAACTTGGTGTCTTAACCTCTAAACTGCCTCTTCTTGGTTCATGAATCTTCATTTACATCTTTACTGATGCCCTAAGGATTCATAGACCCCAGGGGAATTGGAATTTGACTCTGGGGAAATGTCCTGGCAGTGAACTTACATCTTGAGCCCAGCGGACCAGAATCTGACAAGCTTTCTTTTCCTGCTGCACAAGGACAGAGCAGTTGCTGAGTTGGGCCCTGAAAACAATGACTTTATTTTGTATGGTTACCACATGGTCCCTTCCTCTCTTTTTGGAATTTGACAAGCAAATTGGCATTTGTGTTGCTGAGACTCTTCAGAGACTAGTGATTGTTAATTATACCCTAGATGTCCTGCCTCATTCTGCCATGGATGTATTATGCTAAATGTGAGCACTGAGCAAAAGATCTTAAATTTGATTTCAAGTTGCATATCTCAGCACGCTGCCAGACCCGCCTCAGGGCAGAGAGCTCCTAACTTGGCTTTCTTTCAAGAGTTCTGCTCTGGAATGTCTGGTTCTAACTTAGACAAAGATGTAGTCAGTCAAAGGGTCCTGCAAGTGTCATTGTGAATTCTTGAGTCTCTCCAGGTTCAGTATTAACACAGTAAACTACATTGCCCACAGCCCTGGAAAGCTGGCTCTAAGCAGGGTATTTATTATATGAGCTTCAGAGACAATCTTTTTCATAAGGATTTTTCTTAATTGGCAAAATTCTGATCTGAGAGCTCAACTCCAAAGCACGATGAATGATGCAGTCTCAATTCTAAAGAACCTGTAAGGGATGAACAAGTAAATAAAGTAGCTGCTTCTAAAATAAATCTAGCCCAGACCAGCTATCTGGTTTTCTCTGCAGAGCCCACCTGGATTGACTCTCAGCATCTTCATTCAGCCTCTGACCCCACAGGTTCTCCCTTTGTCACCAAAGATGAGGCAAGGTTTTAGGTTTATTATGGCTTTAGAGTCTGCAACCAGAAAACATACCGGGCTTGTCTTATGTGTGCTGAAACACTCCTCTGAATATCTTTGTGATTTGTTTTGGGATACTTTATATATTAAGTATACATACAAGCACCTCATGTTCACAACCAGATTTAACAACTAGTAACATGTTACCATACGTACTACAGATGTTTTCTTTTATTATTAATAAAATAGAATTCTCATATATCCCTCCTCAATTCCATTCCCTTCCCGCCCTCCCTGGGGATAAGCATCACCTTAAAGATCATGTGTTTTTTCCACATGTCTTAGTCTCCTAGGGTTGCCATAATAAAGTGCCACAAATTGCACATTAAACGACAGAAATGAACTGTCTCCCTCTGCAGGACTAGGGGAGGATCTGTTCCTCTCTCTCCTTGCTCTTAGTTGCTCCTCAGTTTATGGCAGCACAGGGTGTTTGTTCACTATGTGTGAGAGTTTCTGCTTTTGATAAAGACACCAGTCATATAGGATTAGGGGTCCACCCTACTCCAATGTGAACCCATCTCAACTAATTACCTCTGCAATGGCTTTACTTCCAAATAAGGTCACGTTCTGAAGTATTGAGTGTTAGAACTTCAACACATAAATTTAGGACAAAAATTCAGCTCATAACACCACCCATGTATTAATACTTTTACTACACATGATTTTTCCACAAACATAGATATTATTCAGTGTCTATCAACTTTTATGTGAATGGTATTATACTGTATCTATCCTTTGTAACTTTTTTTATCCAGCTATACATTTTTTGAGATGTATCAATATAACACATTTACACTCATTTGTTTATAAGACTTCACTGTATGAATGTACCATTATCCTCTCTATAAGAAAATTTAAAATATCTACAAGGTTCAAAATGTCATCCGTTCAGTAAATAACAATAGAGCCATGAGTCTTAGTCTTAGACTACATAAGCTCTCTGGCTGTAGTCCTTGCCAAGATTATGTGGCTCTTTCATTGCATTTTGTGATCCTGCAATTTTATAATTTCAGGCCTCAGCAGTTTTTATTGTTAAGGAATTTCAGGCAGCTGGAGGAGAGCCACTTAACTGTTGAGGAATATCACTAAGAAACAAAGAAGAGAAGGAAGAGATTTTGGTAGTTGAATAAGTATTAAAAGGTGGAGTCTGTTTCCAGAGCTCTGGGCTGACAGCTGGCTGTCTCCAGCCTGTGAGGTATGCCTGTGGGAGGCAGGTAGAAGCTGCAAGTGAGGTGTGTGCCCACTCTCTGACTCTCCTATGCTGGTCATTGGGGCAGGAGATTGACCTCCTGTCTCGTGATCAGAAGTCACAGTGAGCAGCCAACCCTGCCAAGGGGAGTCTTTTAAAGTAAGGTGACCAGATTTTAAAATTGGTAAAGTGGGACACCATTGACCGGGGGGTGGGAGGGTGGGGGTGTTCTTGATTTAAAATTTGGTCTATATGGAGCAAAACAATTTTTCATAGAATGCAAAAATAGTATTGTAATATATTTTTTTAAATTTCAACATAAGTACAATTTATAAATATAATACATTAAAAAAATTGTATAGTGTTATTTTATTCTTTGGCATATTTCTCATTTGAATGAAATTTTTTTAGTAGATTGCTGTTGTTGTTTAAAAGGTCATGAAATTTTTCACAAGAATTTGTTAAATTATATTCCACACATAAAATGGCTTTCAAAGTCTAAACACTTAATTGTGATTTTTCTGATGTCCACACTTTATTTACCGTAGAAAAAAATGAGCTCAGTCACAGCATTAGTTCCTCGTAAAGACAATGCGTATTCCACAATTTTTAGTGCATTATTGTATGGAACATGGTTAGTTTCAAAATGATGAAATATTTCTAACCATTTGTTCTCTATTGTGATTTTTGCTGATACCCAAGATTTGACGTTTTCCTTATCAATCTATTTTTTTAATAATGATACCTCATTAAAAAGATCATTTTCGGAAATATTACTATATGGGAAATTTTGAGTGAGTCAGAGGGATCGGGTTACATGGTCCCAAAACCAATGCAGGAGCTGCACTAGCGGGCGGGAACAGGCAGGGCAGCACCGCCAGCGCGCTTGCACATGCACTCCCCGCGTCCAGCCCGGTGGCCTGCTGGAGACTGAGCTGCTTGTGCCTCACGGAGCCCGGAGCCCCACACCGGTGTCCAGGATGAGGGCCTATGGGTAGTTAGGGGAGTTGACAGTCACCGCCCCAGCAGGTATGTCCTGCCCAAAGTTTTTTGTTTTGGGGCCCTGCAAGGGGCAGCCAGCTCTTGCGGCAGTGTGGGTACTTCCAGGTCGAGGCGGGGTCTCCCTGCCAAAAAGCATATATTCCCTTCCCATTCTCCCACCGTTCCCTAGTTTTTCGTTTGTGCATTCTTTCCAAAAATCGGGACTTTTTTAAATCACCGTGGGACACGGGACAAATTGTTAAAAATCGGAACTGTCCTGCCAAAAGCGGGACGTCTGGTCACCTTATTTTAAAGAGTAACCTGAGCCTGACCTGTGGTGGCGCAGTGGATAAAGTGTCGACCTGGGAACACTGAGGTCGCCAGTTCAAAACCCTGCACTGGTCTGGTCAAGGCACATATGGGAGTTGATGCTTCCAGCTCCTCCCCCCTTTCTCTCTTTCTCTCTCTCTCTCTCTCACTCTGTGTCTCCTCTCTAAAATAAATAAAATAAAAAGAAACGTAAAGAGTAACCTGAAAGCTGTGGAAAGGCTCCCAGATATTCTTGCAAGTCCATAGCCTGGAACCTCACCTCCTTCTCTGGGCTCTCCCTTGTCCAGGGTTTCAGCGATGGCTGACCTGAGATTCAGGAAACTGAAGGAAGTCTTGATCTTAAAGGCAGAAGACACAGCACAGCTGAGGTGGACTCACATGGCCAACCACGGGGAGGAGCGGAAGGCCCAGTGACACATGCGGTTACTCTGCAAAGCTGTCACACTCAGGTGCCCAAAGGTAGACAGAAAAATGGCCATCCTGGGCAAGTTCTTAGAGAAAGTGAAAAGGTCCACTGGTCATATGACTCAGAACCACCAGCATGGATGGAGTGGTGTGAGCCTTCCTGAGGAGGAAGTGCAGAGGAAGCGATGTTGACTGCCTTTGCCCAGGGTCACTTTCCTCCTACCTGATGATGTGACACCTGGCATCAGTGAGTGCCCTCTGCTTTTAATTTAGTTATTTATTTATTTTATTAATTTTTAATTTTAATGGGGTGACATTGATAAATCAGGGTACATATGTTCAGAGAAAACCTCTGCAGGTATTTTGACATTTGATTATAATGCATACCCATCACCCAAAGTCAAATTGTCTTCCATCACCTTCTATCTGGTTTTATTTATGCCCCTCCCCTCCCCCTCCCCCCTCCCTCTCTTCCCTCTTACCCCCCCCCCCGATATCTAGCACACTCTTGTTCATGTCTCTGAGTCTCATTTTTATGTCCCATCTATGAATGGAATAATTTATTCTTAGTTTTTTTTAATTTACTTATTTCACTCCGTATAATGCTATCAAGGTTCATCCATGTTGTTGTAACTGCTCCGATGTTATAATTTCTTATGGCTGAGTAGTATTCCATAGTATATATGTACCATAGCTTTTTAATCCACTCATCCACAAAGGACACTTGGGCTGTTTCCAGATCTTCGCTATTGTGAACAATGCTGCCACAAACATGGGGGCGCATTTCTTCTTTTCGAACAGTGCTTTGGTGTTCTTAGGGTATATTCCTAAAAGTGGGATAGCTGAGTCAAAAGGCAGTTCAATATTTAATTTTTTGAGAAATCTCCATACTGTTTTCCACAGCGGCTGAACTAGTCTGCATTCCCACCAGCGATGCAGGAGGGTTTCCTTACCTCCACATCCTTGCCAGCACTTAATCTGTGTTGTTTTGTTGATGAGCGTCATTCTGACTGGTGTGAGGTAATATCTCATTGTGGTTTTAACTTGCATTTCTCTAATGATTAGTGATGTTGAGCATTTTTTCATATGCCTATTGGCCATCTGTATATCCCAGTGGTTCTTAACCTTTTTTGAGGTACTGAACCCACCAGTTTCATATGCGCATTCACTGAACCCTTCTTTAGTGATAAATAAAATACGATCTTTTTTCCAAATTCAAGACATAGGTATATGTTTTTTTACTGGTGCACAAAATGAGCCGTGCATGAACATCACCTTATCAAAGAACAAAACCAACAAAGTGCATGAACTCACAACAAATTATGGTATTACTTTATTCTGGCCTCTGCGGCAGAGGCTTCTCCGAACCCCTGAGACCGACTCATCAAACCCCTAGGGTTCGATAGAACCCAGGTTAAGAACCACTGGCATACCCTCTTTGGAGAAGTGTCTGTTCATTTCTTTTGCCCATGTTTTGATTGGATTGTTTGTCTTTCTGTTGTTGAGTTCTACAAGTACTTTATAAATTTTAGTTATTAACCCCTTAACAGATATATTTTCGAATATGTTCTCCCATTGTGTAGTTTGTCTTTTTATTCTGTTCTTTTTTTTTTATTCTGTTCTTATTGTCTTTAGCTGTGCAAAAGCTTTTTAGTTGGATATAGTCCCATTTGTTTATCCTGTCTTTTATTTCACTTCCCCGTGGAGATAAATCAGCAATTATATTGCTGTGAGAGATGTCGGAGAGCTTGCTGCCTATGTTTTCTTCTAAGATGCTTATGGTTTCACGGCTTACATTTAAGTCTTTTATCCATTTTGAGTTTGTTTTTGTGAATGGTGTAAGTTGATGGTCTAGTTTCATTGTTTTGCAAGTAGATGTCCAATTTTTCCAACACCATTTGTTAAAGAGTCTGTCTTTACTCCATTGTATGCTCTTACCTCCTTTGTCAAATATCAGTTGTCCATAAAGCTGTGGGTTTATTTCTGGGTTTTCTGTTCTGTTCTGTTGATCTATATGCCTATTCTTATGCCAGTACCAGGCTGTCTTGAGTACAATGGCGTTGTAGTATAACTTGATATCAGGAAGAGTAATTCCTCCCACTTTACTCTTCTTTTTCAAGATTGCTGAGGCTATTTGTGTTCTTTTTTGGTTCCATATAAATTTTTGGAATACACGTTCTATATCTTTGAAGTATGTTATTGGTATTTTAATTGTTATTGCACTGAATTTATAAATTGCTTTGGGTAATAATAGACATTTTAATGATGTTTATTCTTCCTAGCCTTGAGCATGGTATATGCTTCCACTGGTTTGTATCTTCCTTCATTTTTTTTATCAATGTTTTATAGTTTACCAAGTACAAGTCTTTAATCTCCTTGGTTAAATTTACTCGTAGGTACTTTTTAGGTACTTTTTTTGTTGTTGCAATAGTGAAGGGGATTGCTTCCTTAATTTCTCTTTCTGACAGTTCATTGTTGGTATATAAAAATGCCTCTGATTTCTGAGTATTCATTTTATATCCTGCCACCTTGCTGAATTCATTTATTAGGTTCAGTATTTCTTTGACTGAGACGTTAGGGTTTTCTATATACAATATCATATAATCTGCAAATAATGATAGTTTTACTTCTTCTTTTCCAATTTGGATGCCTTTTATTTCTTCTTTTTGTCTGATTGCTATAGCTAGGACTTCCAGAACTATGTTGAATAAGAGTGGTGAAAGGGGGCACCCCTGCCTTGTTCCTGATCTTAGGGGGATTGCTTTTAATTTTTGCCCATTGAGTATGATGTTGGCTGTGGGTTTGTCGTAGATGGCCTTTATCATGTTAAGGAATGTTCCCTGTATTCCCACTTTGCTGAGAGTTTTGACCATGAATGGATGCTGGATTTTATCAAATGCTTTTTCTGCATCTATTGAAATTATCTTGTGATTTTTGTCCTTCCTTTTGTTTATGTGATGAATCACATTGATTGATTTGCGAATATTGAACCAGCCTTGCCTCCCCAGAATAAATCCCACTTGATCATGGTGTATAATTTTTTTCATGTGTTGCTGGATCCAGTTGGCTAATATTTTGTTGAGGATTTTAGCATCTATATTCAACAGAGAAATTGCTCTATAATTTACTTTATTTGTGTTGTCTTTGCCTGGTTTCAGAATCAGGATTATGCTCGCCTCATAAAAGAAGCTTCGAAGCCTTCCTTTCTCTTGAATTTTTTGAAATAGCTTGAGAAGGATAGAAATTAGTTCTTCTTTGAATTTCTGGTAGAATTCACCTGTGAAGCCATCAGGCCCAGGACTTTTCTTTGTTGGGAGTTTTTTGATAACTGTTTCAATCTCCTTTGTTGTAATCGGTCTGTTAAGGGTTTCTAATTCTTCCAGATTTATTTTTGGAAGATTGTATGTTTCAAGGAATTTGTCCATTTCCTATAGGTTGTCTAGTTTTTTGTAATACTATTCTTCATAGTATTTGCTTACAATGCTTTGTATTTCTGTTGTGTCAGTTGTTATTTCTCCACTCTCATTTCTAATTTTATTTATTTGAGTCCTCTCTCTTTTTTCATGGTGAGTCTCCTTAAAGGTTCATCAATCTTGTTTACCTTTTCAAAGAACCAGCTCCTGGTTTCATTGATCCTCTGTATTGTTACCTTAGGCCCTATGTCATTTATTTCCACTCTGATGTTTATTATTTCCTTCCTTCTACTAGTCCTGGGCTTTACTTGCTGTTGTTTTTCTAGTTCTTTTAGATGCAGGGTCAAGTTGCTTATTTGAGCTTTTTCTAGCTTCTCATGGTATGCCTGTAGTGCTATGAACTTCCCTCTCAGTACTGCTTTTGCTGTGTCCCATAAATTTTGAGATGATGTATGCTCATTATCATTCATTTCTAGGAACTATTTAATTTTTTCTTTAATCTCATTGTTAATCCATTCGTTATTTAATAACATGCTAATTAGTTTCCAAGTGTTTGAGTATTTTTTAGTTTTTCTGTTGTGGTTGATTTCTAGTTTCATTCCATTGTGATCAGAGAAAATGCTTAATATGATTTCAATCTTCTTAAATTTGTTGAGACTGCTTTTGTGCCCTAACATGTGGTCTATCCTAGAGAATGTACCATGAACACTTGAAAAGAATGTATATTCTACTGCTTTAGGGTGAAAAGTTCTGAAGATATCTATTAAATCAAGTTGATCTAGTGTATCCTTTAAGTCTGCTGTTTCTTTGTTAATTTTATTTCTTGAGGATCTATCCAGTGAAGTTAGTGGGGTGTTGAAATCCCCTACTATTATAGTATTGCTGTTGATCTTGCTCCTTATATCCATCAAAGTCTGCTTTATGTATTTTGGTGCTTTTATGTTTGGCACATAGATATTTATAATGATTATATCTTCCTGTTGAATTGCTCCCTTTATCATTATGTAGTGTCTTTCTTTATCTCTTACTACAGCCTTTGTTTTAAAGTCCATTTTGTCAGATATAAGTATTGCTACCCCAGCTCTTTTTTCATTTCCATTTGCGTGATATATTTTTCTCCATCCTTTTACCTTCAGTCTATGTGTATCTTTTGTTTTAAGGTGTGTCTCTTGTAGACAGCATATGCATGGGTCCTGTTTCTTTATCCACGCAGCTACCCTATGTCTTTTGATTGGATCATTTAATCCATTTACATTTAAGGTTATTATTGATATGTAGTTGTTTATTGCCATTTTATTCTTTAAAGCTGTATTTCTCTTTTGCTATATTCTTTTTCCCTTTTGATCAGTTCACAACAGGCCCCTTAGTATCTCTTGCAGGATTGGTTTGGTTTTAATTAATTCCTTGAGTTTTTTTTTTTTTTTTTTTTTTTTTTGTCTGGGAAGCTTTTTATTTCTCTTCAATTTTAAACATTAGACTTACTGGATAAAATAGTCTTGGTTGTAGGTTCTTGTTCTGCATTTCTTTGAATATGTTTTGCCATCCTCTTCTGGCCTCAAGTGTTTTGTTGAGAAGTCGGATGTCATCCTTATGGGGGTTCCTTTGTAGGTGATAGTCTTTTTTTCTCTAGCAGCTTTTAAAATTTTCTCTTTATCACTTAGCCTTGGTATTTTAATTAAGATGTGTCTTGGTGTAGATTTCTTTGGGTTTCTCTTTAATGGAGTTCTCTGTGCTTCTTGAACATGTGAGTCATTTTCCAGCCTTAATTTAGGGAAGTTTTCAGCTATGATTTGGTTGAACAAAGTTTCTATCCCTTGTTCTTTCTCTTCTTCTTCAGGAACCCCAAGGATGCGCATGTTATTTCTCTTCATGTGGTCACAGAGCTCCCTTAGAGTTTCCTCAGTCTTTTTGAGTCATTTTTCTTTTTTCTACTCTGCTTCTGTGCCTTCATTTATTTTGTCCTCTAACTCGCTGATTCGATCCTCAGCTTCATCCATCCTGCTTTTAATTCCTTCCATTATGGTCTTCAATTCTGATATTGTATTTGTCATTTCTGTCTTATTCTTTTTTATTATTTCAATTTCCTTTTTTATACTCATTATCTCTTTATTTAGGTGTTTTTAATGACTATCCATTGTTGCTCTAAGCTCTTTGAACATCCTAACTATCATTATTTTAAACTCTGCATCCAGTAATTTGGTTATATTTGGTTCATTCAGATCCTTCTCTAGGGATTTCTCTTGATTCATTTGGGTTGTATTTCTCTGCCTGCCCATTTTGTCTGTGTATAAGAGGGGTGTGGCCACTGGAGTCCAATGAGTGTTGCCTCTGTGTTCCCTAGTTGTGATCTTTCTGTAGGCCCACCACCTCCCCTGCCACTGCCTAAGGCAGTTGGGTATGGGTGTTGCTGGTACCAGCCCACTGTGGCTGTTGCTGCGGTTTCCACCTCTCCTCTGTGGGAGGGAATGTGTTCTCGTGCCAGCTCTACAACCCACAAGCCTTGGCACCAAGGGCTGGGGTAAGCACCTTTGCTCAGCTGCGGTCCCTGTCTGTTCCCAGGCTTCTGCACAGCCCCTGCGGTCAGAGCCGGCTGGTGCAGGGCCACAAACCTTGGCTCCTTGGGCGGGTGGGGCTGCTGGCGCACGCTCAACTGCAAGCCTCCACCTGTCCTGGGCTTTCTTTCCGCCTGCCCCCATGGTCAAGGGTGGCTCACGCAGGGTGAAAAACCTCAGAGGCCAGGTGATGCTGCTTACCCACCTGCCCCTGCTCAGCAGCAGATCTCCGCCCATTCCTGGGCTCCCACTTTTCCCCCACATGTGGGGTACAGGTGGTCCCACAGCTGCCACCCCTGCTGGGCTAGACTGGGCTCACACCAGCAGGCTGGGCCTCTGCCCCTGCCGACAGAACTGCGTTTCGCGTCCTGCCGCCACGGTCCCTCCAGCAAGCCCTCAGCAGTGTGAGTGGGGGAGCTGCAGCTCAGACCCTAACACTCCATACTGTAGTCCTGAAAGCTTCCTCCTTCTAAGCGGCAGTACTCTAAGTACCACGGGGGGAGCTTGTTTGGCTGGTGTCCTGTCTCCCTTTGCTGGTATTGCTAGTTTCAGGGGAAATATTTGTTTCCGATTTGGGAAGTGACTCAGCCCAGGGTTTAGGGTGGCTGTCCCTCAGAGTGTTTCTTTCTGTGCCTTCCAGACCACACTCTCTTCCTGTTGCTCTGGTCCTCTCCTCACTCCCTGTCCCCCAGAGCCCCAGGTGAGTGGTTGTGAGAGAGGTTTTCTGCGCCGTCCCTTTAAGAAGAATTCTGGGTCTGAGAAAACTGTCTCTTTCTCACAAACAGTATCCAAAGTTGTTTCACAGCTCAATACTGTCCATGCACCTCTTCTAGGCTCTGGGACTGCAGGCTGGGGCTTTGTTCCTGGGAACCAGGTCCCTCCCTCTCCGCTAAACTCTCTTTCCGCCACACGAGTCTGCCGTTCACTCCAGGGAGCTGGGCAACCCTTTCCACATTTTCGCTTTTCCTACCAGTCTCCATGTGGCTTCTTCAGTATTCCTTGGTTGAAGAGTCCACTTAGTTTAGTTCAAAGTTGGTTTATCCAGATGATGGTTCTTAAAATTAAGTTATAATCCACTTTGGTTCCAGGAGTTGGAGGTTGGCACGTCCACCTACTCCATCGCCATCTTGCCGTCCCCGCCCTCTGCTTTTGTGTGCTTCCTTTGCTATGATTCTGAAGAATCCCAATGGGAGAGTTCCATGTCACTTCAAAATACTAATCCCTCGAGGAAAATTATGGAAAATCAGATGAGATTTGCCTTCTGGAGGTAGGACATGAGGTTGGATATGAATTGTAAGGAAAGAGCTTCACTTATTTAATTAATTAATTATTTATTTATTTATTTAATTTATTTATTTTTGTCTGCTCCATGGGCCTTTGAAATGTCATGTCCAAGATTTGTTCATTCTCTCCAAGGACCTCCATCAGGAATGTGCCCGCCTGGCATGAATTGGGCATTACCTCAGATGTGTCATAGGAAGCATTTCTCATGACAAACTGTCTAAATGAAAACTCCCCAGATGAACTTTAACTTTAGTAGTACTTTAGAGGTGGAGGTAAATTTATTATTAAATTTCAACATGTTTGACATCTAAAGAATAAATTTTTCAAAGACTGCTAAAAATTAGTATGTGCCTCTGACCACCTTCTACCTCCAGGCATGCAAGAGATCAGCAGAAAGCAGCCCACAACTAGAAGCAACCTGAAAAATGGAGCTAAAAATGCCCTGCGAGCTCCTGTGTCCCCACCTTCCTGAGAGCAGACACCTGCAGAACCTGGCTCCCATCCCAGTGGTCACCTACAGTCACCCTGGCCTGCACCAGAGGAAGAAAGCACTCTGTTTGCAGTGTGATGATAGGAAAAGCCTGCAGTGAGCCTGATTCAATCTCAGGGAGGAGGAGAGGCCATAGGCTCTTTTTTAATGCCATGCAAATAACATAGACAAACTGACCAGGTTCTTGTTTCTGTATGATGTCAAATGTGAAAATATACAAATAGCCCTTTATGGATTTTTCTAGGACTTCTATTTGGACTCTATAGTTTCCCTTGAGAGTCTCAATTTTGAGACAAATACATATACACACACATACACATATACAAATATCCTCAAATTTCTGCTACCAGCCATGTATAGCCCCTAGAAAGCTGCACCATAAATCACAAATAAAATCATGGGGAAGGATTGCTATATGATTGTGGACATACATTGAATCTCTACAAAAGGACCATCAGAAATTTATAACAAAAACAAATTCTAAAACAGTTGCTTCCAGAGGCTAGTATTGCTTTTAAAATGGAACTGATAACATACAACATTTACTTTGATTTGTCTTTGAGGCTTTATCTGAAACTAGATGAAGGTGTAGCTATTTCTCTTTGATATTTCATGGTATTGATCACAAACTATGCAGGATTTATATTTCAATTATATTTCATTGTCTTACTCCTATTCTCTTTCTCCCTGAAGTAATCTTCATATCTATTACTGCAATTTTAATAAACAAATAACTAGAGATTGTGTATCAGTGCTTAAAATTGTTTAATTAAGAGTGCAAATGACATTTTTTTTCAAATAAAAAGGAAGTTTAGAATTTACCAAAGTGCCACGATACTAATTTTAAGATCAAGAATTATCATGTTTGGGCTTATACAGACATGAATATGCATATACAGACATGAATATGCATATAAAATGTGTATACCAATGTGGGAGGATCATGGACTTCGGTGTCAAATCCTAATCTTCCATTACCAGTTATGAGATGTTGGGCAAGAAGGATAGTCTCTCTGAACCTGTTTCTTTTATTGTAAAGAAAAAAAAGGATTAATAATAACAGCATTGCCATTTTACAAAGTAGTGTGTGTTAGTTCCTGGCACAGAGCAGGTACTCAAAAAATGGCAACTATGGTGGTAGTAATTATTTCCTGGATACAAGTCTCAGCCTTTCCATTAATTTCCTGTGTAACTTTAGGCAAGACTCTACTCCTAAGTGCAGGTGTAGAGATGGGATGGGGTGATCTCTACGTCCCTCAAAGAATGAAAGTTTCTGTTTGCAACACAGTATGGATGTGCATTTAAGACACCATCAAGAAGGACCAAGTAACCTAAATAAATGCAATGGCAGGATTCAGTTGACTTTGTAGCCACATTTGTTACGCATTTGTTATCAGACACTATTCTAAGTCTTTCCCATGTATTCGCGCACTTATTTCTCACAACTGTATGACTAAGGTAAGAACATTAATCCTATCTTACAGATGAGGAAACTAAGACACAGAGTGGTTATATACCTTGCCCAAAGTCACACAGTAACTGCAGAGCCAAGATTCAAACCAAGATAGATTACAGAGCTCATTCATATTTGTGTCAGCCATTTTGCTTTACAGGTTTTCTAAGAGGATTGGCTTACTGACAACTAACTCAGCATCCTGTGGTCTAAATTCACAGGTAACCCAGCACTTAGTTATTTTTACTTTTCTTTTCTGGGCCCAGAGAAGACCATCATGAAATGTTGGCTGGTGGTGGGGTGGGGTGATGATGGCTCTTCATAAGTCTAGGACCTTTTAGTAAGTGTCTGGTGCCAAGTTCCTGCTCTCTTCCTAATTAGCCTCTGACATCAGAGCAATGAGGGTTCAAACCCCCCGCCATGCACACACATACATACACACACATCAGTCTTAACTATTTGATTCTGGCCACATTACTTAACCTCTAAGCCTCAGTTTCACCATCCGTAATGAAGGGCATAAATGGGAATATTAACAATAGTACCTGACTCACAAATGTGACAATTATGCGAGGTAATGCACAGTAAAATGACTGCAGGTAGAAGGCAGTCACTAAATAGGATCGGCATTAGAACTGATCCTGGGACAGACTTCAAATGGGGCCACTGAGCTAGGGAAGGGCCCCTTCACTCTCCCTGTTCTGAGCGGAGAGTGGGATTCTCTGGCCTGGGGCCTGGCTAAAGCAGTCCCCAACACCCAGAAACTTCTCACAGATACAGCTAAGCACACAGTCAACCCCCAGGCTGTAAAACTGTGGGAAGTGGGGCACAGGGTGGCTGGAGGATTTCATCTGCTGAAGCTGAGTCGTTGTCCTGTCTGTCCACACTTTATAGCCTAGAGAGAAGGAAGGCAGGACTTGCTCCCACCTTCTTCAAGTTTTAACTCTAAATTCCATCTATGGCTTCATGTCATCCTTTTATTACTCTGTTATGTTTCCTTTCAAAAAAAGTTCCACCTTTATTTAAAAAATAAAAGTCCTCAGAATGAATTTTCCACTCTGTGTTTAACTTCCTCCTCTTCTTTTGGATTAATAAGTTTTATTTCTGTGTAACAGCTTTTAATGCTATGGATTTCTGAGTGTTACCAAAAGATATTGTAAAAGGGACAGTAGTTATTATGATGTTGAATACAGCTAGAGAAAAGATATGGTAAAGTGGCAGGTCCCACAAGGGCAGAAAGCTCTCATCATAGGAGGATCTTATCTAACAGTGGAAGCTTCCCTTGTGTCATTTGTGTCCCAACACCTTTGAATAAGCTTTTGATCCACTTCATTTTATAATTTCTTTTCCTATTTTTAAAAATATTTAGACTTCATTTATTATTAAGGTTCACAGCAAAACTGACGTAAAGTGACAGAGATTTCCCATATACCTCCCATCCCCACACAGGTGTAACCTTCCCCATTATCAGCATCCCTCACCAGAATGGTATGTTTGTTACAACTGATAATATACAATGACACATCATAATCACCCAAAGCCCATACTTTACATTTTGGTTAACTCTTGGTGTGTTATACATCGCACCAGTTTGGACAAATGTATGTTATGTGTCTATGTTATGATTCAGACTATTCTCCTGGCCTAAAAATCCTGTGGTCTGCCTGTTCATTGCTCTGCACCCCAACTCCTGACTACTACTGATCTTTTTACTCTCTCCACAGCTTTGCCTTTTCTAGAATGTCATATAGTTGGAGTCATATGGTGTGCGGCCTTTTTTTTTTTAATTTCTTTTTATTTTATTCATTTTAGAGAGAAGACACAGAGTGAGAAGAGAGAGAGAGAGAAAGAGAGAAAGGGGGGAGGAGCTGGAAGCATCAACTCCCATATGTGCCGTGACCAGACCAGGGCAGGGTTCTGAACTGGCAACCTCAGTGTTCCCAGGTCGACGCTTTATCCACTGTGCCACCACAGGTCAGGCAGCGGCCTTTTCATAATGGCTTCTTTCACTTAGTAATATACTTTCAAGGTTATTCCATGTCTTTTCATGGCCTAAAAGCTCATTTATTTTTAGCACTGAATAATATTCCATTGTCTGGATTTACTTATTTACTCTCCTACTGAAAGGTATCTTGGTCACTTCGAAGTTTAGGCTATTATGAATAAAGCTGCTATAAACATCCACGTGCAGGATTTTGTGTATACTGAAGTTTAAATTTTTAATTCCTTTGGGTAAATACCAAGGAGCACAACTGCTGGATCCTATGGCAAGAGTATGTTTAGTTTCATAAGAAACTGCTAAATAGTCTTCCAAAGAGGTGGGTTCCATTTGCATTCCCACCAGCAATGAATGAGAGTTTCTGTTGTTCCTAATCCTCACCAGCATTTGGTGTTGTCAATAGTCCAAATTTTGGCTATTTTAATAAGTGTGTAGTGCCTTGCTGTTTTAATTTGCATTTCTGTGATAACGTGATATGCAGCACCTTTTCCTATGCTTATTTGCCATCTGGATATCTTGGCGAGGTGTCTGTTAAAGTCTTTGGTTTCTTTAATAAGATTGTTTGTTTTCTTACTGTTGAATTTTAAAAGTTTTTAGTGTATTTTGAAGAACAGGTCTTTCTTTACCAGGTGTGTCTTTTTTTTTTTTAAAGTGAGAGGTGGGGAGGCAGAGAGAACGACTCCTGCCTGCACCCAGACTGGGATCCACCCAGCAAGCCCCCTACTGGGCTATGCTCTGCTTATCTGGGGCCATTGCTCCATTGCTTGGCAAATGAGCTCTACTAAGGCAAGACCATTGAGCCGTCCTCAGTGTCCAGGGCCAACTTGCTCGACCGTTCAAGCCATGCTGCCGGAGGGGAAGAGAGAAATAGAGAGAAGGGGAAGGGGAAGGGGTAGAAAAGCAGATAGTTGCTTCTCCTGTGTGCCCTGTCTGGGAATCAAACCTGGGACTTACACATGCCAGGCAGACACTCTACTGCTGAGCCAACCAGCCAGGGCCCCAGGTGTATCTTTTAAAAATATTTTCTCCTTGTCTGTGGTTTGCCTTTTTATTCTCTTGACATTGTATTTTGCAGACCAGATTATTAATTTTAGTCTAGCTCTTTCTATCATGGATGATGCCTTAAAGAGTCATCACAAGCCCTGGGTGGGTAGCTCAGTTGGTTAGAGCATCATCCCAATGCGCCAAGGTTGTGTGTTCACTCTCCAGTGAGAGCACATACAAGAATCAACCAGTGCATAAATAACTGGAACAACAAATTGAGTGGTGTTTCTATCTATCTATCTATGTCTCTATTTCCTCTCTCTCTAAAATCCATAAATTAAAAAAAAAAAAATTTTAAGTAGCCATCACTATACCCAAGCCATCTATGTTTTCTCCTATGTTAACTTCTAGGCATTTTATAGTTTTGGATTTTACATTTAGGATTGTGGTCCATTTTGAGTTCATTTTTATGAAGGGTATAAGATCTTATCTAGATTCATTTATTTTTTCCACATGGATCTCCAGCTCTTCTAAGCACCATTTATTGAAGAGACAATCTTTGTTCCATTGTATTTCCTTTGCTCCTTTGTCAAAGATGAGTAGACTATACTTCTGAGGGTGTATTTCTGGGCTCTCTATTTGGCTCCATTTATCTATTTCTCTATTCTTTCACCAATACCACACTGTCTTGATTACTACAGCTTTATAAAAAGTCTTAAGTCAAGTAGTGTCAGTCTTCCAACTTTGTTATTCTCCTTGAATATTGTGTTTATTATCTGGAGTATTTTGCCTTTCCATATAAACTTCGTAATCAGTTTATTGATATCCCAGGATAACTTGCTGGGGTTTTGATTGGGATTGCATTAAATATATAGATCAAGTTGGGAAGAACTGATATCTTGACAATATTGTGTCATCTATCCATGAACATGGAAAAGCTCTCCATTTACTTCTTTAATTCACCAGTCTTATAGTTTTCCTCATTTGGATCTTGTATATTTTGTTAGATTTATACATAAGTATTTCACTTTGGGGTGCTAACATAAACAGTATTTATTGTTTTTAATTTCAAATTCTACTTTATTGTTGATATGTTAAAAAGTGATTGACTTTTTATATATTAACCTCATATCCTTGAACTTGGCTGTAATTGCTTATTAGTTTCAGGAATTTTATCGATTTTTTCAGATTTTCTACATAATCACATTATCTAAGAACATGAAGTTTTGCCTTACTATTCTATATAGCTTTTATTTCCTTTTCCTGTTTTTTATTGCATTATGTAAAATCTCTAATATGATACTGAAAAGGAGTGATAAAAAAGAGCTACCCCTGTTTTATACCTGATCTTCTGGAAAAAATTCTAATTTTTTAAAAGGAAAGCTTCAAGTATTTTATAAATGTAGGTATTTTATAGCTATTCCTTATATTGAGGAAATTTCACTTTTTTCCTAATTTAATGAGAGTTTTTATCATGAATGGGTATATTTTGTCAAGTGCTTTTTCTGAGTCTATTGATATAATCATGTGATTTTTCTTTTTTAGTTTCTTAATTTAATAGAATTCAAGAAAGGTTTCTTGAATTGGATAAAATAATATTGCAATACAATAATATTAAATCTTTCAGAAGGATTCATAGATTTTTGTGAAACTTTCAAGCAATGGAATTGGTAAATAAGCTCTCTGAAAAAAAGAAAGCTTTGCTTTGTAGTATCTGCCAATTTCTGTAGTGTAAATATTCTCACTATAATTTTAAGCTACCAACATGAGATCACTGAATGTGGAATTGAAAAGAAATCCTCACAATAGTCCCTTGCAAGCTCCAGTACAGTAAGTACCACTGTCAAGTATACTTTTGAAGAGGTATTACTGACTAAAACCTCATCTGAGGAAGCTATTCTCCATAGGGTTACACAAAAGCAAAGAAGCCAGGACAAAATGAGTTTCTGGAGACTGGGAATATTTTTGATTTCTCACAAAAGTGACTCAGAACTTGACCCATTTATGTACCTATGAAAACAATATAACTTTCTGTGCAGTTTTAACACTTGGAATTTTTGTGGCATAAAACCTTGGGTAGGAAAAAGTTAGTCTGAGGCATAATTTAATCAGAAAATTGAAGACAAATGTTGTATCATTTCATTTATTAAAGAATAAAAGTTTCCCTCTAGTATATTCTTTCCAACTATGAATTTTATTTAAAATCTTTTAGAAAGAGCAAATCCAACTTTTAAAAAAAGTGCTGAGTAGTTATAATACTCTGGTTCCCAAGTTTTAAAAAATGAGGCAAGATTATATAGTGAGAGTAGAGAAAGCGAGATGAAGTGAAATCAACCCATGACAATCTGTCATATTCACCACTATGCATTTCAACATCTGCAACTGAAAAGTCACAGAAGTCAAAAAATAAAAACAAAAAATGACTTCCAAGAAACACAAACTGCCTGATGATGTTGCTAGAATATTTAGCCCTGTGTCCATTTCATGTAAAAAATAAATTAAGTATAAATAAGGAGGTGAGGGGGCTGATGTGTACTTGGGTGTGTTCACAGGTGTGTACTTAGAGGGGGCATGAGAATGGGGCCAAGTGCCTTTCCTCTCCCACACTTGCTACACAAAACTCTCCTCCATGTTGCTGCAGAGTAAGAAAGAGTCCATAAGCCGAGGCTGGACCAGTTGCTGGTAGTCGGAGCCCTGGAGGCCTTCAGGGCAGACCCCAGCCAATCTACGCAGAGCAGCCTGGGGAAAAAACAGAAGAGATGACACAGGTCAGACTGGGGCTTGCTCAAGTGCGTGCATTTTCTTCAGCAGCCCAGAAAGATGCATTTCAGGAAGTGGCTTGTCCACTAGGCAATTTTAGCTGATTATCACCTTGACACCTCAGTCAAATAGTCTTTTTGCAATCTTATCACTTGGTCACCTGGTTTCATTTGCTCCTTGGTCACCATGGTGGATGTCATCTGAAACTCTTTATAATCTTAATAATGGTCTTGCCATCTTGGTTTTTCAGTCATCCTAGGAACCTGGTTGCTTTTAAGATCTGTCATTTTAAGAATCTGATCAACTTAGTGAAATATTTGTTCATTCTAGAGACCAGGGTTGCCAGAAGAATCAGTAGAATTATATTCCTGCTTCCAAATCCTTAGAGGAACCTTAGAATGGCAAGGACTATTTAATTATGCACCCATTCAGCTAGGTTCTGAGCAAAGCATTATGAGATGGGAAGGAGGGAAGAGAGAGAGGAAGTTCATAAAATTGAAGGAGGTGGAGATTCTGCCACAAAGATGTGGATAAACAAGGAAGAGGCATGCAGGAAAAATGAAACCACTGCCCAGACCTTCATATACTGAGAGTTTCACCTTTCGAAGTATGCTATTCTATTTCATGCCCACATGCGCTTGCTCAGCTCTTCTCCGTGACATCAAGTCTCTCCCCCTCACTTTCAGCTAGCAGTTGCATTCATCCTGCAAGTCCTGTCCACTGTCACCTCTTCTAAGAAGCCTTCCATGATCCATTAAAGCAGAGACTGTTCCTCCCTCCTCTGTGTACCCGCATCTCCTGTGCTGACCTTAATCTTCTCATACTTGACAGCAATTGTCTTTTTGATGTGTATCTCCCACACTAGACTCTGAGATCCTCAAAGGTAGGGACTCTGTTTTATTTTTTTCTGTATCTACGGCAGGTAGAACAGGGTTTGGCACAGGGCTCATAAGTATTTGCTAAAAAAATAAAATAAAGTGATCAAATAAAGTACATTAAAAAACAAGTCTAATGCTAGAGCAACCCAAAACTGCAAATGTGAACTGTGCATCTA
Source organism: Rhynchonycteris naso (assembly GCA_037038555.1). Lineage (NCBI taxonomy): Eukaryota > Metazoa > Chordata > Mammalia > Chiroptera > Emballonuridae > Rhynchonycteris > Rhynchonycteris naso. The sequence continues at coordinate 332,299,735 of CM072995.1, read as the reverse complement.
TATAGACCTCTTTACCAGTGAGCAGAGGCAATGAATACTAAATGCTCAATAATTACTAATTCTTTTCCTCTTCTAAAAGCTGTATACATCATGAAACAAGGTGGGAACTTAAGGATGCCCTTCCCCTGGGAAACAAAAACAGGGGTCAATATCTGGAATGGCAAAAGATGCAAAAAAAATGGGGAATGCCAACATAGTATTTCATTTAGTCTTTTCAGGACACTGCAAGGTAAGTATCATGATCTCTAATTTGAAATAAGGACACTAGGCTCAGAGAGGGAAAGTGACCTTCCTAATATCACACAGCAGTTCAACTCCAGGGCCCTTATACCTCCACTCACAACAGGATGCTGCAAGCTCAGGACCCTAGTTTATATTGAGTATAAGGCTGGCACAGAACTCATTGCCTAGACATGAGGTAACCTACTGCTGAAAAATTGCCAAGTTGGTGAAAAGAGAGGATGACTTCAGTTGGTTGTTGCACTAACAGGCTCTGCCATGTCCAGTGGACCACGAAAGGACATGTCTATGTGCACAGAGCAGGGTCTGAGATACTAGTGGCAGGAAGTAGACTCTAGGAGACTGTCTCTTATTAGTGCCTCCAATTTCCCTGAGGTATGAGTTCCCTAAGGGCTAAAGAAGCTAACTCCATACCACTTCCTGATTCCTCTTGACCCAACTGGGAGAAATAACCTCGTTGCCCTTGAGTTGTCACAGTAAAAGCAAGCCACGGCTGTTCAGCAGATGAGGATGTCAGGCCATCAATGTCATTTATATCAGCATGAATAAAAAATAGGCAAGAGGGATGAAGAAAGAAAAACAGACAAAGAAATAAAGAAAATAGAGCCATAAAAAGAGAAAATAAGATAGAAGATAGTAGCACAGAGAAAATGAGACAACAGAAAAACGGAACAAAAAGGAAATATTAAAACAGAGAGACAGAGATGAACTGGTGAGAAAATGAAGCCAGGCATGAAAGGGAGACGGGAAGAGGGGGAGGAGATGGCCATGAAAAGGAGAGCACAGCCCGGGTTAGGAGGGCATAGGAGAGAGGGAGCAGGAGAGGAGTAGGTAGGAACAGGAGGAGAGGGCTGTGGGGATAAAAAGAGAAAAGAGGAAAGAAGTAGAGAGAGAAACCCCTAAGAGAGGAGGCAACCTCTACAATGAGAGAAAAGCAAAAACAAAACAAAAGAGAACTAGAAACAGAACTGAAAAACACAAAGGCAAACAGATGCCCAGAGTCCACAGCAAGCCTGCAGGATATGAACCCAGACCATCCTGGAGCGCCCTCTCCTCAGCATCCCCGGGTTCACAGGACCCTCAGCCTCTGCTTTTCCTGGGGAGTGACCAGCCGGTCATCCCAGGATCTCACTCCCAAACTGTCTGAAAACACCTAAGTATTTAGCCAGCCCAGCAGCCCACTGACAGCTGCTTCATTAAGAGAAAATCAATCCTGCTTGCAGGAGGCAATCCGCACGGCCACTTCCCCAGATGTGGGAGATGATAATTGAAATATCCTCCATCCACATAAAAAGAGCCTTTAAACCTAGAACATTTTGAGGACAGGCAGGACAGGTAGACTCCGACTCCATCTGCCAGGCCAGGCTCCGAGTGGCCCCGTCTCACCAGCCAGCAAACAGCATTCAAATACAAAGGGCCCAATAGCAGCTCAAACCACGAACACCCACCAACACAAGTGGGGTGGGGGTACTGAGGGTGAGGAGACAAGTCTATCTGTCCCTCAGCCAGGCCAGAAACAGCCACCAAACCCAAGGTCCTATAGAGAAACAGAGCACTGGAAAAGGATCCCAATCTTAAGAAGAGTCCAGGCTAGAGGGGGAGAAATTCCAATCCCGCCATGAGCCACGGTAAAAAGACCAGGGCAGTAGACATGGGGAGGCAGAGAGCATGACTGGAAACAAGATGGTCTGCTCACAAGTCAAGATCTTTAGCATCAGTCAGGCCTGCGTCTGAATTCCAAGAGCCTCCCTTTATAACACCCAGAACACCGGATAACACCTGCAGCCTACTGGGGAAGACACAGTCCGAGCAGGCAGGCCCGGGTGCACTCTGTGTGCTCCCTGTCTTTGGGCATGGAGAGCTCCCAGGAAGCTTCACAGAGGAAAGGGGTTTGGATCTAAGGCTTGAAGGGGGTGCTGGCAGAGCTGTAGAAAGGGTGTCTGCTTGGAACAAGGGCCAAGGGCAGCACTCTGGCCTAGCAGGAAGGACAGGGACTGGAGGCAGTGGTAGGCCTTCAGACGCCAAGGGTGGGTCGGAGCCCAACTGTAAAGGGCTGGAGCACATGAACAGTAGGCTGTAGATAAAGGGGCATGGAAGGGTTGGTTATGGACGTGTCATGGTTGTAAAATGTCACAACGAAAATGAACCCAGCAGCCAAATGGAGAGTGAATTGGGAAAGGAAGGGCTCTTTTCAGCATACAGTAACTCATCCACAGAGGAAATTTAACCCGTTTTCCACTGGAAAGCTGTGTAAGAGATTGAAGATAGTGACCATGCCTTTCCATTTGCTCTTCTTCAGACTACTAATAAAAATGAAAAAGGAATCTTAACAAACTCGTATATCTAAATGGAGCTTTAGAGTATCCAACATTTCCTTGGGGCCTAGTCAGTCAAGCAGTGGCTAGCTGCCTGCATGGTAAAGATGATGGTTGTTGGGGCCAATTATTGTGTTTGCCAGGTGTTACTCTCACTCGCTGAACCAGACAGAGTAAAGAAGCTCTGTGAACTTGAATGAAAATTTACATATTTAGCCTGGCCAGGTGGTTGCGCGGAGGATAGAGCATCGGACTAGGACACAGAGGACCTGGGTTCAAAACCCCCGAGATCGCCAACTTGAGCACAGGCTCATCTGGCTTAAGCATGGGATCATAGACATAATCCCATGGTCTCTGGCTTGAGCCCAGAGGTCACTAGCTTGAACCCAAAGGTCACTGGCTTGAGCCCAAGGTCCCTGGCTTGAGCAAGGGGTCACTGCTCAGCTGTAGCCCCCCCAGTCAATACAGATATGAGAAATCAGTCAATGAACAACTAAGGTGCTGCAACAGAGAACTGATGTTTCCCATCTCTCTCCCTTCCTGTCTGTCTGTTCCTGTCTGTCCCTCTCTCTAACTCTCATGCAAATAAGTAAATAAATAAAATCACATTTTTATATTCACTAACCTCTAACTAAAACTTAGCCTTTTCTTCAGCTGTGACTGTAGCAACAAACCAAGAAGTCTCAGCAATCCTGGTGACTTGTTCACCAGTAGAAACCCCAGATAGTTTCACATCTCCTGACCGCCGTGGAGAGCTTCAGACACCCTTGATGTTCACCACTAGTCAGGATGCAGTACATATGAGATCGCTGCTAGATCTTATTAATTAAAAAGTATATATAGTAACATATCACAGGTTGAAATACTTTATAATTATTTTAATGTAGTTGGTTTCCTTTTTAATGCTGTATATTTTATTATATGTCTTTAGAACATTCTGACAAAGGGTCAATAAGCTTCACCAGATCACCAAAGACACATGAAAAGTTAAAGTTGTTCTGCATGTGCCAGAATAAAAGTTCCATGAGAGCAGAGATTTTGGACTCATTTTTTCACAGCTATAGCCCCATAGTCTAGAAGAGTGAATGACAGATAGAAATACTCAGTAAAAATTTATTGAATAAAATGTATAGCATTTAGTGACCTATGCAATGTCACATAGCTCATAGCTCATTCATGGAAAACCATGATGGGTATCTACTGTTTCTACCACACAGTGCTCATTGAGAGCTCCCAGAAAGGAGATGAACATGGGTAAAAAAGATGGGTAAAAGAGGGCTTTACTGTGAAACAGCTTGAAGGATCTCTAAATCCATCACTTCTCCCTTGCATTCTTTGAGGACCTATCAAGGATCTGAAAGTTAAACAACCTAGTTATCCAGTGACTTCCCTGCTCCTACATGCTTCCAGCTGGGAGCTGCTCTGCTTTGGGATTTATTCAGCCCCAATAGGGAGGAATACAGAGGCAGAGCATGCTCCCCATCTGGTACAACCAGATGAATTAAAGAGTGAACCAAGCATTGAGGAGAAGTTGGGTAGGGACCTCCCAGGACACACTTGCTTGGTTCAGGGTGAAGATCCTGGTGGCTGGCTGAAGAATGCTGTCTTGTCTTATTGCCTCCAGTCCTATTTCACAGAGAAACGGAAGCCACAAAGCTTCCTTCCAGAGAGGAAGGGAGGCTTTCTCACTCTGTTCAGTTTGGACATGCAGGAGACATTCATGCTCTAGCTCCTACGTGCTTCAATACGACATCTCTAACACCATCTAACATTCTGCCAGCCAGCCACGCTGTTCTAATCACTGTTAATGAAGATTCCTGAGACCCTCAAAGAATTGTGGTTCCCTAGCCCCCCATCTTTCACGTATATGACCTTATATAATTTTCTTTACAATTTTATGAATTAAGTGAGCAAGTATTACTTTTATCACCATTTCAAAGAGAAAATTAGAAGCCCAGAGAAGTTTCATGGCTTATTCACAGCTTTCTTCTGGCCAGGGAGAAAGATGGGGGAGAACTGAGGACTCACCAGGCAGGCCACGAGCACAGCGTCGCTGCTGTTCCTCTCAGAGGGTGACCGGCAGAGCTCAATGAGGCGGGACATACCTGCATGAGATGCATGAAGAACATCAAGTCCCAAACCGGGACCTGGCCAGACCCAACCCAGAGGTGCTCCGTTCTCTCACACAGCTCTCTGCGCGGGGCAGGGGAAAGCAGGTGGCTCCCAGGGCCCCTGCCAGCCTGCCCATCAGCCGGGGAAGGAGAGTGAACCCACCTGGAGGAGCTTGAAGTGGAGACCTGCTCCCTCAGATGTGAGCAGACCGTGGGCAGGGCCAGGATCAGCTGCAGCATCAAAACCAAACCCCTAAGTGCCAGAAATCTGGCCAGGACTGAACTCAGTGAGCCCTGCAGGGAAGGCAGCACGGGTCTCCCTGAGAGAGCGGCTTCTGTGAAGGCCCTCCTGAGTTACCAGAGCCATGTTTAGGATTCACATCTTTACTGGTGGGACTGTCGGCACCTTTATTTTCCCCCAAATTGCCTATCAGTCAGAAAATATATTGCAGCTGAAACTACAGAAAACTACAAATCGAGCAGGTTAATGTTGCCTAGGCCTTTATAGAAGAAACGTTAAATAAATGACTTTGCTTTTCCATGCAAATTGGCTTTCTTCAAACTTAAAAACAAAACAAAAAAACCCCTCATTATAAGATAGTGATCAAAGGCATGCAGACCCAATCTGCCAGCCTTATGGAGCTGGAACCCACTGCTGCCCCAGGGCCACCTGTTGCTGTCCTTGTACCTTACACGGCCAGGCCTATTCTCAGGCCTCTGCCTGGAGTGCCCTTTCTCACCTTCACACCAGAATAATTCCTCAAACCACAGCTGAAGACTCACCTTCTTGCTAAAATAATCTTCCACCCGCCCAGACAAATGCGGGCTACTTCCCTTGCGCACCAGACAGGTTATGAACCTGCTTTGAGCATTGCTCTAAAATTAGCATGTGCAAATGTTTTTTTGTGGTTTGTTGTTTGTTTGTTTGTTTTTTCATATCTGCCACCCCATTAGTTCTTTAAATCCCTGTGATCAGGACAATGTTAGTGTCAACGTCATGGGCCTAGCACTCAGTGGGTATCTGAAAACATTTGTTGGGTAAATAAGAGACTAACTGAATAGATGAGTGATGTGAGAGTGAATTAATAAAGGAGTTAATAGTGAATAAATGAAGTAATAACTGTGCTAATGAATGAATAAGAAAGAATGAATTAATGAGTGAATGAGTGAGTAAGAGGACAACTGAATGAGTGAAGGAGGAAGGAATGGGTCCTAATTAACAGAAGTCTGCAGGAGAGTCATTGTTCTGGCCAACTATACCTTCTCTAGGTCCTTCCTCTCTCTTGCTTCAGCCCCAAATTACAGGCCTGAATAACAGCTACACTTTGGGCCTCCATCCCAGCATTCCCAGAACCTGGAGAGTGGGGCTCATCCCCGCCAGCCCTTTGCTCTGCGACCTCTGTTGCCACCATGAAATCAAAGCTACTCCCATTCCCAAGCCACCCTCCCCACCCTTGAGCCCACTCCTACCACCACCAGCACCACTTACAGCTCAGCCTCACGGCCTCCCGTGCCACATCTGGGTCTCGGCTGAGACGGGCCAGGGTCACTGCAGCCTTCTGCTGGACTCTCTCACAGGCCGCCACCTCAGCAGGGGTCCCAGATCTTGGCTTCTCGGAGAGCATGCCCATGATAAGCTGGACACCTGGACAAGAGGCATGAAAAGTTGGCACCCACTCCAGTGCAGAGCCTTCCCCTAGGGACCAGCTGGATGGATAGCTGTAGAATGACTTAGAAGGGGATTCTTAAACACTGGAAGGGAGCTAGATGAGGCCGCCTCTTCCACTCCTTCTGCCCTGGGTGTATCTCTGAGTCCGTGTACCAAGTCATTATACTTGGAAAGGACATCTGAAGAACATCTCTTTGTATTTTTTTTAATGCTATCACTGAGGGTTTTTACTGCATGCCTGGCACTGTGCTAAATGCACAGTAAATGCGCGATCCTCTATAACCTCCCAATAGCCTCATGAGCTGGCTACTAAGGATAATTCATTTTGAGACCCAGAGAAAAGTGAACTATATTTTCAGGGTCACACATTTAGAAGTTGGGGAGCTGATATCACAACTCAGATAACCTGGCCACTCTTTTATCACCTCTTCCTCTCCAATGCTGCTGCATCTGTGTCAGGTCCAGAGGTGATGGGCCCCCCTGGTGGGAGGTAACCCCAACCCAGGCTGGGTAGGCAATAGATTAAATATTTTAGAAATGATTTAAACACCAGAGGAAGCTACAGTAGTTGAAGTGGGAGATTTAAGCCTGCATCTGGTTGGCTGAGAAGTCTTCCCACCCTCCCCTGAAACCAGATGTGTCTTCTGATTGTCCTACAAACTCTCACCCACATCCACTGCCAATCTGTGCCTTTGCCCCCTAATTGTTTCTGCAGGGAATATCGGTTTCCCTCTCTCTCTTTCTCTTAACAGTTCCCATCTGCAGGTAGCAGTAAAATTCCACCTTCTGTGGGAAGCATGGCCCCAGCCCTCACTCCCCCATTCCTGTATCCAGTGCCACCTGCAAGTTTGGAACTTAAACCAGACATGGCCCACAGGCATATTTTGTTTTGTTTTGTTGCTCTACAGAGTATCTAAAATATTTATTGAATTTTTGATGATATGAAAATGGGGAGATTGCCACTTTCTAAAATATTACTGCCTCATCTGACAACACTGGGCCTACGCTACTTCATGACAATTTGTTAAAGTTTATTATATACAAGCGTCCTCTTTTAAATGAGACTGATTCAGTCCCCACTGAGCCCACGTCACCCATTTATATTACCTGTCTGGGTCTCATAGGCATCTAAGTTCATAACCTTTGACTTAGACCACAGAGCTGGAAGGGTCCTTAGGGTTCTTCTAATCCAATCCCTCCCTCTCCACTGGAGAGAGGAAGTGATTTCCCAAATTCACACAGAAGTCAGTTCCAGTCCAGTGCCCTGGCCATGTACATCTCTGAATCTTATTCAAACCAAGTGCAATTTCTAAGTCTTCTAGAGGCCCATGCACAGGGCTGTGAGTTGCTTAGTTAATAACCCTGAGACTATTCACTCCTGGGGAGGGGCCACTTCTCTCTCTAGTGAGCTTTGTAAGTGCCCCATTTCTCCCTCCTATGGGCACAAGGGACTCTGAAAGTCCTGCCTTTTTTAGCCCCTATAAACTTTGTCACCACACATTCTAACTTCGGGAAAAGCCACTTAGCTCCCAAACCCAATCTCTGGCAGCCAAACAGAACTGGTCTTCTGGCTCCCTACGCCCACATGTCCCTAATACAAGGTCAGGGCTGTTAATGTCCTATAGTGTAATGTTATGGCCTGTGGGGACATAAACTGGGGGCACCAAACTGACACCTTTGGGAAGTGCCACAAGCTTAAGAAATTTTACTAATAGCTTCCTGGTTAAAGTTCCCATAAAGAAGCCATTTCCCCATCCCCAGCTTTGCACTTGGATCTGACAAAGAATAGTTTCTTGTAAGCTAGCAGGTAAACCCCATGGGGCCAAGACTTTTGTCAATTTCCTGCATGGATAGGTCTAAAGTATTCAGGATAGTGCTTAGCTCAAGTATTTGTTGTATGCCTATTAAATTAATAAATATGAATGTATTCATGTGAAAAGCCTTACAGATGTATAAAAACAAAGCTTTTTTAAAAATATATACTTTATAAGTCTTATCTAGAAAAGGATAAAAACACTATGAAATTGGGGCTGCCTAGGAAAATCCAGAACGTATTTCCTAAGTTCTGGCCAGGCTTAATGCCAGAAACATTGCCTGGGAGTCATGAGGAGTTCCAGCTTTGGAGACTAAGCCCTAACATCATGTTCCCTCCCCAATAGTCTCTTCAGTTTGGCTCCCATCCACAAAGAAAAGCAAAACCAGCTGAAAGGGGGATAATAATGCCAATGGACTGACACGTGAGAGCTTGGCTGCCCTGGCCTCCCCAGTCTGCTCCCCAGTGTAAGGATGACCAGCAGCCACTGTCTCTGACCTCCCACACCCCCTTCATCCAGTCCCCCATCACCAACATCACTCTTGATTTGGGGCAGGACAGAGACACAACTGCCAGGCTGCAGGGCAAGGCACATCAGAGTCTCATGCTTCCCGGTGAGAGGACTGCCTTTCAAAGTCCAGCTCGTACAGCAGGGCTTGCCCCCCCCCCAGCCCAGGAGGCCTACTCTCTCTGTTATCATTATTGCTGATTCCTCCCATCCTGCTCCACTTTTATAAATAGTCTTCCCGTCAAACTCTCTTCAACTGAGCCATGTACGATTGCCACTGTTTCCTGAGAGAGCAGATACACTAAGCACAACACTCGTTCTGTGCCAAATATGCCTCTAACATGCTTTCTGTTAACCCTCACGGCATCCCTATGAGGTAGGTATTACTATTGTTCCCATTTGGGGACTGGAAACGCAGAGGCTATACACCTAGTAAACACAGAACTGGTCAATCTGTTTGCAGTTTTCACGGCGTCAACCACTATGACATTCTCCCTTTGCTGTGTTATTTTATTGTAGATGTCACACTTTTGTCATGTTATCACTTCTGTCAAGTCCTTCTAGACTATAATATTCTCTAGGACAAAAGTGAAGATTGATTGATCTCTGTGTTCATTCGTGTAGCACAATGCCAGGCACACAGTAGGTCTTAATAATCACTGACTGAATGAACGTCCATCGCACTTTATAACCCATAAAACCCTCTACAGAGGCCAGATATTCCAATCCCAGATCCACAGGCCTCCGAGAACCCAGTCCTGCTGACCACTTGAACTAAAGACTCTGAGTGCTGAAGGAACAGGCACAGATGACACCCCTCAAGCTCCCTACCTCCACTGGCTCAGGAAAGCTTTTCATTATTAGCTCATCACATAGAATTACCACAAAATGATGTCTTTCAATTCATAGTAGAGCAACAGGGGATAGGGAACGTGTATGTTTGTTGAGAGAGCAGGGCAACCTGGGAAAGGGGGTTTAACCAGAGCGGAGGTAACTGGCCTGGGCTCCCAGCTCCCTTGTCCTCCTTAGCGTCTCTGGTTCCCAACTGGTTGCTAACTTCTCCCTTACTCCCACAGCCATCAGAAACCTTTAGCATGCTGTTCCCCGGTACACGGTGGCTGGCCTGTCTTCCAGTGCAGACTTAGATCACTTCGTGGGGACCTTGGTGACAGCCTCAGACAGGTGGGAGCAGGGGAGAGAGTGTGAAAAAGATGCTCTCAGGCGGGGGGCAGGGGACCCAGCCTGCCCCGACCTGCCCCCTCACTCCTCAGGTTCTATAGCTTTCTACCGAGGCAAACCCAATAGGATAGGAATGGTTTGACATTGGAAGGGAATGCACCCATGTGTAGGAATAGATCTTTACTTTTTTTGGATCATAATGAAATCTCTCTCTTCTCTTCATCACCTCAGTGAAAATAGTGACTGCCGCCCTCCTACCTTGAGTCTACCTTACCCCCTTCCCTGCTTTATCTTCTGCATGGCTCTGCCACCACCTGACCTTCTTTCTCTATCTCCTGTTCAATGCCTCCTACTAGAATGAAGCCCCAACTGCACACATAGACACACTCATGGGATGATGGAGATCTGCAGGTACAAATGCACATGTCCGCACCTGGACCTTCACACAAACAGAGGAACACGGTTCTGTATAGCCAGATAACCCACACAACATGCACACCACTGAAAATACATACCATTCTCCTGAATGATGTCAGAAGCACACTGTTCTAAAACAGACATGTTTGCCAAGATGGTCACAATCTGGAAAAGAGAATTGAGAAGCTAAAAAAATGGGTACCCCTGAGCAAAAAGGTGCTCTCTACAGACAGTTGAGCCAATGGCCACCAAGCTTTCCTTTAGCTTGTGACTACTTACTGTGCACCTGCCCATCCTTCCATGGTATTCTCTTTTATCCTCGTGGGCTTCTGCCCAGATTTGTTTTCCCAGTGACTTGATGCCCATTCATCAGCATGTGGCCCTGGAATGGAACCCAGGGCTCCACTAGAGAGAACAACGTCACCTTAGTGAGGATGGGGCTCCCATCATCTTTCTGCAGGGTCCCTCTGGTCCCAGGCCCTTAAATGCAGCAGAACTGGCAGGTTTCTGTGGCTAGCCCCTGCCCTGAATTAGGTTCCCTCCATCTTAGCTTTTTGCCCTGATACTAAACCCCTCCTCCTTTCAACCTGAAATTAACGGAGACTAAGGTCAAGTTAAAGAACATGAGTCGGCTAAAAGGGCGGCATTATATCCCAAGTATCAGGTATTATATGAAATCTGATGAGAAAATTCATGCTTAGCTGTACTTTACAAGCCTTGCTTGTCGGTCATTGCTGAAAGGTTCTGCCTATTGAAAAGGGATGTCAACAGCAGGTGGACAGTGAGCCAGGTTACAGCCTAATGGGCTGGGCAGCCAACAGCCCACCCCATCCCTACCCCCTGGCCTAGTCAAGGTTGCAGAGAGAACTCACAGCACAAAACTAGATTAATAAGTGGACCATCAATGACCTGTTACAGACCCCCAACTGCACAGGGTGCCAAAAACACCACTGGACATTGTTGAAAGCCTGGCACCTGTGGACTCAGATACCACCCTTGACACCACTCCTGACATAGACAGCAAACTGAAAGTCCAACCACTTCCACGGAATCAGACAACACTCTCCCATGGTGATTATAATAGCAAATAAAATAAAATAACACTTCTCATTGGTCCAGGCCCATCTGGGTTGAAAGTTTCTCCAAAGCTTGCGGCCCAGTATATCTGGAGGCCATGCCCCTAGCCCTCAAGGTGGCAGCTGGCAGTCTCCTGAGGACAGTTTAGACAGCTCAAATTCTGAAACTGGTAATATGACACTTACCAAGGATGAGTGTTAGCCAGATTGTAATTGGCTCAATATTGGCATAGTGTATGACCAGTATTCGCTGCTGCCATCAAAGCCACCTGGCCAATGCAGGTTCTGGTTTGATTCGGATCAATCATAAAGAAACAATTGAGCCAAAAACTGGTTGTTCATTTTCCTTTAATCCTAGCTTACACCCGACAGGAGAGAAAATACACATAGTGGGAAACACTTCCCTTTCCACTTCGGGCTCCCAAAGCCACTGACTCATCGAGTTTTCCTAGAATTAAAGGTTCCCACCACATTAGTCTTATTCACCTCTGTTCCCCATCTCCTTCTGCTGCGCAAACTGGCTTTTCCTTCACCATCTCGCCATTCTGACTGCCTCCTCCACATGGTTTCCCTGCCCTTCTACACCATGGGCTCTTCCTCTCTACAAGAACATGATCACTCTCCCTCAAATGACCTCCTAGCTCCTCCTTTTAAAACCTTTTGGCGCAAAAGCCGCCCCCCAACACACATTAGTATAACCAAGCCCATTCTCAAGCAAGAAGGGCATTAATATTATCATCTGGGCAACAGGCAGCGCCATCTTTAACAAAGGAGTGAACAAAACCAGAAAATACAGATTTTACAACTCATTTGCCTGACACATAGTCCTCTGGATAACAAATGCATGTAACAAATGTCTTCTCAACAGGAAGAAAAATTTGCCGTATTAATAGAATACCTACCTCCCCACTTCCCCACTAACCAGATGCTGATAAGGAAGCTGCATCTTGGATTGCTGTGGCCCCTGTGTGCATCAGCCCTTCTGCACAGAGGCCTGCTGGGGACCATGATCTGGGCTGGCTGCCAGGGGACAGACAGGAGAATCTCCCAAAAGCTTGATCCCGAAGGCAAATCTGCCCCACCAAATGTTCTATGAAGGGAGTGACAAGCACCTGTTTGCATTTTAGAAAGAAGGGTTAGTTCTTGGAAGCCCACCCCCACCCCCTGTTAGATTGTGAGTGTTTGTGGGCTGAGTGGAAGGACTTAGAAGGAAAATATGGACTGAAGTTGTAGTTAAGAAATGGAAGGCCCCCCCCAAGAGGCACGGAGTGCACAGCCTTCTGGGGAAGGAGACACTGACCAAGTCTGTGTCAGATACCAGTCTGTTGGGCTTTCCCCAAGCTGTCAGCAGCAGCAGGGAGCATGGTTTCTGCTCCCACCACACCCGCCCCTGCCCTCCAACCACTGCTACCCTCCCAATAGACACCTGCCTGACATACAGATCCAAAAGGGGGGGGGGAGTGAGGGAGGGAGGAAAGGAGAAAATGAGGGAGGAAGGAAGGGAGGAAGCAAAGGAGGAAGGACAAAATTAAAAAAGAAGAAACCTTTGTCTGCAGCCTCAGGTTCATTACATGGTAATAATTAGTGGTATCAGACACAGGTAGGTCTTTGTGTCAGACTAATTTAGATCCTGTTAATGAAAATTACTTCCTCTTTACATAACCTGTACCCCATGTGGTTTTCTGAGGTGCAGATGAAGTATTCAATTAAGCACAATTTGAATAAATGCCAATTAATCCCCACTTCAAGGCCCCTTTTTGAAACATCCTTATATGCACCGTGATGTAGAGGGGAAGAGGGGAGTCAAAGTTTCTTCTCAGAGTCAAGCCCAGGGCTGGGATATTAGGGACAACTGGTTTGTCTTATTAGAGACAAGATAGCAATGCTGGCAGGGCCGAGTACAGGAGCCCGGCAGACTGGTTCCCCTGGCCCATGCTATTTCAATCTTGTCTGATGATTTCCAGTTAAGTCTTATTCCTCCTGCAGTTATTTGGTGAAGAGAGAGATTACCAGCCTGTAGAATGACCCTATGTGAGAAGCGATGTCATGTAGTGGGCTAAGCACATGGATCAGCCTAGTTCCAAATCTTGGCTCCATCATTCATTTTCCATGTGTTCTTGGCCAACTGACTTAAATTAACCTTCTGCACCTTGGTTAATGTAGGTGTATTATATTTCTTTTGCTGTTATAATAAATTACTACCAACTTAGTGGCTTAAAACAACACAGCGTTATCATGCAGTTCTGGAGGTCAAAAGTCCTACATGGATCTGATGGAGTGAAAATCAAGGGTTGGTAGAGCTGCGTTCCTTCTGGAAGCTCTAGGGCAGTGGTTCTTAACCTTTTTTGAGGTACCGAATCCACCAGTTTCATATGTGCATTCACCAAACCCTTCTTTAGTGATAAATGAAATATGATTTTTTTCCCAAATTTAGTTTTGCCAGTGCGAGACTAGAGTTGCTCAAGTTGGCATTGCATATCATGCAGATAGGACGCTGACTCCCATCCCGTTCTGTGATACATGTGAATCCATGTTGTACATATTCGTCCGACCACTTTCTTTTTTTGCTCAACATATTTAGTATGGATTAAAATATTAAGAAAGAAACCACACGGCATACAACTACGACAGCCGTTGACTACTGCACGCACTAAATTCTCCGCAGCACTGGTTGGCCAAGCAATATAACGTGATCCTCTGCAGCAAGTGATGGCCAAGCAGGGTGTGTCATCACGACTTTACACAAGTGTGTCTTTACCTCCGCGGCAGAGGCTTCTCCGAACCCCTGAGACCAACTCATCGAACCCCTAGGGTTCGATAGAACCCAGGTTAAGAACCACTGTTCTAGGGGAAGATCCAGATCTTTGTCTTCTCAAGTTTCTAGAAGCTGCCTGCATCCCTTGGCTCCTGATGCCAACCTCTGCTTCCTCAATCACATCTCAGTCTCTGACTGCGATCCTCCAGCCTCCTTCTCGTAAAAACTTGTGTGATTACTCTGGACCCACATGGACAGACCAGGATAATATTTCTATATCAAGATCCTTAACCTAATCACACTTGCAAAATCCCTTTGGCCATGTAAGATAGTTTATTCACAGATTTGGGGATTAGCATGTGGAGATCATTGATAAAACTATTATGAGCATTAAATGATTTAACGTTTTGTCAACCATCCAGACATTCATTAAATAAAATGAGTATAACTTGACTGAGGGCACAACCTGAAAGTACAGACCCCTAAAGACTGTCAGTGTTGCCACACGTTCTGCTGATGTGAGATCTTTCCCAAAGGGAGGAGAGCTCATAGGGCAGGAGGAGCCCTTACCAGCAGAGAACCCACCTGGCTTTGTGATCATTACTTCCTGTGAGATTTTGAAATCATTTTCCCTTTGGCATCCCAAAGACTGACTGACCGCCTTAGAAAAATTGAGATGAATAGCAAATTGAACCTGACTGGCAAGGGACCTCTTGTGTCACTGGTTCGAGAAGAAAGGGCTCTGCGTGGGAAGAAGGAGGTTGCCAAAGCCTTTTGATGCCAGCGTGATGCAAAGGAAAAGGTTTACTCTGCACTGACCTGGGCAGGTGTTCCGGGAACACACATCCATAACTCATCCCAAGGTGGGGGAGCAGGCCTGTCTCACATCTCACATCCTCACCAAAGTGTGCCCAAGATCCCACTGGGTCTGCCTCTGCCCCTTTCGTGCACTGTGTACACTGACAGTGAAGACCACACCACATAAAAACAAGTGAAGGTACCCAGGATACCCAAACAGAGGCCGGTGCTCTGATCTGATGGGACTTACAATACAGAATATCTGACATACATTTAGCCAAAAGTTATAATTGCTTTTATGCTGTGCAGTAATTAGGACAAAAAGGCCAACAGTTCATATGACTGTAATTAGAATTACTCTTTAATTGCTAGATGGATTATTTAAATTTCTGTTATCACTGTGTCAACTCTCTAAAAGCTTTATCAACCATGTCAGCTGCAATCCCGAGACCAGTCGACAAAATCCCTATCCCTGTCAGCCTCTCGGGAAGCCCCCTGCTTCTCTCTGCCCTGCCTTCTTCCCCCATGAACGCTCCCTCCACCACAGAGCAGGAAGGATCGAGACAAGGACACTGGTCTGAGAGAAGAAAGGTGTGGTCTCTTTGAATACATTGTGTCCATTCCTTTAAGTGGCTTCTGGACTATATCACACACACACACACACACACACACACACACACACACACACACACCACACACATACACATACCTTGCATATACCATCACACAGGTTGAAACAACACATACCATACATTGCCACATACCACACTCTACTCACCACCACATTAACTACACTCCCTAGCCCTAACTTCCTGCCCCAAATCTGACATCCCTTATCTCAGACCCATTCCAATTCCTAGTTTCATCACAGACCCCTAGCCTGCTCATGTCAGAGTATCCACTGTGGTGCTAACCACTTTAAGAGCAGTATGCCATCTGATCAAAATAATGACACAAGGAGAGAGAAAATATTGTCTCCCTTATCCAGATATTGTGGCTTAGAGAGATCAGGTGACTGGTTTAAGGTCACACAGCTAGGAAATGGCAGAGCCAGGATTTGAATTCAGGTCTGTCTGTGCTGTTTCTACTATGTCACAGATATATACGATGTATACGACAGGACTTTATAAACTATTGAGGTCTTTTATGATGTCAGTCAAAACTATAACCCCTAGTAACTGGCATTTCTAATAAAAGGACTCCTGACCTGATAATGGTATTCATAGTAAAATCCCAGAAATGTTACAAAACCTGGACATTCTCAAACACCAGGCAGATGATGTGTTTTCTTGGGAAGGGTATACCAGCACCCTCCACTTCCATGAAAGCAATTTACTTCTCAGGGCCACAAAAGGTCATGCTCAGTGAAAGTTTCTGTTGTGGATTAGCTAAGATAGCAGGGCCGGGCAGAGGTGAGCCAGCATCTGACAGCCCTTATCCCATTGCCCCATGTCACACCTGTAGCTGGATTCCCTGGGCAACATGACCCCTAGGAAATACCTCTTGGGGACTAAAATTTGGGCCACGTGGATGGTTTGTTAGCAAGGAACTATTCTGGATGCCTGCCCATAATGGTCCCCTAGATGAGCAAAAGGAGAAGAAAAGCCTGGACACAGTGCTGCCTTCATCTCTGTCCACACCCTAAGGCGGGGCATGGAATAAGCATAGCCATCAGGCTTCTGTTGGAAAAATTAAGTGGACTCAGCTTGCTAATATGATGAAGAGGTTCTCACTGAGATGTCCACATGGAGGTGGACCAAGTATAGATCCAAGACCAGGAGGCTTCGCACACATTGGCGTCATTGGCAGATGCATTACTGGAAACTTCACGGACATTTAATCTCCTAAGTGTTTTTGGGGGCGGTGAGCACTTCAGAGTCTAATTCATCTTTTTTGTCTTCATTACACAGAGCTCCCTGATCACCTTAATCCTCCCTCTACCACAGGAAAGGGCCATTTGTTTCTTTAATGGGTGCACTCTCACTAGCTAAGTGGTTGCTCTGAGTCAGGGCAGAAGGTAAAGCCGTGCTGAGGATGAAGGGAGCCATGCCGGGCTTAGACTTGAAGGCCAGGGGGAATAGGAAGAAGAAGGATGGGGAATGTGGGATTGGGGGGACAGAGTGTTTGGGGAGAAAGGCAGAAATCTCCTGACACCAGACTCAGAAAGAGTTGCCATCTGCATAGACCTTGAACCACATTTCCTCCCCACCCAGAACCTCCTTTCCTAGGAGTCAATGAGATTTCAAGAGGGGCCAGTCACTCCTTATGATGAAACAGGGTCTCCGCACATTGAGCATGGGGAGTGTCTGATCTGGAAGAGATCATGCCCCTTTTACAAACAAGAAAATTCCACTCCAGAGGTCTGGTCCCCCACCCAGGACTATGTGCCTCACATTCGAAAGCCAATAGTAATAGTAACATTGATACGAGATTCCATTTATTTAATGGTTTCTTTGTGACAGGAATTGTACCAAGAGCTTATGTTCATTCATTTATTTAAGTCTTATTTCTACTTTGTGCAGTATATTTTATTCAATCACACCCACAAATGAGAGCATTGAGGCTTGGAGTAAAACGTCTCAGGTTATATGATTATCATAGCAGAGGGGCTTTGAAACCAGGTCCTCTGACTCTAAAATTCCTGTTCTTATTGTTTCACTACTGGATCTTGTATAAAATGGCCAGAGTTGGCTAAAGAGAGACACCTGAAGGTGAAGGAACCCAGTACTGTGTCAGGTAGAGGAGGGACCCAGGAGCTGGAGATGTCGAGCTGAGGAAGAGAAGAGGGGAGGGAGGCACATCCCACAGGGTGGGCCCTTGAGCCCATTCCCTGCAGCCAAGAGCCACGACTGCAATGGACACTGGCTATGTGCCCCTCAGAAGCCAAGCAGGCACTGGCTGCCCCAGTGGGCCATGTCTAGCTGTCTGTACTGTCATACCTCGGGGAGCTTGTCCAACTCTAAGAAGTGAGAGAGTCAACTGAAAAGAAAGCCAGGAACCCCATCATGCATGGCTTAGGAAGCCAAGTTGAGAACTTTGAATAATTCACTATTGCTCTTCCTTGGAGCCTCACATTTAAAATAATAATACAATTCATCATTTATCAAAAACTTAGAAGGGCGAAGCATTGTATCAGGTTATTTCCTTGCATTATCTCACTCACTCTCACAATAACTCTGCAAGGCAGACATTCATGTTCTCATTAAAAGATGAAAATACCAACATCCAAGAGGCTGTGACTTGCCCAGATCATCCAATGACTAAGTGGCCAGATAAATGCTCAGTCTCTCTGACTCCACAGCAATACTACCTCTACTTTATTTTCAAAGACCAGCATATGAGAGTCAAAGACCAAAGTCTAAGTCAGGCTAGGATTTAAATGCTGGCTAGCTGCCTGTCACCCTGATTTAAGGGACATCTTTTGAGCTTCACTACTCTCATCTATAACATGGAGCAACTATGTATTACCAACCTTAAAGTATTATTCAAACCCTCATATACATGTGCTTATGTACTAGGAAATCTCCAAATGTGAGTTTCTGTGGTCAGCGATTCTAAGGATAAGAACTAATGAAGTACCATCCTGCTTCTTCCTTTTTATGTCCTAAAGACACCCCCATGGGGCCAGCTTTGGGCAGAAACCTTAAGAAATCCTAGGGAAGTATAAACATGGACTATGCCCTCTGGGGAAACTGACATGATATAAATGGGAAGAAAAAATATCAGTAGAAAAATCCACTATGCCTGACCAGGTGGTGGCACAGTGGTTAGAGTGTCAGACTGGAATGCTAAGGACTCAAGTTCAAAACCCCAAGGTTGCCGGCTTGATCATGGGCTCATTCAGCTTGAGCATGGGATTGCTGGCTTGAGCATGGGATCATAGACATGGCCCCATGGTTGCTGGCTTGAGCCCAATGGTTACTGGATTGAAAACCAAGGTCACTGGCTTGAGTCCTAGGTCACTGACTTGAGCAAGGGGTCACTCGCTCTGCTGGAGTCCCCGGGTCATAGTACATATGAGAGAGCAATCAATGAACAACTAAGATGCCACAATGAAGAACTGATGCTTCTCATCTCTCTCCCTTCCTGTCTGTCTGTCTCTGTATGTCCTCTTTCTCTCAGAAAGAAAGAAAGAAAGAAAGAAAGAAAGAAAGAAAGAAAGAAAGAAAGAAAGAAAGAATTAAGTCCACACTGCATTGTGTGCTGTGGCCTCCAAATAAAGGAGGCAATTCAGGATAACTGGAGCCATCAGGGAAGGCTTTATAGGGCTTGCTGGGGTAAAAGCTAGAACGTGAGGTGATGGCAGCTTTACTAGGTGACGAGGCAGTGGTTAGGGGCTAAGATGCAGACAAGGATGAGCTGGGTTATCTAACTTGGAGCTCAGGCACCTGATAGGATTTATAGAGACCTGAAACCCACCTGATTCACCATCGCACTCTGGTAGGGCAGTGAGAGGCTGAGGCTGGTGGAGGTGAGACAGGACAGATACCATGACTTCAGAGCTCAAGGCCCTTTAAAACCCCTACATTCAACTCTTTCAAACACATTTAGCAGCACAATTTTTCTTTCCCAACAAAACTTAACTCAAATATACAAAAACATTCCAGAGGTCCCCAAACTACGGCCCGCAGGCCGCATACAGCCCCCTGAGGTCATTTATCCGGCCCCGCCACACTTCCGGAAGGGGCACCTCTTTCATTGGTGGTCAGTGTATGGAGTACTGTATGTGGCGGCCCGCCAACAGTCTGAGGGACAGTGAACTGGCCCCCTGTGTAAAAAGTTTGGGACCCCTGATTTAGACAGACACAGGGGCAGAGACCCAGAATCAAAGCTCTGCTCCAAGCCCCTGTTTGTAGGGAGGCAGAGAAGGGACAAAATTCTCTGCAGGGCACAATATCTGACAGGCACCAATAAGAGCAGGATACAGACTTTTGGAGTAAGTCCAGGGACCTTCTCACCATGTCTCTGCCTCCTAGAATGAACAGGTGTCAATGGAAATGGAGAAAGACCCATAGTGATTGGTGGGGAAGAGGGGGAGAATGGGGGCTCATGTAGATGCTCCAAGGGCAAGGGGGCATGCTGGAAAGATTTCCCTGTACCTCCCTACAGAATGTGACCAGCAGGGCCAACCAAGGCCACACTGCCTCCCCCAGAACCTAAGCCTTGACGTCCTGACCTCTGTCTCCCTGGTGACAGGCCCTGGCCTGGTCCCTCTTGAGCATCTCACCTGGTCTCGGGTGTATGGCGTGTCCACTCTCTGCTTGTCACCACAGGCTTCCAGGAGGACGCGGATGGCATTCAGCTGAAGGAGCATCTCGCAGGCCATTGTGTCAAAGAAGGTGATGTTGGCAAGGGCCGCAGAGGCCAGCAGGAAGACTTCCCCTGACGAGGCCTCTTGGCACAGTTCTGGATGGCAGAGAGAAAGAAAAGAGCCTCCCTGAGAAGTACTGTCACATCATTTTCTCGTTTGGTTCCTACACGAGTGCTGGGAGAAAATCTGGGCACATTTCAGAGCGCCCACTTTACAGATGTGGACAGTAGGGACTCCAGAGGGAGATGTGTGTTGGCATAGGCAGCTAAGCTGAGGTCTGAATCCTGGTCTGTGGCTCCTCTCCACTTCTTCATCCAACAAGGACTCACTGAGTGACCCTTAGGTACCAGGCAGTGCAGGGGTCTTGGGATGACACAGTGAACAAAACAGATAATGTTTTTGTCTCTGTTAAGCTCACATCCATGTAGAGGGCAGAATAAAATGATCTTTTAAAATATTGATATAAATAACTGCAAATTCTAGTAAATATGAGGCAGAAAATAAAAGCTAAGACAGGAAATAACTAGAAACCTAATGGGGTGCATAAGGAAGGTCTCCTGAAGAATATGACAGTTGACCCCTGAAAGGAAAAATGGAGCAAGCATAAAAATATTTGGGTGAAGAGTATGTTCCAGGCCAAAGGAACAGCATGTACAAAGGTCCTGAGGCAGGAAAGAGCTCTTAGTCTATTTACATCTTCAGTAATGTACACTAGACCGTTGCTGCATTTGCCTTGAGAAAAAGACGAAAGTTAAAACATAGAGTTTCTACCTCTCTAGCTGCCATCAGCAGAGCTTCAGTGTTTCCTTTTGGTCCCAGAATAAGTCCTACACCAAGACCCTGAATATTAGGTTCTTTGTCTCTGATCCTAGTGTTCATAACCCAGACCTAACCAGATTCCTCTACTTAACCATCTACAATAGTACTGGTGGGTATGATGGGTCTCTAAGGCAGGGAGGGTCACTCCCATGTCTGTATTCCTTTGCCACGTAACACATTCCCCCATGGGTTCCCCTTGACCTAGAATAGAGCCTGCCTTGAGAGGATTATGGAAGGGCTCTGTCCGTGGTGCTGCCCACCCATCCCAATGGATCTGACTTCCGTCTCTCAGCTCCAACTTGACCGTCAGTCAAAGGTGCTTCCTGGGTCCAGCCCTCTCCTACTGATAACACCTCTCTGAAAATACATGAACAGAAGCCACACTTCAGGAAAATTACCCCAGGAGAGAAATAAAGTTTCGAAGACAGACTGAACTATGTTTTATCCTGATCCCTATTTCTTGCTTCCAGACAAAGAGTTTGTACTTCTAGGTTCTGATATTAAAGCTGGCACTTTTTGGCACCTTCCAGTGTCTGGACCCTACCTACAAAGGGGCATAAAATAACAGTTGAACACCTTGCTCTGTGCCTTGTACTTTGGCATTAAACTAGCAGCACTCTTAAAGTAGGAAATAGTTGCTTCCATTTGCAGAGGTAGAAGCTGAGACTCAGAAGCTAGCAGCAGCTCCACTGACCTCGAGCGTTTGCTCTGTGCAAGGCACTGCTCCACATGTTTTACCTCCTTAAAGCATTCTATCCCCACAATCACCTAACTTTTGTCACAATTTTATAAGTAAAAGAACTGAACTGAGGATTCAAATGTTAAGTGATCTTGCCCGGGCCAGACAGCTCAGTTGGTTAGAGCATTGCCCCAAAGAGCAGAGGTTGCCAGCCCGACCCTGGACAGGCCAAGTTGTTTCTCTCTCTCTCTCTCCCTGCCTCTCTCACTGAAATCAATAAATTAAAATTTTTTAAAATGTTAAGTGATTTCCCAAAATTGTGAGGTTGAGGATTGTTGGTGGTTGTTGAAACCTACAATCAAATCTAGGGTTGCCTGATTCCAAAGTCCCCATTTCTTCTGTATCCCAGGATACCTCTTGTCTCCAGGCCTCTTTCATTCACTCTCAGTGATGCTGCTGTAGATCTAGGTTTTAGTTTTATCAGGAGGGCAGCATTTGCCTTGGGACATCCCTGCCCCCCATAACCCAGGTGTGATCACGGAACAACTCAGAATCTTTATCTCACCACTCACAGTTGAGACAATGGATTAGCCGAGGAATTAAGAACTCAATTATTCCCCCTTTCCAATGACTGCCATATCCTCTGATT
This sequence comes from Rhynchonycteris naso, assembly GCA_037038555.1. Lineage (NCBI taxonomy): Eukaryota > Metazoa > Chordata > Mammalia > Chiroptera > Emballonuridae > Rhynchonycteris > Rhynchonycteris naso. The sequence continues at coordinate 332,277,396 of CM072995.1, read as the reverse complement.
TGGAGGGAACCACTAGAAACCATTAACCCCTTCCAGACAACCTCCCTACAATCAGAGTCAGGGTGAGACCATAGGACTCACTGGCCCATTTTGCTTCAAGTTCTCTTTTAGGCTTGAACATCCGCCCTCATTCTTACGCAGTCACCATTGCTGCCGACACAGCAATGAACACAACTGTCTAAGTGCCTTTTAATTTTGATGCACATTTATTTGGTGCCCATTAACAAATCTGAGTCACCTGGGATGTGTTAGGCAGATTAAATTGAGGAGTCCAGTGACTCATTTATAAATGTTTCCAGGGAATGGCAAGAAATTGGAAGGCTATTTCCCACCAAAGAACAGAGCCTTGTCATCTTGCCCAGCAGATATATTCCATCTGCTGACTCTTAGGATAACAGTGCACCATGACTTTATGGACACACTGTATATCTTCATGAGGGTGAAATAAACAGGGAGACTCCTTCTCTGGGCAAAGAAGTAGAACTGGACAGGTGGCAAGAGTGAAAGTTTGTTTGGAATACATATATGTTTTTTTTTAATGATTCTCTATAATTTATAAATTAAGAGATTTTTCTCTAAAACTTATGACTTTTGTTTAATCCTTAAAAATAAGCCTTTTCTACATAGCAAAATATCAACTGGATTTTATCGGGGACTGCCTCCCTTTAGACATGGCACGTGCTCTCCAAGTCAATACAGGACGCAATCTCCTTTTTTTCTCCTTCCTGCCAGGCTCCAATGAATGACCGAATGTGAGAGTCCCAGCACGAGTAAATCTGAACATGGTCAGGTGGCCTTGAGAAAGTCCCTGACCTTTTCTGGGTCTGGGTTTCCTTTCCTATAAAATGGACATCATCAAAGTTTATGACCTCTCGAGTTTCCTCTAGCTAAGACTTTCAACAACTGGCCTCTGCATTTTCTCACCATTGAATAAACACGGATGTTGGCAAATTGATTTCTCCCAGCCTGACGTGTGGGTGCCACTGTTTCAGTGACTAGAATCAGCCATTAAGTTGACTTAACGGATGCCCCCAGTGTGTCAAGTAATTGTGGGTCTTCAGACTTGTAGCATTAGAAGGACCTTTGAGAGAAATGAGTCCCAGACCCTTGTTTTATACATTAGGAAAATTGTAAAGGGAGCTTGACAACTCGATGTAGCAAGAGAACTGGCAGGCTCCCATACAGCGTCTGCACAGAGTGCCTGGTCAGCAGCTATTTGTGGAGCGGATGAATGAAGAGGCGAAAGTGCAAGCCCATATGTTCTGCCTCCAAGACCAGCATTCCATGTTGCCCTAACTTCATGCTATTCCAAATAGTCCCAGCTCTGGTACTCATTCTACATTTTCTGACGAAATTAATTTTCATTCCATTTCAATAAGATACGGATCTAGAGACAGTGACAGATGGGTGGGGTCTGGGGCCAAAGCGGAAGCACAGATCATTGCCAGCACTTACAAAGGAAAGAATGTGGTTGGCCAAAGAAATTTCCTGAGGATTATTAACCAGATGAGCTCTCCCCTCTGCAGTTTTGCAAAGAAAAGTTGAAGAAAGAGTGTGTCTAGATACTGGGTTGTAATTCTGCCAGAGGTGCCTGTGTCTGAGTATGGGACCCAGAAGAGTCAATGCTTTCGAGGCCCTATGACTTGAGACCAATGGCAGAATTGCAGGTAGTAGTTTGGGGTAAACAGTCTGAGAAACTGTTGTCCCCAGTCATGGCTGTTGTATTTGTTGGGTGCAGTAGACTGAGATTTCAAGAACAAAGCCTACCAGCATTTGTCTGGTCAAGCATCTAAAGTTCAAAACATGAGGCCCCCTCTTCCCTGGGGCTTGTCCTGGTCTCTCAGCAGAAAGGACAATTCATTCCAATCTGACTTTAATTCAAGGAGTTCTGGAAGGGGGTGCCTGCATTTCAACAGAAGACTTAACAGTAGAGCTATTTCAAGCCTGCCTCTGACACTTCAATGTTAGGATTTCAGTGACAGTGATCATCTGTGCCAAAGGCATGTGCAGGGCCCTGAGATCACCCTGTCCCTTCCTGGAAACAACTCTGATAAGGCCACCTCGCTCAGCAAGTCCCGCCCTCCCTGGATGACTCACTGACGAGAGCTGTCACGATCTCCTCCATGCTCTCCAAGAAGCTGCTGAGGTGCTGAGTGAAAGGCAGGTGTGGGGACGTGACCTGGGCAACCACGGCTGCGGCCTCAGCCCGGGTGGCCTCTGAGTGGCTGTCGTCAGTCAGAATGTCGGCCAAGCACAGAACGCCATCCACCTGCAGAGGAAGAAAGGGCACATCTTGTGCATCCTGGGAGTGCACCACCACCACAGCTCATTATAGTAATATGACCCCGGTGACACTGGAGGCCTGCCCTTTGGCTCCAGCAGAAATCAGTGACCTCCCATGGGCTTCTTGGCTAGCAGGCATCAAGCCAAGCCTCAACGGGGTGAGCCCTAGCCATCCACCTCAGCACACCGTCCCAGAAAGGACAGTCAGTCAGAACTGCCACATCCCAGGGCTCCCGTCTAGCTCCCTCTTACATGGTGTGCATGACTTGATGTTAATTACTTAGTGTTTCTGAGGCTCTGTTTTCTCATCCACCCACAGGGGGTTGAGGGTTAAGAAGATGAAGCAGGTGATGGCAGACCCAGAAAATGTCGACGAATGCTGGCTCTCTCCTCCCTTCCTTGGGTGAGCAGCAGACTGAGCTCAACGTCTCTCCTCCCCCACCTTCCTCCACCCTCCTCCCCTCAGAAAGAGGGCTGCTTCCCTGGAGGCATATCTCTCTGCCTAGCCAAAGCGGACCAGACTTGGGCATGGGAGTGCACAAATGCCAGAAAAGGACCTCACCTTCAAGTTCTTCCCCAGTCAGACCTGCTGTTCACAGAATAATAGGTTCTGCTTATTAAATATTTAATATGTGCCAGCTATCATTCTAAGTGCATTGCATAAGTTAGTATGCCTTCTGACCCTTACAATAACCCTCTGAGGTCAGTGTTATTATCATCCCCATTTTACAGACAAACAAACCAAGACACAGAAAGGTTCACTGACTTGCTCCAGATCACAAATGAGACTTGAACACAAATGGTCAAGCTTCAAAGCCCATGGTTGTGAACAGGACATTATATCACCTTCTGAGAAGTGCCACCTGAGTTCAGACCCTCTGCCTCTACCCAGGGTCAGTAGATGAGACTTTTGGGAGGAAGAGGGTCGACTTGTCAAGGTTAGCTCAGCAGTACTACTGCAGCCCCTCTGATCTCAGGGAACACCAGCCTGCCTGAGGTTCCTGCAGCCAGGAACCAAGGGGTCCTTTCCTGTTAGGAATAGGGAGATAGGGAGGAGGCAGGGGAACAACCAGGGGGAGGTGATCTGAGGAGATGCACCCCACACCTGCTGCAGGACTGAGGCTCCTGTCCCAGCACCCTGACTCTCCACCACTCAGCTCCAGTGGTCTCCAGAGGTCTGCATTTTGTTTGACTGATTACCGCCACTGAGTTCTGAGCCGCCCTTAAATGGCTCTGGGGAGCTGTAAGGTCCATTAGCTATGAAAGCCTTTGGCAATCTCAGACTCAAAAGAGACAAATGTGGAAACAGGAGCCCAGGGAGCTGTCCTCAATAAAACTCACCTGGATGTGCTTAATAAAAGAGAACAAACAGCAGCCAGGCAGCCTCTGGCAGGGCCGGACTCATATGAGGTGTTTGACTAATAGGCCCCCGGAGAGGGGCCTCACTTGGGCCTGGAAATAGGTATCAGCTCTATTATTGCCAACGGAAGAAGCCTCTTGGGCCTGTCTGACCTTCATCCCTTTCTCCTCACAGCACCACCCAAGGTTTAGCTAAGGAGCTACAGGGGGAATATGTCAGTCATCCCCTCTCCCTAATCTCACCTTGGATGCTACACTCTCAGCCCAGTTGGGAACACTGGTCTGGCCCAAACCTAGTCCTCAACACATGCTTGGAGAGGAGCCAATCTGAACACACCAGAGAGGCCACGGAATTGATGGTCCCACGGGCCTGGTGCCACCTAAGGCCTGGGTGCAGGGCCAACCCCCCAGCCCAGAATGCTGACTGACAAACCCATCAGCACAATTTCCCGGAGCACATATCAGGCTCCGGGCCCTGTGCTGGAGTGGAGGGGAGCACGGGCAGCGTGGCACCTGCCAAGGACCACTGCGCAGCATGACTGCCAATGAGGGCGGGGAGGCACGCCACCCTGACTGAATGCCCACAGCCCCGCTGCGGGAGTGGCCCTCCTTGTAATCACACCAGGCATGTCTGTTATCTTCACATCTTTCATCACACTAACCAGCCCTGTTTCTCCGGGGGGGGCGGGGAGCTGAACCACTGAGGGTTTCTCAAAACACATTTGTGGGCCTTATCCGGATCTATTCAACTGGACTCTGGAGAGACCTGAACTCTGCCTTTTCATATGAACCAGCAATTCAGAGAAACCCTGATCTTCTGCTCCCTTGACTGTCTCTCCCTTCCCCAGGGAGCTCTGCACGCCTGGGGGCCACAGAGCAGGCTTTCTGTAAGTGGGGAATAAATTGAGAGTAAGAGTTGACAGAAGACTCGAGGGCACACCTTAGGCAAGCAAAGATGGAGGGACCGCAGGCAGAGGGAGGGCACGTGTTGAGCAAAGGCCACTGCAGCAAAGCCAGCTCCAAAACATGGGTTCTACAGATTGCAGACCCAAGGACTGAGCCTCACCGGGCCTGCTATGGAGCCTGATCTGGGCTCTGCCTTCAGCTTCCCAGAGAGGATGATCCAGTGTCCTGTCCATGCTACTGCCCGCTGTCTCGCTTTCCTTACAACTTGTTTATATGCTTCAGATCACTTGTGGTAATTCATTAATTATGAAATATGTCATCCCTTCAAAAGAGAGAGAGAGAGAGAGAAAAATATATATATATATATATTGCTCACAAAATTAGGGGATATTTCAAAATGAATATGAAGCAATAAAATATTCCCTAGCTTTTGTGAGCAGAATATATAAGGCATTACAAAATAACAGAATGACACCTGTACTACATGTAAGTGTATATGCCTAATATTTAGAAATTCCAATCTTAGGGATAAAATAACACCAGAAAATCCCTGCATAGCATTCTTGATCTCCTACCTCTGCTTTTCTCTGCCGGAAGGGTCACTCCCCTGAATCGTGTGCTTGTCATTCTCCTGTTTTCTTTAGAGATGCGTGCGTGTGTATACTGTTTAGTTGTACAGGGTTTTGAACTTGACATAAATGAGATCATGCTTTCTAGGCAGATTGGGCTTTCCCCCAGTCAGTGTTATGTTTGGGAAACCCCTTTCTGTTGTTGCATGAGGCTGCGGTTGCTGCTGTGTGGCGTTTCATTGCATAAGTCAATTGCAATTGAATAGAGAATTCATTTACGCATTCTCCTGCCAGTGGCCAGTTGAGTGGTTTCCAGTTTGTGCTGTGACGTACAATGCTGCCATAAACATCCCTCTAGATGTCTTCTGGTGGTGCACACATGCAAGTTTCTCTGGTGGTCTCGATCTAAAAGTGGGATTGTCAGCTCAGAGAGTCTACACGCCGTTAATTTTACTGGTGTTGCCAAATTGCTTTGCAGAGAAGTTATAGCAATTTATAGTCCCACCAGCAGCGTATCAGCTCATTTAACTCCATATTCTTGCCAACATTTGATAGTGTCAGTTTTTAAATATTTGCCATTTGGGTGGGTGTGTAAAACTTTTATCCTAATACGCATGTCTCCGTTTCCTGCAAGGACGCTAAGGGTCGTTTTATATGTTGTTGTTTTACTTTGCTCTGCTTTTGGTTTTGGTTTTGACGCTTGGATTCCTTCTTCTATGAAGTGCCTGTTCATACGTGTGGCTCAGTTTTTGACTTGGTGCATTTTCACATGGGTCTATTTCCCAGGCCTTTGGCCCTGATGTTATTGACCTGCCACTTAGCCACCGTCAGCCAGCTGCCACCAGCTCAAGTTGATCATCTCGGCAGCTCCAACTCAGCCAGCTCGTCACAGAGGACGGCCCTGAGGGACCCCACACCATTGGGTTCTGGGCTCCCCAGTGCCTCGACCAATTCCTGTAGTGTCAGAACATGCACAGGCTATGAAGCCACACCTACCTGGGTATAAACCCTGCCCCTGTGTCTTACAAGCTAGACAATTTGTGTACCTACTTTGAACCTTTATCTATAAAATGGGGATAAAAATACCAACCTCAGAGGACATTGGAAGGGAACTAAAATAACGCATGTACAATGACTGCCACAAGGTGGCAGCATCATCCACCTCATTCCCACCTGGTGGCTGCAGTCATCTCTAGACCAGGAGCCCTGGCCCTACCTCATTTTTCTGCAGTCTCCTCTAGGACTAAGACCCCACTGAGAGCCTTGGCCCTTTGGTTTGGGTCCCACAAGTTTACACATTTGTTTGGACAAACTCAGATCATCGAGCCCAGAACTAGAACTTCTAAAAGCAGAGTGACTCCTGTTTTAGTTCCTGACCAGGACGAAGCAGATGAATAATTAGAATCCCTAAGAAGAAGACAGAGAGAAAAGTAGTCCTATCCCTGTGTCTCTTCATAGTTCAACAGACAGTAATGAAGCACATACCTTGTGATAGGTGCTGACCTTGGCACTGACTCAGAGATGACTCAGGAGAAATAAGAGATGGAGAAACAAAGACAGACAGACACATAGAGAAACAAGAAAATGTGTGTGTGTGTCTGTGTGTGTGTAAGAGAGAGAGAGAGAGAGATTGATCACATGCTTAAAAGGACACGGGAATCTTCTGGTGCAGAGCTCAGCCTCTGTCTTCCCTGGCCTCTCTGTAGCACCCTCTCCTGCTGAGAACTCCCCCATCTCAGCCTTTTTTCCTTCCCGGGATGCCCTGATGCCAATTTGGGGGGCACAGCTCCTCCCTAGCTAGCTATTAATTGTCACTTTCTCTTTTCACCTCTCCTCCTTTGCATCCACCTAAGTTGGCTTACCTTGGTTCTGCTGTCAGCCCACATTGTCCCATCTCCACCAACAGCACCCAAACACAAGTGGCCTCTGTGACTCACTCTGATGCCCCCCCCCATACACACACACCTCTAGTCCTCCACCCGACTTTCTCTCCTGAGATCCACATCTATATTTGAAACCTACAACTGGATCTCTTTGATTCCAAACTAACTTGCCTGTATACTCCACGAGCACCTCAAACCCAGATCACTTATATATAAAGTAGTCCTCTCCCCTGTCTTCCCTCCTCGCTCCCCTCTCAGACCCAGGTGAGAAGCCATCGCCCCCAGGAACATGCACCTGCTTCCCCAGACAGAGGGTCTCTGCCTTCCCGACAGCCACAGCTCCCAGTCTGGCCAGGACGACAGCACTTAGTTGGATTAGCCTTAACAGTCCGCATGCTCCTCCCTGCACCAGATTTGAGCAGCTCAGGGCAACTTCTTTACGAAATCCTCCCAGGTCCCCAGCACCCAGCTGTGGCCTGACATGCAGCAGTTCACTTGTCAAGTGTGGCCCAGGGTGGGGGGGATTGTCTAAGCCACACAGCAAGTTAATGCTAGGGTCACAACTTCATCCGGCGCCGCCCCGCCTGAGTGGGGCCTTTGGGACCCGCAGTGAAGGGAGAAGGTGGTGAGAGGCCAGGTCAAGGGGAGGGGGAGGGGGATGGACATGGCTGCTCAGCTCAGCTCCTACAGAGGGCGCAGGAGTAACCCAGCCTGAGGCCAGCTTCCTCCAACACTGGTCCCACTTCTGGAATGCCTCCATCCCCAAACCACCCACTTCCCATCCTCAGTCATAAACTTAATGATGCCAAGAGAACAATCTAATCAAAGCACTTTCACATCCTAAAGAAATTGCTGCTGGAAGCACTTATAGGTAATTAGGTTTTACATGCCGTGGGATGGGCCTGGGCCCGAGGCCAAGCTTCCCTCATGGGAGGGCGCGCAAGTGGTGATGAGGACGGTCCAGCCTGGTCATCACCTGGGCAGCAGGGCCAATGCCCTGGAGCAGACCCCCAGGGTGTCCAGAGCTGGTGAGGCTGTCCTTGTGCAGTGGGAGGAGGAGCATGGAACCCACCCAGCTGAGGAACCCAAAATACACGGTAAACTCTGCCAAGATTGATGAGCAATGTTTTCCTGATGATTATTGGGAAAGCCTCAGTGGCAGCTTTGATGAGAATATCTAAATGACACAGGCTAGTGTACAAAGCCTTATCCTGCGTCACTGGTGCTGGTCTGCTCAGTTTCAGTCCCTTTTTGTTTGTTTAATTTTTAGAGAAAGGCAGAGCTTGGTTGCTGGTTGATAACAGTTAAAAAGAACCATGCAAATGCAGGGGAAGTAGTATGACCAAAAGACCCTCAAATGTCCTCCTTCTTTCTGTCCACCCAGACACCTAAATTCTGCATTAAAAAAAAAGAAAGAAAGAAGCCAGTTGGGAACCACAAAGCAGTTGGCATCCTGCTCACGGGTCCAGGCAGGACTCTGGGGACAGCCAGAGGGACAATTCAGTCATAGTCAGAGAAGGAAACAGGGGTCCTGCCCCAGAAAGCAAAAGACAGTGTCAGCCAGGGGGCAGGGCAAAGCTTTATGTAGAATAAATGAACCTGTGGGCCATAAACCAGACCAGGGCAGAGTCTGTGCACAGTGTAGGGGGTTCAATGCTGACTCTATGAAGTGAGGGATGTGTTTTTAGGAGTGGCGGTAGAGCTGACAGCCCAGTAAAAGCTACAGAAAGTAAAACAAGACTTCTCTCCTCCTAATACATCCAGACCACCCCCCTCAACCTCCTCTGCTATTTCAAACAAGAATCTTTGATTACAAAGTCAAGTGCCAAAAATGAATAAATACAAACATTAGTATGTAATTGTGAATGGAACAATGGATAGAAGAGATTAAATAACCTGTTTGGCAAACAAGTCAAGGAGATAGAGACATCTGAGAAGTTGAGGTGGAAAGAAATCAAGAATTAAGTCACTTAAAAATATAAATAGAAAATAACTTCCCTGTCAAGCAGAAGATTTTTCTTAGAGCAGATTGTCAGACAGATGCTCTGAAGGCATCAAAAGGTCACCACAAACAAGTTCACTTTCCTTGGGGTTAGAACTGTTAGGTACATGCTCATGTAAAAATATCAAGTTTCCAGCAAAGCACTTGTGGGTACAGCTGGGATCTAAATTGTAACAAAAGTGCTCTAGATCTATGGTTCTTAGGCTAGTTCTCAGATGATTAAAATCATCTAGGAAAGCTTTTAAATACTAATGCCCAGGTTTCTCCACCAGAAATTCTGATTTAATTGGTCTAAGGTGGATGGAGTCTTGGCATCAGTGTTTTTAAAAATTTCTTTAGTGATTCTAACAGAGATCCTGGGTTGAACACCACCCTTCTAGAGGTTCTTGTGATGCAGTGGCAGTTACACAATCTGAGGCATGAGAGACCCCAGGGTCACAGCTCAGCTGTGCTACTTGCTGACTTGGTGAAATGAGCAAGTTATTTCTTTTTCTGAGGCTTGGTTTTCTAATTCTTAAAATGGTAGTGATATCACACTTAATAATGAAATAGTAAATATAATATTAAAATCACTCCCTCTGAAATCAGTCGCAAGCCAAAAATATCAATTTTTACCACTTTTTTTTCAACCTTTGACAGTGGCCCTAGCTAATGCACTATGACAAGGAAAAGAAATAAAAAGGTATGATGATTGGAAAAGAGGAAGCAAACTCATAATTCACAGATCTCAAATTGTGCACCTCTGTGCACAATCTAAATCTGTATAAAACCCAAAAGAATCTATATGCCATTAAAATTAATGAGTGACTTTAGCAAGAAAATTAGATCCAATATTGAAAATTATATTTTCTATGATTTGCAACAATTAGAAAACAAAAGTTTTAACACATTAGCATAAAAGAATACCTAGAAAGAAGTCTAAAAAAAGAAAGAAGTCTAAAATATATATGCAAGCCCTGGTTGGTTGGCTCAGCAGTATAGTGGCGACCCAGTGTGTGGAAGTCCCAGGTTCGATTCCCGGTCAGAGCACACAGGAGAAGTGCCATCTGCTTCTCAACTCTTCTGCCTCTCCTTCCTCTCTGTCTGTCTCTTCCCCTCCCGCAGCCAAGGCTTCATTGGAGCAAAGCTGGCCCGGGCTCTAGGCTCTGACTCAATGGAGCAATGCTCCAGATGGGCAGAGCATTGCCCCCTGGTGGGTGTGCCAGGTGGATCCCGGTCGGGCGCATGCAGGAGTCTGTCTGACGGCCTCCCCACTTCTCACTTCAGTCAGAAAAATACCAATAAATAAATAATAAAATAGATATGCAAGATATCAACACTAAAAACTCAAAATATTGCTGAGAGAAATTAAAGGCAGTCTATAGAAGTAGGGAAATACACCCCATTTATTGATCGGAACACTCTATGTTGTTTAAGATGGCAATTATTCCAAATTCTTTATAAACTTAAAGAAAGCCCAATCAAAATCTCAATAGGGTTTTTAATGAAATTAACAAGTCTATTCTAAAATATACATAGAAATTTTTAAAATTTTTAGAATTACCAAGATAATCTTAAAGAAGAATAAAGTTGTAGAATTTATACTACTAAATAACAAAATGTATTTTTAGTATACTACTAAAAAACAAAATGATTCAGGAATTCAAACAGTGCCATATTGGAAATAGGATGGCCAAAAAGATGAACAACAGAACTGAAAACAGACTCATATATATGTATGTCATCACTTTACTTAGAACAAAGCCTCCACTTTGATTCAGTGGTAAAAAGATGGCCTTTTTGATAAGTGGTTCTGGTTTAATTCTATAGCATATGGAAAACACTCAACTTTGAACACCATTGAAAAAAATTTAAATAGGTCATATACCTAAATGTGAGAAGTAAAACAATAGAGTTCCTAGAGGAAAAAAAAAAAAGGAAACTATCTTCATGATTTGGGGAAAACAAATTATACTTTTTATATTTTATTTTTCAATTATAGTTTATATTTAATATTATTTTTTATAAGTTTCAGGTGTATAATATGGTGGTCAGACGATCATATACTCTGACAAAGTGATTCCTCCAATAAGTCCAGTACCATAACTATGTATAGTATGGCACTATACATAGTTATTACAATATTATTGACTTATTACCTTTCCTTGTGACTATTTTGTAACTACCAATGTATCCTTCTTAATCCCTTCCCTTTTTCACCCAGCCCCCCCCCCCAATCTCCCTTCCCTCTGGAAATCATCAGTCTGTTATTTGCATCTATGACTCGGTATAAACAAACATTTCTTAAATGGACACAAGAAGCACTAACTACAAAAGAAAATATCAATAAATTGGACTTTATGAAAGTTAAGAAGTTCTATTTATCAGAAGACACCATTAAGAGAATGAAAAAGCAAACCACCAGCTGAAACTATATATTCTCAATACATATATCTGACAAAGGACTCATGTGTAGATATATCTTTTAAAGCTTATAATTCAATAAGAAAAAGACAGACAGCTCAATTTTTTTTAAAGTGGGCAAAAGTCTCAGACTGACATTTCAAAAGAGACATAACCAAATGGTCAATAAGAATATGGAAATATACTCAAAATCATAACTCATCAGGAAAAAGAAAATTAAGACTGATGAGAAATTACTGTACACCCAAGCAGGTCACAATCAGGACATCGCATGTCCAGAGATCACAAAGTTGCAAGCTACTTATTTGTGTTTTCCCAACAGCCCAAAGGAGAATGAGGGTGTGTGTTCCTTATGCGTGTTTCTCCCATCTCCCCTCCCCCCCACACACACACCCCTTGTTCCTCTCTAAGTCTCTTTTTCTCCTCTGTCCCCCTTCCCTCCCTCTCTCAGGGCTCATCACGCCACCTACCTATGATGAGACCAGGGCTTGGAAGGGTACAAGGTCAACACATAGCCAAGTAAGTGGTGAAATTGGGCATAGCACCCACGCCTGCTTATCAAAGGAGCAATGTGCTGGACGCTTGCTCTTAGGAACCCTTCAATGTCAGGCTGACGGTTCTGGATTTTTTCCAGTGAGAAGTGGAGGACTTTGGCTAAGGGTTCCACCAGAGCCCATAGCACGCCAATTCCAGGAGTAAACCACCCCAAGCATCTTGGCAGGCCTGCCACTGCCGCTTCTTTCCACCAGAGGTCGCTATTGCACAGCGCATGGGACCGCAAAAGCCCTGGCGGAGCAGAGACTTCGCCCGCTGCTGCACTTGAAATTCAGGCCACCAGGTGGCCCCATGACGTCTCCAAACTCAGGTTGTACCTTGTGCTTGGGGGTGCAACCCCCGAGAGAGCCGGCCCTTTCTTCAGTCTGGACAATACTGGCCCATAATCTCATTGTGAATCCTCACGGGAGAGGCGGGGGGGAGCGGGGAAGAGTGCCTAATAGTGTCCTCACTTGTTCACATCCTGACCGCCTTCAAGAAAGATGGGTATGGTTGGGAGACTTTCAGTGAGGAAATGAATGAACCACACTCCCTCTGGAAAGCCCCGCTTCTTACGCTTCTTACTTGCCCGGCTGGGAAGGTGACAGTGAGTTCTCAGTCCAGTTGGCCGGTGAGCCAGTCACAGCACAGACAGCTGCGTGGCACTCCGGGGTTCTCTGCTTTATCCCAGGGCAGCTGAAGGCCTGTGCCCCGAGGTTAGGGGTAGAGAAAGCTGACCAACCTAGGTAAATTAAGCCCCAACAAGAGGTGGGGAGGCATCTGGGATCTCTATTCAGAAGCACCTTTCTCTCCATCTCTCTCACTACTAGGTAAAGAAGGGGCCGCCAATCAAATTAAGCAAATATTTCTTGCTTGGCGTCCATAGCTGCTGTCTCCCTTTCCAGCCTCCCTTGCATATTAGACAGACTCAATCAAGATGAAGTGGCTGTCGTGCCTGGGGTCTGCACACTCTGCCTCTGCCGGCTGGGGGCTGGGGTACAGCCAACTGAACCTCCAGTGGGACCAAAAGCATGGGGTTCCCAGCCCAGGCTCTGCCTCTCCCAGAGTCTTTATGCCTTCCAGCCTCAATTTCCCCTTCTCTAAAAGGGCCATGACCATCTCTCCCTGCCTTCCTTGTAAAATAATTGTGAGAATCAAACAGCAAAAGGATAAAAACAAACAAACTAAAACTGGTTAACTTCCTTTTTTTTTTTTTTTTTTTTTTTTTTTAATATTCCCTATTTCTGACCAACTGCAACCTCCAGGGGCAGGCACAGGCGCCTCCCGCTGCCGACCCCTTGCACCCCATTCCCGCCCGCCCGGGGTCTCTGCGATTTCAGTACGGGATTCAGGCTTGCTGGTCCAGCCTGGCAGATCACGCATCAGGGCCGGCCGCTCAGTCCGAGAAGCTGCCCAGGAAACAGGGGGCGGGGCCGTGCGGGAGCTGCGAGGAGACAGAGGGCAGTTTTCACATCCCACGCCACTAACGATTTTCTCCTCAGACTCGAAATTGAGCTCTCCTCCCCAGCCCCTGCTCATCTTTAATTTCTCCATCGATTTTCATTAAAGTCTTCCCTTGGCACAGGGTGAAGTCCTTATTTGAAGAAAAAAAAAAATCAAACAGGAGGGAGGGGAGTGGGAGTAAAAGGAAGCTCTGTTGAAAGCAAGACGGTCTCTAGTCTGAAGGCTGAAAGAAGCTCCTAGAACTCTCTTGAAGGTGTCTGAGGCTGTCTGAGCACTGGGCTTTGAGAGCTCCCACCGCCATGGCCCAGATCCCCAGCGTCCTCCGTGGACCAGAGCCCCTGATTCTGCTCTTGTCCCCAGCCCCTCCCAACCCCACCTTGGCCCCTGGCCCTGTCCAACCCCAGCTCCTGCATCATCAGTGCCCTCACTGTCCCATTAGCACTCGGAATACCCAGAACTCTGTTGGGGCTGTTGTAAAATTTTCAGAACACAGTCTGGGGTGTGTGGGATTTCCCCAGACTGACCTGAAAAGGTGGAGACAGACAGGCCAGGAAAGAGGCCGGAAGCAGACATGGCCAGGCACTTTCTCCACACAGGCGCGTGCTGAGCCCCACCCACACTGCCGCATTGCGTCATCATCGCAACCCCATGAAGGACATACGTGTCATCCCCATTTTACAAAGAGGAAACCAAGTTTCAGAGAGAAGAGGCTCACTTGTTTTCTGCTTCCCCTGCGGTCTTCCCCCTTGGTAATGCCTGTCCACTTTCCCAGCTCTGGTCCCCCAGGAAGGCTGCCCTGATCCCCCAGTCCTAGGCTGGGTCACCAGTCCACCTGGACAGAGCCTGGTCCATCTGCTCTCGCTGGGCTGTGTGGTGCTGGGGCCTTACTTCCTGTGTGGCCCTCATTTTCTTCCTCACCCAGCTGCCATTCAGAGAACACTGCCTCCTGTTCTGGGCTCCCCCAATTCACTGAACACAGAGCCCCACGACCCAGCTGGCCAGTGGCCAAGACTCTCTGCCTTTGCTGAGGTCACTTGCCCCCCGCCTGCTTGGGAGCTCCTCCTCGGCCCTCTGGACCCAGTTCCTCTGCCTCATCAGCGCTGCCTTTGCCAGCTCCGCAGGCAGAGGCGGTGTTACTGGTCTATGGCCTCTGTATCGGGCATTTGCCCCTCTAGCCCTGCTCAGGAAGTATCCATCTCTGACCCCTAGCCAGGCCAACACTCAGAGCCTGGCTCCAGGGAGCTCTTCCCCTGCAGTCCTCACCTCAGAAGGGCCCGCTATTCCCAGGGTCACAGGGTGTAAAGAATGCGGGCTTTAAACCAGCCAGATAGGTTTAAATCCAAGATCTACATTCATGAGCTGAGGGAACACAAACTCTTGAGTCTCAGTTTCCTCATCTGTAAAATAGAAAAGTTGTAAGGACTCATACTCCAGCCCCTCCCAGCTTCCCCCCACTCTGCCCTGGGCAGTGTCTTTGATCACACTAGCCCCTCCTGCTGGCATGCCAGATGCCCCCTTCTCCACCAGACCATATGGTCCCAGGGCCATGGGTTATTTTAACCCCAGCAATCAGCATTGTACCTGCCACAATCACAATGGCTACCATTCAGTTGAGTCTCCCATTTGCATGTCTGTCTTTCTCTGATAGTCCTGGGAGGGAGAGTTCATTATGCTCATTTGACTGCTAAAGTCCCCACACCTCTGAGATCAGTAACCCACCCAGGATAACATGTCCAAGCTCATAGGTAGAGAAGCCCGGGTTCCAACCCAAGAGGGCCTGACACCAAAGGTCTTGGTTTCCCCACCATGGCGGGCTGCTTCTCAACAAAATTGTGACGAAAGAAGGAATTACTAGCACAATTCGATGGTGATAGATTGGGTGAGCGAGCAGGTAAGTGAGCGAGTTAAAAGTGACTGACCGATGGCAGAAGGAATGGAGGAGCAGGTGACTAAGTTACCTGATGTGAGCGAATGGAATTACAGTGGAATCTCTGACCACACAAATGCCCCAAACGCACCAGAGCTCAGGCGTCACGCGGCAGGGCTGGGGACTGGTAGGGATGTCAGGAGACCTGACGAGACCCACACCTCCACCGCCAAGGTCTGTGTGTGATTTAACGGACCTCTTTAAGATTGGGGGGAGAGGGGGAGTTGCACAACAGAGATGAATTTCACCAAATCCAGCACAATTTTTCACTGCCAGTTAATTAATCCAGCTTCATTGAGGAGGCCAGGCCCGTAAATCAGGGGAAGGCTGGGACTTTGACATTACCTAATTAGGGCACAAACTGTGCCTGTTGAGTGAGGGGCTGACAAGAGCCCCTGGGCACTGCACTCCCTCACCCTGCCTACACCTCCCGACCCCCCCCCCCCATCCTGCTGTGAGTTCTGCCACCCAGCCTGTCCCTGAACTTCACCTCTCACCCTGAACACTGATAACAGCCGGTCTCACCAGAGCCTCCGAGGCAGCCCTCAGCAGCCCAGGTCTCAAAGGGGGACGGTATTGACAGGGCCGAGGGAGGGGGCAGAGACAGAGAGTAGGGGGCATGCAGGCCCTTCCTGGGCACCTAGAACATCTCACAACTGTGGAAGCAGCATGACGTAGGGGGAAAGAGAGTGGCCCTTGGCCTCACAATATGGGATTTGAGCCTGTCCACATAATGGGCTACAGCCTGGGCTGGCTCCAGCTCAGCAGAGCTGGAATGAAATCACTGCTTGACCATTTGTTAGCTGTGTGCTCTTGAGCAAATTGTGCAGTTCTCTGGGCCTCCCTACCCTCTGACAGCACCAATGGATTAACTATTAAATGGCACAGTGAAAGGAGGGGGTTCGCAAACTGCTTGCTGGAAGCAAGAATTTGATATGTGTTAGTTACTGTCCTTTTCATCGTTGTCAAGATATCCTTAATATCTGATAAAACTGGGGTCAATAAACATTCCCTAAAGATGGCCAGATAGTAATTTTTATTTTATTTTTTTCCTTTGCAAGCCACACAGCCTATTGCAATTATGCAGTTCTGTTGTAGTGTGGAAGCAGACAGGGATGACACCAAAACAAATGATTGCGGCTGTGTTTCAATAAACTTTATGACTCAAAAATTTGAATTTCACATCATTTTCTTGTGAGACAAAACATTATTCTTCTGATTGTTTTTTTTTCAATCATTTAAAAATGAAAAAATATATATATATATATTCTTAGCTCAAAGGGCATATGTACGAAAACAGGCAGGAGGCCGACTGTGGCCCACACCCACCTCTTGCCATGCTCTTCACTGGAATGCAGGTTCTTTGAGGACAAGGAGCTCACTGCTATTCTCCCAGCACCTAAAACAATGCTGGGCAGATAGCAGAAAGTCAATATACATTTGCTAAGTGAATTAATTACAAGCTGCGCGGATTTGTGAAACAAGTCATTTAGCCTTTCTAGGCCTTGGTTTCTTGCTCTGTATAACAGGAATGCTTGCACACTGAGACAAACAGCAAAGGAAACGAGAGTGCCTGTGGAGCCACTTTGTAAGTTACAATGTAGTTGCCGCTTCTGACCACACGGGGGCTCTTCTCAGGCAACTCACTCCCACTTCCTGACACTTGGGAGACATCCCTCTGCCAGGCAGGGAGTGGGGATATGAGTGGCCTGTTGTACAGAAAGAAATCTGACCTGGAGAGGGGCATGCCCAGAGAGGGATACCTTCTCCAGTGCCAGCTGGGGGTGAAGGAGATGAGGACGTGGACCAGGAGCAGCATGGTGGTCCAGGATTTTGTTACACAGACTTGTTCAGTGCTCTCTGAGAGTATCAAACAAGTGAGGCAGTGAGGTCAACTGAGCATTAGACCCAGGAAGATTGGATCCAAAGTCTGGCTCCAGAGTTACTACATCATTTTAGGCAAGTCACTTAAGCTGACTAAGACTCGATTTCTTTGTCTTTAAGATGGAGGTATAAATAGTGCTCCCTTACACAGTTCTGGTGAGTTAATGAAGGGCTGTGTGTGTGCACATGAACGCGCACTTAGTAAGCCCTCAGACACGGAGTGTCCCCTTGTCCTCTTGCTCTGCAGAACGGGGTCTGATTCCCAGGCCAGGCGGCCCGTCTGGCCTGGGAATGATGCCCTCTGGCTTTGGAGCAACAGCAGGAAGGTAGTACAAAAAAATTGTCTCCAGTTTCCAGCTTCCTTGTACGGGTTTTCTGCTCTAACAAAAAAAAGCCCTGCTGCTTTTTTGGCCCCAGACTGAGAATTTCCTGCTGCTCTGCAAACTCTCTGTAGCCAAGAAATCCGCTGCTTTTGGAGGACTGATGGTTCTAGTCCCTTCTACTTTCTCCTCTTATCCTGCCAACCAGCATGAAAGAAGATGAGAAACAGCCCCTGTGTGGCCATTTAAGACTTTGTAAAAGAAGAGAGGAATCGTCAGCACATGAAGCTGGAGATTCTTAATGCGTTTATTCCATGGCTTCTGTCTTTCTGTCTGTCTGTCCCTCTCACCATCGCTCCCTACTCCATTTGACCATCTAAGCAAGCACGTGTGCGTGCACGCACGCACACACACAAAGGCTTTCAACCCCGTGGGAAGGGGGGTACTCTGTCCAGAAGGCTGGCACTTACTCCTCCACCACCTGGCTGTGTGACTTCAGACAAGTTACTTCCCGTTCTCATGTATAAGTGAACAGTTCCCCATCTCCCCTCCAGCCTCAGCTGAGCATCTCCGAGCCCACGGTCCCATGACCTGAGTACCTGTGGAAAGGAGCAAGATGACCGGGGGGTGTGGGGGGGTCCAGACCAGAACTCAGAAGCTGGAGGAGAGTGCAGGCTTTCTGGACGGCCGAACCAGACTGATGCAGAGAAAGGGCAGCAGGTGTGTGCCCCCTCCTCAGTGAGACCGTCAAGGAACCAACTCAGGTACTGACCCCCATTCTGGCAAGCACCAGAATTGTCACCAGGACATACCAGGCATTCTACCTCTTCCATAAAAGTTTTCAGCATCTTTCTTTGAAGGTTGCTCCAGAAGTTGGCCCTAGCCTTCCTGACCCTCCTGGCTTCAGTCCTGAGGCCCCATCCAAAGGCTCAGACCCTCTCGGGCCCTGATGGGGGAGCAGCCTCAGCCTCCTGCTCTGGGGTGAGTGTGATGGCTGGGACTGGTCGCATTGCCTTAGGTTGCTCTGGAGCTGAAGGGCCTGGACCTATGAAATCACAGCCTTCGCTCTAACCCCCAAGCCTGTGTCATGTTGACCCAGCATATGCTTGGGCTTAGGTTCTAAACTGTCTAGTCTCTAGTCTTGGGCGAGCCCCACCTGCTTGCTGAGGTACCCAGTGCCTGCCCTGTTCTTGCCCATTCTTTCCCCCGAGGAGATGGATCCTCCTGCTTCTGCCAGGAGTGAACCAACCACCCCGAACCTCGACCCCACTCCCCACTTGACTTCCTATCTCTAGTTCTGTCCCACCCACTGGACTCCATGGTCAGTGCCGCTTTGGACCCTGTCTTCCCTGGTCAGGCCCCTCAGTCCCCATTCCCTTCACATCTTCATCAGCTCCAACAGTCAAGGTCCCCGTGGCCACACCTGAATGGTGCCTCGGAAAAGGAGGACCTGGGGGACCTGCTGCAGGAAGAGGCCCAGTGGCCACCAGGCGGTCTTCCCTCCATGTTCCCAGGGGCCCGGGCCCCGCCCAGCCTTACCTTCTCCAGCTGATGGACACCCTCTTCCACGCAGCAGATGGATGCCAGTGTGCGGAGCGCCTGGGGGTACAAGCACCGGAAACTGTCCTGCCGGCACACCTTGAAGAGGGCTACAACCCCACCCTCCTGCCAAGAAAAAGAAATGTCATATTACATGACCTCGCCGTGTGATCTTTTCTGGGGCTGACTCAAAAATAACTGACTTGCTCAGTAGGTACGCTTTTGAGTCTGCAGGGTGACAGAATGTGACACCCCAAAATATGCCTCTTTGGCATAAAAATTATTTTGAACTGAGACAAGTGGGAAGAAGCAGATATAGGAAAAGATCTCTGCCTTCTCCCTAATTGCCTAAAAGCTGAGGATAAATTTGTGAAGTTGTCCCCCTCTCCTCTCTCCTAGGATCACCAGAGACAACTTTAGAGCTTTACCTGGAGGTGGCATCAGCGAAAACCACATAACAAATTTCCCAGCCAACCTTCTCCACTATACATTTCTCATATATTTGCCTTCCTACAATTGGCTGCCCCAGAGACTCAAGGTCCTTTTTCCTTGTCTTGTCACTTCTCTGAAAATGTATTGTTCCTTTGCTAAGATGTCATAGAAGCCCAAGTTCTAACCCACTCTTTGAGTTCCTCATCTCTGAATACTCCCATGAGTAAGTGCTCATAAACTTCTGTGTGTTTTTCTCTTGTTAATCTATCTTTTGTCAGGTCTGTTTGCAGGACACTAGCCAGACAATTTAGGAAGGTGGTAGGAAAAATAATTCTTTTTCCTCCTCTATGCGCGTGCGTGCACACACACACACACACACACACACACTCCCATGCTCACATGCATACTGCAGTAAAATACTAGCTCCAGCAGTAATGTCACCCTTGATAGTTCAAACTGGAGGTGGGAGTCCCCAGATGCTCAGAGGCTGAAGTGCCAGGGGCCAGAGCAGGCATGTTTGCTAGGGCCAGGCTCAACTCCATTCAGTACCGCTCCCAGATACCTGGAAATGCCCTCCCAGCAGCACCCACAGAGCAAGCCTGCAGTCACTCGAAACAGGTTCTAGCAATAAGGCTGAAACAGGTGGAGGGGATGGAAGCCTAGGTGCCCGGTGCTGGTTCCTGCTCTGCCTGCCCACCCTTTACTTCTCAGAGCCCCCAGCCACCACAGGCAGAGGGGGGTCTTATTTATCTCACTACTATAATGCATTCCCATTTTGTAATGGAAAGAAAACAAAGTCGGATGGGTGAAATAATTCACCCCAAATCCTCATTGTCCTTGTTTGAACTTCTTCACTCCTGTTTCTAAAGGAAAAGGAAAAAAAAAAAAAAAAAACCTCTAGGACCAATCAGCCCCACTCCTGAGCTTGTACTTTTCCTTTCGTGTTTGCAGCAACACCTTTCACTGGGGAGACTGCCCACGCAGATTCACTGAAATGAGC
The DNA here is from genome assembly GCA_037038555.1 of Rhynchonycteris naso. Lineage (NCBI taxonomy): Eukaryota > Metazoa > Chordata > Mammalia > Chiroptera > Emballonuridae > Rhynchonycteris > Rhynchonycteris naso. The sequence goes on along the minus strand of CM072995.1, from coordinate 332,256,891 downwards.
TATCCCACGTCATCCCTTCCCCGGCACCCCGCAAGGACAGGCTCAGGGGCCCTTTTCATTCTCAGAGTTTGTGGCTGATCACAGCAGGAACTCAGATGAAAGTGTCTAACTCTGGGGGTGTTCATAACTTCTAACATTTTATAATCAGCTCAGAGTGATCCTTAACTTTTATATTCCTACTTCCTTTGGAGGCAGTTCATGGGGTGGCAAATGGGCATATCTGAGGACTGGGAAAGTCATTCAAGCAGCCAAATATATTAATGGTCTGTTATGTGCCAGACACTGCAGGCCGTGGGGTACAGCAGGCGCCCTCTCCGTCTACACTGAACTCACAGTCTGGTGGACGAGTCGTGGGAAGGCAAGTAATTTCCATAGCAGGAAGAAATCGGGGTAAAGGTACAGTGAAAAGGTGGTGCAAGGTTAAAGGGACGCAGAGCAGCCACTCCTGACATTATCTTCTGTGGATTGTAGAAAGGGCAAAGAGAAGTACTGTGATTTTAGACCCACATCATCACCCCACTCTGGTGTGGGCAAGACAGCCCCTCTGAGTCCTTCTCCACCACCCCTCACCCCTACCTGCCAGCTTCTTCACGGTTCCTGGGACATTGAACGAGGGTTCCACACGAAGACCTCACTCAGAGAGACGCTGGAGGACAATCAAGTTACTCTTTAAAGTGAGAAGAAAGGAAACAGCGAGCCGAGCAGGTCATTAATGACCTCCCTTCAGATGTAAATATTTATATTTGTGTGTTTACATGTGTATATATATTCATACAGCTCTGTGTTTATACTTAATCATATGTATTATATAAGTATTATTTTTTAATATACATGATAGAAATAGATGATAGATAATCATAGATAAACTATAGATAGATTGATCGATAATCATAAAGTAGATAAATGATAGTAGATTAGATAGAGAGATAGACAGGCAGGTGAATAGATAGAAATAACCTACGTCTGGGACAGCCAATGAAGAAAGGCTGGGAAAGAATGCCGGTGGAGAGCCAGGGCTGACAGCCTTCCTCTGGCTCAGGAAGCACGGGGCCCAGCATAACCATATTTAAGCCTCTGTGCCCATTTGCGTTGGGTTTTCATCATTCCTAAGCCTGTGAAGAAAGGCCTTTTTAGCATTTTTTGTTACTGGGAAAGGAAGGGAAGGGGGAATTCTGAACCCCAACTGAGGGGATTCTGCTTCAAATCCTGGTTCTGCTGCTGGTTAACTGGCCAAAAAAATGGGGTCATGATAGCTATATGACTGAGCCTCTAGGGTCATAACTGAGGTCATGTAGATGAAAGCACCTAGCACCCAGTTCTGGACAGCCGGGTGACAGTCTGGCTATGGAAGGCTTCTTGTTTACAAGAGTATCTCATACCCTCATGAAAGATGCATCAAGTGCTGGAATATGTGGGAGGACAAGGAGCAATGAGAGGGTGAGGAGGTGAGATGGCTTAGTGGCATGGACCATCCGGAAGTCCCCAGCAAGAACCCAAGAACCTCACTCATCTTAGCATCAAGCTGAGAATTGCCTGCGCTAGCAGAATCCCACAGTTGGCTGGAGCTTATTTAATTTTATAGAAAGCTCCGGGCTCAGAGCCCAGCTGTGTATAAAGTGTACATTATTCAGGCAGAGTTGGGATAAGCTATCCAAGCTATGGGCTATGGAGACCAGTGGGAAGGATCATAGAGGAGCCGGGGTGCAGCATAATGTCGACAGAGCACAGGGGAGCTTTCCAAGCTTTGCACTCAGGAAGGGATGGGGTTTGCCACCATCACCATAGGGAAGACTGGGTTTTCTCCTTGGCCTGTAAGGAACCCAAGAAGCTGAGATCCTGGACCTCAGAGAAACTGTCAGATCGTCTCCCAGAGACAGCTCAGATGAACGGAAGACCCAAAGACAGATCACACTGGGTCCCAAAGAGGGGTGTGGGGAATGCCTCCGGGGGAACTGTCCCACATTTGCTGCAATGTTGGGCACATTTCCTGGGCACAGACAGTGAGGGTTCAGGCAGGACGTACCAGGGACTTCTGGCCCCTGCATCACTGTCAGGTTAGGAAGCCCAAACACAGTGATTTCACTGGAGAAACTAGCCTCACCATCTCCTAGGATAGAAAGATGAAAGTCATCATGGAATCTTCTCTCTACTTCTGTTTTCTCTCTACCTTCTCCCCAGGCCTGAAGATAAGAGAGGGTTGAGATGAAGTTTCTGGAGTCAGCAGATCTGGGTGAAATCCCAGCTCTGCATTAAACGGGTTCAACTTTCTTTCTGAGCCTCTGTTTTCTCATCTTGAACATGGGGATCATAATTACAACAAGTCACATGGTTATTAGTATAATGAATGAAAAGAACACAAGGGCTTGACAGAGAGAATGGACTCAGTGAATAACGAGAGACATGCAAGGTGGGAAGTGGGCCCAGGGAAGAGGAGAGTGAGAAGGAAAAGAAAGAGGCAAAGGAGGAGCTGCTGAGAGACCATTCAGAATAGTCACCTAGAGCATGGCCTTGACTCCCTCACAGCCAGGTTCAAATCCCAGCTCAGTCACTCACTAGCTCTGTGACCTTGCTGTCTCAGCTGCCTGACCTCTACAGTGCAGGTAGATGCCTTCTACCATGGAGAACTGTTATGTGGTTTAGAGAGGTTATTATGTAGAAATCCTTAGAACACTGGCACACAGTGAGTGCTATATAAATGTTTATATCTTTTCATTTCTACTCTTACAGCTACCACCACCATCATCATAAAAACTGAGCACGTGTAGCTTTAGAAAACTCAGGTTGGCCCACCTGTCCCCCACTGCTGCCGGGGCTGCCTTCGCCAGCCTGGAGTGGCCACAGAGACAACTGCGTGTGCACCAGGAGCAGAGAAAGAAGACATCCTGCTTAAGAGGGAGACAGAATTGCTGAAGCAGGAGCTCTGCCTGGAAAGAGAGGTTGTCGAAGTTTCTTAGCCAACTGAGCTGATAAAATGGAAACACTGACTCCAGAACTGGTCAAATGTGGCTTCAAGTGTCAAGTGCTCCAGGTATTCAACCACCATGAGTGCTGGTGTCCCTTTTTGTAAAACAGGGTCACTGACAACCATCTCAGAGGGATGCATGTAGACAAGACATAACTGTGTGGGTAGCACCCAGCATAGAGCCTGGCACATTGAAAGTAACCAACCAGTAGTCACTCTTCTTATTGTTATTAATATTCAATGAGACATGTGTATTTCCTTCGGCAGGCTCTGGCAGGGTGTGGCCCATGACCACACTCAAAGGACCATCCACATCTTTAAGCAACTACTGGTCATAGTTCTTGAGAACCTAGGATTGGTGTTGGGGTTGAGGGTAGTTAAATAACTGAGGAATGGGTCCCATCCCAGTGCCCCCACAGTACCCGCTTTCTTAACAATAAAAATGTCTGAGAGAAATATTTAACCAGGGGTAAGTTCTGGTCCCTAGAGGAGACTAATGCCATCTTCAGCTTGGGAGCCTCCCTGCTTTTCTGGAAGTGGAGTCCAAATGCAGTTGGCAGCAGAAACCATCTACAGCACCTGCAGACAGAGCTCGGAGTACCCAACCCCTGGAGCAGAATAGGAGCTTCAGAAACTTTCCTTCCCAGAAGAATGTTAAAGCTTGTTCTTTCCAAAGCATAAAAACATTTCAGGCCCCACAGGGCCTTTCGGAAGAGTTCCCCGTCCCTTCCACACCTCAGGTCCATACCTAAAACCCAAACACAGCCAATATTGGCAACTCATTTTGAAAGTAGAAAATAGTCTTTGTTCCCAAAGAGAGTCAGCTAATTTCTGTTTGAAGTTAATCATTAAACTGACGTTGAGTCGGTTCCAGCCCCAGGTTGGAGCAGTTCTCTGTCCCCATAGTCCTGAGCAAACTTCTGCAGAGTCAACACTCTTGAGCAAGCTGAATGATTGAGTCACAGAATCCTTAGAGGGGAAAGAACAGATGCCATCCTCTCTGTCCTGTTTGCCCCAACACCATCACAAACTTTCCAGGTAAAATCATACTGAAATCACTCTCTACGAGATAGTGGTCCTTAACCCAAGAAGCATATTAGTGTCATGCAAAATGCAAAAACATCCACCTCAGATCCTGTTGCAGACCGATTATATCTGAATCAGAACATTCCTAAAGTTCCTCAGATATTCTAATGTGTAGAGTTGAGAACTTCTGAGTCATACTTTGGCCCAAGAACCTGAAAGGCCAAAGACTGAACCAGAAGTCACCACTATGGGCGTTAAGATGATAAACTCTAAATTAAAGAGACTTGGGTTCTAATTCTGACTCTACTGTTTATGAGTCATGAAACCCTGGGCAAGTCCTTTAAACCATTTCTTCAACTATAGATGGGAACAACATGATACCTTCCTTGTAAGATGGTTTTGTGATGAAAAAGAAGTAATATCTGTGAAGAGTACTGGACAGAATACTCAAAGGTTGTATGGAATTTACTTCTCCCCTGACCAGGGTTGGTAAGCATTTACCTTACTCCTCTAGATTTCCTGAAGGGCTCCGATCAGTGATTCTGAAAGCCTGGCCATGCCTTAGTCACCTTTAGAGCTTGTGAAAATGTAAATTCCCAGCCTTGCCCAGGATCTCCGTAAATCTGGTGTTGGGGTAAAAAGATCTGTTCTCCACAACTCCCTGAAGCAGTCAGGATTGGGAAAACTGAGTGGGAGCATATCTTCCTGTGACTGGTATCTGAAGTCTACTGAAGGACATCACTTCCAATGAGACCACTGATTCTACCCTTACTGTGACATCATTTCTCAAGTAAAAGAGTAAACATGAAGCAGCCCCTCATGAGATCCTAAGGTTACCAATTACCTATACTTGTGCTAAAATAAATGTTCAGACCTCAGGTGCACAGGCAAATTCATCGTGAAGCTAATGAATTATAATTCCCGTTGCAATTATTAAACACCACTGTCTTTTCCATTGTGCCTTCCCTTTTGTAGTATTGGAGTGGCTGCAGACATTTTTGGGATCCAGCCAACAATCTGAGTTGCAGCAGATGTTCAGTTTGGTCTTGGTGGCTATGTGGAGATGAGGAAAGAAGGGTGATATTCATAACAGACATCGTACACAAAGAAAAATGGTAGAGGGTCTGAGGGCACTGAGCTATCAAGTAGAGAATGAATCAGAGGGGCAAGCCACTGAGGAGATGTGACTCTTCCCAGGTCACACAGCAAGCAAATGCTAGAGCCAGGACAACTTCCTGAGCCATTTATTCCCATCAAACCAACTTCCTCACACTCTCTCCAGGGCTATCAATTTTAGTCCCTAACCATGAAGCTCACCTTGGCTATTATGCGGCACAAGGGGGCTCCTTCCTGGGTCAGGCTGAACAGGTTCCCTGTGGTGGATTCTGTAGTGTAGATGTTGTCCGAGGCATCGATTTTTCTCACCAGTGCCTAAGAAAAATGAAAAATAAATTAATAGTTACTCACTCCTATCTATCCCCTGTTCATTATTTTTAACAGAATATCAATGGGTCCATCCTCTTAAGAGCCCCCTGAAATCTATAATCTTGTCCCCTCCACCATCCTACTGTGGAGATGATGAGGATCTAACTTTGGAAAAGACATGAGTCAGCATGGAGTCGGTGCTACATTTCAGAGGTATGGGGTTCTATCAAACCCCTGGGGCATGGACAACAAATGTGCCCTGCTCCATTGGGTCAGAAAATCAGCTTTCAACACTGATGGTCTCAGCAAGTACCATTTTATTGTGCTACCGACTCCTCAGAGAACAGAAACTATTAGTTAAATAAATAAACCATCAAGTTGAAAATACAGCTACAGCTGTGACCAAAGAAGTTTCTTATTTTGGACAGCTATAAGCCAACAGGGAACTCCAGCTGGGCAATGGGTTAAGGGATTGAGTCAAAAGAAGCCCTGTACAGTAGCTTAGGTCTCTAGCCAGGCCAAAGCTGCAACCCTGGAGGCCTGTCAAAAAGTGGGTAAACTCAGCGAACTTTCAAACTGATCAAGGCCGGGGAATCCAAGGCTAGTGATGAGAGGGCTGCAAGTACTAATGCTGGTCCAGGGAGGCCGGGGAAGAAAAGCAAATGGAAAATTTTTCAAGAAGATAAGAACATTATTCCTAGAAGAGGTTAGCTGATTTCTGAGAAAAGCTTTTCACGTATCTTGAAACCACTTCATAATCAGCCACTTGCTTTGAAGCATGTTATTCATTGATTATACATGATTTCTATCTGCTAATTAATGCTAGTTTCTTGAGTTTTTCCTGAGAGGCGTGGAGATGGAGATGGGGCGGGTTGCCATTGGAGACCTCATGTAACAAAGTAAGGTCTTCAGAGATGGGGGCTCTGAGCAGCCACTTTTGCACTTTTGGCTACCATGTTGATTTTGACATAGTAAATGGATTTGTTTTCAATTAATTTCAGTATTACAAAAATTATACTTAAATGGAAATGAGGAGATCTGAGTTCTAATCCCTGCTTGCTTTTTTGTTAACACACTGTGTTGATGAGGAAGTGTGACTATGGTAAAAGCATAGACTTCAGAGGCAAACTGCCTGGGTTCAAATTCTGGCTCTGCCTCTTCTATTTATGTGCCCTAGAGCAAATGATTTAGCCCCATGCCTCAGTTTCCTCATCTGCAAAATGGTGGAAATAACAGTTTGTGTCTCATACGGTGATTGTATTCATCTATTTAGGTTTTCAATACATACAAAGGACTTTTCAAGGTACCTGGCACTGAGAAGCAAAATAAAATTCTTAGCAGTTATTATTTTGTGATCTTGGGCAATTGAAATAAACTCCTTAGGTCTCAGTTTCCCCATTTATAAAATGATTTAAACTCAGGGGATTTGAGGCTCCAGATAAGTGGCTCTCCCTTTGTTCTTCTTTATTCAAATTCATAGGATTCTTCACACTAAAGCGAGTGTATATTTAATCAAATTACATTAAATATAAAAATTATTCCCTAAGATTTGATAGATGCCTCTTGTAAGATATTCAACAAAAGGTAAAATTAATAATCAAGATTTGTCACTACAAATCTCTATAATGAGCGTATTTCTTAGAATCCTTCCGCGTCGTTACCGTAAGTGGTTATATAAGTGGTAGTAATGCTCACAGGAAAAATGCAGATTTCACATATTGGGGTCCTGTGCCTAAATGATAATTACCTAATGCTTCTGATTAGTATTTGCACTTGAAGCAAATTAGCATTGCATTAAACAATTCAAACCCAATGTCTTCTTTTGCAATCACCTGCTACGATTAGACAATTTTATGTCTAAGAATAATTTCTTTTAATGTCTATATGCATATTACTGTAATTAAGCCCCAGCTATGTCTCAGTGAGTCAGCTCTCTGACAATGAAAAGGCATTAGCATCCTTTTCACAGGTCTAAATTTGGAAAGACACAAGCTCAAAGACTCCGTTGAAATTGTCAAGTCCCTAAGTACCATTAAGATGTCAGAGCTGGAGGGACCCTCAAAAGTCTCATCCAAACTTCATTACACAACTGAGGAAACGGAGACATAGAAATCTGCATGTGGCACATAGTGACATTGGACCTTAACCATGTGAATTTCACTTTCTGTTTTCAAAAGTCGTCAAAGCCTTCTCCCTCAAGGGTAGGTGGGACCACAGGTGGACCAGCAGAGATGAAAGTATCAGAGCAAGAAGGCTATCCAGGTTTTCACCAAATTGGAGAGTAGTTCTCCATCCTGGCTTCCATAAGCATCTACAACACTGCCCTCTGGTGGCAGCCGAAACTCTGGCTGCAGGGGGACAGAGTTGACGGAGTTCCAGCTGCTGCCCCTCTGGATCCACCGCTGTGTTCTTGTCAAGGCTACACTTCTCCTGAGCTACTCCACGCGGTGACTGTGGGACAAGGGACTCCTCTAACAGGTGACTTTGACTTGAAAATTGCAAGTCACTTTCCACTCAATTCTTCCTTTACCCTTTTCATTCTCAGTTGTCAGACCTGCAATGGAGTTTTCTACCCTGGCTCCTGCTTCCTCCTCTTTACCCTTCATAGGCATTTCTTATCAAGTTCTACCTTAGTGTCAGCTTTACATTCACACAGCCTCTAAAATCAAGTTTCTTCAGGAAATCAATGAGGAATTGGATAAGTTTCAAAAATGTGCCTCATTCTGTATCATGAAAAGCGCATTGAAAAATGGAAACAAAATAAAGGAAAATAAGCCGACGAGGCTGAATGACAGATATGTTTTCTTAAAAGACTATGTAGATGTGAACCACAACAATGAGATAATGAAAAGTAGGAGAGAGGGATAAGCAGGAATTAAGGAGATGCATGCAATTTTCCTGCTCTAAATAAGAAATTAGAAAAGGAGGAGAGATTTTTAATTGTTTTTCAATCAGAAAGAATGACTGCAGCTCAGTGATATTTATCAAGAGAAGTAAACTCTCACATAGCAGCCTGAAATGAGTTTCTCAGAGGGAGCCAGGAATATATAATGAAGCCTCTTCCTAAAGCTGCAGGTAGAGATTCTACAGCTAGACATCATTAGGGTAGCCCAGTTATGCAAAAGGATTACATAAATGTGACCTGATTTGACAGGGTGCAGTGTTTTAAAGATGGTCAAAAATGCTTTGCTATGCCTCCCATAAAGATGTGGGTTCTAATTTCCTTCGTTTTAAACATGAAGTGGTTTCAGTGACTAACAGAAGACAGCACTTGGAAGAACTGATGTTCTAAGACATCCAAGAGTCCTAGAAGCTGCCACCAGACTTCTTGGAATATTCTTTTTGGAGTCCTGAGTTGCCATGTAAGAAGTCTGATAACTCTTGAGACTTTCATGCTGGGGAAGTCATGTGTAGGATACCTGATCAATACTCAGCTGAGACCAGCTTTCCAGCCATTCCCTCCATGACACTGCATGTGTGATGAAGTTGTCTAAGGCTCTCCAAACCATCTGCAAGCCGAATACTATCAAGTGACTTCTGTTGATGGTTCATGGAATAAAAGAATCACTCAACCAAGCCCTGCCCAAATTTTTTACCCTTAAAATTATGAGATATAATAAAAAATATTGTGGTTGGGCTTTTTTGTGAGGCATTAATCGAGTTCTGGAATACAGAAAAAAATATAAAGATCAGAATAAAATATTCAAGTGATTATTAGATAAATTTCCAGGTGAAATGTTTTGAAAATGTGATTATAGTATTGCCTCTGTCTTAAGAGAACATATTGAATAAATGTATGTATTAGAACTCTGATGAAAAACAAGAAAAATTGGACACATTCAAGAGGAGATAGACAAAATAACTTAATCAGGCTTGGATTAGCTATTGGATTGATGGGAAGATCTCTCCTAGGTGAAACTATCCAATTTAGGGAGGCAAATGTGGATAAGATCTCTTCTTTTCTCCCATTAATTTGAGTAAGGTCTACAGCCATACCACCCTGAACGCGCCCGATCTCGTCTGATCTCGGAAGCTAAGCAGGGTTGGTCCTGGTTAGTACTTGAATGGGAGATTTGAGTAAGAAAGAAAGAGGAATGGGGATAGAGAAGCATCAACTCATTGCTCTACTTTATGCACTCATTGGTGGCTCCCCCTGACCAGAGATCAAATCCACGACCTCGGCACACCAGGACAATGCTCTATCCACTAAGCCACCCAGTCAGGGCTTGGATAAGATCTCACAAAACTGGAGGTCTGGGGCAGACCTTAATTGATTTCATTTCTCTCAATAAGGCAAATCCCAAAATCTAGAAGAGTGTTTTGGAAAAACAAAAGAATATGCCAGGAAAGAAAGAGAAGTCAAAGTGGGAAAGCTAATGCAATCCAGCAACTGTGTTCATTCTGTGAATTAGAAAAGAAACAAAAAACCCACATGAGATGCAAGGTAAACTTAGAAATTTAGCTGAGCCTCCCTGGAAAGATCAGGGGAGTAACAAAAGGCAAGAGAATGCTGGAGGCAGAATTCATTACTGAAAGACAAAAAAGATGTAGCAGAAAGAAATGTTACTCAAGGCTAAAATATTCAAAAGAGAGGAAAAGACAGTGTTCTGAGAAGCACATGATAAGGGGACTCACTAGGGGGCCAGATTTGAGTGGTATCACTAGTAGATGGGAGTCTCATGCCTAAGCTATTCTCTGGCAAAGGGCAGGGACAGTGTCCATCATGACATGAAACAAGAGTGCTTGTGCATCCTAGTCAAGTTTTTTTTTCCATTAAGCCCTAAAAGAATTTTACAAAATACATGACCTCTTATACATTTTTAACTTGACAGGTGAAATTTTTCATCATAAGTTTAGAAAACAAAGTTGGAATAGATGCAATTTCCAGCAGACTAAGCAGTGACATGAAATATAACCACTGTTTCACTCTTGCAGATGTATTCAGTAAAATCTAAATACCAAAACAACTTGATACCATCATCATCCATTTAAAATTACATGCATAATCTTTTTAACATTTGTATAATTTGCATTTTTTCTTTTCACCCTTATATTTATATTCCCATTCCAATTCTCCTTCAGAATTTTATCATAATGTTATACATTTAAGTTTTAAAGTGTTTTCTTGATCATCCTTTATTATACTTAGCATTAAAATGAGAAATTTTATGTTATTTCCTCTGATTATAAAGCTCTAAGTGTTTAAAAATAATCTCTTCTTGCCTGACCGGTGGCGGTGCAGTGGATTGAGCACCAGCCTAGGCTGCGGAGAGCCCTGGTCACCAGCTTGAGTGAGGGCTCATTGACTTGAGTGTGGGCTTCCCAGGTTAAGTGTGGTGTTGCCAGCTTGAGCATGGGATCATCAACATGATCCCAAGTTGCTGGTTTGAGCCAGAGGTTGGTGGCTTGAAGCCCAAGGTCACTGGTTTGGCTTGAGCCCACCAATCAAGGCACTTATGAGAAGCAATCAATAAACAACTAAAAGTGAAGCAACTATGATGAGTTGGTGCTTCTCATCTCTCTCTCTCCTTCTCTCTCTCTCTCTCTCTCTCTCTCTCTCAAATAATAATAATAAGTTCTTCTTGGTTGAGTTACCATTATAATTATTATCAGTACAACTGGTCAAAACATATAGATTATAATTTTAACAAGTATGTATAAGCTATAGAATTAAAATATTATAAATATATCTCTTAATGAGATAAATGATTCTTTTTATTCTCTTAAAACTTTCCAATTCACCCACATATCCATGATTGAATATTGACTTAATGCTATATTTTAGATATAAACCCTGAAAAATTTTGCTCCCATAAATTTAATAGAGGGTGAATGGGAGTTATATAGCCAACTTGTATAGCCAAGCTATTCAACCCTTTGAGCACATTCTGAGTTATGTAATCACATAGTAATCTATCATCAAACACTATTTTTAATAATCTGCCAGCTGATAACTCCTCTAAATTGGTCCTCCTTTATATTGGTAAAAGCAAAAAATTGGAAACCATTTGACTTGCAAAAGCATTTGTTACCCAATCATTAAAGTCATTCATTCACTATCTCAATTTCTGGGAAGAGTTCCAAAAATACTTTACCAAGGCTTATCAAATAACTATAAATTATACCCATCACTCTTTCACTTAGAGAATCTTGGGTTATCCCATTTCTTCAGAAAGAATTAGGAAAGTCAAAATATTATTAATTTTATTGACAACACAAATCTTTAAATAAGCACAAGTTATAGATTTAAGGTTTTGGTAAAATATATTTGAAAAACAAAAATATTTGATTTAATTTGTGGAAAATACCCACCCTATAAACTAATTGGCAGAAACAGTTCTTTTAGTCAAGTCAATAGCCACATCAACTTAACTTCTTCTTAATAAAGAACTGACTTCATTTTTAATTTAAAAATATTTTGATACATGTTTCAAGAAATGCTTAAAATCATCTAAAAATAAACATCAAAAAAATATCATGCTATAAAAACCTAACAATATATTTTTTAAATTTTTCCATTGATTTGAGAGAGAGAGAAGTATCAACTCTTTTCACTTATTCCCCTTAGTTGCTTTCATTGATTGTTTCTCATATGTGCCCTGACAGGGAATCAAACCCAAGATCTTGGTGAACTAGGACGACACTCTATCCACTGAGCCACACAACCAAGGCAAACATTGACGACAATTAATAGAAATCATTCCCTAAGGGGAATTGCTAAAAACTGTCAATATTAAAATAATATAGACCTAAAATAAATTTTGACTTACTTATATATGTTATAAAGCCAAAATAAAACTTACTAAAATTTCAATTATGCAAAGTATATGTAGCTATAATTATAAAGTAATTATAAATCTAGAAGTATGATAAAAAGACATTGCATTTCTTTGGTAAATAAGAATGTACATGTATTAAACTCTGGTGTTCACTTCACAGAGCAATTAAATAAGATCTGAGAAGAAGAAAATAAGAAAGCATTAGATTATATCTAGTACCTCTCATGATCAAACTTCATGTATTTAAAGAAGGAAAAAGTCTTTACTGCTTAAACAAATTAGGCCAGCTGCTGGCAGTAAATTTGACCTTTTGTTAACAGGAAGTAGAAGTTAATATAAGTTTTTCTAAAAGATTTTGACAAAATAAGCTTTATCTGCTTTCTTAATGTACATCAAATCTGGGGGGGAAAAGGAAAAATCATGTAAAACTTGTGTACACAGAATTTTAACCAATACATCTTGAAAATTTTGGCCATTCTCAAAAATATCTCAGTTACATGTAAAGGTCAGTCTCATTAACCAACAGAGTCTTTGGCTTTTCAAAAACATTTTTCTTTACAGCTATTACATAGGGCTGAGTAAAAAATGTAGCTAAAGAAAAATTGCTTGCATTTAATTATCTGCCCCCTCAAAAAAACAGTTTTAGGGAGCAATGTGTCCTACCGTACTCTCTTTGCTTTGTTTAAGGGTGATATTCCTGAAAGAGCCACTCACAATTTGAGACCAATTGGAGATGGGAGGGATGAGATAAACTGAAAACTTTAATAACTTCACCTCCAACACCTCTCTCTCTCTCTCTCTCTCTCTCTCTTTCTCTCTCTATCCCTTCTTGCCCCCCCCCCATATATCTGAATTCAGAAAATCCCCACACTGGGCAAAAGCCACAATTTCTAGTGCCTTTTTTTTTTTAACAAAGATATGTGTAAAACAACTCATGGAGGCCTGAGGGGTTCATGGTTCGTGAATGAAGGTTCTCCTTTGTAGACCCCACTCACATTCCCAGGTCTCTGCACAGCCAGGCAATGGGGAATGCACCTACAAAGGGTTTGGGATGAGTGATGAGTATGCCCTTTCTTTTGGAAAGTGGTAGAAGGACTATTAAAAACTCTGTGTAGTATTGGGAAGGTCATTTTAGGGGAGAAAAGAAAACAAATGAAAATTGAAGACCTGTAAATTAATTTCCTTAAAACTACACGTGCTTGCATTTCTCTTGGGAAGTCTCTGGGAGCCCAGAGAATGCAGTGCCTCTGAAGTGGTTTGAAGACCACTGACCTAAGTCACTTCAAGGAGCTCAAATCAATGCAGTTGGGGGGAGGGGTGCAGAAGCAACACATTTAGAGGCGAGCTAGAAATTAAGAAATGGTGGGTGAAACAGACTGCAAATCAAGCAAGTCCTTTTGAAGGAGTTGCAAATGCCTGACTGCTTGCAGAAAGATGAAAACTTGTCAAATGTCCTCTAAGAGAAACGAGACATTTTTCTCCTATATATGGTGAACTTAGCACCGCCACTAAGCTATGATGGATGCTTTCCCCCAGTGAACATATGTTCATACTTCCTTGTAGACTCTGGACAAGGGAAATGAGCTGACTGGCAACCCGCTGCAGCTGCAACCAAGATGGTCTCACCACCTGCCTCTATCTCCCAAGGACCAATGAATGTAAGGACCCTGGCTACAAGGGTGGAGTCCTGGGACATGTTTCCTGGAGTTCCTGCGCTAAAACTTGAGGATTAGCCTGTTTTCACTTTCTGTGAATGTCGAGGTAGTGCTGTGATAAGATTGTGTGTCCAATGTACTTACTCTTGGGCTCTTAGAAGAAGGTGGGGAAAGATAAATTGAGGAGTCCTGAAGGACCCCCTCCCACCACTGGAGAGAAAGGCTGGACGACATCTGCCCAAGGCAGCATGACTCCCCACACACAATGAGACCCTCCTGGCTGAGATGAGCAGGACAAGAAAATTGAAAAGAATTGTATTAACCTACGAATTTGGGGCTTTGAATTAAGGGTAAAGGGATTCTTTTCTTTTATTTCTTTTACTTTCTTTTCTCTAAGGGAACTTTAAAATGAGATCGGAGACTATATTAAATTTTTGGACATCTTTATATTTCTCATCTGGCAATTATGTTTGGATTATCTTTGTGCTGCCATTTAATCACATTGCAGCCTCTAATTACTTATTTTAGACAACATAGTTGCGCAAAATCTGACGGTAGGGAATAAAACAGGAAGGCAATTTTGAGCTTTAGTTACAAAGCCTCCTTAGAGTTAATTTAATGAACGTAATATTGTGAGTCACTTCCAAACCTGCTGAGAGCAAAGTCGAAATTACACACTGTGATTCCAAAAGGATCTGCAAAGGAGCAGGAGTTGTTATTTGTGGGAAATGGCTTCACAAAGGTGGGAATGGACTGCTCTGCAGGCAGCAGGCCTCCCCCTGCCCCGCCGGGGGCTCAGCCACACCCCCCGCCTCAGCATAGCCTAATGGGTAAAACTAATAAGATAATGGGATGAGAACTGTGGACCACCAAGGAGCAATACTTGATCCTCGCCTCTGCTGTTCCCCTAGGTTGGGATTTCAGCAACACCATCTCTGCTGACTTCATTCCCTCCCTTCCATGTCACCATGCTGGGAGGGTAGGGATGAGCGAGTGAGTTTTAGAAGAAGGAACTGAGTATGCTAGGCTTGGTGCCTGCCCCTTTTCTCTGACATAGTGTCCCTCTGGTTTGACCTTTGTCACAGGATAGGTGTTTGTCCCTCAGGTGAGGCTTGGGGCTGTCCAGCTCTGTCTGGGCCAAGAAGGGGAAATTTAGCTATAAGATAAAGTTTTAACAAGCTCACTTAGCCACAGAGCCAATAATAATAATAATAATAATTCCCTTAAAACTAAATTAAAAAGTTAGTTTTATTAGCATAAAGTTGTTACTTTAAAAAGAAAAGTGAATTGGTGGGATGAAAGGATGAGTGAGTATAACATCTATCCACGTGAAGCCAAGTCAGGGATTCAATGGAGAGTCCCCCAGAAGTCATTTTCAAGTAAATTGGTACCTGTAAGTCAAGTCTGCTCCCCTTGCCTCCCACGTGGCTAATCCATTATTCCCAAATAGATGAGTTATCAGTGCTCACAAATTTCCCATTAGTGACTCCTAACAGTTAAGTCTTAAAATTTAGCATGCCCACCAAATAGTTAAATTATCGTAATAAACAATTAATTAGGTGATTATGAGTTCTTTTAGCAAAGCTTGCTATTGGTTTCTAGTGAAGAAGTCAGTTAACACATTCAGAAAAGTGCCACCAAATACTCAGGTGTTGTCTCATTTAATCTTCACAACAACCCACTGTAGAGAAAAGAAAAGTGAGGATCAGAGAAATTAAGTAATTTGCCCAAGTATGCATGGCCAGGATTTGAATCCTGATATGCCTCCAAACTCCATGATCAGTTCATAACCCCACAGTGCCCACATTTACAGAACTGCATGCTACCAAGATGGAAGTCTAACCTCCATCTACTGCAAGCCTCTTCCCAGACATGACTTGCCCATCTCGGTGATAGGGAGCTCCTAACGTGGCCCCTTCTGTTATAGGCCACCCTATTGCTTCACAAACCCCTTTTTACATGGAATATCTTATAAATTCACTCCACTGGCCTGAGGTCCTTCTGCCTTTTTGGGCTCCAAAGCACAGAACTTGGAAGTAGCAGAGCGTCCATCCTTAGAGTAGACATCCCCTGACTCCTCCACTTACTCGCCCATATACATTGGTCATCAGTACTACCTCATTCTTCCAGAAACCTCAGAGCACAATCATTGCCAATGACACAGCCAGGGTCTGGAACTGGACATAACATTTCAGGATAGAGCAGGCCAGTGCACAGCAGTGCTAGACTATCACTGTCCTCATTGTAAGCACCATTCCACCACGTACTATTGGAGGCTGAGGATGGGCATGGGAGAGTAGGAAGAGCACTGTTCCTCTGTTCAGGAGCCTACACGGCTTCTCGGTGCAACAAAAAGTGTTTCCCAAATTGCAATTTCTGAAACACCAGCATCCCAGAATAAGTAAGTGCTTGCTTTTTTTTTTTTTTTTTTTTTTTTTTTGTGAGAGAGACAGAGAGAAGGACAGACAGGAACAGAGAGAAAGGAAGGGAGAGAGATGAAAAACATCAATTTGTTGTTGTGGCACCTTAGTTGTTCATTGATTGCTTTCTCATATGTGCCTTGACCAGGGACTTCCAGCAGAGTGAGTGACCCCTTGCTCAAGCCAGCGACCTTGACTTCAAGCCAGTGACCTTTGGGCTCAAGTCAGCCGCCATGAAGTCATATCTATGATCCCATGCTCAAGCTAGTGACACTGCACTCAAGCCAGTGAGCCCGTGCACAAGCCATTGAGCCCACACTCAAGCCAGTGACCTCAGGGTTTTGAGCCTGGGTCTTCAGCATCTCAGGCCGATGCGCTCTATCTACTGCTCTACCACTGCTCTCAGAGAGAGCAGGCAATAAGTACTTTTTAAAAATAAAAGTTGTGTTCTTTTTTATGTAGGTTGGAATATAGTGCTTACTATTTATTCATTTGTAAATCCTTATTAAGTGCCTACTATGTGTTGCCAGGTACTATTCTAGTCACTAGATATATATCCAGGGAAATAATATAATATACTAAAATCCCTATGAATAGTCCAAAAGGCTCAAGTAAGCTTTTTGCAGCCCAGGGAGAATTCTATGACCTACAGCATCAGAAACCGCCCTACCCTTGCCCCTTAGTAGAAGAGCTAATGACTACTTCCATGTCCGTCTGGCTTCTGTTGATAACCCAGTGTAACTCTTCCACTTCAGCCCTTTTCATTGCACCTGGTACTTCCAGGCAAAGGAGCACCCAAAAAATGGCATAAGAAGCTGCAGTGGCACCTGTGCCCCTGCTCAAACATTCCTCCAGGCTCTCCTCCTCCCCACCACTAACTTGGAGATCCTTACTCATCACTCCCTCATTTTCTTAACCCATTTTGACCCCCATGTTCCACTGGGTCCCTCTGGGATGTAATGGTTCATTTTGGAACACTGGCCCCAGCTTGAACCACCGCCGGTCCCTACATGTGATTGTCAGCATTGCTCATCAGTTCTAAATGCCAGCCCCAGCACCCCAGACTCTCAAGACAGGGACAGCAGCCTTTGCAGACCCTCCTAAGTTAGGAGGATGAGACTGCATGGGGCCAGCAGCCTTGATCACAGGTGAGCTGGGCCAGAACGGCCCGGGCCCTGTGAAATGAGCCAGACACTGGGAGGAGAGAGAGCGGCATCTGGCCTCGGCAGAAAGGCCGTGTTTGGAGAAAAGCCAATATGGAGAGAGAGATTTGTTATTTGTGGAAGACTTTTATTTGGCGGTGGGAAAAGAATGGCAAATATGTAACACAATATTTCTGTAACTATAAATAACATGTAAATACCTTTCCTAATGAAAACCTTATGGACTCTGCTTTTCTGGAAGGCTTTTGAAATAGGAAAAGGCAACAGAGAGAAATAACATGTATTTAACCCGTACTGTGCACTACGCAGTTCTCATATGTTGTTTGCTTAGTCTTCCCACTTTCCTGCTGGGGAAGGGAAACGAGGCCAAGAGGTGGAGGAACTCCACCAAGGTCCCACGGTGAACCACAGGTTGAAAGTAGATCCGTCAAGCTCCAGAACCCTCACTCTTTCTGGAACCAACCTTGAGCCTGCCTAGAGGCTGGGGCTAGACTATATGATATTTCTAGATTCTTCTCCATTGCCGGAATTCCCAGAATCAGTTCGTTTTCTTCAGGTGTTTTAAGTCTTTCAGGATGGTTTGGGGAGGTGAAAGCAATTCTGTAAGTGGGACTGAAGGATGTCAGAATCTGCCACAGCTTTGCTGTGTAACCTTGGGTAAAGTCTCTTCTCTCCCTGGGCTGCAGTTTTTACCTCTGGGAAAGGCACGGTTGAGTTAACTGCTTGGGAAGCCTCTGCTCAGCCTGACAGTCCCGTCTCTCATGTGCTGTAGTTCACTTGGGCGGTCTAAGGAGTATGTCCCCCAAGAAAGGCTACTTCAGAACTTCCCCCAGCCTGGCCCAATGTCTCTGCCCACCCTACCCCCCTCCGCAGCCCAGCCTGCACTGACCTGCACCTCCCGGGTCAGGGCGAGCTCCAGCAGCTGGCCGAAGTGTTGGCCCAGTGTGCTCAGGGTCTCACTCACACAGGCCTTCATTGACTTTAGGACATGCTCATTCTCAACCTGGAGGCACCTGGGGGAAATAAAACATGTGGTGGGCCACTGGAAGCGGTGGGCAGTCAGCTCAGAGGATTGCAGGGGCTCGGTGTGGACCTGCCACTGGTCTGGTGGTGGTGCATGTGATCTGGAAGAACACATTGGTTTCTGGGAGTCAGAGATGGAACATTCCATAGATAGCTCATCGCTTGGCCTCCTAGTGTTTAGTTGAGCACTGACCTGAGATGGGAGTTAAGAGTCCACATCACAAGGAAGGAAGGCCACCAGAAAGCAGCCAAATCCTACCGCTGGGCTTCTCCTCAGGAGAATCTGCCATCATTGCAACCAGGGTCTAGGGATGCGAACAGGGTCCCAGAGGAGGTCTTGGAGCACCAGCTTTGCAGGTGCTCACCCAAAGGTGTATGGAAAGGTCATGCAGTGTGCAGAACGGGGCCTTGAGGGTTTTCACCCCAGACAGGAAAACTTCTGGGGATCAGGCTCAAACATATTCTTCTGGCCTGAGAATGTTCCACACCAGAAGTTTAAAGACCGCATGTGGGCCTAGTGATACCAAGTTCCAGATTTTTCCTCTAGGGCATGGGGGCTGGAACGGGTGAGAGAGAGTACCAACATATAAGTGGGGGTGTGTGCCCATGTGAGGTTGAGTGTGTGCATGTGTCTGAGTGTAAATGATGTATGTGTGTGTGAGAGATACAGAGAAGAGGGTGTGAGTGCATTTCTGTGATTGCATGAGTGTGTGTTTATGTATCTGCATGTGAGACTGTGAGTGTCTGTGAAATCCTTGCCGTGTGCATATGAGCATAAGGGTGTGAGTGTCTGCTTTCACCTTGCCTTGACTATGGGGGTCAGAAGGATGTCCCAAAGCTGTGGGAAACCTATTCCTTGTTACCAACCCTTAAGAATCGTTTCTTCCCATGCCCAGGCCTCTCCTCTGTTTTCTAAATTCTCCCCAAGGCCTGAAAATGGGGCAGAAAATCGCAAGGGAGTCTTCCAATTTCGCTGATAAAAACTCAGCAAAAGGAAACTCTCAGACCACCCCCAGGTCTCCCACTCATACCCTCCCTCTGAGAGAAGATGCCAGCCCCTTCCACTACCTGAGGACAGGCCAGCAGACCCTGTCCAGATTTACCTCTCTGTGACTGCTGAGAGCTCTGAGCATTTCTCCATTAGCAGCTTCTCAATCTGTAGAAAAGTAGATCAACTTTATTTAATTCAATAGGCATTGATTGAGGACCAACTGCTGGGCTGGGACCTCTGGGAACATAAAGACTAAGAATCAAATCCTCTGATTTGGGAAACAGGCACATAATGATAATACAGTGTGCTATGGCAAAAGAGATCATTATCAGTTGCTTGGGGAAGCTCAAAAATAGGAAACTGAGCAATTAGTTATGCCTGGGAATCTGGGAAGCTCCAGAGAGGAAGGGACATTTGAGAAGAGCTTCCAAGCATGAATAGAAGTTAATTGTCTGCAAAGTGAAACAAGGAAAGGGTAAAGCACTAAGGTGGAAAAGAAATGTCAGAGGAAAGAGAAATAATAATAAGGAGGGGTGGTTCAATGGTACACTTGGGCTTGGAGAAGAAAATTCAAAGTCATAGGCTTTGGAATCAGAAAGGCTTAGGTGGAATCCACTCTCTGCACAAGTTATTTAGGCTCTCTGAGTTTCTGTTATGTCATCTATAAAGTAAGGACAATAATACTAGCTAATATTTTTAATCAACTGTTTTAATGTTTTACACGGTATAACTCAGTTCTTACAACAGTTCTGTGAAATAAATATTATTATATTCATTAGAATGCTAGAACCAGGGCACAGAGAAATTAAGTAACTTGCCAACGTCACACAGCAGAGCTGACATTTGAACCCAGGCGGTCTGACATTAGAGTGAGTACATTTAACCATTGCACAACCTCTCATAGTGGTTATATCTGCTTTAGAGGCTGTGCAGGTTAAATGAGGTTTGTGTAAAATGGCCTAGTACAATCCCAAAGGTCCTTACTGTCTTCCCTGCTTTCCTGGAAGAGGAAGGAGGTCCCTGGGGCAGGAAGAGTTCCAATATCACACAATTTAGACTCATTCTTCTAGAAGGGATGCCCACCCAAACACAACCCAGAGCAACTGACCTGGCCCATCTCCTGTGAGGAGCTCCTGCTGACAGCACTGTACTCACTGACCATGGAGCGGGCATGGCAAGTCAGACGCACGCTCATGCTGTGGACACGTGCCCAGCGGTCCTGGGCCAGCTTCTGCCCGATCCTGCGCAGCTCGGTGCTGATGACCCAGCCCCGCTTGAGCAGCAGCTGCAGGGGGTCCCCAGGGCCAGGGCCGCCCGCCAGGATGAGGTCACCTTGTGTATCCTCCTCCAGGCTGATGGGCTTCGCCTGTAGGACACACATGCACTCACACTCGGTCATGAGCTTCAGGTCCTCCATCCAGCGCTGGACCGAGTCCACCTGCATCAGGTGCAGCCTGCAGCCGGGGAACAGTGCCATGATAGCTGTCAACACTCCACACTTTCCAAAGGGTTCAATTCCAAGCCACCTGATGTTTACTGAACACCTTTGTGCTCATCACTGTTTCTTGTGTTCACTTACCTTAATCCTTTTATTTCTCATTATACCCACCTTACAGATAATAAGACTGAGGCCCAGAAGTTGTGGGGGCAGATGACCAGACTAATAGCAGGCAATAAGTCTGCAGAGTAGCACATGAGCTTTGCAATAAGAGGAAACTGGAAATAGTGTAAATAGCAAATATTAGTTATATTAAGTAACCTATGGTCCAGCTTCTTGGTTATATCATGTGCACTTGTTTAAAATAATCCTTCCCAAAAGTTTAGAGCAAAGAAAAAGGTGTGTACTAATAAAGTGGGGGAAGTAGTATGCAAGACTGTAAACACAATTATAATTATGTTTAAAAGCTATGTCTGGCCTGACTGGTGGTGGCACAATGGATAGAACATCGACCTGGGATGGTGAGGTCCCTGGTTGGAAACCCCAAGGTCTCCAGCTTGAGTTCAGGCTCCTTCAGACTGAGCTCAGGTTCGCCAGCTTGAGAGCAGGGTTGCAAGCTTGTGCGCAAGATCATTAATATGATCCCATGGTCTCTGGCTTGAACCCAAGATCACTGGCTTGAGCAAGGGGTCAATGGCTCAGCTGGAACCCCCTCGTCAAGGCACATAAGAGAAGCAATCAGTGAGTAACTGAAGTGCTTCAGCTACAGATTGATGCTTCTCATCTCTCTCTCTCTCCTCTCTTACTCTCTCAAATTAATAATAATAACAACATTTTTAAAAAGCTATGCCTAGAAAAAATATTTAAAGGAAAGATTAAAATGCTAGTGGTTCTTCATGAGTGGTGAAACTAAGACTTTTTAAGTTTTTCAACTTTTCCTTAATTTCTAAGTTTTCCATCGTAAGCATGCATATTACTTTTTTTAATGAAACAAAATTAACTCTTTTTAGTATAGTAACATGAGACTGTAAATTAAATCCCAAGATCTTTATTGAATATAATTCACTCTGAAGTTCATTTAGTCAAATAAAGTTCAGTAATAACATCATTAATGAAGTATTGAACATTTGTCAAGGGCCTCACATTTAATATCATATACATGTCAGGCACTGCGGGAAAAGTGAAACAAACATGCCAAGCCTCCACTCTCTTGGAGCTTTTGATCTGCCGAAAGAGTCAAGACAAAGCAGTGAGAAATTTTAAAATGAAAGGTTTCAGTATCATTTGAAGATGACAACAACATACATGCACAGTTCAACAGGAAGGCTGGGCTCGAGCCCCTGGGTCTTTGGCTGACAATGATCCTCTAATATTTCTCGCTGGCCTCAAGCCATTCTTCATCTGCCATCCTCTTTCACTCATTCTAAAAATATGTATTTGGTGCCTACTATGTGCCAAGTACTGTTCTAAGTCTGGGGCTATAACAGCAAACAGGTAGATAAAAATGGCTTCCCTTGTGAAGGCTGCATTCAAGTGAGATGACAGTGAACTCTCAAAGTCGTAGCAAAATGAAGAAACAATGCATGAGTATGTTGGAGGTGGTAAGCACTATGAAGGACAAGAGAAAGGAAAGGAGGAGAGAGAGTGCTGAGAGTGTGCGGGGCAGTAGGCATGACTATATAAGTCGATCAGAGAAGGCTCACTGAAAAAGTGACATCTGGACCAAGACTTGAAGGACATGAGGAAATGAGTTACATAAATATCTGGGGGACCATCTTTTCAGGGAGAGGGAACATCAAGTGCAAAGGGTCTGGTGCACACGTGTCCTTGAGATGAAAGAGGAATGGCAAGGACCCCAGAGTAGCCAGGCAGAGAGCAGGATGGAGTACAGGAGGTGAGGGAGGTAGAACTTGGGCAGGGGAAGAGGTAGCTGCTGTAAGGCTGCGGAGGACCAGGTGAGGATGTGTTTTTTATTCTGAGTCAAGACCGCACACAAATGGCACTGATGAGGCCAGCTAAGTGAGGCAAATGTATCAGACAGAGCTAAAATTATAAAGGCATACTACAATAATCACGGTTAAAATGATGCCTTCGCCTGACCAGGCGGTGGCACAGTGGATAGAGCGTCAGATTGGGATGCAGAAGACCCAGGTTTGAGACCCCGAGCTCGCCACCTTGAGCGTGGGCCCATCTGGCTTGAGCAAAAGCTCACCAGCTTGGACCCAAGGTCCCTGGCTCCAGTAAGGGGTGGCTCGGTCTGCTGAAGGCCCGCGGTCAAGGCACATGTGAGAAAGCAATCAATGAACAACTATGGTGTCATAATGGCAAAGAAAAACTAATGATTGATGCTTCTCACCTCTCCCCATTCCTGTCTGTCTGTCCCTATGTATCCCTCTCTCTGACTCTCTCTCTGTCCCTGTAAAAAAAAAAAAAAAAATGATGCCTTTAATATTTACTGTTATTTATTGAGAATGAGCAGGACTTTCTGAATGATATAACTGACTATTTGGCTTTTAAATGTAATTTTTAACCAGAAAGCTTATAATGCTTAACCAGGAAAATTGTACACATGGTTTCTATAGCAAATTGCCTTTCAAATTGTTAAAAGCAAAAACTCACCAATAACCTTTCTTTCTCACTCTCCCTTTCTAAAAATAGCTACTACATTTTATAAATCTATATATATAATGAGAGAGAGAGTTACCTGAAATCACAGTGCCCTGGTGCCCAGTCTATCTTTATGAATTCATATATAATTTTACGTAAGTGAGAATATATAGTATATATTGTTATTCCCTGTGTTCCTACCACTGCTTTCCCTGGCATAAGTCAAAACTCCTGAGGCTCAGATCGAAGACTTCTGAGATAGGGCCTCAGCCTCCTTTCTCACACCTCTCCTTTCTCATCTTCCCCAACTCTTAGTACTCTGGCAAAAGCCCACGCTACACTACAGGCATGCTCCACTCCCCTATTTTCCCAACAACACCACTCTCGTTTACAAAGCCTGGTGGCCTTGCACAGATGGTTCTTCTCTCCAATAGAATCCCCTTTCCTTTTTCTCTTCCTGGCAAGCTCCTACTCACTCTGCAAAACCCCACTCTAATGTTACTTTCTTTGAAAAGCCTGTCAGAGCTCACCAGCTGCTCCCTAAGGCCCCCATACCTCTTCATATATCCTCCAGTGGAGCACTAGTAACACGCTATTGTAATTGGTGTGATTGTATGAAACTCTCCAGGTCCTGTGAGGAACAATCCCTCATATCTGGTTTCTTGCCAATGCCTGATATACACCAGCTACTCAGAAAATGTATGCCAGTGAATAGGTGGCAGAGTGGAAGGCATTTAATGCTACTTCCCTGCAGAAGACTCGCTCTGTGTCCACCACTCAGGTTACCCAGAGAGTACCTACCCCAAGACCACAGGATTGGAAAGGGGATCTAGAAAATGGAAAGACAAATATGATCATCGTGTTCTAGAGATAGAGCACTGGGAGACAAACTGATCTAGGGGTTTTCAAAGGCAACAGATAAACTTGTCACTCACGCACTGACTCATTCACTGCATAAACACTTCGCAGTGGGCATCTGTTGTTTTGGCTTCCCAGCATCCTTCCTCCTCCTTCTGTCAATAGCAAAGACAAGCTCCATTTAGCTGCCTCCTGGGGTGGCAACCTGAGCTTCATCTCTTGCCTTCTCTTTGTAAAAGGTTCCTCCTTCCAAATATAGAAATGGCCCTGCAGGGGTCATGTCTGTGCTGTGAAAATGTCCCCTGCGTAGCTGCTGGTTGATCCATGGGTGGGCTCCTGAGCCAAGCTGCACTCAGCCAACCCCCTCTCCTCAAACTGTGAAACTTAAAATTAAGAGATACAGAGACTGGTGTTGTTCAACATAGGTCACATTCGTGACAGCAACTTCAATTCGGACTAAAGAATAAATCCGAGAGTTCATTTCTATTGTTTGTAATAAGGAGAAACTTTTTCTAAAACCCAAGTAGACAAATAACTGAGAAGGGTTGAGTCCATGCTGTCCCTTTGAGAAAGGTTTTCTGGAAAGTCAAAGGAGGGAGCTGTCGCTATGAGTGGGAAGACAGGGTGAGGTGCTTGGAGGAGGTGGCTAGAGAGCTGAGTAGGGTTTGGACACGTGGAGATAGTGGGAGGGTATTCCAGGTTGGGGCACACAACGGGACAGTGAGTAGGTCCGTTGGGCTGAGTTATAAATTCTGGAAAAGAGGGAACAGTGAGAGGAAAAGCAGGAGAGGTGACCCAGGACCCTAATCTTGAGAAGCACTGAGTGCCAGAGTCAGGTTCTAAGACGCTATTGAAGGGGGACAGGAAAGAGCAGCAGAGGTGGAAACTGGTGGGGTTGACAGACTGCTCAATCACAGCACTGCGCACAAAGGAAACCATGGAACCCAGGGCAGCTTGTGAGTGCGTCTCCCCAGGGAGGAGCTCCGGGACCCTCAGGCAGGAGGCATGCCCTCTCCCTTCCCTCTAGCCTGGATGGGACAGGGTCATGGAAGAGCCGAGCAGCGGAGAAAAGGGAGGCACGGCCACCAGAGGCCTGATTAGATCCCAAAGTCACATTTTGTCATCTCCTCCCCTCCCAACTTGACACGGAGGCATACTTGGTTCCGCTCTGGAAGATCTTGCAAAATTAGAAAGGAAGTGGGACTTCAGATGCCATGCTAATGAAAGTCCTTATTGATTTATCGCTTTGCTGCAAAGGCAAATGTGGTGACAAAAGCATTCATTTCTCCAGTATCCATGGATTTGTCCCTGTGCATGTCTGTCCACAGATACGAATTCATCTGGGTGTCTGTCTGTATTATCTGTATGCCTGAATCTAGGTGGCTGGGTGTTAGTCTGTGTATCTCCACCTGTGCAAATACTCAGAGGAGTGTGTGTTTACAGGTTTTGCATCAGATAAACTCAATTAAGAATAGATGGAAAGGGGCTTGAGCCTGGGTTGTACATAGTGACTCAATTCCAAAAAAGAAAAAAAGTTTAGAAAGTGAAGGAAAAAGCTAACTTTCCAGTGGAGAAAGCTGATAAACACCCCCTTAACCACATAATCAAAGTGAACCTCCCCACTCAATAAGCCATGCTGATAGCTGGTACCCCTGCTGTGATATGTGAGGACACTTCACTTCTGTGCCATTCTTCCCCCAAATACATAACCTCAGTCTCATCGTGGGAGAGACATCAGGAACTCAAACTGAGGAACAGTCTACAAAATAACTGACCGGGACTCAAGGTCACCAGGGTCATTACAAAGCCAAGAAAAAATGAGACACTGTCACAGACCAGCATCACAGACTGACTAACAGGATATCGGGGGTGGAATCCTGAAAGAGAAAAGGACATTCATGACAAAACTAGTGGAATTTGAAGTCTGACATTTAGTTAATGATCACGAACCAGTGCTTGTTCCTTCGTTATGATAAAGGTACCTTGCTTGTGTGAGACATCAACAATCAGGGAAATTGGCGTGGAGTGTAGAGGGAACACTCTGTGCTATGCTTTATTTGCAACCTTCTGTAAATCTAAAATTACTTGTTAAAAGTTTTTTTTTTAAGTTTCTTTAGAAAAACAATACAGGGTTCAGGGAAGGAGATGGTGTCTAGACGATGGCCCTGAGGATTTTTGATCCCATTCCCCCAGAAAGAATTTCACTCTGCTTGCTCCTTCCCAGCCAAAGCACAGGCTGAGATGGGCTGTCTCCTGGGCTTTGTGTCACAGGTCCCAGGGAAGACCTACAGGAAACCAAGCACCAGTGGCTGGGGAGGTAGACCCGGCTATGGACTATGGAGCCAGGAGTCTCTCAAAGAACCTGAAAGTAGAAGAAAGGGGGGTCCCTCAGGAAGGCTAGGGGGTGGAAGTTGTTCTTCCGGGGGGAGACACATGGCCATCCTTGGTGGGTTTGTCTTCCAGTCCCTCCCCCTCTTATCTACCTCAGAGCCTGCCTCGGGTAAGGCTGAATCCAAGGTAAGCCCCTTGGATCTGTGCCTTCTGGACTTGGCTACCTCAGGGACGCCTCCCTCGGGTAAAGTCAGGCCCTCCGCATCTCATGATGATACTGCTCCCTCTTTAACTGCCTGGACAGGCCTTGAACCAGAGCTTCCTCGGGACGGAATAGCCCACTGTGCAAGGGCCTGAGCATCCAGGAGCTTCCGCAGGCCGGGGCTTCCCATCCGTGTGCGGGGGCGGAAAGGCTTGGCTCTGCTACGGGTAATCGGTGCAATGAAAGGCCACTGGCCACCGCTCCTATTTAGTTTTACCTGTTTCTAAAATTTTTATTGAAATAATATACGTACATAAAAGTGAACAGATTATAATATCAAGTTGAAGCACAATGAATTTTTATGAGGTCAACCTAGCCATGTATCCAGGAGCCAGATAAAGAAACGGGATAGTGCCAGCCTCCCGAAAGTCTCCCTGTGCTCACTTCCGGTCACTCCCCAGCCAGAACAACCAGTACCCTGACTTCTGACAACATACATTAGTCCTTTGAGTAAATTTCTTAACCTCTCTGGCCTCGATTCCTCCATCTATAAAACAGAGATAATAATAAAACTTTCCACACCAAGTTAATGGAAAAATTAGATTAAATGGTGACTGTGAAGGTCCAAGACATTGCCTGGCACAAATGCTCAAACATGTTAGTTCTCGCCACTGCGCTCCCCGCATGCAGCACTTTGGCACCTGTAATAATAACGGTAACAGTGGTTAGCGTTTATTCAGCGCTCACCACGTGTTGCGCACTGTGCTAGGTGCTGAGCATGAATCATTTGATTTACTCCTCAGGACAGCTGCCTGAGTTCAACGCCACTGCTTCCCCCATTTTTGCAGATGAAGAAGCTCGGTCGCAGGGCGGTGACATCACCTGGCAGAAAGTGTGGCGCTGAGATAGAAAGCCCAGTCTTTCTGACTGGAGTCCGCTCTTCAGCTCTATGCTTTACTGCTTCTCACTCTGCACACCCATCAAAAAAGAGAAAAAGAAAAAGAAAAAGAAAGAGGAGCAGATAGCAAGATGAGCCACCTTAACACAGGGCGATGGGGAGGACCATTTGCAAGCCAGAACTTCGGGGCAGTTTTTGAGCAATAGGAAGAGTAAGGGAAGCTGAGGGCCCCCGGGTCTGTCTAAAACCTTGGCATGGCTGGCAGGCCAGGACCGCGGCGCCAGAGATGTCGTTGGTACTTCTCTCAGGCCACACTCACTTCTAGCTGTTGAGTGGCAGGAGCCGCTGCCAGGGTGACAACCTTAGAAACAAGGATGGACAGTGGACGCCTGCAGGGAAAGAAGAATCTGGTTTTCTTTAAGAATGAGCTAAAACTAACTTCTGTTTCAGAGCTTGTTTAAACAGATACCTCCTCCTTCTCCCCAAGTAGCAACCAAACACATGGAGAAGAATAATCTGGCCCAGTGGATGGATTGGTTAGAGCATCGTCCTGAAGTTGCCAGTTCGATCCCTTGTCAGGGCACATACAGGAACAGATTGATGCTTCTCTCTCTCTCTCTCTCTCTCTCTCTCTCTCTCTCTTATACTCTAAAATCAATAGAATAAACATTTAAAGAAAAAATAATAATAAACTGAGCAGATAAATAAAGCCCTGGATCCCAGTCTTCCCTTACACCCACTCAGTGTTTCCAGCTCCTGTCAAGCAGGCACCTCCCACTTAGCTCCAGCGCCAACTCTGACCAAGACAGGGTAGGACATAAGGGGCTTCTGGCCCACCAGCAGGTGAAGGGCAAATGGATTGGCTGTTCAAGGCATCTGTACACCTCTCACCCAGCCTGACTTCTCCAAGCATGTTTTGCGCCCAAATTGCCCAAGTTCCTACTAAACCAGTGGTTCTTAACCTGGGTTCTATCGAATCCTAGGGGTTCGATGAGTCGGTCTCAGAGGTTCAGAGAAGCCTCTGCCACGGAGGCCAGAATAAAGTAATACCGTAATGTGTTGTGAGTTCATGCACTTTGTTGGTTTTGTTCTTTGAGCAAGGTGATGTTCATACACAGCTCATTTTGTGCACCAGTAAAAAAAACATATACCTATGTCTTGAATTTAGAAAAAAATCATATTTTATTTATCACTAAAGAAGGGTTCAGTGAATGTGCATATGAAACTGGTGGGTTTGGTACCTCAAAAAAGGTTAAGAACCACTGTACTAAACCATTAAGATAAGAATAAGTTGTGCTTAGATTTTTTTAAAAAAAAGAAAATAGAGAATGGGATGAAAAGCAGTTTCAGAGTTGCAGGAAAAGGGAAAGTAGACAAAAGTCACCAATAATAATAACTAATTTTTATTAGTTATTATAACAGTGCCCCAAAGGCTGTGCACTTACCACACATATTTATTCTCATAATAGCCTGGTTAAATGCACTGTTATTGTTCCCGTTCACAGGTGAAAATGTAGAGGTGCCGAAAACTTACATGACTTACAAGAGCCAGAATTTCATGCAAGCAGCCCAATTCCAGAGACTGTGCACCTACAGACTACACTCTCTAGTTCTCCACCTGTCCCGCTGCTCCAGCAGACTTTGAGACATTCTCAGTGACAGGCACTGTCTGATTTATCTCAGCATCACCAGCACTCAGCACAGAGTCTGACACATAGTAGGTATCACTAAATATTTAATAGAATCAAGTAAATTGAAGACTTCTAGGGACACATCATTGTAAGCCTTGCTACACCAGCTGGCCTGGAACATAGGAACCCCATAAACTCCTTCCTCTGCTCTGGAACTGTGTTTCAGGATATGCAGATTCTGTCTTTGGCTGGGATCTCAGGCAAAAAAACAAAACAAAAAAACATTGAGTTCCCTGCACTGTAGTAAAAGTTTGAGAGTTGGGCAAGTAACTAAATCACATGAAAGACAAAAGAAAAACATTTGTTTTAAATGCAAATACTTGAAACAAGTATCAGTAGAACCAGAGATACCTTTTATACAAGTCATTTGGTAAACATTTCTATATTGCACTAAAACGATGCTCTGGCTAAAGGTCCAAGTAGAGCTTGGACCTTCAGTAACCACTGTGCCATCTCTCAGAACTTACAGGTAAATGGTTTTCTGGTGAGGTGTGGGTATATATACTCAAGCCCTAGGAAAGTGGCTGAAGGGAGAGCTCAGCTCTTCAGGAAGTGTCTGTCCCCACATGATACCAGTAGCAGACATACAATATTCGCAACCAGTTCAAGGAGGTTTAAGTCATTAAGCAGTGTCCCTGATCATCCTGATTCAATGAAACACGTTTGATGCTAATTATGTGCCAGGCCTTGTGCTAGGGATCACTGCCAGTCCTTAGAAAGCTCACACAGTCTAGAAGAGACAGACATAAACAAATGGTACCCAACCTCACTTTCATCCTAAAATGATGTGCCATAAGTCTCAATTATTCCCAGGCATCCCCAGAGCTCATCTCATATGTATATCCAGTCCCCCCACCAAAAAAAAAAAAAAAAAAAAAAGACTAGTTCAGTTAACCACAAGGCGGCATTGGATGATCCAGTCCTTCTTTCTTCCTTTAACTGGGCATTACCCTTACACTGGGCATTACTCTAGCTGCCAGGTCCACTCAGCATGACTGCCTCTCCTGGGTAAAGTCATGCTGTCTAGAGTCTGTTAGATATCTTGGGCTGTCACAGTCACCGTATCTCTCACATATACATTTGCTTAGAGTAATCATCCCTGACAGGCAGTATTACATGTGCTAGTGATTATTTGGGCAGTTTTAAGGAAAGAAACCATATCATCAGAACTCAGTTACTTAAAAGGAAGAGAAATAAGAAAAATTCTAGAAAGATTGCAGTGGTGGCAGCATCAGTTTTTAATCTCTCCAAATCCCCACATAAAAACTGACAGGATAATTGGATAACAAAACCGAATAACCCATAGGTAGTATTTACATCAAAACTAGATGGTAAGATATTCCCCAAAACTTCCACATACAGGCAGGTGGGGAAAAGCCATGCACAGCTGCAAGACCTACTTGGTGTCATATGTAGAAGAAGAAGCAGAAAGATGGCATCTGATGAACATGAGAAAGAAGAACCCCAAAGTAGCCCCTGGGTATTTACTGGAAACCACAACATGACAATATGAGACTACTCATTGAAATGAGGAGGAGGGTTGAGGAGGAAGGTTGCCTCTCCAATATCAGATAAGTGCAAGGCATCACCTATGAGCTCTCAAAGCTGATCTAACAGGAATCTCTTCTGCAACCAAGTGCTACACTGAAAAGAAACTTCTAGAAATAAAATCAGACTTCAGCTGTACAAGGATGACAGAGACAAAAGGATGTTTGGATCTTCAGTGTGAGTGAGGGGTGGGAACAGAGCTAGAAACTTGCAGAAAGCCAAGCACAACACTTCTGAATCCTACACAAAAACAAAAGATGATGAAGCTCTATGTACTTAGAACAGCTTTTCTATATCCTGCCCCCCTCTAAATGTTTGTGGGGGTGGCAATGACACTGGAGGATAATTATTCCAGATAATTAAAAAGATAAAATTAACAGACCTCAGATACTGATTCATATGGATGATGAATGAACATAATCAAAGAGGTGACGCAGACTTTTTTACTTGCAGAGCTGAATGAATAGGAGAAGGAAGTTCGGTAGACAGGATTATGGGTTCAGTTTGGGACACGGTGAGTCTAATAGGCCTGCTGTCTCTTCTTTTACAGATGTCCAGTTTTTTTTTCACAGACTGGACCTTTCAAAAAATTGCATTCCAAAAACATCCAGGTGCTCTCAGCATCCATGCAGAATGTGCAGCTTACATACTCTCACAAGTCCCACCATGAACATTCTTTCTTTCTTTCATTCATTCATTCAAAGCATTTCCTAAGTGCCTACTATGTGCCAGAAACAGCTCTAGCTGCTTGGGATACAGTAGTAAACAAACAACAACAACAGAAAATTCCTGCTCCTATAAAGGGCACATTCTAGCAAGGCAAAACAGGCAATAATAATAAATATAATAAATATAAAAGTATGTAGAATATTAAAAACCAATAATGTCTATTAAAAAGTCAAGATAGAATAAGTGAGGACAAGATTGTTCCAGTGGGAGGCAGAAAGGTAATTGCTATTTTAAATAAGTTGTCAGGATGGGACTCTTTGGGAAAGTAAGACTTGAGCAAACACTTCAGAGGTTAGAGAATCAGCTAAGCTGCAATATGGGGCTGGGCACCTCCCAAAGAGGAAACAGACAGTGCAAAGGCTCTTGGTGGGAGTGTGCCTGGTTTGTTTGACCAATAGTATGCAGAGAACAAGGGGAAGATTAGTAGAAGTGTACTCAGAGAAGGGACTTGGGCTAGATCATGTAAGACCTGGGAAGCCATTGCAAGAACTCTGGGTTTCACACTAAATAAACAGGAGAATTTCTTCCCAAGTTATCTGAGGAGTCTTGTCACAGGATGTCAGCTGGGTCCACCTTGCCCCAACATTTCTCTATAGTCCAACCTGGAAGGCTCCCTCACTAAGGGCTTTATAAAAACAACAAGTAAACTAATTTAGAATGCCTTAACCTTTGCTATGCAGTAAATTATAAACTGTTTACCAAACAACTAATTTAGGCATAATTATTTATGCAACAAGCTATAAATAATTTACAGTGTGGTTAGGGTATTGACTTCCGGTTCCTCCTCACTGAGGCACGGGTGAAGCCCCAGCCTGTTTTGACAAAAGGAAATGTTGCTTCTCTGATCTTGTTCAAGCCTTCCCATGTTCTGTTTCTAATCCTCTTATCAGTTCCTACGCTGAGCTGCCTCAGCACAGGCCTTTCTGTGCATCTTAGCTTTTGTGTAAGAAGCAGACGATTCTCCATCTCTAACTCCAAGTTCACACATGAGATGTAAAGTGCTCACAGTATATAGTGTTGGACAGTGCACAGCAGCCCTGTTTCCCACTTGCAACTGACCTACCTGTGCAATGCCGGAACCAGAAAGGAGGCTTTCTCTCCTTCAGTGGATTCTGCAAAATTCCTCCTGCATCCACCTATTACCCTGGGGATGGCCTCTCTCCCTCTGTGATCCTGTGTTCTCTGCCTTCTTCTGCACTGACCCTCTGCTTTGAAAGAGTTTTCAGACTGTTACCCAGAAATACCCAATCTAACATGATAGGAGGAGGTTAATCTTACATTTCAGATATCCCCAGGAATGCTGGGAAGGGGCAACAGGGCCCACCATACACCTCCGAGTTAATAACTAGGAGTGACTTGTGCAGGGGCATGTATTATGTCACTTTGTCCCATCCATTTCTTCAGGTTATGGCCTTCTGTCAATCTATAGAAGGGTTTGAAGGTAGAGAAGAGGTTTGACCACTCTAAAAATTCAATTTAAAAAATCTAGCATATTTTTAAGCATGTTATAAAGATAACTTCATTGAGTATTACCTGTGTGCCAGGAACATAGCAAGTGCTTGCATATACAATATTTATCTTGTATTCACAGCAAGATTATTTATTTTGCAAGAGAGATAGAGATGAGGGTGCGGACAGACAGGGATAGACAGACAGAATGGTAGAGAGATGAGAAGCTTCAACCCATAGTTGCAGCACTTTATTTGTTCATTGACTGCTTTCTCACACATGCCTTGATGGGGGGGGGGGACAGGCTGAAACCAAGCCAGTGACCCCTTATTCAAGCAATAACCTTGGGCTCAAGCCAGCAACCTTGGGCTTCAAGCCAGTGACCATGGGGTCATATCTATTATCTCATGCTCAAGCTGGTGAGCCCACACTCAAGCTGGTGACCTCAGGGTTTCAAAACTGTGTACTTAGAATCCTAGGTTGATGCTCTAGCCATTGCACCACCTCCTGGTCAGACAAGACTATTGATTATCCCCACTTTGCAGAGAGGCATCAATGAGGCTCAGAGAGGTGCCTACAGCTAGTTGATGGCAGAACCTAGACCTCAATGCAGGTCTGCCTGACTCCAGAACCCTCACCACCTCCCCAGTCTGTCAGCATCCTGAGAGAGCAGGTTGTTGCTTATTTCAGAAAGCCAAGGAACATGAATTTGGCCCCAGGTGACTGTCTCCAGTCTAATGAACCAGTATGTACAATTGACATCTGCCTCCTCTGGATGACTCAGAGCTCATTATCTTAACTCTGTCAAACAGTGGTGTTTTAGATGCCCTCAGAGAGAGCAGCAGCACTGTGAACATTTCCTGGCCTCTATTAATGCAGGAATGACTCATTTTTAACCTCTAAGAAGGATGCATGTATGCCTATGCATTGCCAAGATACACATGGGAACCAGCATAATGATACTAACAGCAAGGACACCTGATGAGGAAGCACCATCTACGTTCTCCTCCCACTTCTACCCCTTAATAGCTGTGTGTTCTTGTACATGATACTTGCCCTCTCTGAGCCTGAGTCCCTGACCTGCCTTCTCCCTCATTTCCAACCACTGTCCCAGTCAAACTTTCAGTCCCCCTGTTGTGACTTCCAGCCTCCCAGACTTTTCACATATTGATCCCTCTCTCCCCATCTTCTCTTCTCCTTGCTGGTGCCTGTGCGTCCTTGAAATCTCCGCCTAAATGTCTCTTCTGAAAGCAGTTTCTCTGGCTCCTAGATGAGCTATGTCCTATGTTTCCCACATGTCTGCAACACCCTGTCTTTCCCCTCCAAGACACCAGTCTCAAATGTTTAACCACTAGATTAATATCTGCTTTATCCACTAGACTATAAGCAGAGGAGGGCTTGCGTCTGCCTTTTCCTCCCCACACGCCATCCCTAACACTATACTTGATACACTGAAGATGCTCAGTGTATATGTATAAAACTTAATTAAGAGGTCCCAGCCAGGTAGCTCAGTTGGTTGGAGCATCATCCTGATGTGCCAAGGTTGTGGGTTCGATCCCCGTCCAGGGCACATACAAGAATCAACCAATATATGCATAAACAAGTGGAAATACAAATCAATGTTTCTTTCTCTTTCTCTCTCTCTCCCCCTTCCAGTCTCTCTAAAAAAAAACCAATCAATCAAATTTTTAAAAAGATTATTTAAAAAACTGAATCAAGAATCAAATGGGAATGACAATAAATTGTACTGTTGTACTGTCTGTCTCACTGTGTTGTTATGAGGATCAAGGGAGATAAAAATCCATAATCATTGCTGCTAACATTTATTGAGGCTGGAGGCTGGCCCTATGCCAACTATCCAGTGGTTGGCTTCACATGTATTTTCTCGTTTAGTTTTCACAGTGACCCTGAAGGAGGGTCCTTGTATGGTCTTACTTTTGCAGAGGAGAAAACTGAAGCTTAGAAATCACCCAGCCCATCAGACTCTGGATTCCATGTTCTTAATGTTACTCCAAACTGTTTTATGAAAGGCTGTGCTCTGTCCAAATGGCATGTTAGTACTGACAGGTAAAATTATAAATGCATTCTTACATGTACTAACTCAGCCTTAGCTTGTTCTCAACCTTGATGGCCAAACATGGGGCGAGCCTGATGTGTAAACTGAGAAGGATCTGACTTTGTCTTTCCCACTCTGTTCTCCTCCATACTCTAAGGAGAATGTTCTCATTTGCTGAAATTCTCAATGTGTAGAATTCCCAGATCTAACATGTCAGTTATCCTCCTAATACCTCTCTGTGGTTCTGGAAAATGCAGGTGAGAGTGCAGAAATCACCACTAGAGGGTTGCCAAGAGCAGGTCTACCCTGTCTGCAGGGCTTCCTAGACCCCCCATCACCCTTAAGGCCACACCGCCCCACCCCTCTCCTCTACCACACCCTTGCTCTACCACCAAGCTTCAGACTCTGACCAAGGGTTCTCTGTCCCCAGCTGCGGGCTGGCTCCAGGGGCCAAAGCTCCTTCCTGCTGGGCTGTACTGGCTCAGCTGCCTCCAGAAGGGCCCCCAGAGGCAGAGGCCACAAGAGGTTACCTGTCTACATGTCCTACAGTCCATGCAGGCCAGGGCCTGCAGC
The DNA here is from genome assembly GCA_037038555.1 of Rhynchonycteris naso. Classification (NCBI taxonomy): domain Eukaryota; kingdom Metazoa; phylum Chordata; class Mammalia; order Chiroptera; family Emballonuridae; genus Rhynchonycteris; species Rhynchonycteris naso. The sequence goes on along the minus strand of CM072995.1, from coordinate 332,221,067 downwards.
CCTGATGTCCCTGTGTTTTCTGTTCACCTGCTTACCAGCCAGCTCTAAAACTGAGGACAAAGCTGACCAGAAGAAAATTCCCTAGCTCAGTTAGGACCCTGATCTGGCGCGTGCGCACACACATGCAGCAGGAACCCACCCTGGTGGTGATTATAACAGTTGTTAATATGTTGAGTTCCAGGAATGAGCAAGCGAGTGTTCTAAGCCTCCTTTCTCTATTATCTCCTTTAGTCCTCCCCACAACCCTGTGAGGAAGACAATGATTACCCCCATTTATGAACCAGGGGACTTCTTTTGGGAGAGGTCACATGATCCCACTCCTCAAACTCAGTCTCTGGAATTGGACATCACCTCTTATCAACTCACCACCACATTGTCATCAAGAAGCTATGAGCAGGCACCTACTGTCACAGGAGATGGGGGAGGGGGACTGCGGGCCGACTTTGCCTGGGAATATGTACGCAAAGGAAATGACATTTGCCATTTGCCCTGGTTATTAGAGGAGGGAAGTTGGCCAGAATGACAAGGACAAAAGGATTTCCACATAAATGTGTAAAGGCCTTGAAGTATAAGAACAGTAATACAACAAGAAGTTTTACTGGTCTCGGGCAAGCACTGGAGGCCTGTGAAGGAGGAGCCAGGAAGGGGCCTAAGAAGAGAAGCAGGGACCAGTTGATCAAAGACCTTGATATGACCAGGAATTTGAATTTAATCCTGAAGGCAGTTTGGAGCAACTGAAAATACCTTAGGGCAGAGCAGTGACATCATGGTGCAGAGAGTAGGATATGAACCAGAGCAGGGTTACACACTGGACTGGAGGGTGGCCTGTGGGGAGACAATGCTTATAAAACAAAAGGAAGGCAGAAACCTAAATGAGGGCCTGACCTGTGGTAGCGCAGTGGATAAAGTGTCAACCTGGGAACACTGAAGTCGCCAGTTCAAAACCCTGTACTGGTCTGGTCAAGGCTCATATGGGAGTTGATGCTTCCAGCTCCTCCCCCCTTTCTCTCTTTCTCTTTCACTCTGTGTCTCCTCTCTAAAATGAATAAAATAAAATTAAAAAAAAAAGAAACCTAAATGAGGACAGCGAGTAGGAGAGAAAGAAGTGGACAAGCTGGGAGGGAGAGGAGAAATGTGAGGGTGAGCAGAGGAAGAGCTGGCTGGCTTTTGGGAGCCGTCTGGTCTGGGTGGTGCCACTGGCCTGGCTGACAGGAAATCCATCCAGGGAGGAGCTGGGGTTTCATTTTGCTCGGTTTCAGGGTAAGGCGCATAACAAATGGGGTATACAAGGACCCTGCAGAGAGATCCACCAAAGAGGCCCCAAACTTTCCCAGGAAGAAGACTAAGTCCAGTGAACCCTGCACAGCCCCAGCACTAGCCAATTCATTCCCAGACTCGGTCACTGTGCCGCCACATAATGAGCTGCTCTTCTCAATTTTGGAGTCTAGGGACTGCGGCTCATTAAGTTTTGGCCTGTGTTAGCGCTGAGCATCCCATAATTGCAGAGCTTGCCTGATTCTCTGTCATTAGCTCTCTGGTCCTCTGGGTTCCACCTCTTCTATTGGATTTGCTGATTAACCGTAATATACAAAGTCTGGTTAAACTGGGCAGATCTTGCTGTGCAGTGGCGGGCGGGGGTGGAAGCACTGCTTGCTGTCCCTGCACCTCGCAACTCCCAGTGGTTCAACTGTCCTCAGCCCTGAACTTAAAGCTGCCATCTCACTATGCGTGAAATCTTTCCTTTGCAAGCACAGACGACTGCTCTGATTACTCACACAGAGGAAGGAAATTGAAAATTGAGGTCAAAGCAGATGGACTGGCAATGAATCACATTCCCTTCATGGAGCCAGGAGGGTCTCCAGCCAAGGAGCTGGAGGGGCCAGAGGCCAGGACCAGGGTTGGATTTCCTCTGTCTCCACAATAAACTAGAATCTGAGCCTGATGCTATAAACATTGCCCCAGGTCTGGGGAGAGGAAGGATATCCCAGACAGCGAGTGGGGCTCATGGGAACCCCGTCCAGTTCTCAGCAGAGCCCATGAGAAGCAACCACCTACTCCCCCAGTAACCCCACTCCTTGGTCTCTGATGGCAGCTGTCCTGGGACATCTGGAAGGAGGTGACCAAGCCACAAAATCTGGGCTTTCTGGATTCTGGCAGATTCCAAACACAAAGCCAGATGTAACCACAATCATCTCCACATACCAGGCTACTGGTCGGGTGAATTTTTTTTAAGTTGGAATTATCCAGGGTGGAGCTGGTGTAGGAGATGGGAGTAGCATAGTATCAGACAAAGAAACTGCAGTATGAAACAATGGGTCCCTGAAATAGTTCTAAAGTCAGAAGGAATTAACTACCCACATAGCAAGAAGGAAGGATTATCGATATTAGAGACCTCTGTACCAAATACTTTTTTGCTTCAGCCCTTACAGTGGTTTGATGGTTGGAGATTACCATCCCATTTTACAGATGTAGAAACTGAGGCTTAAAGGCGTTATATAAATTATCCAAAACTTCACTGCTAATAGTGATAATAAAGCTTATATTATTGAGTGTTTATTACATTCTAGACACAGTGTTCAGGGCTTGATTCAATCATTTTTTTAAATTTATTAATTTTAATGGGGTGAAACCAATAAATCAGGGTACATATGTTCAAAGAAAACATCTCCAGGTTATCTTATCATTCAATTATATTGCATACCCATCACCCAAAGTTAAATTGTCCTCTGTCACCTTCTATCTGGTTTTCCCTGTGCCCCTCCCCTCCTCCCTATCCCACCCTTCCCTCCCTCCCCCCACCCCGTAACCACCACTCTCTTGTCCATGTCTCATAGTCTCACTTTTATGTCCCACCTATGTATGAAATCATGCTGTTCTCAGTATTTTTCTGATTTACTTATTTCATTCCGTATAATGTTATCAAGGTCCATCCATTTTGTTGTAAATGATCCGATGTCATCATTTCTTGTGGCTGAGTAGTATTCCATAGTATATATGTACCAAAGTTTTTTAATCCACTCGTCCTCTGACGGACACTTGGGCTGTTTCCAGATCTTCGCTATTGTGAACAATGCTGCCACGAACATGGGGGCACATTTCTTCTTTTCAAACAGTGCTATGGTGTTCTTAGGGACAACTGATATTTGACAAAGGAGGAAAGAACATACAACGGAGTAAAGACAGCCTCTTTAACAAATGGTGTTGGGAAAATTGGACATCTACCTGCAAAAAAAATGAAACTAGACCATCAACTTACACCATTCACAAAAAACGAACTCAAAATGGGCTTGATTCAATCTTAATTACTTATTTAACCTTTCATATTCCATGAGTCTCACATAACTGAGATTTAGTAGGTTAAGTGACTTGACTAAGGTCATTCAGTGGATAAGTGGAAATAAAAACCTAGGCAGTCTAAGACCAGAGCCTTGCTCTTGACTATTTTAATAGACTCCTTGATGTCTTTAGCAATTCAGCTGATATTGAAACCTCAGATCCACAGCCAAGGCTCTTTCTACTATGCTAGACTGACTCCTTTGGTGACATGTCAATGCCCTTTTACAGCTCGTCATTACTTAGACTATGCTACAGCTAGTCATTTCTCAAACACTTGCCTCATTTCTTTCTGGGGGAGAACTGGTTATACGTTGTTTAAAGTCAAGACAACTGCTGGCCCACTGGCCCCATCATCACAAGTGTCTCACAGGTTTGTACCAGAAGTACTTCCAGAGCAGAGAAGCCAGCGAGACCATGCACACAGGGTGGGAAGTGGCCCTCTCAGGAGCTCAGTGGCACAGAGTTCTCCCCACCACCTCGCTGGCCTTGCCTTGTCTCTGCTTCTGCCTCTAGATTGCCCCCTGTGTTTATCAAAGCCCATCACGGCAGGTGGGTAACTGTGCCTCACCCTTCAGATGCCAAAAGGAGTGATGTCTCCCAGTTTAGCAGATTCATATCTGGCTCCAGTTGCTGGTACCAGTTCTTCACCCCCAGCTAATTCTGCTGGGCCAGCATCCACTGTTCCCCAAATGTCAAGGGTCAATAGTTTATGGAAATTTATGCCTACAGTCTTGTTGGTTCATTTTAATCTTTTTTTCACTTAGAATGAACTTCAATTGTTCCTTCAAAGTCTAGAATTTGGATGTTCCTGCCTCACTTTGTGCCACCTGCTATGTGAAGTGGTAGATTCCCTGTGAAGGAGCATTTTACTATGCCTAGCACACTTGGTCATGGCCCCAAACTTTATTGGGAATCCCAATTTGTTCGGTACTGGGCTCAGTTGCTTAAATGGCAGAGGGGAGAAGATGGGAACATGATCTTCAGGAGGGTAGAACTGTCAATTGCACAGTGACATATTCCCTCCACCTAGCATGGCACCGAGCATATCATAGGCACTCGGTAAACATTTGCTGAATGAATGAATTAATGAATGACTACAAATAATCAATTATGGCTCACAGTGCTTTCTATGGCATTTGGAGGTAAGCATAAAGAATTGGGAAGCATGGCCTGACCAGGCAATGGCGCAGTGGATGGGGCATCGGACTGGGATGCGGAGGACCCAGGTTCGATACCCCAAGGTCGCCAGCTTGAGCACGGGCTCATCTGGTTTGAGCATAAATTCACCAGGTTGAGTCCAAGGTCACTGCCTCGATCAAGGGGTTACTCGGTTTGCTGAAGGCCCGCGGTCAAGGCACATGTGAGAAAGCAATCAATGAACAACTAAGGTGTCAAAACGAAAAACTGATGATTGATGCTTCCCATCTCTCTCTGTTCCTGTCTGTCCCTATCTATCCCTCTCTCTGACTCTCTCTCTGTATCTTTAAAAAAAAAAATTAGAAGCACAGAGAAGAGAGAGGTAGCCCAAGCTAGACCCTCTAAGAAAGCTCCTCAGGCCAGCACTGGAGGGTGCCTTCAAGTTCCCCAGCAGACAAAGCAGAGGGTTACAGACAGAAGAAACAGCCTGTGCAAAGGACTAAAAACACAGGACCACATGTTGAGAAAATGGCAAGTTGCTAATTATACTCAGAGGGGTGAAGATGAAGTCAAAAGCAAGGACTTCAAATCATAAAGCAAGTGGGAGGGCTGGGATTTATAGACTTATGCACCTGTATTGTATTCCATCAAAGTAGGGCAACCTATGCCCCCCCAGAACACTTCTTCTGAATATAGCAAAGGCTTCCATAAAACCTGAGCCAGGCACAGTCTCAGAAGCTGGAAGGAGCTCCAAAGCTGGTAGATCTCACTGTTCCCGCCCCAGCCATAAGACAGACACGAGACCTCTGTGCATTTCATGGAAAGGAAAGAGAAGACCTTGCTTTGGTCTATCAGATTGCTTTCCCAGCCCTGAGGCACTAATGTGGGATATTTTTGTCCTGAAAAGGGAACAGACTATCCAAAACTCACTCACAGATTCCCAGACTATTAGAGCTGGAAAGGTCCCTGGGGAAACTTTTGTCTACCTCCTTATCCTCACATGAAGAAACTAAAGCTCAGAAAGGGGGGGAAGTTGTCCAATGACACACAGCAGGTTAGTGAAAGGCAGGGCTGGGAAGAAAAGAAAAGAATGGAAAGAAGAAAGGGAAGGAGGGAGAAAGGAGGGAAGGAGGGAGGGAGGGAGGGAGGGAGGGAGGGAAAGAAGAAAGGGAGACCAGCCTTTGCCTCCTAGTCCATGTTTTGCACTGCACTCTATTCTCCTGGAAGGGTTTAATGATAAAACTGCAGAGTTTTTTTCCAGTGAATTTAAAATCAGAGACTAAAAATATTTTTGAATTATACTTTAGAAGAAAAAAACATCTCTCCAGCTCTCTGACTCAATCAACCAATTAAACCTTTGGCTTTCACTCAGAAAGAGTATTTAAATTAATGAAGATAAAACTCTAGCTTACTCTTTCCCTCTAAGCAGCATTTTCTACCAAAAAGAATGATAATAGCTTTCTGGAAACAGGTGTATTTTGAAGAAAGAAACAAAATCTAAGCTATGTAATTTCTCACAGTCACCTGAGAGTCCTCAGCCATTTGTCATTCATTCATCATAAATTTATTAAATAGTTATTCATTCAACAGCCATTTATTGAGCTCCTACTGTGTGTATCCTAATCACAGGAGCACAGATATGAATCAGAAATGAATTCAGCCCTTGGGACATTTATCATTGAGTAGGAAAGATGATATTTACATAAATCATTGTTGTACTACTCAGGGCCTAGCCCAAAGTAAGTTCTTAGTCCAAAGCAAATCTCAGTTGAATTAATGACTGACTGAATGAAATGATGTCTATTACAGATCATTGCTAATGAGAATCACACTGGGGCTTGGACCCGAATCTTTTAGAACTCACTGGAAGCTGAGTAGGAGAATGAGCTTAAGAAACCCAGCCCAGAGAAGGCAGGACTCCACAATGGGCAGAAGGTGTCCTGAAAAACATTCTGATAGCTCCATTCCGTTCTCTGGAACTCAGTTTCCCCATCTGCTCATGAAGGGATGATGACACAGGTGAGGTCTAAGAAACTATAAGGTGACAACATTCCATGCTTCTATGATCCCAGTTCCCAGCACTGTATGGGAATTTAAATCAAACCTCTCTTCTTAAAAATAACTGTTGAATCATTGTCCCTCTGCCTTCACAAGGTCACGCCCTTTGTTTCTGTGGCTTTATCTTGGGAGATGTTGAGAAGGGAGGGAATTTGATTCTAACTTTGCCTGGCCTTTCTTTTGGTTTCAACAACAGAAAAATACCCAGTTATCCCATTGACAATTACAGTCTGCACATGTCACCGCAGGCACAGAAACTAGCCCAGCAATAGAAAACCAGCCACAGACCAGGGCGCACACATGCAAGTAATTATCTACTTGGAGACAGGCTGACCTACAATGGTCCCCACTGGCTCAGGAAGGCCGACGGCCCCCTGCCAGCAGGCCAGGGGCGACCAGGAGGTCGAGCTGCAGTTGCACCCAGTGCCAGCTCACCTCAGACTCCAGTCTGAATGGAAGCCATGGGAGAGAGTGATTCATTCACAGTGAGAGATCCTGAAAGAAAGACCCGAGTTGTATCCTTGCTGCAGGTCTAGGCCTGATCAGGTCAAGAGATAAACTGCAGAGTTCCAGGAAGGAATAGACCATGCCCCTATTCGGTTACCAACATAAGCAACATACCGGCACATGACCTGCACTTAATACATGTTTGTAGGAAAATGTTGTTGCAGTTTAACGAATAAACAACTATTTGAATAAATGAGTGAACAATCTGTGTAATGTGCCCAAGAATACTGTGGAAAAGACAGGCCGGATAGAGGACAGGCCAGCGCTCAGGCTCAGGCGCCACCTGGCAGCACATATCAAGCCCTGCTCCTTACCAGTTCCATCCCCGACAAGTCACTGAACCTCCTCCAGCCTCAGTTTCCTCATGGGATGCAGGTTGTACATGCCACTCCAATTGTCCTTTAAAGAAGGACTTGTCACCTCCAGCTGCTGGGAATACCATTGGTCTCCAGCTGTCAGGCCTCCTGATACTGTCTCAAGGCCACCTTACCTGAGGTCACACCCCATCTAGAGCTTCCTGCTCCCATGACAGATCAAGGTGGGATATGAAGGCCAGTGAACAACAACTCTGATTGCAAAGCTCCCCACGAGGTCTGCTCAGGTCACCCTCCAGCCTGCATTGCAGGTCACCTTCTCCCTCCACCTGGGCCCACTTACTGCGGCCCTCTCCCTTACACAGCTGTTAATCCCCAAGGCACCTTCTAATAACCACCCTGAGGAAACTCTATCTCAAAGGCTGCTTCACAGAGAACCCCACCTGTGAACCCACCTTTGCAAATCAGAGATAATAGTAAGTATGCATATGGGCCATCCTAAGGACAAAATTAGTTGCTGTGTGCAAAAGCACCCAGCTCATACAGCACATGCCGGGTAGGAGTGAGCCAACTTTGCTAGCAGGATTAGTGTAGCCTAGTCCTTTATCAGACCCCGTCCTCACTGGCAGAAACCCAGAGAGAAAATGTCAAGGTGTCCCACTGTAATCTGTGGTTAAAAGCAGTAGTGGGAAGGAGGGAGGGAGGAAGGAAGGAAAGAAGGAAGGAAAGAAGGAAGGGAGGGAGGGAATGAGGGAGGGAGGAAAGGAGGAAGGAAAGGTGGAAGGAAAGGAGGGAGGGAGGAAAGGAAAGGAAAGAAAAGGAAAGGAAAGGAAAGGAAAGGAAAGGAAAGGAAAGGAAAGGAAAGGAAAGAAGGGAGGAATAGAGGTAGAGAGGGAGAGGATGTCTGGACACAGCCCTGTGTGTTCCTCAGACTGGCTTCCAACCCACCCACAGGAACTTATCCATAGAGATAGTTAATAAGAGAACTTCACTATCAGGGTCCCTACAGAAAATGAGAGCCACATGTAATGGTAGAGGGAGTATGCAGATAGGTACCACAGTGCTGACCACAAAGGCTAGGTCCAAGCTGCACCACCCCCATGCTCAGGACCAGTGGGAGGATTAACAGCCCAGATGTAAATATGGGAGCCCAGAGACCAGAAGAGAAAACAAAGATCAGCTAGGGACACAGAAGCCACAGTCTCCTGCCTTCCAGAGAGCTGATCTCCTGCCCTCTTTACTCCCACCATCAATCCTGAAACTTCCAGGGAGGTATTTGGATTTGAGCTTTCAAGTGTTTCCACTGCTGAGGAATGAAGGAGGAGCTGGAACTGCCACCAAGACAGCCTGGTGAAGTGTGGATGGTACATTGCCAAGGACCCTGGGCCCTGGAGAGACCTTACTTCCTGAACCCCAGCACTTACACAACCTTTTAAAGCACCAATCACTGCCATCCTGTCATAGAAGATAAAAGTGGTGTTCAGATGGGTTAAGGGACAGTCAAGGGCACATGGCTCATAGGAAGTGTGGCTGGGATTTGAGCCCAAGTCCAATTATAAGACCTATAACTTTCACCACTTAGGCCCACATTAAAGTTTCCAACGGTAGGGTTTTGTATTTTGGCTTGCTTATTTTATCACTTTTAAATATGAAAGCTTCCCAGGAGTTTCAGAGGCATTCAGAGTTGTGAACCCTATCACATCCCCTCTGATGCCCATGCCAGTTCAGCATGGGATCCCCACCCCGGCCTGGGAAGCTGTTGTTCCCGCCCTCTACTCTCAACAAGGAGCCTGCACTTATGATGCTATTTACTCAAAAAGGTCTCAAATACCAAAGGCCTAAACAGTATGATTCGCTGAGGCTGCTGGATGATCCGACGCAACTTGACAGCATTTATTTATTTTGTATATTGAGATGAATATTGGCACTACAAAGTGAAATTGAGTTTCAGTGGAACACAGAAAGAAGTCAATTATCTAGCATTAATTATTTATCTGGGGACAATAACCATGGTGTTATTCTCCACAAGAAAGGCCTCCACAGCTTGGAACAAAAGGAAAGAGGAGGTGGCTGCTGCTTTCTTCCCATAATGCAGCCTCCAATAGGACAGATTAACCCTTCTGACATCCTGTAAGTACACAGAAGCCTTCTCTGTGAATGTGGCCCATGCATGTGCCCCCAGAACATGCACAATCCATAGGTTGGTAGGCACAGGGGTTGTATTCTCCCAATGTTCTGGGGAAAACCTGCCAATGCTAGGTTGTGGATGTATTGAAGGAAAAACACCTTCTTTTTGCAGCCCACCTTGTAAGGATGAAGACATTCTAAACAGTTTCTCAGTTACAATGTTTATGGCAAGCCAGAGCCATAAGAGTAGTGTTAGTCCAGGGTTTTCCATCAAGATATTTGCTGTATGATGTTAATTAGAAACCCTATTCTGCCTCCAAAAGAATACAGCGTCCTCCCTCTATTTATAGGAGACATGTTCCAAGACCCCCCAATGCATTCCTGAAATCATGAATAATAGCACCAAACCCTAGGCATACTATGATTTTTCCAATATATACATGCCTATGATAAAGTTTAATGTATATGGTAAGTTAGGCACAGTAAGAAATTAACAATGACTAATAGTAAAATAGAATAGCCTGACCAGTCGTGGTGCAGTGGGTAGAACGTTGACCTGAGGACCCAGGTTTGAAACTCCAAGGTCACCGGCTTGAGTGCAGGGTCGCTGGTTTGAGCATGGGATCGTAAACATGATCCCATGGTCGCTGACTTGAGCCCAAAGGTCACTGGCTTAAAGCCCAAAGTTGCTGGCTTGAACCCAAAGTCACTGACTTGAGCAAGAGGTCACTGGCAGGGCCGGAGCCCCTTGGTCAAGGCACATATGAGAAAGCAATTAATGAACAACTAAAGTGTCACAACTATGGGTTGATGCTTCCCGTATCTCTCCTCCCTCACTCTCTCCCTTCCTGTATCTGTCTCTCTTGCTTAAAAAGAAAAAAAAAAAGAAACAAGTATATCAATATTGAAATAAAAGTTTCATGAATGTGGTCTTTCCAAATATCTTCTTGCACTGCTTTCACCCTTCTTTTTGTGATGAGAGATGCTACAAAGCCTTCGCGATGGGATGAAGTGAGGTGAACAGATGGCGTGGGCATTGCCATAGAGTTAGGATAATATTAACCTTCCGATGCAACATAACAAGCACTTTATGGCTCCTCTGCGGCACATTGAAATTGCCAGCATCACCACTCCTACACTTTGGGACTATTATTAAAGAAAATAAAAGTTACTGGAACACAAGCAGCACAACAGTCAATCTGATAACTGAGGCGGCTACTGACTAACAGGCAGGTAGCGTCTCCAGCAGGGAGATGCTGGACAAAGGGATGACTCATGTCCCAGGCGAGACAGAGGAAGACGGCACAAGATTTAATCATGACACTCAGAACAGCACACAATTTAAAACTTATGAATTGTTTATTTCTGGAATTTTCCATTTAATATCTTCAGACCTCTGGTGACCACGGGTAAATGAAATCTAATTTCTAAATCATTTTTGTATGATTTAATTTCCTTTTATCCTTATAACTTCTGAGGAGGTTGGAAGTGGGAGAGAGATAGCAGTGATTCCCAGAGGCTTGAAAGAGCACCAGTGTCTGATCTACCTCAGCCCCATATGCTCCACTCTGGGGACCTATTCTTCATCGAAAGAAGTTAACATTGATGGAGCAGTTCCCATGTGCAGGCAGGTGCTTTGTGCATATTATTCTAAATTCTCCTAACAACCCATGAGGTAAGATTGCAGCTAATACGTAACAGAACCAAGAATAAAGTATAGTCAGTCTCAACTCTCAACCTCTGTCCTAAAATGCACTGGGACAACAGCCCTCCACCCCCACCCCGTAAGCACAGGCTCTGGTCTGACCATCCCGGGACCCATGAGTCTCTGTAGACCTCTGAAAGTACTACTGTCAGAGCTGCTCCTGCCCACCGGGCTACATAGGCTTGGACCTACCACTTGGTTGGGACAAAAGCTAAGAATCCACTTCATCTAGATTAGTTCTTCTTTCTCCTGGTTTAAAATATTAGGCCACTGATAGTGTCTGCCGGTGATTTCTTATTTCCTCAGTGAGGTCACTTGCTAAGAGGGATTAGGGAAGAGATTTCTTGAAGAATTCTCCAAGATCACCTACATGAAGAGTCACAAACAACCTCTGACACACAGTAGCAGCCATTTAATAAACAATAGCCCCCATCCCTGCCCTGTGTAGCTCTCTCTGACTGACAGACTTAATATTAACCCACACATCAATCCCATGAAGTAAGTACTGTTATCACCCCAGTTTATACATGAACCGAGGAGCTGATGGGGGTCGAGAAACTTGCACAAGGCCACATACCTAGTCAGAAGTACATTCTAGCTTTAAAGCCAGGTATTTATGTGTTCAAAGCCTATGACACTCATCTAAAAGGCCATCAGCCATTCTGAGCCCAGTTCCTATCTCTGAGAATGCACATGCATTCCGACAGGTCTGCACCTCTCAACCTCTGACCTCTACCTTAGACACTCTGCGTGGAAAGATATTTGGGCTCCGATAGGATCCCTTATTCTTAGCTTCAGGCTACACAGGAAATTCTTAACTGCATTTCTAACAGGGTTCTCTGTCTTCAGTAACATGCACAAGCTATATTTCATAGACTTAAACCTCTTTATCATGATGATGTTGTGGAAGCAGGCTGACACCTTCATAGAAGTTAACCCAGTTCTAATGGACTTTAGCAAACATTTAATAATTTTTTCTGATTTTAAAACCAAGATAGATTTTTTTTAAAAAAAGTAACATAAAATCAAACATAATATAAAAATGAGTGACATAATAAGGTGAAATCCCCTGTGATTCGGGTGGGAGGTTAGAGACAAAGGTAAGAGATCAGTGACACATGCAATATGTAAAACAAAAGAACAATGACAACAGCCTTGCAAGAGCTACTTGGATCCCACTGTCCCATCCAAAAAGGAAAAAAGCTACCAGGGCAGAGACCCTCACCACTCAGGTTGCAAAGCTCCTTCATGGATCAAATCTCCTTTAGTGTCATTCCCAGTTTGCTGAAAATGGAGGATTTTCTAAGGACACAGAACTTTCATTGGCAAATCAGGACAGTTCTGGACACATAGGACAGTTGGTCACCAGAGATTTGCTGCCCTGGTACTTTGACCTTTAGTTCTGGCTCTGGTTCTAGGACCAGCCAGATCTGTATACCTTTTGACTGGGGCCCTTGGGTCTCTTTTTTTCCCAATCTCCTCATCTGGGCTTTACCTGTTAAGTGTATTTCTCCCTCACCCCCATCTCCCTACTGCCCACTCAAGACAACAAGGATTTCCTAAGGATCAGCTCTGAGCTCAGTTCTTTTCCTGGTGCTCAGGGGAAAGAGAAGGCACCTAAGGGTAAACTGACCCTTCCAAGTGGCTCAGAGAGGACCTTCACTAAACCCAGTGGTCCCAGTGACTCTACCCTCCTAGCCTAGGTAGGATCAGGAACTTCTTCCGGGGCTCCCTATCTCAGCAGCACATCCCACTCACTTCTTTGCTTCATTGTCTGCCTGGATCCTAGACTGTAGCTTCTTGGGAGGCAGGCCCTGCCTGACCACTCCACGTCCTAGGTCCCAGTTCCATGCATATTTGCAGAGTGAGCCTGGATTCCCTGATATCTTGTCCTAAGCTTCTTCCCCAGGACAGTGCATGGAGGGAAGGAGCACCTTGCAGTCTCAGGATCCAGGTCTGGCCCTGAGAGATGGCTGTGGGACTTACCGCTGACCCGGGAGGGGGATGGAGTCCACATGGCGGCCTCCAGGCAGCGCCATCATGTTGATCCCGATCTGCAGCAAAGCCTGCCCACAGCGGTCGGGGCTCTGGAAAGAGGAGGGAGGACAGGTCAATGAGGATGCTGAGAGAGGAGGTGCAGTCACTTTCTTTCCAGGATCCTGGCCACAAGTAGCCAAGTTAGGGGTGGAGGAAAAGCCCCCTAGCCCTCCTCTGCCTTTTAGCCAGTTTATATTCTACTGTCTCCACACAAGTAATGCAAGATTCAGATTTAATCTTGGTTCTAAGTCCCTAGCCCACTGTGAACTTCTACAATCTTTTATCTCCCGCTGTCAATAGTTGCTTGACCCATTTTGCTTTGTACCAAGTATTGGAACACAGGGACCAACAAACATAGCATGGGAAGAACTTATACTTAAATCTATGGTTTATCTGAAATTCACATTTAACTAGGCACCCTATATTATTTGCTAAATCTGGCAACTCTACATGCTAATTCCCTAACTATACCATCACAGCAGTGGGTCATTCACTTTGATTATGCCTGGAAAATGTGACTCTGTAATGGGCATGGTGGTTGCTTCCCCAAGTCCATTCCACTTCAGATGACATAATTTCACCCAAAGTGCCAGTAATTTGTTCAGGAATAGGCATGCGACTTAATTCAGACCCATAAGCAAATAGAGGTACTTCATGGAAAAACTTTTTCCTAACTGTAAGCCACAAGGTGAGAGTGTATTGCTCCCATTGAATCTGAACAAGAAAAAAATGTCATTTCATTGCTGCTAGAAACCAGCTCGCAATCAAGAGAGAACCTAGCTAGAGAAGAAAGCTCCGGCTCATTGATCACTGAACCACTGAATCAAATGATCCTGGAGTTTAAGTGAGGCTTTGGGTTCTCTACAGATAAAAACAGGCTAACTGATAACGGTGAACTAGGTCCAGAGGCTCCAGGCCCAGCCCAAGGACCCCACTCCGCTTGCCCGTGCTTCAGAGGCTGGATCTAGACAATGGTGTCCTTCTTCTTCCATAAAACAAGCTGCCCACCTCTTTGTCTCCTCCTGCCTTGCCTTGCCCCTTCGCCATCCCTCCCTCTCTGCCAACTCCTTCTCCAAGCCAACAAACAAGCATGGCAGACATTTTCCATGAAGAGAATGGAGATTCTGTCAGTGTTGCCGGGGTAAAGTAATAAAAGGGAGGATTGATTGTCACTCGACACGTTCTGAGCTTGAGGACAGCAGATTTCAAGACATGCAGAGAAAACACAAGTAGGAACTTGTGGAAAGATACAGAAGAGGTGGGCGAGATAAGCCCTGAAATACTAAACCCTCACTCTGTGATTACAAGTGACCCTTATGAGAAAAGAGTGGAGGAGGACTTTAATTAATAGTGATGTGGCTGGACATAAAGTATCTCTTATGGTGCTTGGAATAAAAAATGAATGTGTCAATCTAAAAAGTATGGAGAGGCAAGATCCCAGAATAAATGAGGGCTTTAGCTAATTCTAGAGACTCACTGCCACTCTGGGCCCCACTCGACTGTCAGTCCCTAAAAGACAAGACCCACTTGTGATCCCGGCATTAGGCAAAGAGCTAGACACTTAGCAAGCAATTTATGTGCCTGATGAAAGAATGAGTGGAATGAATTTTTAATACTTTTATGTTGAGCCTTAATTCTTCATCTATAACTGAGACTAACATCTATTTTACAGAACTCTATAACAATGACAAGAGATAAGGAATAGAGATGAGAGCTAAATAAATAGAAGATGTTATTGTTATTATGTCCTGAAAGTCTGCTGTGTGCTCAGCCTTGTGATCAGATAAAGGAGATACAGAAAATGAGATAGAGCATATGAAACACCTAGCACAATGACAGTGTGCGTCACTGGTATCAGCATTGTTATTTCTATCATTATCATCATTATTGAGAAAATGTATTTCAGGAGCCCAGTGAGTCACCAGCCTGAAAAATATGACACAAAAGAAAAAGCTAGAAATAACAAAATGAGGTATCTGTTCTGTTTTTCATGTCTGGTTACACGACCAAAAAAGGTAATACCAACTTTTCGAAGTGGAAGTGATGATGTGATCAGAAAGCATGAACAAGCTGACCTTACTTCACCTCTATCCTCATCATGGGGAAGGAAAAGGGGCAGAGAAAAACTGCTAAAGAGGGGATTAAAGTTTAAAGCCTGTCAGGAGACAAAGACAAGAAGGAAGTTTAAGGTCCCTTTAAGTGTGAGCCAGCCAGGATTCTGTGACCAGGTGAAGCACACCCTAGAATACTGGAGGGACCTCCAGGTCAAATCACATCGTAAATGAGGGACGCAAAGGGAGAGTTGTCATGAGCGAAGCCAGGATGCAAGTAGACGTTCTGAACTTATGAGAGTAGATCCCAGGAACACAGCTTGGCAACCACAGAATTCTAGAACAGATTCCTAATCACTGAGCTGTGAGCCTTTCGGACAAAAGCAGGGAGTACCAAAAGCCAGCTAGGGCATGGCAGGAACAGATCATGCCCACATAATCTATTTCCTTTTTGTTGGGGACCACTGGACTTTAAGCTTGAGAGGAATGCAATAAATCTAATATAGGTTGAATTTGTTAAAGCATCCTCATGAGATGTCTTTGTCCATTTCATTCATAGTTTCCCAGCACTTAGGCCAGTGGAGGCCACCAGCAAACAAAACCTTGGTTCCTGTGATCACACATGTTCTAGAGGTCAGCAAGCTTCTTGGGGACATCTGGGTTGTATGTGAATCACTTCCCTATTGACAGACTGTATTATTTATGCCTGCCTCCTTTCCCCAATCAGTCAAGACTCCTTGATGTCTGAAATTGCATCTTACTCAATGTGGGACTGGGCACAGGACCCTACAATGAACTGCTCAGTCAAAGCCAGGATTATGGTTCAGATTATATCTCAGAGGAGCTAAAGCTCATATTCACTGGGAGTGAGAAACAGGTAAGAGAGAATATCTATACGGTGATATAGGGAATATTAAAGAGTTTAACCCAGCTGATGTGAATATGAAGTGCCTCTAAACAAAAGCTAGCCTGACCTGTGGTGGCGCAGTGGGTAAAGCGTCAGCCTGGGAACACTGAGGTCGCCAGTTCAAAACCCTGCACTGGTCCAGTCAAGGCACATATGGGAGTTGATGCTTCCAGCTCCTCCCCCCTTTCTCTCTTTCTCTCTCTCTCTCTTTCACTCTGTGTCTCCTCTCTAAAATGAATAAAATAAAAATAAATTTAAACAAAAGCTAATATTTATTGTTACAGGTGAGACCTCTGAAACTGAGTTGAATTACATCTGTTGCCTAAGATCACACAGCCAGTAGTAGACAGAGGACTAGTATCCAAGTTTGATGATTGGGGAGGAGGTGCTAGAGCAGATGAAAGTGATGAGAGCAATAAACAAGTGACATGTGTCCAGCATTTGCTAACAAGCCGCAGGATTCCATTCCATGGTGGTGACACCAGCCACAACCCTTCACAGCCAAGCCCTCTTCTCTTTCACCAGCACCTCCCACTGCTCCCGTCTCCCAGACTGTGAGTCCTCCAGCTTCACCTGGGGTGGACCCTCAGTGACACAGCCTTCTGCCTGTGAACAGTCCTCAGAAAAATGAGGCAAATCACAAAAACTGTACCTAGATGATGGGAGGAAGAGGGACATAGACAGTGGGTCATCTCTTCTTTCCCTCATTTGTTGGTTTCTTTTGTGACAGATGCATGGACAGAGTTATGATCTCTATAGGAGACACCACAGTCCCAGCTAAGCCTCAAGTGTCTCTAGGTTTACAGAGAGAACTGTTTCAAACATGCAGCAGGGACTTAGTAGAACCCCTTCAAAGCCACACAGCAGGTCAGGAAGCCAAGAATGGATTCAAGATAATCCCTTTACCCCATGCTATATGTGCTCGCTGTTGTTGCAAAATAAACTTAAATTTGGGAGTCTGACAGATCTGGGTTTAAATCCTGACTCTGTGCCCCATTAGTACATGGCCTTGGGAAAATCATCAACCCCCATAACATATTTTCTTCAACTATACCTGCCTTCCCAAAGCTTCATGAGGATTGAATGAGATCACTCACAAAAGTCTCTAGTAGATTGTATGATATCAAAAATCATATCATATCATATCATGTGCATGGCACATGGTAGCCTCAAAGAGGGAGTGTCCCTCTTCATGGAAGTAGACATTGAGACCTATATCTCAGGATAGAGATGATACCTTGCTGTTGAAAAAGGAGAGAGGGACACATGTAGGAGTGAACAAGAAAGAGGAAACTCCATCACCTCTCCCCTACATCAAGGGAACCCCTAATTCATTGAAAATCCCACCCTAGAACCCGCAGCCTTGGTTCTGCAAGACTCTTATCTATGCCTCTCTCACCAGGAGGGGCTGGTTTACAAGACAGACTTGAAGTCTTAAGGTTCTCTGATTTAATTCAACACTTGCTGGTACAACCGCTCATTTGGACAGCTAATTTCTCTCCTGCATCCCATTAGAGGCAGCCCTTGCTCACCTCCATTTGGCTAACAAGCCAGCCTGGGCTCTGGAGGAAAGGGGAGCTATTTAGAGTAAATTATTCAAGTAGAACCAGGAGCAAGGGTGGTTTCTTCTGTTGTCTAATGGCCCAATCCAAGTATAGCTCAAGGTAGAGTGAGGATTGTTTAATCTGCAGAATCCATTAGGGCTGTCAGTGGAGGCAGGACAGAAAATACTGTGGAAAGTATATTGTTAAGCTCCAGTTAAACGGAGTGTTCATTAGGAGAAGGCAGCCTGGGCAGGGGTAAAGGAGTAATGAGACCTGAGTATGCGGTAAGTCCCTCATTATATGATCCCCTACCCCTCTTTATTTCTCATTCCATAGAATTGGTCACAGTTGTAATTAAACAGTTTGCTGTGAATTAATAGCTAAACATCTTCCTCCACTGAGGGTACCGGGGACAGAGATGAGACATCTGTCCTGCTCACTGCTGTCTACCCAGATCCCTGCTCCTGACAGTGCCTAGTGCATAACAATCAGATCAATAAACACTTGCTAACTGATGGAGTGGGTTCTTGAAGAAACCTCAGCTTCCTCACAGTAATGGAACGTGAAGGTGCCTATCTCACCACGTGTTGAGTACTCAGTGAGATGACTGTGGGAGAGCCTTTGCAACTATGCATGCTTCCTGAAAAGGGCTCTGCATCCTAATATCCATTGAGACAAAGCCCCCTGTTCTTCCTGAGTTCGTGTAGTCCACACGATCTGGTCATACCCAGCTGGGCAGCCTCCTTCCTCACCCCCAGCTCTGGGCTCATCGCATTTTCCAGACAGAAAGACAGATGGGTGAACAGACAGTCCCAATGCTGCCCGAGAACTACAGTTGCAGGTAACCAAGAGGATGCTAAGAGAGGTCCAGAGAGCTTCCAAGCAGCACTAGGTGAAAATGGAAGGTGGAAAGAAGAGGTCAGGGAAAGTTTATCAGGAAATGACTCTAAAGCTGACAGATGAAGAATGTGGAAATTAAGGAAGGAGAAGGGGCTGGAAGCAAGAGATTGCAGACAGAGGAGAGTCATAAGAGGTGCAGTGTCCTGAATACGGAAGTGTTTCTAGAAGGCTGGAGAGTGCTGGGTTTGGGGTGGTATTTAGAGGAAACTATCCCACTAGCATGGGGGGAGCAGGGCAGACTTCTTAGAGGAGGTGACATCTGGGTATTAAATGCAGGTGGGATTTTGCCAGGTGAAAATGGGACAAGGACACTGTGGCAGGAGAGCAGTGTGGGCCATGGTAAGGGGGCCATAAAATGTGGCAGGTATTCAGGCACCCAGATATCTCCCAGTGGCTAGTGGGAAGGTGCCTCTTAAGCTCTGCATATGACAGTGATTGGTTCTTTGGACTCTATGCTGTGGGTGGTAGGAAACCAGTGAAGATGTTTGATAAAAGGAGTGAAATGATCAGAGTGGAACTTCAGTTCCCATGGTGACCAGTAGAGTGGACCAGCAGGAGCGAGACCAGCAGCAAGGGGTTATGTAAGAGAAATATGTGAGCTGCCAGGAAGATCACAAAAGCCTGGGGCTGGAGAGCTCGGGACCTGCAGGGGAAGGAAGGCTGCAGTGAGCTTTGGGAAGTAAGGACAATAAGCCCCCCTCTTCGCCCCCAGCCTGGGCCTCTGTTTGACCTGTAGGAGGGTGGCAATAGTCATTGGAGATATTTCAGTATTGCCAGGTAGAATGGCCAACATCCTGCAGCAGACACTTTAAAAACCCTCATTCCCAAGGGAGGCGCAAATTATCACCCAGCCCTGCTGAATGGACTGAGTCTCATGAAATATAGAAAGCTCTGGCTCCCTGGAGGAAGCCCCAGTGGCACCTCATAGCTACCAGGCCACAGAGCCCAGCAAAAAGGCAGAGCAGACCTCAGAGAACCAGATCTTGTCCCCTCAGGCCCCCCAAAAGCCTGATTTGACAGCCCAGAGGCACTGGGCATCAGGTAGAGGTGCCCACCCAGACCTCAGCTCTGTTCAGGTTCAAGGAGAATTTTAAAGGATTGATAAAGGATAAAATGAAACTAATGGCTCCTTCCCTGTGGCACTCTGTGCAGCTTGGTGAGATCACGTATGTGAAGTGCCTGGCACACAGGGGTGCTCGGTATAAAGATTGGTTCAATTTCTCTCCTGGTGAAGACAGTGCCCAGCAGGAGGAAGGCAGCCAGGAGGAAGCCAGTCTGAACTATGTCCAGCTGGTCAACCACTTTTTACTCTTTTTAATTATCTGTTTCTACTTTCTAACTTTTCCTGATGTGAATGTTAGCCAACTGCTTGAATGTTCCTCAGCTTTGATTTGCAAAAGTGAGAGCCCTCTCTCACTGGGCCCAGGTCCCAGGGTGCTAAAATTAACAATAAGTATACTTTAAGCTAATGACTTACTGGTCGTGGCTGCCACGAATAGACATAATTCTCAGGTAAGAACCATTAGAGAAAATTGAATAGCTCCAACGTGGCGAAAATTTGGATACTTCCTGTTTCATAAATCATGATCAGAGGTCATATTGGGCAAGCTACTTCACTCTCTGAGTCATGGTGAGGACCCAGGTTGAAGGGGTCTACATCGCCTTGGGAAAGCAAACACAGGAGAGAGCTGCCCAATGTTTTATAGTTTCACAAGTAGAATTTTCTCTGATTTCTAAAGCCATGAGTAGACGATAGTGCTACATTAACAGCCATAATAATCCAACCTTCTTCTCTGATTTTATTTTCTTCTCAAATCCTCCCAACTGCAGTCTGCTCAATAACATTTGGAAAATTGCATGATGAGATCATGAAAATTCAAAATTCAGGACTGAGGTTCCAATCCCAGTTCTGTCTCTTTCTAGGAGGCTTTTACCTTTAGCCTCTTCTTATGTAAAAAAATGGGAATAGGACCTATTCTCAGAGGTGTTGTCACAATCAGTAGGACCATGTATCCTGCATAACACTTATAAGAGCAAGTGAAATAATAAAATAAACTACTTTGACCCAGGAGGCTAATTAATGGTGCTACACAGGAAATCTCATGATACCCATTTTTTTGGTACCCAATAAAAGATCCATTTTCTACCAAAACTTCAGACCCAAAGAGCTGCTTCCCAATAGGGGATTAAAAAACATAATATTTTAAATAAAAAAGATTTAATTAAAACCCAGTACAAAATGACCATGCTGCAGAAAATTTAACATCCCACTGTACTGTTTGTGACCAAAATACTATGGGGCATTGAAAGGAAAATTCAGATGGAACCAAAATCTTGGCTCAGCCACAATGACAAAGGGTTCTCACCAGCTCATTAATATAAAGGAATCAAAGACAGAGAACCAGAACCCACTCTAGGGTCACAGCACATAAACAGAATAACCTAGAGTGTGGACACAAGGCAACCAATCTCAACAAATCCTACTGTCATTGTCATAACATTCTCAGATAAAGAGTCCTTTATGTTGGACCAGGGTGTCATCTTCATGGGCCACACATAGCAATTTAAGTTAATTAATTGGTACACAGAATGGGTCAAACATGAAAAACAGCCTTTCCACAGGGTGCTATTTTATCAAGGCTCATTTATGTCTAGTATGCCACGTGTCACAGTGGCATCCGAACAGCGCATTGCATGGTATTCAGCACTAAGTATGAGCACAATGAATGTTAATCGTTTCTCAGTATTTCTTCTTCTTCCATAACTCCAAGCATTGGTCATGGCACATCTGCACTTCCAGACTGAAATATCCTCAATTCTTTTTTCTATTTCCAGGTAATATCACTGGTTCAGGACGCCACTCTAATCCTACCACATCTGGGAGGACTTTTCCAATCACCGTGACCTATAGTAATTTCTCCCTCTAAAATGTTACTTAGGAATAAATAAAACTGTGAAGTCTTGAACAATTTTAAATTTATTATAAGAGAAGGTATGCTTTCTCCCTAGTCCCTCTTTCTTCCCCTTTCTGCCTACTGAGTAATACCAAAGCAACTGAAAAGCCACCACATGGCAAGGCCAAAAGATAGAAGAGGCTGAGTCCTGATTCACAGTTTGGAGCAGAACCACCCAACCCACAACAGTCTGTGGGGTAAGCAAGAAATGGATATAATGTACTAAGCCACTAATACTTGCAGACAGTTTGTTACAGCAACTAATCTTCATTAACCTGACTAATTGTAAGAATTATAGTAAATGCTATATTTAAGACACTCATAAGTATGCTAGACACTGGTCTCTTGATAAATATAAGTTCCTTTTCTTCCTTACTCTTGGAGAAGAGGGTAGAATATTGTGTTTGTCTACTGGCAATTACTGGACACTGTCCAGTCTAATGGACACCGACTCTAGTTCATGCACAAAGATCCAGGGTCCAAAAGTTGATGAGGTGAGAGTGGGATGAAAGAAATATCCACAAACAGCTACAGTCCTATCACTTCTGAGACTAAATTCTGTTTCTCAGCCAGTATATTCTCTATGCATCCATTCATAACAGCTAAAATTTACTATAGTCAGGTGGTTCTAAGATGCATTTTTAAAATATTTTAACATCTGAAATTGGGATGTGTTTCAGTCGATGACATCTTGGCATCGTATCATAGTTTAATTGGAAGCATATTTTTTTATGAAGTAACAGGCAGCTTACAATCTATGGCATATTAAATTCAACAAAATGGCCTGACCTGTGGTGGCACAGTGGATAAAGCATCGACCTGGAATGCTGAGGTCGCTGGTTCAAACCCTCTGGCTTGTGTGGTCAAGGCACAAACAGAAGTTGATACTTCCTGCTCCTCCCCCCTTCTCTCTCTCTCTCTCTCTCTCTTTCTTTCTCTCCTCTCACTCTCTAAAATGAATAAATTTTAAAAAAAATTTTAATTCAATGAAATGTGGTATCGGGTACTATGTAACAAGTACTTTACTAAGTGCTTCATATAAACAAATTTATTTATTTCTCAAAAAATTCAATATAATTAATACTACTTTACCCCATTTTGAAGACATTAAAATGAAGATGCAGAGAAGTTCAATAATTTGCTAAGATACACAGCTAGTAAAGTGAGTGAGGAAAAAGACTAAACCTTCTATTTAAGGAACTCCATATTATGACAATATTTTTTTAGCACCTGATTTTTACTTTACAATTGATTCCTCTACTTACAAAGAAAGCTCACACCCAGATTCTATGTTCAGTAATATGGTAGACCACTATTCTAAAGCAGGGGTCCCCAAACATTTTACACAGGAGGCCAGTTCACTGTCCCTCAGACTGTTGGAGTGCCGGATTATAAAAAAACTATGAACAAATCCCTATGCACACTGCACATATCTTATTTTAAAGTAAAAAAACAAAATGGGAACAAATACAATATTTAAAATAAAGAACAAATAAATTTAAATCAACAAACTGACCAGTATTTCAATGGGAACTATGGGTGTGGATGCATCCTGTGCTCCTCTCACTGACCACCAATGAAAGAGGTGCCCCTTCTGGAAGTGTGGTGGGGACGGATAATGGTCTCAGGGGGCCGCATGCAGGCCGTAGTTTGGGGACCCCTGTTCTAAAGATTTCTCCATAAGAAGAAATTTTAAAGAACTGATAAAGATGTTTTTAATTTTTTTAATGCATCAATAAGCTGGTGAAAATGAAATCTGGAGAGCTAAATAAAAAGCAAAAGCAAGAACCAGGATAATAAGCAAGAGTTAAAAGGAATTTTTACCCTGAGAACATACACTGAATGTTGTATTACTTAAGTTTCTGTTTCATGTTTGTATGGGACAGGACAGACTAAGGACAAAGCCTAGGGACTAGGGAAAGAATAAAATAGGGGTCCAGAGGGCCAGAAACTCAGTATAAGGATAAATGAGAAATAAATCGATAATATAGAAGGTATAAAACAGCAAAAATTGCCTGTCCCAACTTGGACAGTAGGTAAAGGGAAGTAAGACCTCTCTTAAGAATTAATGATCACAATATGACCTTCACATAAGTTTGTGGCCTGAACACATGTTATTTATGAGGGATGAATAAAAACTCAATTAAAGACATTAGTTTCAAAAAAATAAAAGAAAATCTTGGAAACATTTTCAAGATACAAAGGCTATAAAAGATAGCCAAGATAATTTGAGGGGAAAAAATTAAATTCTATAAATTAAAAATGAAAATGAAAAACTCATTGACCAGACTGATCACCGTTAAAGAATAGATTGCTATATTAACAGATAGAACAAAAGAAATTATCCAAGTATCCCAGAGAGACAAAGAGAGAGCAAATATGTGAGAACTAAAGCTAAGGAATAGAGAGTAAAGTAGTCTAACAGGTATTTAATCAGATTTCCAGAGGGACAGAGAAGATAGAATAGGGGGAAAAAGTGATACTCAAAGAAATAGTAGCTGAAACATTTCCCAGAATTTTTAAAAGACAAAACAACTTTTAAATACAGAATCCCAATGAATTCTAAGCAGAAAAAATACAAAAAATATTTATACCTTCAACTCAGAAGACTAAACAACACCAAAAAAAAAATTAGATCAACAAATGACTGCTCAATAGCAATGATAGAAGTCAGCGGACGATGAGAAAATAATTACAGAAATAATTGTCTTAAATTCCGTAGTGACAGAAATCCTCTTTCCAGAATAAGAATGAGAAAAAAAAAAAAAAAAAGAAAAGATCTCTTCAAAAAAGTAAAAATCTCACACTAAAGGGAATTCTAAAGGGTTTATATCAGGCAGAAAGAATGTAACACCAGATGGAAGGTTCGAGATGCAAGAAAGAATGATAAGCAAACTTATATGTAAAAATGTAAGTTCAAATAAACCTTGACTGTAAGAAACAAGTATAATACTTCATTTTGGGGACAAGAATAAAAAGATAAACCTAAAATATTGTAGGTAAATTCAGAAAAGGATGACCAAAGGAACTTAAAGTGCCGGCTAAGTTTCTTTTATTTGGGGAGGAAGAAAATGGAGATATAAATGAACTTTAGCCTCTTAGGTTATTATTAAGCTTAAAATATTGAGGGTAACCAACTAAAAGACTATACATAGAGGAAGAAATAGACATTACCCTTACAATATGTAGGGGGGAGAAATAAGTAAGTAATAAAGAAAAAAGAAGAAGAAAGAAAAAAGTGAAAGGAGAGGGTATCAGTGTATAATAGTAATCACAGTAAGGGGAGATGAAGCCAGCTACTTAGAAGCAAAGATTATAGAGCACACATTACACACACACACACACACAGAGAGAGAGAGAGAGAGAGAGAGAGAGAGGAGAGAAAAAGTGTACTATGTGCTGGCAATAAGAAATATCTGTAAAATAAAAAGACACAAAACAAAACCTCTTAAAATTAAAAGTTACAAAAGATATACCATAGAAATATTTACCTAAATAATTCTGGTGCTAATGTATTTGTAAAATACAAGACAAACTTTAAGATAAAAAGTATAACAGAGATAGAGATTCACTACATAAAAATAAAAAAGTTCATCCCATCAATAAGATATAAGATAAAGATATACCTAGTAACAATAATATAGTCTAAAGCTATATAAAGTAAAACCTGATAAAATTTCAAGAAGAAATGAACAAATCTAGAATCCCATATGGATATTCCAATACATTCCGTCATTAATTAATAGATCAAGCAGGGAAACAGTAAGGATATAGGAGATTTGAATGGCACTATTAAGTTAGAGTTAATAGTTATCAATAGAACACTGCATTCAACTTATCAGGAATACATTTTCTTTTCAAAGAATTAAGAATCATTTTTTTAAATGACTAGTATCTAGATCTTAAAGCAAGATTCAGCACATTTCAAGTGATTGGTTCCCTACAGACTGCAATTTCTATGCCAATATAAATATCCCCATACATTTGGATAATTTAAACATAAAAATAATTGGTCAAAGAAGAAAGTATAACAGGAATGAGAAAACAAATCCGGGACTGACCTGTGGTGGGTCAGTGGATAAAGCATTGACCTGGAATGCTGAGGTTGCTTGTTCGAAACCCTGGGCTTGCCTGGTCAAGGCGCATATGGGAGGCGATGCTTCCTGCTCCTCCCCCCTTCTCTCTCTCTCTTTCTCTGTCTCTGTTCCTCTCCCCTCCCTAAAATGAGTAAATAAAATCTTTTTAAAAAGAACAGAAACCTAAATAATTATGAAATTGCACATAAAAATTATATAGTATACAGATGGGTAGAGTTGAGAGCAAAAATTACAGCCTTACATCAGAAAATCTGAAAATTACAAGAATGTCTAACATTTAACAACATAAGAAATTTTAAAAAGAACAAGAGAATAATTCCAAAGAAAGTAGCAGAAGACAAATACTACAATAAGAGCAAATATTAAGCAAAATATAACAAAAACACACAAAAATGTAAATACAAATAAAATGTTTAACAGAGTTAATCTTTGAAAATACAAATAAAACAAATTTCTTTTTAAGATCAGAAAAAAAGAAAAATACCACAAGTAATCAATTTTAACAATTAAAGGAATTTTATTATTACAGATGCAGCAGCAATAAAAAGAATATTGTGCAATATCATTGGACTCATAAATAAACTAGATAAAGTCCTGGAAAAATATAAGTTGCCAAAGTTGACAGAATAGAAAATAGATTTATAACCAGTGAATAAATTTATCAGTAGTTAAAAATCTTCCCTTAAGGAAAACACTAGGCAGAAAGACATCTACAGGTGAGTTTCCGTTATGCAAAGCAAAGATAAACTTATCCAAACTCGTCCCGAAAATAAGAAAACAGAAAAAAAACACTTTAATTTATTTTATGAAACTGACATAATTTTGATATTGAAACTAAACAGGAACATAAGAAAGGAAATTTATAGGCTAATCTCATATATGATCATAGATAAAAATATATTAAAATATTAGCAAACAGAATTCATCTATATATGAAAAGGATAATACAGCATGGCCAAGTTGAGTGTTGCCTAAAAATACACAGCTGTTATAGCATTAGAGATAGATTGACAAAACTTGCTACATTAATAGGCTAAAAAGTAAAGCCCTGATGATCATCTCAATAAAAGAAGAAAAATAATTTTATAAAATTCAACAGCCATTCATAGCAAAACCTTTTAGCAAACTAGAAATACAAGAGACCTTCCTTAACTGATTAAAGGTCACTTACAAAAAAAAAAAAAAAACCCACCAAGAACAAGAACAACAAGCATAATGATGACATGTTGAAAGCATTTCCTGTGAGATCAGAAATAAAATAGAAATGCCCAGCTCCCAATTTCTATTTATCATGTGTTACAGATCTTAGCTAGTATAGAAAGAAAGAAATATTGGAAAGATATGGAAAGAAAAAAAAAACTGTCATTACTTGCAGTTGATATTATTTTCCACAGGGCTTCCACATCGGCCAGCGCACAACAGCACACAACCAAGGAAGTGAGCAAAGCTGTCCCCATCCAGCCATAGGCCCTGCACGGGGCTGTGTCCACCGGGCACCAGCCTGCCGTCCATTGGGCAAGCCGAGTCTCCATGGGCCTACGTCTTCCCAGACGTAGGTTCTTCCTCTAATTCTTATAAAAATGCAGCATGACCTAGCAAGCCACCCTCATTGTCAATGTAGAAAACCCCAAAGAATCTACAAATACATGATTTTAATTTATAAGAGGGCTTAGAAAGCTGGCTAGAAATGAATATGCAAGAATCCAGTACTGTATGGTCCTAGATACCAGCACAAACATAAAGTGAAATGTAGGAGAGGACGTAACAACAGCGAAACATATATATCTCCATATAAACATATATGGCATATAAAAATTTAATCATAAAATGTGCATGTCCCTCGTTAAGAAAATTAGAAAATCTTATCAAAATATACTAAAAAAGGCAAAAATCAATGAAGAAGTATTTCATGTATTTAGACAGGAAACTATTATTTCACCATATACTGATCTGTAGATCAAATACAATTCCAATTAAATCCCTGCAGGCTTTATTCCTACAACCTGATGAATTGACTCTGAAATGTATAAACAAATTGTTCCTCAATAATACTACTACTAATAATAATAGTAATAATAATACTGAGGGGGACTTCCCTGCTAGATAATAAAGTATTTTCAAATAGCAAATACAATGTGATATTGATCCAGGAATATACTTAGAGAATTAAATGGATAGCCCCAAAATAGACCAAAAGAAATTGGGATACTTGGTTAATGGGAGAGAAGAGGGAAAGAGAGACAGACAGAGTCAGAGCACACAAGCACATCACAAACCAGAAGCAGACGGTGAACTAGGTGAGGGGGAAGATGCTGCCCATTGTGTCTCCTGCCTGGCATAGGAAGGGAGAGCTCCTTTTTGTGCACAGACTCTTGCCCCTGAGGCTCCCTCTTGCTCCAGAGCAAAGATCTAGCTGTTTGAGCTAGAGAGAAGCAGCTGAGAGGGTTGTTCTAAGAGCCCACAGAAGAGTCTAGCCCAGGGGTCCCCAAACTTTTTACACAGGGGGCCAGTTCACTCTCCCTCAGACCATTGGAGGGCCACCACATACAGTACTCCATACACTGACCACCAATGAAAGAGGTGCCCCTTCCGGAAGTGAGGCGGGGGCTGGATAAATGGCCTCAGGTGGCCGCAATTTGGCCCGCAGGCAATAGTTTGGGAAGCTCTGGTCTAGCCCATCCCCAGGACAAGCAGGTGAAAAAGCTTCTTAAGATGAGAAATGGAAGGTCAATTAAGAAGATCTGGTCTATAATCTGTTTAATGTGCTGTTTTGAATTCAGATTGAATGGTCAAGTGGGATTTGTCCCTGGAATGCAAGGATGGTTCATAAGCAAACTGGAAACAATATACACAGCTCACAAAAATTAGGGGATATTTTATAGCTTCATATTCATTTTGAAATATCCCCAAATTTTTGTGAGTAGTGTATTTTGTTTACCTGGCACAGTTGTTGTAAAGACTGGTGTAAGAATGGAGATGACACTGCTTTGTATTCTTAGAAGAGGTCATAAAAATAAGAGCGATATGCCTTGGCCAACTCTGTGGTAGAGTGTCAGCCTTGTGTATGGATGTCCTGAGTTTGATTCCCAATCAGGGCACAAAGGAGAAGCAACCATCTGCTTCTCATCCCCTCCCGCTCCTCCTCTCTCTCTCTCTCTCTTTCTCTTCCCCTTCCACAGCCATGGCTAGACTGGTTTGAGTGCATTGGCCCCAGGGAACTGAAGATGGCTCAAGTGCTAAAAAGATGGCTCCAGTTGCAACAGAGCAAGGGCCCCAGATGGGCAGAGTATCGCCCCCTGGTGGGCTTGCTGGGTGGATCCCTGTTGGGGCACATGCAGGAGTCTATCTCTGCCTCCCCTCCTCTCATTAAAAATAAATAAATAAATAAAAAGAGTGATTTTGTTAGGCAATGTGGTCTATGGAAATAAGAATTTTCGAAAAGACTCAAAGAAATGAATCTATAAAGATCAGGCAAAGTGAAAAATGAGCCCCTAGCTGAGATAGAAATCTGGAAGTTAAGGTCCTAACCAATTATTACATTAGCATGATGTAACCAAGAAACCTAGAAATGTTATATGAGGACAGAGAACAGGTCCTCAGGAATTTCTTTTTCAATCCTGTGGTTTATGATAAAGAAAACTATGAGGGAAAATGATTTGCCAACGTCACAGAGCAAATTTGTGGCTGAACCCAAACTTGAACCCAAGTTCTTCCTTCCCTCTCTCTTGGGTTCTTTCCGAAACCTTGCCTAGTCCATAATGCTACCCTAGAAAACACCAACTGCCTTCCTCAGGACATTCCCTGGGGATGCTGAACTTGGAGGTATTTTACTTTCCTGTGTCTACAAGTTCAGGTTGCTCATGAGCATAAATCACCCTCCTCCTTGTGGAAACCCTCGGCCAACTCCAAAATACAGGACAAACAGAATGTGTTGACTAAGAGCTTAAAAAGCAATTACTCATCCAGTACTAACACAGACACAGGGACCTGGGCTGGGCAGGAGCTACAGCCCAAATCCCTCTGACTTTTCAGGAAAATGTCTCCAGCTCAGCCCTCCCCACTAGGATCCTGAATACAATAATAGAAGCGAGACAAAGGACAGATCTATCCGAAATTCAGCTACTAAGTCACAGAGCACTGCCTGCTGTGGGAAGAGAGCAGGACCATTTCTTAAAGAAGCAGCCTTCAACTCCTTGGGACAGCACTGGGACAACTAAGTGTGTCAAGTGAAGTCCCTAGGGGCCCAGCCTCTGGCCAGACCAAATTTGGACCCTTTAAGCGTATTTAAGTCCAAAATGTGCACTCCTGGTACACATCTGGAGGCTGTAAAATCCCCTGTGGGATGCTCTGCTCTCCCAAGCTGGGCAGGGACTATCTCCCCTGCAGTGGCCTCAGGGACAACACATGCATCCCTCTCTCATACTTGTGCCCTCTCCCCTCAGCAGGCACCTTTGTGGCAGAAGCCCCCTTTACTCACTCAGATTCATGGCCCTTAGTGAGTTTTTGCCAAGGACTGTGAGTATAATTGAGGTAGGAATGGTCACCGACCCGGCCATCTGAGTGCACGAGGGATCAGAGCTAAGCTCTACCCCCATCACAGGCAGCCCTTTCTGACCCCACCCCTGGCCACTCTGAGGCCAGTCTAACATCAATCTTGGTCTGGGGCAACCGGGCATCTGCTCTGCATCAGACCCTAGCTAGATGACAGAGAAGTCGATGCATAAAACAATTTCCTCCTTAGAGTTTTTTCTTCCATTGAAAGAGATATGTGAATGCATAATTAAAACATAGTAATCCTCCAACGTGAGTGCACACAAGCTATTTAACCTTTCTCTACTACAAGTGTTCTATACAACCTTGGACAATTTATGCCCTTTTACTGGGCTTTCAATTTCTCCTCTGGAAGAGGAGAAAGCTGAATTAGATGAGTGCCTATTCTGACTCTAATGTTCCTACAATCCAATGACCCCCTCCCCAGAAGCTTCTAAAAAGTCATTCATGACCAGAGTCCAGCTCCAATTGCTCTCTCCTCTGCCCAGAATCCAGGCTGTTGTGTGTTCTTTGCTCAGACGGCTTCAAGCAGGTATCTAGGGTTTGTCCCCGTGACAGCCACTCATATCACCCGCTGCATGCACCATCAGAGCTCCCACATCATTGCGTCCCTGCCCACTGTGCATCTTGGGGCCACCCCAGCATTCACCCAACCTCAAGGCCCCTGTTGGCCACCAGGCCAAGAAGGCTTACACAGACAATCGTCTTCATACTGGCCTCCCAGCTCCCAGCCTATCCCTCCTCATGGTGATGTTTCAGCTTCTCAAAACACAGCTCTCATTGCAATATCTTGAAAATTTGTTCTGTCTCCCCGGTATCCCTCAACACAGGTCTGAACTTCTTAGCCTGGTGCTAAGACTCTGTTTCCCACCCACCCCACTTCTTCTGGCATTACCATTCTGTAGTCCCCAGCATGTCCCTTCATGGCCAGCTTTCTGCCATTCTTCAGGACTGACTTACTGTTCCCACCCATCAAGATTCAGCTTAATTTGGGTCATGGGCAAACAACATAATCAACAGTTCAAATGTTATAGAAATATTACCTGAAAACTATGTGCTCTTATGAATCAAGGTCACCTCACTAAATTAAATTTTCTAAATAAAATAAAGAAAAAAGAAAATCATAAAACAAAAAACAAAGCAAGATTTAGCTTACATGTGGCTCCCTCCTGGAAGCTTGTTCTAACGCCCAGAGCACAGGGTGCCTAGATGAATGAAATGCTGACACCCTTCATATTGTGCTTGCCAGGGCTGGCTTGGTTTTGTTGTTGTTGTTTTTAAAATTTTTTATTTATTGATTTGAGAGAGAGAGAGAGAGAGAGAGAGAAAGGGTCGGGGGAAGCGGGAAGCATCAACTAATAGTAGTTGCTTCTTATATGTGCCTTGAATGGGCAAGCCCAGGGTTCTGAACCCGCGACCTCAGCATTCCAGGTTGATGCTTTATCCACTGTGCCACCATAAACCAAGTGGGCCCACTTGGTTTTTTTAACTGACTGGTGATTTCCTATGGGTGCATCAAGTCTCCCCTGCTAGGCCCAAGTCCCAGAAAAATATGCCCGTATCAACCAGCATCTGGCATAATGCTCTGCATGTAGCACATAAATACTTGTTCAAAAGCAGTAAATATAGCTGGACAGATTACTAAAGGGCAGAGGGAATGGATGAACAGCGATGCAGGGCATCATATACAGGCAGTGTTACGTAGACATGGGCAGAATAAAAAGTGAAATGGATAAATGAACAAATAAGTGAACTTTGGTTCCAGCCACCACCACATATCTCACCTACATTACTATAATAAGTTCTTAACGTATCCCCTCCCACAACAATCTACTAGTCATAGCAGCCAGAGCATTTTTTATGAAAATAAGCTTTATTGCATCAAGTAATAAACACAAACAAAGATGCAGATGGTTTTAGTCATTTTCTTCCAGATGTTTGGATAAAGTTACAAGAATTGCCAAACTGAAATATACATAGTCTTAGGGAAATTTTCAGGTCCTTGTTAGGTAGATTTGATAAGTTGCTCTTTTATTCTGTTTTTTTTGTTTGTTTGTTTGTTTTTTACCTTACGCATTTTTTAAATTGACTTCAAAGGACTAATAGTTATACAAATACTTAAGCAAAAAGCAGTGACATTAAGCAAAACCTTCCAATATCCACCCATATTACTCAAATTAAAAGCCAAAGTTCTCCAAATAACTTAAAGGAGCCTTCATGATCTGGCCCCCATTTTTGCATTCACCTCAACTCGTTTGACTCTCACTTTTCTCCAGTCATAGTGTCCTTCATGCTCTTTCTCAAACTCCCTCAGGACTTGTGCCTTTTCTGTTTGATTGATCTTCCCCCAAATATCCACATACATGACTCTTTTGCTTCCTTCTGGTCTCTTTACATATCTGCATATCAGAGTGAAGCTCCTGACCCTGGATAAATGTTCAAACCTCCTCCCACCTGTGGAACTCCCTTAGCATTCTTTGTATTTCTCTATAGCACTCAGTATCATACTGTAGATCACCTGTTTACTGTCTGTCTTCCCCCATTAGAAAGCAAAGTCCACAAGGGTGCATGTTTTGCTCACTGCACTGTATCTCCAGTGCCTAGAACAAGGCATGGGCTGGGGTAGGTGCTGAGTAGACAGTTGTTGAATGAATGAGAACGGGAGGGAATGAGTGAATGAGTCTGTAACTTAGATCCTTAGCACTTTTGGGCATTTTTCCAAGATGCTCTTATCTGATGTGGATGCCTTTGTCCTATGTCTGCTCAGTTCCAGCCTGTTCCATGTCGCAGCAGATGGACAGCACATATTCTGGGGGGCTCTTTGTAAATGACAAGCCTTCTGGAAGGGCGGGGCCAAGATTAGTCTATTGCCTGGTTTCTAAATGCCACATGTTAAAATCCCATTCTCCCACCCTCCCCCCAACCTTTCTGCAAATTCCACGGGGTTAAAAGTGCAATCCTAATAGAAAATGAAGAAAACAAAAGCATCCTCTTTTCCATGGTGGGACTTGTAGGGAGCTGTGTTTATCTTTGCTCTTCATGCCTGAGCCCAAGACCCTCTGCAGAGCCCAGATACCACCTTTCATCTCTCTGATCAAGGAGTCTAATTCCTAAGTGCTCATCACTACTAAAAGAGAGAACAGGAGGCTAGAGAAGTGAAAGGCCAGACACGAGGAGCAATCAGTGTGGCAGCTTCTAGTCTCCCTCTCTTTCTGTTAACACCCTGCAGTCACACATGGCCCAGTACTCAATCAGCACAGTGACATCTCCCCACCTTAGTAGTCTCCTCACCTGGGATCTGGGCTGGGAGGACTATATGAAAGAAGGATGAGAGAGAGGGGGGTAGGAGGGTAACTCTCGGCCTGAGTCCTGCTGTAAATTTAACAAAAAATCCTGTGTGTGATGAATAGATGGGTGCTAGATGGGTAGATGGTAAGAGACTGAGTAGAGGCAAAATAGGTAATTGAATGAGTGAGTGGGGGATGCAAGAGTGAGTGAGCCACAGTGCCTGACTGGGATTTCTGTCCCACTGCTAATGGCATCTTTGCAAGAATGGCTCACTGGCTTAGTAAGACCCTCTCTCTATATTCTCTTTTGGGCCTAGCTAATAAAGTTTGGGTGGGGTGAAGTGTGGGTGAGGAGGAGACTGGCAACTCCTGACGATATGAAGTATGCAATGCAAGTAACTCTCAAGCTCCCAGGTGCCTTCATAGGATTTGTAAAGGTCCTTCATACAAGCAGCATGGAGTCAGTTCAAAACCAGTGAAGGTCCCTCAGATCACCTGTACCCCCTACAAATCAGACATGGGGTAGATGAAGAAGCCACCGCTCAGAGATGCCATGTGACTTAGCTATGTGTCCTCCCAAGGAGCTCCTTAGCCTTGGATGTCACCTATCACCAGTCCCTCCAAAGCACATGAATGACAGTCTAATTCGTTTGCCCACAAGATGGTAAGCACTTTGGGGGGGTCAGATTTGTGGCTGACAGGCACTTCAAATGCAACATGTTCTAAAATGAATTATCTTTCTATCCAATCTAATAATCCTTTAGAATTTTTATTCTGTTAAATGGCCCCATCATCTGTCTGGTTGCTCAGCTGATAAAACTGCATTCATACATTCATCCAACAAATGTCTGCGGCATGTGTCAGTAACATGCTACCTGCTAAGAAGAAGTAATGAGCAAAGCCAGATATATAGGTCCAGACCTTGTAAAGTTCATTATAAAATAGGAAAAACAAGAATTAATTATCACATAATAATTGTAAATAAATGTAAAATTGCAACTATGGTAAAGCCTTGAAGGAGGTATGTGGTGTGTTAAAACCTTATAAAATAGGATTTGACCTAATTATGGAGGTCATGAAAGTGACCAGTGAGCTGTGATCTGAGAGATAAGTCGTAATTCAGAAGGCAAAGACATAAAGAAGAGTGTTGTAGGCAAGGGGACAGCAAATTCAAAAGCCTATGACAGGAAGGAACATTATAAGTCCAAAGGACTGAGACCAAGCCAGTGTAAAAAAAGAGAGAACAAGGACAAGCGGGCAGGAGGATGTAGGAGATGGTAGCAGGGATCAGACACACTTGAAGAACTTACTAAAGACGTGGTCTTTATATTAATTATGATGAAGAGGAAGCAAATAATGCATTTGTAAGGAAGAAAATGACATGATGGAGTTGTGTCAGTTGAAACGCACTTAGGCTCTGGAGTAGAGAACAAACTGGACGAAGCCAGAGTGGACATAGGTGAACCCATTAGGCAGCTCTTGTAGTACCCCCAAAAGATGAAAATAGTACCATGAACTAGGATGATGCTGATGAAGATGGAGACATAATGGATTTGAGAAGATTTACAAGAGAATATCATCAGTAGGTGCTAGACTTATTGGGAAAAATTATATCATAAATTATATAAATTTCTAACCACTATGCTGCACACCTGAAACTAATATAAAGTAACATTAATATCAACTGTAATTGAAACATTTAAAAAAATCAACCAAACTTGGTGAAGTAGGGCATTTGGGCTTCTGAGGGAGAGAAGTGCTGAGAATGATTGGTACCTCTCTGACTTGTGCAGCTCCAGTAATGAAGGAGCACACAATGAAAAAGGAAATACTCAAAGAGGACCATATATGGGTAGGATAACGCTGGGGAAGAATTCAGAAATTCAGTTAGGATGTGCTGAGTTTGAGAGGTCTCTGAAAAATCAATGTAAAAGTCCCTTTGACTCCATTGTCTCCCTTTCTGCATTCAGGCATCTGCTTCTACCTCTTCTCTATCTTGTCTTAATTCAGGTCCTTATAATTATCTTCTGGATAATTAAAACAACTCCAAGCTCTTTCTCCTTCCAATCCATTCATTCCACACTGTAGGTCTTTCTCAATGTTACTTTCTTATAAGTCCCTTCTTGACCACCCAATCTAAAGTACCCATATCCCAGTACTCTATCTCAATCACTTGGGGTTTTTACTTCTTAAAAATATATAACAACCTGTTGTATTTTTATTGTAGAAGTAAATATGGACATATTTATTTATAATAAAATGGCCATAAATATGTCCAGCTCAATTCGCTCAGAGTGCATAGAAGCAATGATGCACCAAAAACAAAAAGCACATGTAGCCCCAGAGCTTGGTTTCTAAATACCATTGTCCACTATAAAAATTCAGGGCTCCTGGGAGATGTGGCTAATTCCAGAGCTGGAGCAAGGAAAGGATAAAATGATCCTGAAACATCCTGCTACAGCAGATAATAAGCAAGTACTCGGAGAATCATGGGGACAAGTCAAAAAAAGCAGGGGCCTGTTTGCAGAGACTCCCACTATCAAATCTGAGACTATTTGAACATCAGAATAAAATTTATTCATTTACTATAATGCACTGAATAAATAAATTAAGAATACATGAGCCAAAAAAAAAAAAAAAAAAGAATACATGAGCCCATAGGAAGGAAGGAGGGAGAGAAATAAGAAAAAAAGAGAAAGAAAGGAAGAAAAGAAAGAAGGGAGGGAAGGATGGAGGGAGAAAGGAAGAAAAGATCTTTCTTACAGTAGAATGCCAACTAATCAATACAAAAGAATTATGGATCCGAAAGTATTGATGATGATAAAATTAGGGAGGAAAAGTCTGATAGAGGAACAGGATATCTCCATAATCTCAAAGTATCTTTCCACAAATTATTAAATACAAAAGGGAAAACAGTAATTCCACAGAGGAGACCCTGGTGAACATCACTTTAAGCAAGTGCTGATGAAAGCTTTTATCACCAGCCTTGGAATGATCCCCACATCCTGTGCTTGCTGATGCAATAACCTCACTTCACTGGTATTCCTGCCCAAAATGCATAGCTTGAATCTAATCGTGCTAAACCCACATTGAAGGATACTCAACATAATAACTGTCCTGTACTAGTCAAAAACATAAAGGCCATGACAGCTAACGCAGAGAAATTGCTCTGGATTCAATGACACTAAAGAGACATGACAACTAAATGCAATCTGTGGACAGGGTGCTGAGACGGGGGAGCTGTAAGACATTGGGACAGAACTGTGCTGTGGTCAGAAACTCCACACTGAGCATTCAGAGGTGAAGAGTCATCACATCTCCAATTTACTCTTCAATTAATCAGAAATATGAATATTTTATATGTATTGACATATACATATAAATAAAATAGTAAATATAATCATAAATGAAAAATAAATATAAATTATATAGGCAATTAAAATATGTCAATAATAAAAACAATAAATTTTTATATTAGAGGAGAGAAAGGCAATGAAAGCAATAAAGTCAATGGAACATTCTCTAAGTAATTAAGGAATATGTACAAACAGGGATTTCTTTCACCAGTCTTGAAATTTTTGTTAATTTGATATGATACCAAAATTAAAAGAAACATAAAGATGACTTGTTTTATGTTTGCTGAATGAACAGTTGAGCCCGTATCCAACCATGAACCATGACCCTCCTCTGCTAAAATCCCAAATACCCCAGCACAGCCTCCAAGGCCCTACATCCATGGATGGTCTTTTGTAATCCTCCCACTTCATTTCTCATCACTGCTGACCCACCCACGCTCCATGCTGCAGTCACACTAACTGCTGAAGGTCCCGTCCCTCACCACATTAGGCAACACTTCTATGCCTTAGCCTGTGCTGGTCTCTAAGCCCAGAATGTCCTTCTATTATCTTCCTGGCAACTTTCTGTAATGTGTCAAGATTCAAACCAAGAATTGCCCCCTCTGGGAAGGCCTCTCTGATTCCCTAGTCAGAGCTGACACCACCTCTTCCAATACAGCAGCACCCACAGACCAGCCTGCCACTCTTGGTTTACAAGCCTGTCTCACCACATGGTCTCACTGCTGCCCAAGGATGGGGATATTCTCACTCACCTGTGTGCCTCACACTTTGCACAGGTCCTGGCATGTCACAGGATCTCAATTAATAGTGAAAGCATGAATAAAGTATCTGAACTTTCTGCATCTTTCAAGAGAGCCCCTGACTTCAGTCTCTTTCACTACTGTCAAAAAATACAGAAGAGTGAGGGAAATTGGTTTCTCAGTTACTTTACACACAAGGAAAGTGAGGTCTGGAGAGGATAACAATGTACC
This sequence comes from Rhynchonycteris naso, assembly GCA_037038555.1. Taxonomy (NCBI): domain Eukaryota; kingdom Metazoa; phylum Chordata; class Mammalia; order Chiroptera; family Emballonuridae; genus Rhynchonycteris; species Rhynchonycteris naso. The sequence continues at coordinate 332,183,228 of CM072995.1, read as the reverse complement.
CAGAGCTGGGCTACAGCTGGAATCTAGATCTCTCGCCAGTCAGCCAAGTGTTTTTGTCCAAAAGGTAGGTGAATAGTACAAGAAGGAAGGACATGCCATTTGTGGTTCACCTAGTCTCTGTCAGATCCCATGCTTCAAATAAATCATTGCATTATAAGGAATACCATTGTACAGACAAGGGAACTGAGGCTCCAAGTCAGATTTATCTTACTGCAAAGTGCATGCTCTTTTCTCCACACATTGCCACATGAAGGCCCATCTCTGACCCTCCAGCGGAGGATATAAGAGGCCTGAGTCAATCATCCTGTCCCTCAACAATGTCCCTCAAACCAGCACCACACACAGGCCCACCACCCAGACCACACCCCCAGACCACAGGTTTCATTTCACATGGTTTCCAAACCCAGGATATTTGGGTTGTAAGACAAAACCTGCATTTCTCCAGCAGAAAGTGTACACTATACACAATTATCCAGCCAAACTGCTGACTCTAACAGACGCTGCATCACACCAAACAGGGTCTGGTCTGCCCAGAGACGTCTTCAGAGGATCCAGGACTCCCCCAGGGCTTGGCACTGAGGGGACCCCAGAGCTAGGGGAGGGGAAGCCTGGCTGGCTGGATCACAGAGTCTGAGCGACTGCTCCATTCCCAGGACAGAGACCGCTCCAGGTGAGAAGTGAAGAGGCAGAAACCCAGTGCTGCCTACCCCAAGGGAATGGGGGTATCCCTGCCAGCCCAGGAGGCTTTCCCACCCCACCCCTGCATCCCACAGTGCAGCAGTCTCTGTCACAGGCAGGAAGAGCCAGTAATGCTGATGACATTCAGATCCCAGGACCAGAGAAGCCAGGGCCTTATACCTTCTCCAGGTGGCCCAAAGTGGGAGAGTCCCCTTCTTTCAAGGCCTTTGGACTAGGGGAGGGATCAGTGGACATGCAGACCTTGGCTGGAATCATTGCTGGATCTGACCTTGAGTAAATCATTTAACCCCGTGTGCTTCCATTTCCCTATCTTTAAAAGTAGCCCCTGTCTCACAGGGCTGATCCAGAGGTTTCATAAAAGAAAAGGTGCAAATTACCTAACTAATAGATACTAAACAAATGTGAGCAGCCATGAGTGAGCCTTCCCCTACAGAAGTTCTGACTGTCCCCCCAATAAGTTCTTACTAGATTTCAAACCTGTTTTCACTTGATTAAGATAAAAACATCTAGGAACAACCAGAATCCTCAGCAGAGATGCCATCAAGTATTTGCCTTACCTTTTTGAGATGACACTCATCTGGGAAGGAATGAACATGCGCCCTCACCAACCCACCAGCACATCACCCAATGCCAGACGTTCCCCAGAGCCTCAAGTCTATGAGTCCTCCTTCCCACTTAATAACCAAACACTTTTGGAAGAATTAGTCTTGGACGTGGGCAACAGCCACCAGTGTGCAGTGATCTACTGCGTACTGAGAATCAGAGTCCCCACACAATGCCTCAAAGCCCGCCATTAGGGTCCTTCTAAGCATTTAGTGGGAGCATTGCTCCAACCACTCCCCTTTTCACACGTTAATAGCCTTGGGCAGGGTACAATCATCAGTCTTGAAGTGAATTAGTTGGAAGCTTCACCAACTCTGCAATATAGTTAGAGCCCTACCCTGAATTCAGATGCCCCTGGTAGTCCACATCTCTTGCAGGTGAGAGGTGACAGATGACTCCCAAACCACTTAACAGACTTGTGACACCCTCATGAGGAAGGAGAAATGAGTGACCACTAGTCTATGGTCCCTAGATCCAGGGTAGGGGGCAGAAATGCCTCTTCCATGTCCCTCCACATTCCAAAGTCTACACTCCTTGTCCAAAGCTAAGGCTCCAGAAGGGTGATCCCTGGTCTGACACCATGTGGCCCAGGGGGAGAGAGAGCTGAGGTCCAAGAGACACAGACCCTCCCCCCAGCAGAGCCCTGGACTTAGGTGGGGTCACATGAAGAAGGGGTAGCTATGGGGCCAGGACCAGGCTTAGGGCAGGGGTCAAACTCCTTCAGGCACCCAGACACTCACGCTTTTGAGACGGAAAAGAGCTGGCAGCTGAAGCACTCACAGCAGAGGGCATTTATCAATGGCCCAATTCATTCTCAATAATCTCCATTGTTGGAGCCAGCACAGAGATGGGCATTATCTCCCAGAGCTGGAGGAAGAAAAGCTCCAAGACATGGTCCTGAATCAGAGTCCAAAGATATAGAAGCCAAAACTAAGACATACGGTTTGAAAACCAGATAAAATATTTGAAATTGGAATCCCCCCAAAAATTCATGCAATATGGTTCCCATCCTCAGAGACCAAAAGAATGCAATTGCTGGTTTTCATTCATTTATTCTGATCTCTCTCTACAAAGGATGTGTGCATTTACAGTTAAAGATGTGTATACTGTAAAGTTGTGCAAGCAAAAATTAAAAGTCAAAGCCAGGGTTTTAATTAACACAGTTACTGAATGAGGTAATATGATGGACTAAGATCTTCCTAGCAGCCAGAGTAAGAAGGAAAACACACAGATTATGACAACAGCCTAGGAGTCACACAAACCTGCAGAAATCCTGATCTTCCTAAACCTTAATTGCCTTGTCAAAGAGAGAGAGAGAGAGAGAGATAGAGAGAGAGAGAGAGAGAGAGAGAGAAGGGGTCTACAGACCTAACAAAGTTGTGAAACGTAAATGAAATAAAGCATATATTAAAGGTTCAACAAATGGTGGTTGTTGTTATTATCATTATTCTGTTGTCTGATTTCTCTTCTTTAAACTGGAACTATGTTAATTTAGTGGAGTTGCCCCTGATGCTCTATAATTTCTTAATGTTGCTCTGAAATTCTCATTGGCAGATGTGTATATTTGATTAATAAAGAATGGGGAAACAGCGTGAGACTGAGTTGACTCACCCACTTTTCCAGAGCTTTTATGGAGTGCTAAGGTCATTGGGACCCCCACAAAGGAGAAGGCTAGGGAATTTCTCCTCCCACTTTTACTCTACAAGAAGGCTGCCAGGCTGACCACAGCCTGTTCTTACTGAACACTGTCCAAGGGTGAGGCCCAGGACCCAGCCAGGTGAAGGTAGATCCCAGCAGTCCCTCAGGAAATGGCTAAAGCCCATCCGCTTCCCTGTGTTAGGGGAGTTGATGGAGTGAGAACTCAGACACTCCAATCAAACCATAAACAGTAAGGAAGAGAAAGCCGATGTCTTCTTTCTAACTTCCCAACTGATAGGCCACAGTTAGTCTGGCCACCTCATTGAAGCTTGTCCAGAGGAGAATGACCAGGATGAACAAGATCTAGAAATAATAACAGTAACAAGAACAACTAGCTGATACTTGAGGGCACCTCCTCTTCCAAGTGCTGTTTAAGGTGTCGCCAGTGGTCCCCGGGGAAAGAGGGCAGTGAAAACAAGATTCTGTAAAGGAAGGAGGACAGAGTGGAGGAGCAGAGCAAAGGCCAGCTTTTGCAGCCTTGCCCGCAGATGGGAAACCCCAAATAGTGCTGACAGAAACTGAAGACGAGAAGGAATCAGCCCAGCTCCACTCACTGTTCCTCCTGTGCCCCAGCTGCTCGGGCCCCAGCCCTCACACGGAGGGACCACTGCTGCTCTGCTGCAGGGGGACCCCAAAGTGTACCTGCCCCCCAGCTGCTCGGGCCCAGCCCTCACACAGAGGGACCACTGCTGCTCTGCTGCAGGGGGACCCCAAAGAGTAATAATATAGAGCCTGGAGCAAATGACAGGTGTGAGCTCCCCCTCAGCCCTGCAAGACTGGCCTTTTCATTTGCAAAGGGGCAAAAGCTGCTTCTCATGGCAGCCTCAGTTCCACCCCTGACCCCCAGCCAAAGTCCCTAGCTTAGATATTCCCACCGAGGCCAATTTCTTGAATTCATTATCCAAGGTGCCATATATAAACTAAAGGAGACCTAAAACGGGGACCTGGAGGCTGAAAGTGTGTCAAACCAAGGATGTGTATTTGCACATATGCATATTTTACACAAGTAGGTGTGCGTTGTATGCATGTCCTTGTCCACAGTTGTACGCATTGGAAGTACGTGAGTGTTTACATGGATGTCCTGAGAGGAAGTACAAGACCGATGTGTGTGGGCAGGAACATGTGTCCACATGAGCAGCGGTGTACATGGGGTGGTGCCCTGTGAGTGTTTGTGGGTGGGCATGACTGTGATCTGCTCATCTCTCAGTTTCCTCCTGCCTCTCTGGTTTACAGCCGGGTGCCCCCAAACCATCTCCCCAGCCAGCTGGGGTCACTCTAGTGTCAGGTGAGGGCTCGGAGCTTTTGCCCTGCTTAGTTCTAAGAAACCAAAGCCGCGTGACCCACAGAGAAGACATTCCAGGTGGGGACAAGTCAGGTCACCCTAGAAAGTCTGAGTTCAGATAACATTCCTTCACCCTCAGGCTCTGCCATCATGGGCTCACTCACATACAACTCTCCATCTACACCTGCGTTCACCTGGCCCACAGGGAGCCATCCTACACATGTGAGTACACTCCAGGGGAACAGATTAGGTCCACACAGGGCTGCCCAGGCCACAGTCACACATGCCACCTGTGGGCACAGTCCAGACTCATCTACAAGTGAGCCCCCACACAAACAACTGACCCACCCATGCTGACACCATGGGACACATGCTAGAAAGTTCTACATGCTAACACATCTGCCCCTACACACTGCCGCCCGCTAGCACTCACACCGACTCACTAACACCTACTATCCAAATAGTCACAAAAATGCCCTGTCCCGGGCTAGGTTGGTGGGGTCAGCACCGGCCCCTGAATTCAACCAGCAGAGTGCGTTTACTTACTCTGAGGAAGCTGGCGGGCTAGAGGGGGTGCGTGCAGCGACCGGAGGTGGCAGGGCGCAGCTGGGGCTCCAGAGGCCACGAGTAAGTGTCTGTGCTCCGCCGGCCCAGCCCGAGGGGCCGCCCGCTGCCCCGCGCCCCCGCCCTGCTCTGCCCCCCGCCCGACAGCTCCCGGGGCCGGCCGCTGCAGGACCTTCAACAACAGCGCGCTTCTGGCCAAGCCTCCGTCCCGCGTCAGCCTCTGCTGCCTGGAGTCTCAGCCCCGCTGCGAGGCTATTTTGGTGCCCCCGGTAGTGGAGACGTCTTACTCTGTGGGGAGCGCTGGAATGAGGACGCGGTCAAGTCTAATTAGAGACCTGGCTCACCCAGGAATGGGCGGGAGTCACCGAGGGTAAGCACCCGAGAGCTTCAGAACCAGCCTAGTGGGGGTGCCCACATGCACCCCTCATGCCAAAATCTGGAGAGGGGAAGGGAATGCGCCCGTGATCGTTTCCCTTGGAGCTGAAACAAAATAAGGAGGGGTTTGGGTGCGACTCACAGGCTGAGGAGGCAGCGCCAAACTTTGAGCAGCCCCCCAATGCCGGGAATTCAATTTGTTTTATTCAACACAGGTGCTTCCCTTTAGAACCTAAGTCCGCAAGATCACGGACCTCCAGATTACCCACCTGCCAAAAATGACAGAGAGTCCTATCTTGGGGCACATCAAACTTCCCCTCTGGACTTCGTGTCAGATGGCTAAGTCTAGAGAAGAGGTTGATTCCTACCCAAAAGTGCAGGAATGTTGTGTTCTTGAAGTGGAAGGAAGCTTCAAGGCCATTCCACCCAACTCCCTCCACACTGCCAAGATTGGGGGGAGGGGGAACAGGCCTCTATCTGCTCTTAGGATCACCAAGGAAAGACAGCCCCTAGCCTCCCTTGGGCCTTCTTTCCAAATTTGAACCCTCTCATTGGCAGAAAGTTTTCCTTGGCATCTAACCTAAATCCCTCGTATGCAAATTGTGTCAATGAGCCCTCACTACGTGTTCAGGGAGAGGGAGACCGGCCCCATTTCATGCCACAACGACCACTCCACAGTTCCATCTCGGCCTCTCTTCCTTGATACTACTATCCCTGCTCCCTTCTTCAGGCTCTGGCTAAAAATAACTATTGCTCCCTGGTCCTGGATGCATTGTAGCTCCTGACATTAACTCAAAGGCCTCAGCTCTCTGGGGACCCTAGGTTCCATGGGTCCCCAACCTATTCCCTCTAGACAAGACACCTTTGACTCTAGCCTCCATCTATCCAGGAATAGCCTGATTCTACCCTCCAGTCCCCCAAGAGCAGCTTTCATTCCGATCTCAACAAAGGCTGTCTCAGAGCCTTGGGACAGAGTTTGAGTCTCAGTCACCCACATGGTTGAGCATTAACACTGGGATTTGTGACATCTTTGCTCTGAATCCATTTCTGGTAGGTCAGGTAGTGTAATAAAAGTCGTCTGGATTTTGTCCTCAAAGAGACCTGACTTTGCCTCTTTCCTCTACTATTTTTCCTTGGACAAGTCACTTAACCTTTCCAATGCTCAGTTTTCCCATATTTTCTTTGGCGATCATAATAGCTCATGGGTTGTTATAAGTATGAGATGAGATCAGGAATGTAAAAGTACCTGGAAAGCTAAGAAATTTTCTAATTAATGTGCTAGAAATGGGATGAGGCTTACATCACAAACAGAATAAATATTAACAAAAACCTAAGAGATCTTTTATTTTGAGGACCAAATTCTGTGCCTGGGTTTCAGGGCAAGAGAAAAACAGACTTGGTTTGCTAGATGTTCCCTTAGGACACTTAGTATGAATGCCCTCCACCCGCACCCCACAATGCACGCACACACATATCCACTTCCCAGATACGTACTGCACAGCTTGGCTCCTGTCGGCCCCATAGACCCCAGCCGCCTAGAGCCTCGCTGGCCGCCTCTCCATTCTCTGGAGGTCGCCTCATGGCTCCAGTCTCGGCCCCAGCAACTCCAAGTTTCCCTACCAAGGCCCATGGGGGCAACTCCTCTCTCCTTGCCCATCCTCCGGGGCCATGGCCCTGGCAAGGCCTGAAACTCAAGGCAAAGGTGGCAGAGGACCTCTCTGAGACAGTCCAAGGGAGCCTAAGTCTGAGGCCGGCCGAGGGAGCTCAGAGTTGGAGCATCATCCCCCTCGACCCCCTCCCCTCGGCCTGCCTGGCTTCCTAGCGCTGTCCTGCTTAATTCTTAATGGAAATTCCATCCCCGGCGCCAGCCCTGGCTGGCTCACAGAGTCCAGGCTTGGGCCAACAACAAACTCCAACCAGAGACAGGAGGCCTGCCTGGTCATATAAACACAGATACACACATATACACATGAGTACATACACACATGAGCAGAGACATTCACAAACTCAGAAATTCTTTCTCAGACACATCCAGGAAGATAATAAGCATTATAATTACAATTATTTATTGCACTGTACTAAGTACAAATATCAACTTCCCAAATCCTCACAACACTAGGTTCTGCTATTATCCTTAATTTACACATGAAGCAGCTGATGCACAAGAAGGCTAAGCTAACTTGCACAATGCATCTAGTCACAATAGTCTAACACACGAGCACCAGGAACTGTGCTATGGGTTTCATGTACACTGTTTTATTTCACCACCACAGTAACTGTTTGAAGAAGTTATTTTTGTTCCCATAACACAGACAAGGAAAATAGAAGTTGAGTAGTTTCAATTGCCTGCCAGTGGCCATGCAGCTTGTGAGATGGAGGGAGACTGCACACATGTGTGCATGGGAATCCTCCTGGATAAACAGAGAGACGCACAGGTAGGTAGATACGAGCGCACACACACACTCAGAGGCACAGCCACAGATACTTTCTTCTACCGAAGGAGAAGCTTCAGGAATGGTCCAGAGCTGTACCAGGAAAAGGTAGATCCTGACTCCATGTTCTTCTTCCCTCCCAATAGCTAATCCCGGCTCCGCTAACTTTATGAGTCACTTCAAGAAGGACAAGTTTAGACCTAAATAAAGGGAAGATTATGCCTGACCTGTGGTGGCGCAGTGGATAAAGCGTCGACCTGGGAACACTGAGGTCGCCAGTTCAAAACCCTGCACTGGTCTGGTCAAGGCACATATGGGAGTTGATGCTTTCAGCTTCTCCCCCCTTTCTCTCTCTCCCTCTCTCTCTCTCTCTCTCTCTCTCTCTCTCTCTCTCTCTCTCTCTCCTTTCTCCTCTCTAAAATGAATAAAATAAAAATAAAAAAATTAAAAAAAAAATTAAAAAAAAAATAAAGGGAAGATTTTAGGTTTACAGTTCAGCCAGCCAGGTCAATAGTCAACCCCCAACCTCAGCTTCAAATCCAGTTTTCCCAGAAGATCCAACGTGGTCAGTGGAAGAAGACGCATGCGCGCTTTTCTGAAGAGATCATGTAGGAGTCTCCATGAAGACTCTGGGCACTGTCCAGGGGCTAGTCAAGGAGAGTTCTGGCCTCTAGGACCAGAGGAGGCTGGAAAGGGCATGGCATGAAAGCCCAAGCCTCAGGTGGCAGAGAGCATGTGCTGCTCAAGGGAGCTGGAGCCATACTGCAGAGATTGCAAGGCTGTGGTAGGACGCGGAGTAGAGAAGATGGGGCAGAGCCAAGAGGGAGGATGAGTAGCAAAATGCAGAGACAGGAAAGATAAGAAAACTGCAGAAGAGAAAAGAATTTAGCAATCCAGGAACATGTCCATTGCCTGAAGTTTCCACACTCAGCAGGACATCTCCAAACAGAGGCTGTGGTGGTCCTGGGGCCCCTCCCAAGCAGCCCCACTAGAGAGCACCCAAAAAGGCCTGCCTTATCCAGAGTGCTCTTTTTGTCTCTTGTGTTTTCCCACCCCTGTCCCCACCCCAGAATTCCCGATGGCCCATCCACTTTATGGTCTAAGGACAGCTCAACACGGCAGCCCTGTGGGAGATGAGGACTAAAAAAGGGTTTCCTGAGAGAAGACTGCCTAACCTCCACAGATGAACCTAGAATTCTGTTGTCAGGCAATTGTTTGGAGTGGGGTGGGGAGGCACTCTGAGTCTGAGAATTTGCATTTCTAAAACATTCACAGACGATGCAGCTGCTACCGGTCTGGGGTCACGCTTTGAGAACCGCTACTTTAAGCGTGTAAGAGGAAGTCAGAGATCAGTCCACCTCAAAACTAGATGTGCAACCTAACTTCCAGGTGCAGACGGTCTCTTCTGAAAAGTTCCTAAAAGAAAGAGTTTACTCTCCTATCAAGAGTTTCTACTTCCCCAACTGCCATCTTCCCAGCTTCTATGCCAAGCCTGTTGGCTCCACAATGGCTCCTTCCGCCTCAGCACATCTCTAGCAAGAGACCATGTCCTCCACTCTGACCTCCACCTTCTCAGAGAAGGTTATCAAGATGGGAAACCTGCACAAATATAGCTGATGATCGGGGAAGGCTCTCTATTCTGGGGATGGAGTTATTAGATTAGAAGTTCACAGTGATAGCAGCTGAAAGGCCAGCCCATCCAGAGAGATGAGAGATGGGAAGGGATCCCAGGCGCAATGCTATGACCCTCTGTCTCGCAGTCCCCTCCCGCATCTCTAAGACGTGCACATGACATCCTGTTGCGCTGCTTCCCACTAGACAGACAGGAGTGATGACAGGGCAGTGCCCTCATGGGGGACAAGCAGAGGTGAATGTGGCCCTGGGCTACCATACAGGCTGCTACAGACACACCAGGAACTCACCTAGGCCCATCAATCTCTCCAGGTCTTCTTGTGCATTGTTTTCAACCAAGAACATTTTCCCCAACTCCCAGAGCCAGTGTGGGAGAACTTACAGTATAGTTAGAATGAGGCAATACAAGGACTGGAAAGGCCTTCAGAGATCTGAGTGCAGGGGCTGAAAATGTTATTAGCCACCAGAATCACTTGGGGTAGAATGCAGATTTTCAGGCCCCTCAGCGGTTCTGACTCTGCAGGTGGGTGGTAAACTAGAGCCTGGTGCAACCCCTTCCCAATTGCTTTTCAGTGACTCCACTTTACCAGCTTGAAATTGGCCAGAGTGGGAGTATTTATTTATACCCTGGAAAGTGGGCAAACACTACAAACCAGGGCATTTTGTTTTGTTTTACTTTGCTTTGTTCTGGAACACCCATCGTGGACCATGTAGCAGTACACTGTGGAGCACATGGGCCTATTTCCAAGCATCCCAAACAGTTATAATGCAGGCCCATTTTGAGAAAAAAGCACTGATCCAGTGATGAAGTTCTAATCCCAAACCCTCACTCGACAGATAGAGGCCCAGTGAGGGGAAGAATCTTGGTCATGGTCAGCGTAATAGGCTCCTTGTAAGATCACAGCTGCTGAGTTCAAGGTGGTGGGAGCTGGGGCAGCCCAACCTGTTTTCTGGACCCTCTCCTGAGTCCTGACCCCCACACAAGGCTGTATCCTCTCCACCACACACGTGCTGTGGCTTGTTGGCCAAGTAAGAGCAGGAGAGGTCCTGCCCCTTGTGGGCCAATCAGATAACCTCTTGTCAGCATTTAGAATTTGAATAGGCTGGACTAGATGTTAGTAGCTAGCAGTCAGATCACCTTACTGGAGTGCCCTGGACAGCAGGCTTGTGAATTCCAGGTGCAGAGGGCTCCAGGGCTGCCCCGTTCTGCTCAACTCTTCATTGAATTCAGGGAGATCCCGAACCCCAGCAAGTTCCCTGTCTTACTTAAAGCTCTAGCCAAGCCCTAACTGCTCAATTCTTCATTGAATTCAGGGAGATCCCGAACCTCAGCAAGTTCCCTGTCTTACTTAAAGCTCATTTCCATTCCTTACAACCAAAGCCACCTTCAGAAATGCAGCCACAGAGCAAGTCAGTCGAAATAAGAATTCAAGATTCCTGCACCTTTGTCTTGCCCCTATACCCAGCCCTCCGACAGAGTGAAAAAGAGTGTGATAGATCCAGTTTCCCAGGGTAGTGGTTTACCAAGAGTAATCCTAGATCAGAAGCATCAGCGAACCCTAAGATAGTATAAAAAATGCTAATTCCCAGGCCTTCCCCCCGAACTGCTGGACCAAAAGCTCTTGAGCTGGGGTCCAGCAAGTTGTGTTTAACAATCCTTCCAGGTAATTCTGATGCTGCTAAACTAAACTTGGAAGACCACTGCTCTAGTGGGAGGAGCCATAGCTTCTGTCTCCTGGACAGTGACTCAGAGGCCATTCAGCTCAGGAAGAAAAGCCATCTGGGTGCCAGGTCAGTACCAACTGTATGGCCAGTCACACTGCTTCCTGGCCAGCTTCCTTAGCTCTACACGCCTGAGGAATCTGAAGAGTCTGAGCAGTGGCCGCGACCCTGGGCTAAGTCAGAGGCACTCTTTGCTAAGTCTAAGGGGCATCATCACCTTTCCAAAAACAGCAGGACAATCACAGTGGAGATGTGCCAGGGAAACGCTACTTCTGTCACTGTTTTGGGGCCTCATTGAGGGGGTGACTCTGTGGCAGTGGTTCTTAACCTGGGTTCTATCAAACTCTAGGGGTTCGATGAGTTGGTCTCAGGGGTTCGGAGAAGCCTCTGCCGTGGAGGCCAGAATAAAGTATTACCGTAATTTGTTGTGAGTTCATGCACTTTGTTGGTTTTGTTCTTTGAGCAAGGTGATTGATGTTCATGAACGGCTCATTTTGTGGACCAGTAAAAAAACATATACCTACGTCTTGATTTTGGGGGGAAAAATCATATTTTATTTATCACTAAAGAAAGGATCGGTGAATACGCATATGAAACTGGTGGGTTCGGTACCTCAAAAAAGGTTAAGGACCACTGCTCTGTGGACACTCGTTCCCTGGCCGTTTGGATTCCCAGGGGCTTGGCCTGAAGATGGCTGCAACTGTCCTTCTGGATGAAAGCCTGCTGAGAGCCTGACTCTAGCAGCCCCTTTGGCCTCTCCAGCATGAGTCTATCATTTTCTTTGTTTCCTGGGTTTCCAGATTCAGGGAGAAAGATGAAGCCTGAGGGTAATTGAAAAAGTGAGGTTTAGGGGAGAGGCACAAAATAATTACAAAAATAACTGTTGCTACACTAACAGGTACTGACTCTTTACTGCGCCTCAAGTGTATACTAAGCATTCCCTGTGCTTTCCTTGACTCCTCAGGCCCTTCCATCACTCCTGCCCTGTATTCACCACAGACACCTGGCCTCTAGTTTTAGAGAAAGGCCCCTTCCCCTCTCCTCCCCCATCCTATTTAAGCCAGTACCTGGCCTCCTTTCAGAAGCGGGTGCACTGCCTCCTATCCCAGGTGGACCTCTATATCTGTGTTCTTGTGCACCTGTGAGACTCATGGGGCTGAGGTCACACTTGGGTTTGACTTTCCAATCTTCTGGCTGTGCGATTTGGAGAGAGTTATCTGACCCCTCTTAGCCTCTCCCCCATCCTTATAGCTAAATAACTACATTATTGGACTGTGGTTAGAAAAAGACCATGGGGAGTACCCCCTCCCCATAGCTCCTCAATAAAGACAGCACCAAGAGAAGGCCCAGCAGTCCATGGGAATAGCACAGCACAGGGGATAAGAATCGGAGGCTTATCTCTTACCTCTGTGACCCTAACCGTCTTTCCTTCTCTGAGTTGCAGGATCTATAGCAGCTGAGATCTAGTCCAAGAGCCCTCTCAGGTATATCTGACAAAGCCTCTGAGCCCAAAAAGTAAGAAAAGGGGGTCACCTTCAGGCATAATGCATATATTCTGCACAATTTCATACTCCAGGCAGGTTCTAGCAGAAAAAAAAGTCCACTCAGATGGGGTTTGGAAGACAATATAATGATGGGCTCTTTATGGTCAGTGCTAAGAGAGTGACAACTGGCTTGAGGTATCCAGAGACAGACAACTGGGAAGCTGTTACCATCTCTAAGTCCAGAGGAGCTAGGGGGACAATGACTTGCTGGTATTCTGGTGGGACCATCAAAGAGACAATCTCAAAACTATGGCACCAAAGCCTGGAGGAAATTCTCTGCTCCTCCCTCTGATCTCCAGCCAGTGCCTTTATTGTCAGAACCCCACCAGAGGGCCCAGGTGACCAGCTCTTTGGGACATAGAGCAGAGCAGAGAGGGGTGGGAAAGCTATGGGGTAGAGAGGCCAGTACAAATGGAAAATAGCCAGAACCCAGAAAAAAGCCCAGACCTACACACTCTCTAAATCTCCACGGCCTCCCTCTCCTTTAAATCTCCCTATAGATGCCCTGAACCCTCCAGAAAGCCACTGAATTGCCGTAATCATTTCCCAGATTTACAACCTTTGGCTAAGGGCCTGCCGTAGACAAAGGCAAGAAAGAGCTTTTGCTATGCTATCAAGCACACACAAGAGCTGCCACGGGAGCTTCCAGAAAACTTTAACCAGGAGATGAAAACTCTGACAATTTGAATAATTGAAAAGGCTTAATGCCAATGCCCAGATACATTATTGAGGACAGATGGATAATTACACAGAAAGGATTCTTCTAATAGAAAGAATGGACTTTGTAGGAAAAAAAAATTGATATACTTTAAATTTTCTGCCGTTAATACCCACCTGTTGTTTAAAAAGTCTGACCTTAGACACACTCATTCTTCATGGAGGGAAATGCTTCAAAACTCATGTAGGCCCAGCCAGCACTAAGAAAGCTGCAGATAGGACAGGTTTTAATCCAGAAAAGTAAGACCCTTTTAAAGTAAGAATGTGCTACTTTAGAACATGCTGATCTCACTATTGCATGAGGAAGGTTAGTCCAGAAAACAACGAAGAAAGGCCAACCTGTGTCCGGCACTGTGCACATCACTTGGTCTCTGACCTCGGGATAGTCACAGTCTCATAGTAGAGAAAGATATAAATAGACCATTCCCATACTAGGAGATAACAAGAGAGGTGTGCTGAAATGTGTCGCTCTAATTGTGGATTTCTACTTTATATATTTTGAGGCTATATTGTCAGGTGCATCTATATTTTGAATTCTTATATCCCATCAGCAAATTTTAAATTTTATTATCATCAGATGGCCTTCAATATCTCTCTGATTCTTTTTGCCTTAAGTCAACATTATCCAAAACTAATATAGCACTACCATTATTTTGGTTACTGTTTGCATGGTAAATGGTTCAACTTTACATTTTTCCCCTCTGTGTATTCTTATGTTTTAGATGCCTCTTGTAAAGAGCCTATAGTTAGACTATTTTATTTTAATCCAGTCAATGTATATAAAGGTAAAGGACTTGGATGCCATGCAAATGGTTATCTGTGAGAAGAGATTTCCAAGAAAAGAAAACAAAGTAAAGTCTCTGAAGCTGGAGTGGATGTGATGTTCCTGAGCAAAAGCGAGGAGACTCGTGAGTTGAAGGAGGAGATGAGGGCATACCTAGAGAGGGAAGAGCTGGAGCAATGCCCATGAGTCCTGAGAAGATCAGGGGTCCTGCACACAAATGGAAGAAATGGCTTTAGCTAGGAGCATGGTCCATCTACACTGACAAGTGGGAGAAGCGTACCTGGGAGAAGTTGCCGGAAGTGTACAAGCATGTGGGTGGAGTCTGTGGAGACTCTCTTCTGATTGATGTCATTTTATCAGTGAAGTAGGAAGCCAGGTGTGGAGCTGAGAATAAGGATGGTGGAGGAGTGTTGGGGTTTGGAGGAGAAGGTGTGATTGATAGTCTAGAAGTAAATGAGAGAGTAATAAGACTAAGGACATATGAGATCCTGGCAGCAATAAAGGTCCAGTTAAAGTTTATGGTCTTAATTTATGGATTTTAAATGAAGCAATCCGTGCATATGGTTGTGTGTTTTTCTCCAGACCTTAAAGGTCCTTGGCCCAGATGTAAAGTGGCTGAAACCATCTGACCACATTCTGTTGAATAGTTATCTGGCCTCTCCTTGAACAGCTCCAGTGACAGGAAGTCCATCACTTTCTGAAAAGTCCATACTATCATTAGACAGCTTTTACTGTCAGCAAGTGTGCTCCCACATTGAGCTGGCATTTCTCTTCCTATTTGTTGACCTGTATTTGAACCTCTGGGCTATTGTCTGTTGTTTATGTTGATTTATCTCCCCCAGTGTCTGGTCATCCAGAAATTTGAGAGCATATGGATTTGGTGAGGCTAATGGTAATAAGAATTCTTACACATGGTTGGTGAGAATGGAGAGTGCTCTATCCAGCAAAATTACATATGCATTTATTCTTTGACCCTTACAATCCTACTTTTAGAAAGAAAAAAAAAATTGTATCACTTAAACTAAAACTAAATTAAGATGACCCCAGATTGTATCCATGCATAAGAAAATAAATATAAAACTTTTGAAAGATTTAGCTCCAAAGATGATTATTACAGCATTTTTTACAATAATAAAAATCTGGAAACAATTTACATATATGTATGTATGTGTGTATATATATATATATATATATATATATATATATATATATATATACACACACACAATTGATTAAATAAACTGACACATTTATTCAATGGGATGTGAAATGTATATAAATTATGCAATAGAAGAACATGTGATGACATAGAAAAATATACACTGAACATGTGATGACATAGAAAAATATACACTGAAAAAAAGCAGTTTTATATTTTTATAACCATATGCATAAAATATAAAGGAGAGATCATACACCAAAATGTTGCTGGTGGATTTCTCTGGATGATAACTAAGAAACACATTGCCCCCCTTGGGGGAGGGGGAGCTTTCCTGTATTTTCCATATTGAGTATTTTATTGTACAGTTAGAAAAATAAGTTATCTAATTTTATTTTTTAAAATCTACCAGCCCTTTGTCACTGAATTCAAGACTATCTCCATAAAACTTCCCTAATTTTGTCTTCACCCCCAACCCAACTCCAACCAGGAGCTCTCTAAACCTCCTATAAGCTCAGAAAGCATTTTGAAATAATAACTCTTAGTAAGGAAAGACAGCCTAAGGAAGAAGAGCAATCCTGTATCAAAATGAGTTCATGTGGTCTTCTTCATGCCCTTAGTGCTTCCCCACTCCCACCATTTACCCACCTCTGCCCCAACCTTTGTCCTTTGAGGGAAATTAAGAAGACACAGAATGAGTCTTACCATGGCTGTTCTTTTCTCAGTCCCGGGGTGTCTCAGTCAAGGCCCCTTAGACAAGAGGAACTTTCCAGCCTCCCTCCTCCCTAAGGACTATCATCTGCCCCCAAGATCCTAAGTGCCTTTGGTGGGACATTGGTTCATCTCTGTGAAGGAGGCGTCAATATCCCAAATTCACAGTCAGCCAGCCAACCAAGGCTCAGAGAGAGGGAAGAGGGAGAGGTGAATCTGGGACCAACTGGGAGGAGAGGATGCTGGCAAAACAACCTTAAGCGCCTGCTTGGTGCGCCCTCTGGTGGAGAAGAGGCTGCTTCGCACCCAGCGGTAGGGACGGGGGGATTGAGGGTATTTTTCAATGCTCTCAGGCCCCTACTTTTATTTTTGACATCTTCACCCCACATCATACTAAAATACACCCATATTTCACATTAAATATAATTTATAAACGACTGATTAAGAGTTGAGTTGGAGTAGACCAATGGACATGTAGATATTTAAATAAACATTTTTTAATCTGTTCATTATTTTTGTATTTTGAAGTCAGTAACATATTTCAGAAACTTAAATATTTTCATGGTCCTTGAAATGTTGTTAGGCTTTTAGCTCATACTTCTGGTAGCCAAGAGCTAAGAATGAGAATTCATCTGTAAATGCAACAGGTCTATGTTGTCATTGTGATAAGATCTAACAAAACTGATTCAATATATTACAGTTATATAATTTTTCAGGATTCTCATTCTTACTCGAGTGGGTTTTAACAGATTTTATATTTGCTAATACTGTGTTCATTTATCTGTTTTATAAAAATTATTGGCATAAAGATAGCTGTGGTGTTGTTCTTCACTGTCATTTCATCTCTGCTGTATACACAGGTGTACATATGTTCTCTTTTTTATTCCTGATATTGTTTGTGTCTGCTTATTGTTCTTCTGCTCAACTTCACTAGAGGTTTGCAATTTTATTAGTCTTTTCAGAGAATAAATATTTTGTGTTTTTTTTTTTTATCTTCCTTGTTATTTTCTCACCTTATTGTTAATTTCTGTTTTTTATCTTTATTAACTCCTTTTCTTTGGGATTTCTCCATTTTTTTTTCTAATTTCTCAAATTATCTTCCTCAGTTTATGTATTCAATTTAAAATGTAGCTCATTAAATTTTGTCCATTTTTCTTCTTCAACATTATATAGGGCTAATAATTTTCTAACGTAACCATTTTCACCACACCTCCAAATTCTGATGTGAGAGTTTTATTATCATTTAATTATAAATATTTTAAATTGTTATTATGATTTCTTTTTGAATTCGGACTTGTTTAAAATCTTCTATAATGTTGAGTATTAAAATAATTCTATCTTAATTGTATTATGGTCAATAAATGTGCTGACCATGATAAAGAAAGCCCCCTACAACCCATCTCTCACATTGATTTCATCTGAAATCTTCAGACAAAATACAAAAAGAGTCTGTTTGAGGGCTCTTGAAACTGAGCAATAGCAGGTGCACTAGGCAGCAGGGGAAACTGATAAAAATGCCAGGAAGTTTCCTGGATTTTTTCCTATTTTATCTCCTAAATTTAACACACGGGTGGTCTCAATTATGGAACTCTGAAGTGGGCACAGGCAACAAAAAACCTGAGTAAATCTCCTTCTTTCTGGCCAGATGAACAAAAAGAGGAGTCCCTTTAATCCAGAATCACCATGGTCTATTCTATCTTTTTCTCCTGGCTCTGTTCCAATGTCAGCCCAGGGTCAGTGCTGCACTGTCACAATGATGGCAGCAGTATGGGCAACTAAAATATATCTCTGACAAAATGTACTGTAACTTCTTAAGTGCTAAGGAATGTGAGGAATTTCTTATCTCACTCTCTCATCTTTTGATGCTTTGTCCAAGGGTAACTTAAATTCCACAAACCCAAATGCATGAACAGCATCTTCTATAAGGTGATAAAATGAACAGTTTTTAAATCAATGGGGAGAGAGTATTAGTTAATAAATAAATAAAAACTATAAGAAAGAAAAAAACCCAGAAGTTTTAAAATTAAAAAATAGAATATCCAATAAAAATATTTCACTGAGTGGGAACAATAAAATAATGCTGATGACAGAAAAGAATCCTTAAACTTAAAGATAAATTAATAGAAATTATATTATCTGAAGAAAACATAGAAACAAAACTTTAAAATTGAACAGAATAAAATTGTGGAATGATGTTAAAAGGCCTAATAATTGTCGCAGGAGACCCAAAAAAAGAAATGAAATATTGGCACACAAAAATTAACAGCTAAATACTTCTCAAGATTAATAGAAAACATAAATTTATAATTATTTCTCAGAGAATTTGAACAAAAAAAAAAAAAAGAAAATTACACCTAGACGCATGATAACTGAACAGCATAAAATAGTTTTTTTAAAAAAAATTGAAAGCAGCCAGAGAGAAACAATGCATTACATATGGAGGAACAATGATTCAAATGAATGCTGATTTCTACTAAGAAACCAGGGAGACCAGAAGAGAATGAAATAAAATCTTTAAAATGCTAAAAGAAAAAAACTGTCAACCCATAATCTTATATCCAGTAAAAATATCCTTCATTGAATAAAGGCAAAAGGAGTTTTGTCAGTAAAAATGGTGGAGTAATGGTCTCCAAAAATTTCCTCCTCTATAAAAGTGAAAGGAATAACAAAAAATGTCAAATTTTACTTTTCAAAGCTATAACAACTAATCAAAGGTCTGCAACAATTCAGGAAGCAAATATTCAACAGAAACAATTGAATTGCAGAAATAATGATGAGCTTTGTGGTATTTTAATTTGCTTTAGTCCCATGCACTGACCTCGTTCAGAGTCTCATTCCCAGAACACTATCATTGTTTGCTCCTCTGGTCATTCCTTGGAAGACCCCATTTGCAATGCTATCTTTCTTTGATCGGACATGGAGCTTGACCAGTGCAAAAAGCCTTTTCTTCAGGAGCATTTGTTGAAAACAACTACAGGCACTTACTTAAATTCACAAATGCTTGAACTAGTGGATAATATTTGGAGTAAATAACTAGAGTAACTGAAAACATTTAACGGAAAATCTGACGAATATGAAGTATATAAGAACTTTGAAAAGTTCTAACATATTTCTGGGAATCTAGAAGGACATGTGCATGCATGGAGCTGTGTGTGTGTGCTCAGGAAAAAGCTGAGAAATCCCAGAAGTCTCACCTCGCACTGACCTTGAGGATGTCTACAAGAAGGAAGTCAAAACTATGACAGAGTTGTCAACAACTTGGCTGAATGTTAAAGTTATCTCCCACCATGCATGCAGAGCCCCTTGGTAAATATTGAGAAACTATTGATTCTAAACAGTAAAGAAATAGTTGTTCAATCATTAACTGATGAGTAAGCTAACCAAGCAGAGACTTCAGTGTCTACATGACAGAGAAGAAAGACTTTAAAAATTTAGTTCAGAAAAGTCACTAAGCAAATAAGCAACAACTACAGCATAAAACAACAATTCTAAACCCTAGGGTTGGTGGTAGAGAGGGAATATGATTTCCAAAGTTTCCATATTATGTTATTTAAAATGTCTAGTTTTCAAAAAAATTATGAAACACAAAAAGAAACAAGAAAATATAGTCTATATGCACAAGAAAGGCACTTAATAGAAACTGTTCCTATATCAGAATTATAACTAAACTATAGAACAACCATCATTCAGAACCACCTGAAGTCTAGATGAACTGAAATCCTATAACTGGGGATTTAAAGAAGCTACATCAAGACTGACAGGCAGGGCAGAGATGTAAAATGGGTTGGTCCCACACCCACATGTAGTGTTTTAAACTTGCAAGGGATATCTTGGCCATAGAGTTCGCCCCTGAGGAGAGAGGAATCCCATCTCCACACCAGGCCTCCCTGCTCAGGTTTCCAGCACCAGGAATAAAAGATCTCTTTATTTCTGTCTGTAAAAACCAGTGGGAATTGAGGCTGAGGGAAATAGAGGACTGCTGGACTCCCAGACAGTTCCCCTTAAAGGGCCCACACATATAGACTTAGTTGGACTCATTCCCTCTGTGCTCCCACACAGGGGAAGCATTGTATAAAGAACCAGGGACATATGGGGAGGAACTGAATGTCTGGCACAGATCTCGCAGATGCCATTATTTCTTTTCTGAGAAACCCCTACACACACACACACACACACACACACACAACAGATAAGTACCATATCTGAGTCTCCATCAACCCAGCTTACACTGTTTGCTCCACCTTAGTGATTCCCTGAGACCCTGACCCACCCAACTTGCAAGCCCATCTAAGCCATTTCCAGTGGCTTTTCCATACAATTGGCCTTTCTGGTCTCATGCTTCAGACTCTCCTAAAACCTCTCAAACAAGCAGCATCTGGCCTCTACTTACCCCATATCTCTTGCTAAGTGGCCCCAGGCCCAGCACTTGTGGCAACCCACCTTGGTTTGCAGCTTGGCCTCTCCTTGCACCTCCCAAAAGGCACCAGAGCAAGTGTACCCAGTGGACAGCTTTAGACTACACCAGATTACAATCTTACCACCTTCACCAGCAACATCCTTAAGGGATGGGCTCAGTGAGCACCAAAGCCCCACTGAAGCAAGTCTGGCTTTATAGGGTCAACTCCTACACAGCAGCTTATCTACTATAGTCACATCTAGTCCTTACAACTGATTGGTGTGGGGACCAATCCCTTCCAGTGATGGCAACAGCAGTCAATGCTCAGTGCAGGACAGTGCACAAAGCCCACACAGGGGTGCATCTGGAGCATCTAGCTCAGGTGACTGGGGAGGTTACACCACTGGACCCTATAGGACACCTACTATACTAGGCCACTCTACAAAGTATGGAAGACATAACAGCTCTACAAACACACTGAAACAAACACAAGGAAGCTGCCAAACTGAGGAGACAAAGAAACATGACCCAAATCAAAGAACAGAAGAAATTGTCAGAAAAAGAACTAAATGAAATGGAGACAAACAAACTACCAGATACAGAGTTCACAATAATGGTTATAAAGATGCAGAAAGAACTTAGAGCAGTGGTTCTTAACCTGGGTTCTATCGAACCCTAGGAGTTCGATGAGTCAGTCTCAGGGGTTCGGAGAAGCCTCTGCCATGGAGGCCAGAATAAAGTAATACTGTAATTTGTTATGAGTTCATGCACTTTGTTGGTTTTGTTCTTTGAGCAAGATGATGTTTATGCACAGCTCATTTTGTGCACCAGTAAAAAAACATATACCTATGTCTTGAATTTGGGGGAAAAAATCATATTTTATTTATACTAAAGAAGGGTTCGGTGAATGCGCATATGAAACTAGTGGGTTTGGTATCTCAAAAAGGTTAAGAATGACTGACTTAGAGAGAACTTCTTCAACAGTATGAAGAAGGACATAGAAACCATAAAAAGGAGTCTGACCAGGCTGTGGTGTAGTGGATAGAGTGTCAGACTGGGATTCAGAGGAACCAGGTTCAAAACCCTAAGGTTGCCAGCTTGAGCAAGGACTCATTCAGCTTCAGTGCAGGCTCACCAGCTTGAGCACAGGGTGGCTGGTTTGAGCGTGGGATTATAGACATAACTTCATGGTCACTGGCTTGAAGCCCAAGTTTGCTGGCTTGAGCAAGGGGTCATTCACTCTGCTATAGCATCCTTGTCAAGGCACATATGAGAAAGCAATCAATGAACAACTAAGATGACTAAGGAGCTGCAACAAAGAATTGATGCCTTTCATTTCTCTCTCTTCCTGTCTGTTCCTATCTGTCTCTATCTATGTCTGTCTCCCTATCTGTCTCTGTCACAAAAAATAAAAAGAAAAAAGAAAAGAAACCATAAGAAGGAACCAGTCAGAAATGAAGGATACATTAACTGAAATGAAGAATAATTTACAGGAAATCAACGGTAGAGTAAATGATGCTGAGAGTCAAATCACTGATTTGGAATATAAGGGAGCAAGAATACCTATCAGAACAGCAAAAAGGATAAAATAAATAAATAAAGATGGTGTAAGCAACCTTTGGGACAACTTCAAGCATACCAACATTTGCATCATGGGGGTGCCGGAAGAAGAAGAAAGAGAATAAGAAATTGAAAACCTATTTGAAAGAATAATGGCAGAAAACTTTCTTAACCTGGTGAAGAAAATAGGCATACAAGTCCAGGAAGTGCAGAGAGTCCTAAACAAGATGAATTCAAAGAGACCCACACCAAGAGACATCATAATTACAATGCAAATGGTTAAAGACAAAGAGAGAATCTTAAAAGCAGCAAAAGAAAAGCCGTTAGTTACCTACAAGGGAACTTCCATAAGACTGTCAGCTTAGCTTGAAAAGGCAGTGACGCAATGAATAGAGCATTGGACTTGGATGCAGAGGACCCAGGTTTGAAACCTCGAGGTTGCTGGCTTGAGTGCGGGCTCACCAGCTTGAGCGCAGGGTTGCTGGCTTGAGCATGGGATCGTAGACATGATCCTATGGTTACTGACTTGAGCCTAAAGGTCACTGACTTGAAGCCCAAGGTCGCTGGCTTGAGCAAGAGATCACTCGTTCTGCTGCAGCCCCCCGGTCAAGGCACATATGAGAGAGAAAGCAATCAATGAACAACTAAGGAGACTAAGGAGCCACAACAAAGAATCGATGCTTCTCATATCTCTTCCTTTCTGTCTTTCTGTACCTCTCTCTGTCTCTGTCACAAATAATAATAATAATAATATAAAAATAAAAAAACTGTCAGCCTATTTCTCAACAGAAACTTTACAGGCCAGAAGGGATTGGCAAGAAATACTCAAAGTGACAAAGAGCATGAACCTCCAACCAAAATTACTCCACCCAGCAAAGATCATTTAGACTCAAAGGACATATAAAGAGCTTCCCAGACAAGAATAAGCTAAAGAAGTTCATTAACACCAAACCAGTATTACATGAAATGTTCAAGAGTGTTCTTTAAGAAGAAAAAGAAGATCAACAATATGAACAATAAAATGGCAATATATATTTATCTATCAACGATTGAATCTAAAAATCAAAATAAATGAACAAGCAAAACAGAAACCGACTCAGAGATACAAAGAACATTTTGACAGTTGCCTAATGGAAGGGGGCTGGAGGAATGGTGAAGAAGTTGATGGGATTAAAAAATATAAATTGGTTGTTATAGAATAGTCATGGAGATATAACGCACTGCATGGGAAATACAGTCAATAATATTCTAATAACTATCTATGGTGTCAGGGCTATCACTTAGTAAATTATATAATGTCTAATTACTGGGGTGAACACCTGAAACAAATAAAATATTGTATGTCGATTGTAATTGAAAAATAAAAAATGATTAAGATAAAAAAAAGAAAAATGAAACTTTTTTCTTAGGAAATGCAAAGATTGACTTTATTAGAGAAAAATTTCTAAATCAGCTATTTTATATATATTCAAATAACTAAAGGAAGTAATGTCTAAAGAACTAAAGAAAAGTATGAGAATGCTGTTTCACCATATGTAGAGTATCAGTAAGATAGAAAGCCAGTCTTTCCTATGCCCCAAAAGTCCTCCATGTTCAGTCCTCCCCATTACTTCTCTGAGCTCATCTCCCACTTCTTTTCCCTTTACTTGCTAGTGATCTGACTCACAGGAGAAACAGAAGATAAAGGAACATGTTATAAACCTCACCATAGGGATCTAGTCATCAAAATTCAGAATTAAGTAATTCTATTGGACAGATCACCTAGATTCTTCAACAAATAAATTATAGGAGGGGAACAAAGAGATATAAGGGGACCCTCTTGATTAGAAAAGCCTTAAAACATATCAACTAGCAGCAAAGTGAAGACCTCATGTGAGCTCTGATTTTATACATGTCTGTCTGTATGTATGTATGTATGTGTATATATATGTGTATGTATGTATGTATTTTGTATAATATATATGTATATACATATGTGTATATATATATATAACTGAGGAATGCGAACATACCAGATGTGAGATATTAAACAACTAAGAAATTACTGTTAATTTGTCTTAGTTGTTAAATGGGATTGTGGTTATATTTAAAGAGTACTTTCCATTTAGAGATATGTGGGAAAATAGTTATGCATGTATTGATGTAATAATACATGGGATGGGGGAGATAGATGGCACATAGATGTAATAACATTGACCATAAATTGATTATTGAAGTCAACTAAGTGTCTTAGTCCATTTGGACTACTATAACAAAATACCACAGACTGGATAGCTTATAAACAACAAATATTTATTTTTCACAGTTCTGGGGGCTGGGAAGTCCAAGATCAAGGCACCAGTGGATTTAGTGTCTAGTGGGGGTCTACTTCCTCATTCACAGCAGTCTTCTCACTGTAACCTCACACAGCAGTGGAGGGAGCCAGGACTTCTCCCTGGACTCCTTTCTAAGGGCACTAATCCCACTGGTGAGGGGATGACCCTTATGACCTAATCGCCACACCTACTAATACCATCACTTTCATGTTAAGTTTCAACATACAAATTTTGGTGAGGGGTTGTGGGAGGGGGACAGAAAAATTCACCCTGTAGCACAAAGTAATGGGTACAAGGGATCCATTTTATTAAATAAAGATTAGGTTGTTCCCATTTGTCTTCAAAATCTGATGGTCTACCATATAAAGCAGTTAGATCAAAGAATGGCTCTGGCAAACATCAGGAGCCATTGTTGAGAAGCCTACCGTGCAGTGGTTTCAACAGTAACTTCTGCAAACCAACACCTGAGTCTGTGGTCCAGGACTTCTCTTTCCAGTGCCTCTGTTTCCACAGGATGCAAAGTGGAAATAATAATGGTATCTACTCCATAAAGTTGTTGTGAACATTAAATGAATTAAATTATTTCATTACTATGCACCAGACATTGTTTGGTCTATAGTAAGCATTCAAAAACTTTCAACTATTATTATTATTACATAGGAAAGCAAGTTAAAATAAACCACCAGGGTCTTGAAACACATATATCCAAAATATGTTTTTAATCTTGATGAAGTTCACAAATGGCACAATGTTGACATTTCCTTAAACAAATTATACAGTCAGGTTTTCAGACAACAAGGCATAGCATCACCTCAGAGGCCACAGAAGGCAGGGATTCCATGTCCCCCTATGGTGTGGCAAAGCTGTCACTATCAACAGGAGATCTCAAAAAACAACCTATTTGCTACCAGATAAGCTGATGAGAGATGCTATCACATTTACTGCATATAGAACCAAATATAAAAAGGATGCACAACAAATAGAGAATTAGCTTATTTTGCATTCAATTTCATTCCTTTTGAGTGACAAGGGTGCTTTTGTTTTGGTATCTATTAGGATGCAAACATATATATCTTCCATGGGCCTTCTCACCAAGTTGTTGTCAACAGAAATTAATAGAAGTGGTGAGTTCAGCTTCATGGTAACCTGAGATGAAAAGAAATTAAAAGAAGGGAAAGGACAAGGAGGAGAAAGAGGAGAAGAAGAATGAGAACTAGGAGAATAAGAAGGTCAAGAAGGGAATAAACATGATCATTATTAAAAAGAACATGAATTTACAGAAGTGCTTCTTTAACTAAACAGCATTTACAAATTACAGATACAAGATGTAAGCAGGCTTTTAAAACAAATGATAATTTAAAGAACTCCATATTCACTGTGAACAATAGCAGTAGTATTATGATTACAGCCCTCTGAACTGAACCTGTGAACATTGGCCAAGGGTTAAAGCTCTTTGAATCTGGGTTGATTAATGAGGAGTAGCGCTGGCTAAGGTTCGCAGGGCCCTCCCTTTCTGAATTCAGCAAGTATATTTTTGTTGGCTTCTCTTCTCAGAAAGATGAACTTGCATCCCTGCAGCCTGCTCTAGTGCTCTGATTCAAGCCAACATGTAGAAGGAACTCTACCTCAGGAGGAAGAACGCAATTGGAGAGATGGATATGAAGAACCTACCAGGTCCAGTGGGTTTCAAAATATGGATGTTACCCTCCAAATCCCTTCCCCTCCCACCCAACAGTACAAGAGCAGTCAGTCACCTTCCTGGAGTCGTTTAGCGGCTCAGGCCTGAAGGTCCCTACGGCGACGGCCAAAGGCATCAGAGCCCACGTTGGTGGGCACGAAGTTGCTTTTTACCACGCCCCCAGATCTGCTCAGCAAGCCTGCCAGCCGATGGGTCACACAGGTGGCAGTGTTGCAGGCTCTTTTTTGGGCAGTGACACTGATTTGCAGAATAGAGAAAGAAGAGAAAGCCTATTAGTGAGAGGCTGGAGTCAGGAGCCAACCCCGTGGGACCTTCCCAAAGAGAACTGTAGCTCTTCATCATACCACTTAAGAATAAGTGTTTCTCCTAAATGCAATTACCAAAGCTATTAGAGGAAATAGACTGGCAGCCTTTGCTAGAAGCCCTTCATGAAAAAACCCTGTTCCTAACCCTGAAACACATGCTGAAACCCTGCATTTATTTTTCCATACATAGGAATCCTTTGGGACCTGGAAGAAGTGCTCAGCAAAGGCCCAGCCCTACCCCAGGACACACAAGAAGCACACAGAAGCCATACCCCAGCCATGAGCACCAACAAAACCACATTCCATAGGAAAATAAAAATTCCCTGGAGTCTTACCTGGAAGAGGCTCAGAGAACAGGGCTTGCAGGTTCCTCTACCAGAAATGCTTACCTTCTCCTTAGCACACCTGTTCTTGATGCTGGAGCTGGCTCCCAGGGATCACTCACCAAGCCCTATATCCACCTATCCTGCAGCTGAAGTTACTTTTAAACATAGGCCCTGGACACTCTCAAGCCTTGAACAGGGACCATAGTAATGACCACCACAGTGTAAATTATTTTAGAAAATAGATTTATTCATCAAGGATGACACATGAGGAATAATGCAGGAATTGGAGGGCTCTGCCATGATATCCTCTAGGATCTCAAGAGGCTTCCCTCATTCTCTTATCTCTAACTTGGTCTGAGCCCCACTCTCGTTCCTTCTAGCCTGAGGTTTCTAACATTCTCTGTCATAGCAAAGCCACCAACAGCAGCTTGAAGAGCAATCAGAGTGAAATCTGCATGCATTGAGTTCATCAATGAAAGCAAGAAAGGGAATCAGGAAGGAGTGGAAGGATTTCACTTGTAATTCTGGGATACCCCAACATTGGGGTAGTGGTCCTTCTCCAAAATGTTGGCTATATCCCTTATCTTGCCAGGTGTTTCAGCCCCGAAGCCGATGCCAGAGAACGTATGAAAGTTGTTCAGGTACTTCAAGTATGTGCCCAGCACACAGGTACTCAGATTACTGCACCGCTTAGCTCTGGAGCTGTCCAGGCTGCAGGAAAAAGACATGCCAGACAATACCATGCAGCAGGGTGGCCTCAGGGGGCAGTTATGCAGAAGGTTAGATCAGAGAGGGGTCACTTCAAGCAGGGGTGGGAGGGGCCAGCAGGAGGGCAGCTCACACTTCCTCCATAGGAGAACTCAAACATTTGCATAGTCAGGGCAGTGTGGTCAAGGGCTGTGGTGGGGAAGGAATAACCAGTCCTGGCTTTTCCTCATGCTGCTCAGGCCTTCATGCTCTGCAGAGAGGTTCTCAGGGAAGATGCAGGGGCAATCCATGCCTTGCCTGGGTAGTGCCAGGGTCAGAGCAGGGGCGGGTGTGTGCTCCAAGTTCAAGGTGCACAGAGTCGGGGAAGCACAACATGCACATCTCCACAGAACCTATGCATGTAAAGACCCCAGACCCACCTCAGACACTGCTCTACCTGACCCCACCCTCTGCAAGGCCTTTGGCTTCACTTTGCAAATTTGTAATGAAGGGTCCTTGCAGTTATAAGAAAACAACATATACAGGTTAAATTTCTAAACCATCTTGATATATACTGGGTCCTTCTGCTGGCTTCCAACTTACCAGTCTTAATTCATCCAATGCTGGGAAGTCTCAGTAGGGCAAGACCAATTCCCAGAGAAAATGATCCCACACCACCTCATTTCATTTTTTTACAGCTTTCAGGAATGCATCTTTTAAATGTGTCTAACCACAATCCCTCCAGCTGCCCCTGGACCTCTGTCCTCCATGGAGCACGAGAATGGCTGGGCCACACGTCTGGTGAAAAACAGCCTGCTGGGCTCCTGGCCACATGCTGCTTTTCCTACATGTCTGGGATATATATGTCCTCCTGAATATGATACAGTGGGTGGGTAGCCTTACCTGGAGTCCTCTGCTTCCTGCTCCTGCTCCTGCTCTTCCTGCTCCACCAACTCATTGGCCTTCCTCTGTACATAGGCCTGCACTAGTGCAGCCAGTAGGAGGCGTCCTTCCTTCTCACTGAGTACAAGGGGATCGGGGAGGCTCTCCAAGGCAGACCTGGGGAGGCTCTCCAAGGCAGACCTGGAAGGAGGGGAAGCAAACTCAATATAGGCTCTGAGTCTCTGTCTGGCCCTTCCCCAGGATTAGCTGTCAGGATTCCTGCTCACTTGCCCTGAAAATGTGTCCTTCTCTCCCCCACACTTAGCCCATGGGGCTTGAGGTCAGTGTCCACCTGAGGGTGTTAATTCATTGGGAGCCTCGGCTGTTGTGACTTCAGAGGCACAGAATTTACTGATCCCAGGGCCAGTGGCTAGTTGCTTCAGGCTGTCTCACCTGAGTGGCGCTGCATGGAGGCTGCCTGCCTGGCACAGGACCAATATGCTGAAAGCCAAGAAGGGGGAGGACTTCCCCAAGCCCATGATGCCTCTCTGTAAAGGGAGAATAATGTTATCGCTATACCAAAAGCAAGCATGGCCTGGAGCCTCCAAACTTAGGTTCCAGTCCTGCCTCTGCCACAACTGCCTTGTGTCTTCAGGCTGGTTACCCCCACCCTTTCATGCCTTGGTTCTGTTCATTTGCCAGATGAGCTGCTGTGAATCTCAAAAGATGCACTTTAGTGAATGGCTCCGTAGAGCAGAAACAAGTGTCCTGGGGTGAGAATGGGAGAATTCTGGTTCTGTTTTATGAGAAGCCACAAACGTGTGCATGCACACAAACCTACACCTTCTGTCTTATGCAGAAACCAGGAGCGGACCCACCCTGCTAGCGAAAATCTCTTGCCTTCTGGCCCCTTCCCCTCGGCTGAACTTCCTGCAAACTCGGGTAAGAGGAAAGTGGGAAGGGTAAATAGAAAAGAGTGCTGTGGGTTTGGATTTGGGGAAAAATTTTAACGTGCCAAGTACTGGTCTTTCGGGGCTGCACTGGGACCCAGTTTAGCAGCAGGTCCTGGGCGCCAGCACCCCGAGTTGAGTCCACTGTTCTGGTTCGCTAACTGTACTGCCTCAGGTCCGCGCCAATGCCCCAGGGACACTCTCTGGCTGAAGGCTCCTCAGAGGAAGGTTTGGGTTCCAAGTTCCGAGAACCAAATGTGGTCCCAGAGGACGCAGACCCAAACCGCGCAAGGCAGCTCCCAGACCAAACTCCAGCAGGATCCTGGCACGCAGACTGACACCAACGCAGGGGCCACAGACCCGCCTATCTGGGCTCGCGGGGATTCCAATCCTGGGATGCCTGGGGTTCCACTGGTGCTAGTTAGAAGAAAATGCACTGACGGCTCCAACCGCCCCCCCTTCTCCAGAGAGGGACAGAGAGCTAGGAGCACCTGGCTGTAGTTGGGCCGAGAAGGAAAAGAAAGGCAAGCAGGTAGGCAGGCAGGCAGATGAAGCAAACTGGACGAACTAACCCAGCAGCAAGTTATTAGAATGCAGTGGGAAGTTCCTCACCTGGAGACTTGAGTTGCAGGAGAGTACAAGCGGCCGGTCCACACACGGATGGACACAACTCCTGCTGTGGGTGTCTTCCCTGCGGAGCTCTTGGCTCTTATTCCAGTGATAGTGGGAGGGGGGTCCCCAGGAGCCGGCGCGGCCAATCCAAAGTGGCCAGGACCGACCCAGCCCCGATTGCGTCATTGCTCCCGCTCCCCCCGCACTGGTCCATTAGGGAGGGGAGCCATCCTTTCAGACTGTCTTGCAGTGAGGTCATTGCTTGGAGAGCTTGAGGGCTGGGAGAGGGTGGAGAGCCTTCGACGTCCAGAAAGTAGGGACAAATTGGGGACTTTGGCGTCACCAAAAGTGAGAGACCAGAGCGTCTCACTTTCTTGGTGCCTGAACTCTGGCCTCGACCTCGCAAACCTCTCCTGCCCCGCCAGTACGGCCCCAGCCGAGCCGCCTGGTCCCCAAGGGGGGCTGAACAATAGTCCTGGGCAACTCAGCCCAAGCCGAAGGAGCGGTCTGATGGGGAGAGAGGCCTTGAAAGATTGATCTTTTTGAACCGCCTTGGGTGATCCTATGACATCCCCACCCCCTGCGCCCTGGCTCACTGGCTCCCGAAAAAAAGTTTATTTCCAGTCTGACTGCCAGGCTTCTCTGGGACGGAGAAAAGTTGATGAGAGGACTGGGGAAGGGGCTAAGCTGGCACTGCCCTGCAGAGGCTAGGCATCCCTTTCTAGCAACCTAATCCTGAAATGGGAGTTTAGCATCCCCCTAACCCGGGACCCTTCCATTGCAGCGCCAGTTAGTATGCACAGCTGCCGGGAGCCTCTGGCTTGTTTGCCAAGCTGCTGCGGGGGACAGTCTATGTCCGGGTCTACTTGGCTCGCCCCACATCCACTTCTCCTGGAGCGCTTGATTGCAAAATGGGCAGACGTCCAGCGTCGACCCACCAAGGAGAGTGAGCGCTACTAGCCCAAAGAAGCCCTACGCACCCTCACACACATGTCACTCAGCTCCAGGTGGCCCGGTGTGCGCACTCACGCTTCCCGCTAGGCTCAAGTACCACACTCCTGTATCTGGACCCCAGCCACACTCTCTGTCAGTCGCATACACGCACTGAACCCCCCACCCCCACCCCGGACCCTGCAGATAAACCAGCACTCTGCGAAACACGCGTCCTCACAAGCTGTTTGCAAATGTGCGCTCGCACCCACCCAAACCAACTTCAGCGGCATCCGAAAAAAACCCGATGAGTTTCTGCTTTGGGAAACAGGCACGTTTTATATGCACAGGGGTACACACTGTCTCCCAAGCACACACATTGAGACACGCACATCCACACTCACGGCCTCAGCCTCTCCCATTTTAAGTCCATGGAATGGGCTGGGAGGTAGAAGCAACGCGGAAGAAGTGAGGGAGAGCCACCCACCATCTGCACCTCAGACCAGCGCTGCACACTGTAGTGGCTGCGCCACCAATGGGCCCACCTGGCCCTCCAGAGCTCAGGAAGCCTTCCCAAGGATGCAGGGCGGGGGGTGGGGGGTGGGGGCGTAGCCAGAGGTTCGTGGGATCCCCACGGTTAGTTCTTACCGCTTGTGCGGGTCAGAAAGGACTTAAGGGGAGACCCTCCAAGGCCTCTTTTTCTGTGTCACGCAGAGTTTCCAAAGCTGCATGGTCCAGAGTCATCCTACTTTCAGGAACGTTGTTCTACACGTGAAACGTGGCTGAGGCCTGTAGCAGACGGGAAGCAGTGCAGGTGGACTCCCTGGACCTTTATTACCCCGTATCAGGAAGCGCTGCTCCCTGAGATGTTCTTTAATAGTGGTAAGGGCTCTCTGCGCCCAAAGTATTGAACTTGCTTTTGGATACAACCAGGAACACGGAAGAGGCCCTTACTAGGATGCCCTTCCCCCAAACCCTTGCAAATACAAGGGGAGACTTCTGCGTCCCTTTCCCTATTTCTGACCCCGGAAAGGGGCTGCTGAATGAAAAGGCACAGCTGGGAGGCACTACCTGGCTAAGGCTTCTACCCTCTACGCCGCTTCCTAACCTCCAAGAGTTAACAGGGACGCTCTGAGTGCAGAAGCCCGCGGGGAGAGGAGGAGGTGTCGGGTTGGGGTTTGGCCTCCCCAGAGACCCACAAATATGAATTTGGGAGGAACTTTGAACCCCTGGGGCTGAGCGCTGGAGAACTGACAGCCTCTCCAGAGCCTCTGTCTATGTCACTAGGACTTTTCTGAACTGTTGGGACCGATAACTGTGCTGCCACCGAGCAGGCACACAATCTCCGGCTATGTACTGCGCTCCAAAGACACACCCGGGTGAGGGGGGAGCGGGGAGGCGGGTACAACCCCAAGAAAAGTTCCTGTTTGGGAAAAAGTAAGCTCAAGTTTCTATAAAGGTCCTAGAGACTAGGAACCCTGCCCTCTGACAAAAAAGAGTATACTCCCAACCCGGGAATTCGTCAGAACACAAATATAGCTGGTTCTGCTCTCTGGATTCTTGGGTGTTCGGATGCACCCAGAATTACTGACTTAATCTTCTTCCACTAGTGTCTATGTACAGTGTCTGGTGCATAGTAGTTGCAGAGCAAATGTCTGGGTGAATGAATGAACAGTTCTATGGGTTCATTACAGTAAGAGTCAGCAGTAAATTCACAGTCAATTTCAGTTGGGCTGCAGACCCAATTTAGATCCATTAAATGGAAAAGCAATCCTTCATTTAAAGATGCACCTATTTTCTATTTATTTATTTAATAAAAGAAATCCGAGTCCTAGCAAGCAAACTTTCTGGAATTTAATAGGAGAGAAAGTACCGAGGGTTTCTTTACTCTTCTCTAGCAAATTGAAAAGCAAAACAAGGCTGTTTTCCTCAGCCTATCCTTGTATTATCTTACTGAGTGGTGGAAGACAAAGTCAATAAAATAATTTGCTTTCTAACCCAAGAAAATTACATTTTTATTTCCCTGGAACTGTTCTGAGCTTCAAGACCTCTCCAATCAAACTAGCATAAGAATTTACAAAGAATAGTTTCCCAGGAATATCTTCAGCTTTTGAATAATCTCAAATATTTTGATGCTTGGAGTAACCGTTTTATGTAATTACTTTTAAATTTCCAAAATGGTCATCCTGAATTTTTAGGGAAAACAGAGTTCCATTACCACAACTTTT
Organism: Rhynchonycteris naso; assembly: GCA_037038555.1. Classification (NCBI taxonomy): domain Eukaryota; kingdom Metazoa; phylum Chordata; class Mammalia; order Chiroptera; family Emballonuridae; genus Rhynchonycteris; species Rhynchonycteris naso. Next base: position 332,150,416 of record CM072995.1, on the reverse strand, counting down.
GAAGTTTGTTGTTTCTAACATTTTTATCATATTTTTTTCATTTCCAAGAGGCTATACATATTTTTATTTCTATGTTAATGTTTATGAACTCCTGTTTTTATTTAGTGGGTGGAACATCTTCTCTTAGCTCTCTGAAGCTGTTAAGCATAGATTTGTTTTGTTCTCATATTATAGACTATCCTCACATTTCTACTTCTCCTTGGCTGCTGGTTTATGTTTAAGAAGAAGATAATAAATTATTTATTAGAAGATGGGGATGGCAGAGTTGTCCATCAGTGAGCCTGAATATAAAGTGATTAGATGAGAAACAACTTCACCATTTTCTTAGGGGCACCCTAAATTATGAATAACTATAAGTCTTTTCTCTTGGCTTCTCATTTGCCCTAAAAGAACTCCTCCAATTTCCAGTGTGGATCAGTAGGGTAGGGTATAGGGAAGTATAAGCCAATGAGGAAGGAAGGATGCTGACAGTTTTATCATTCATTATGGCATCCCTCCCATCTTTTCTGGGACCCAGAAGGGATAGTCATCTAACTGTATAGAACTTAGAAGGAAATCTTGGGTTTAACTACTTCTTTTAAAGACTTGCAATCACTCCAATTCTCAGCCTATCATATAACTCCAACAAAAGAGGCAACCAATTGCTAAAAGCCCTGAACTTGTCTAGAATCCTTGCTTCTTGATGGCTTTCCCTGCCGTATTAGAGTTTGTACTAGAAATATATATCTTCACACTGCTTTCTCTTCTGCTAAACCAGTTAAGAAGACTGAAGGATGGGCAATACAGACTTTCTTTACAGAGCCCTCAAATTTGACTCAGTCTACTGAGCACTTGACCACAGCTGATGCTAAGTCCCACTCTCTTTGCAGGCCAATCTCTTTTGCAGAAATAGAGATGCCAACATCTAACCCTCAGAAGTCCCTTCTAGAGAATATTTTTAGAGTTGTCTGTGTCTGCCAGAGAATGAGCAAAGCATGGTGGCCCAGACCCAAGCTGGTCACTCTGAGAGATGGACAGACTTAGTGAATGACGTCAAGGAATTACTCAGGTTGGGTTCCTCTGAGATGATTAAAATTCTCTCTTGGCTCAGACTCCCAGGACCCAGATTGACTCTCCTCCCTGTCTGAGAGCATTGTTCCACACTGCAAAGGAAGTAAACTTTCTTGTAAAGCTAATGTGAGTAAATCTCCTGCACTTGACACTCAGAAAAATGAGAGTTATTGCTAAGGTAAATTTTCAGGTAACGGAAACACACTTTAAATAGAAAAAATACCTTTTTAAAAGGTCGTGTTGGATGGAAACCCTTTTAAAATGCATGACCTTCTCCTCTTAACCTTCTTTGGATGACTCACAGTCATCATCCAAAGAACATCAGTCACACTGCTGCACCCTAAGGAAGGGACTGAGTTAGCTAGCGGGGGGCCATTTATCTTTATACCTGCTGAGCCCATCTGCTGTGCGTTGAGCTTTTGATCCATTGTTTTCCATTATTTTCTATACTCACATCAGCATATTAGTTATTCCTATTCAGTTTCTTATAAGGTGCTCATAGTCATGATCTCAGGACCATGTTTTTGGTTTTTGATGGTTTCCTCTGGCCACTGTTAATATATCTGCCTCTTGTCTGAGGCCCAGTGTGCTTACATTTTCACCTGCTAATTCATTGTCATCAGGAAAACAACAGAAGCATGCATAGTCAATAGAACTGGCTGAAGCAAATCAGAAGTAAAGAGGGTTAAGAGAAGGATCTGAGTGTCTCTCATAAGTAATGCTAAAGAGCCCTAATATATTTTCCTATATTTCTGGCTCTCAGCTGTGTTTTATATAAATAGTTTCTGGGTAAGTGAGTGTTTCTATGGAGTTAAGGAAGTTTGAGATAGACCATAGGTTTAAAAAAGGGTAGTTTTTTAAAATTATTTTTTCATTGATTTAAGAGAGAGATGGGAGAGATGGGGGAGGGAGAAGAGAGAGAGAGAGAGAGAGAGAGAGAGAGAAAAGCATCAGCTCATTATTCCACTGAGTTTTTCCATTTAGTTATATACTCATTGGTCATTTCTTGTATGTGCCCTGACTGGGCATAAACCCATGACCTCAGTGTGCTGGGATCACACTCTATCACTGAGCCACCCTGCCAGAGCAAAAAGAGGATCTTGCATAATTGTTTAATAGAACGTTCTACAATAATGGAAATGTTCCATCTCTGTGCTAATACAATAGCCTCTAACTGCATGTGGCTCTTGAGTATGTCAAACATAATTAGTGCAACCAAAGAGCTGAATCTTTAATTTAATTTAGTTTTAATTTAATTAAATATAAATAGCTACATTTAGCTAGTGCCTACTGTACTGGGCATCCAAGCCAGTGCATAGTATAGAGTAGTGGTTAAGTGCGTAGTATAGAGTAGTGGTTAAATGCATAGATTCTGGAGCCAGACCATCTGTTGCTCAAATTCTGACTCTCACACTTATTGATGTGTAACCATAGACAAATAGCTTGAACTTCCTGAGGCTCAGTATCCTCCTTCATAAAATGGGGACAATAACATTACTTATTTCATAGGGCTACTGTAGAGATTAAATATGAAGTACTTAGGACAGTGTATGGCAAGTAGTAAGTGGATTATAAACGTTCACCATCGTTTTACATTGGGTTTCTCCAGAAGCAGAACCTAAAACAAGAATTTGGATACAAACCATTTGATTTGGGAGTTACACCAGAAAAGGAACAGGGAAGTGAGACAGAGAAGGGAAGGGAACTTTTCTGAAGTACGATAATAAGCAGGTAACTGCTGCAGGCAACTGGGGACTTACCCTGCTGTAAACCCTTTGGGACAGTGAAGAGAGAAAGTTCTCAGACTAGTTTTACCCACTGAATAAGTTATCTACTAACTCTAGTCCATCACCAGCTGAGGCAGTGCTCCCAGGGATGCTAACTCCTCAGCACATCTAGCCAGCCCTGCATGGCCAAGCTTCTGTGACCAGAGAAAATTCCCAGGCAAAGAGTCATAGGTGCTTTCAGTTGAAAGTTCTGGGTGCCAATGGGACTGGTAAACACTAGCAGGGCAGAATGACAGTCTGCTATTGCCCATATTATTACAAGATATTGTCTGCCACAGCTTAATGACCCTCCTTAGAAATTGTAAGGAATGAGTTTCCCATCTGGGATATGTTGTAAAAGATTAGCAAACAGTCTGCAGTATGCTGATGTCACCTCAGTGGTTGCCTTCACCCATCTGATTCTTAAGGTCTTTTCTAGAAAACCCTTGGGTGGCCCCTGAATTCTAGAACCAGTCATCTCAAGTACCCCTCTCATCAGTAGGCAAACACAGAAAAATGAGTGCCCTCCAGTCTCTTGCAGCAATAAATCAAACTCACATAGAAGCCCTCAATTCAAAGGCAAATATAAGGGCATGCTGCCAAAGACACATTAATACTGGATGATGGTCTATGTGGGGGGAGGCGTTCCCAAGCCTGATTGACTAGTTTTTATTCATTGATTTGTTGTTTTTCGTGGAGTAGACCCTATTTTCTCCAACCTAACACCTTAGAAATGTCCATGGCAGGAAAATTTCTGGAGAATTTCTTTTGTTTGTTGTTGAAGATAATTATATCAGATTTATTATTTTTCTTGTATGGATGTTTTCAGCTCTCTACCTTGATGAGTTAAAATTAAGTTTCATATTCCTGAAAGGATGTAGGGCACAGGCAATGACAGAATGAATGTTAGCAATAATACTGATTGTTAACATTTGACATTGTATTCATTAGGGCACTTAGTTGCGTATAACAGAACCCTCTAAGCCAGTGGTTCTCAAAGTGTGCACCCTGGAAGATTTCCAGGAGTGCCCTATGGTATTCCAGAGAAATATGTGCCTGTTGGGGACCAAAAGGGTTTTTGGAGTTTAGATTTTTGGGGGGACAGAGGTGTGGGAAATTGGCTGTAAGCTGACAGTCTGCCCAACCCCCCACCTCACTTGCCTGATTAGGTTGCAAAAGGCTATTAAGCTGTGGTGCTGAATTGTTTACACTACCCCCCATGTTCCCTGGAAAGATTGGTAGCAAGTTTCTTCTATCCTTTGTTTGGTGTCAAGTTAAGATGATATGTATATTGGGGTTTTCTGCACTCAACACAATTAAGAGTAAAAAGAGAGGAATTCTTCAACTATTGACGAGGAAATGAAAGTTTGCCTTTCAAATATATGCCCAAACATTGAAGAAATCACTAGGACACATCAGGTTCATGTTTCTCATAAACACAAGAATGAAAAAACAACACATTCATGCTGGGACCTGCTGAATTTACTAAATCTTACTAAGAATGTATCTATATATATAAAAAGATAACTTTTTTGTTGTTTTTGTCTTATTTTTTAACCCCTCTTTTTTATGAATTCTAAAAAGCATAACTCAAAAATGTAACATAAAAATGCCTTTTAATGTCAGATAAAATTTAATTTTGCTGTATTTATTTCATTTAATTATCATAAAAGCACGCTTGGACTTCATATTTTTTTCTTTAATATTTGACTTAATTATTATAACATATTTCTCAGAAATTTGTATATAGTGTGCCTACAATTGCTTGTAGGATTTTAAATGTGCCTCAACTTCAAAAAGTTTGAGAACCACTGCTCTAAGCTAATTTAAACAGGACAGTATTTGTTACAGGCTATTGAGGAGCTTACAATTTTTTTTTTAACTAGGGATTTAGGTCTGGATGCCACATAGTCAGGAACAACAGAGCCAGGAGTAACCAACTAACCAGAGAAACAATCTAATAGAAAGTTCATTGCTGCTCACGTACTATACTGCCTCAGGTAACCACTCTATGGGTGCCCCAAAACATCCAGTCTCCTTTCATAAAGCCAACATCTAAAATGTTCATGTTTGCCTGTTGAGGGTTCATGAATGCCTCTGATTGTCATAACCTAGAGTTTTGTGTGGAACTCTAGCGAGAGGGCCTGAGAAGACATGTTTTTAATTTTCTAACTTCCCAAGGGAGGCTTGTAAGAGGGGTTTGAATGGATATTGAGTAGGTCACATTCAGCTTCACTTGGATGTCTAATAATCCTCTCTAGCTCCATAACCAAAAAAGAATGTTGGAATTGTCATTTTTTTTTTAATCTAAATCTCTTCCTCCCCCATTTTTACTCATAAGAATAACTGGAAATACTAATAGCTCAGTGTAACTCAATACCTCAAAATTTAGGTATAATACTTAATTCCTCCTTTTTCTTCATCTGTATTCAATCCATTACTAAGTCTTATTAACTCTACTCTTCCACTCCCTCCCCAAACACATCTCAAATCAATCCATTTCTACCTCCACTAGTGCCTTAGTCTCTCTGAACTGTTCTAACACAATATCACAGGCCAGGTAGTTTATAAGCAATAGGAATTATTTCTCACAGTTCTGGAGGCTGGAAGCTCAAGATCAAGGTGCCAACATGGTCAAGGAAGAGCCCTCTTCTGGACTGCAGATTTCTTATTGTATCCTCACGTAGCAGAAGGGGGCAACAGAGCTCTCCAAGGGTTCTTTAACATGGACATTAATCTCATTCATGAAGGCTCTGCTCTCATGACCTGATCACCTCCCACAGGCCCCAACTTTTAACACCATCCCACTACGGATTAAGATTTCAACATATAAATTTGGAGTGGGGCACAAATTTTAGACCATAGCAGCTAAAAATTCTGGTTCAAGTTCCTATCATCCCTTAATCATACAATTTCAATAATCTCCTAAATAGGCTCTTGGATTTTACTGTTGCCTCTATAACCCGTAATCCACATAACTTTTAGTGTGACCTTTTAAGGGCATATATTGTTTTAGTCACTCCTCTTCCTACAACTCTCCAATACACTTAGGATAAAAATGTAAATACTTTTCCATAAATTTTAAGACTGACATGGTCTAGCTCCTTTCTACCTCTCTAGTGCCTTTTAATGCCAACCTCCCCTCAGCTGTGTACCCAGACTGGCCTTTTGAGAAGTCCAAGAACTAACACACCAAGACCTTTCCCACCCCAGAGCCTTTGCACTAGCTGGTTTTTCTGCCTAAAAATGTCTTTCTTATCTGTCAGTCCTGCCCTTCTATAATACTACCCCACCCAATACATACATACCCCATCACTCTTTTGATGTCTGGCTCCTTATAATTCTTCAGTTTTAAACTTCAATAGAAAATGTCATGTGCCTTTAAATCTTTTTAATTGATTGATTGCTTTTAGAGACAGAGGAAGAGAGAGAGAGAAATATCAACTTGTTGTTCCACTTATTTATGCATTTATTGGCTGATTCTTGTATGTGTCCAGACTGGAAATTAAACCCACAACCTTGGCTTATGGGGATGATGCTCTAACCAACCAAAATGTCATCTAGTTTTAAAAGACCTTACCTGACCGCCCTATCTAAAGAAATTCATTAAATCTTTTAATGACATTAACCTATTTTGTTTCCTTTAGAGAACTTACCACTATGTAAAATTATCTCTAAAATATAATTATTTATATATTATTTGTCTTCTTTTACTAAAAGTCAAGTTCCTTGAGAACAGTCTCTTTGAGCATCTTGTTCACCACTTTATCTACAGTACCTGGAACAGTGTCCAGCACAAAAGTTTAGCTTAATAAACATCTGGAGAATCATAGAAGCCTGTAAATGCTTATTTTGCAACACTTAGCAGTATGCTGAGGGTTCTACTTAGATAATTTTACATAATTCAATGTGTTAATCTGGCTTCTCCAAAGAAAGCAGAATCAATGAAAGAAAAAATGTATAATATATATTATATATACATATATAAATACATGTATGTAAATATATATAAATATTAACATGTACATATGTATACACATATATCTAAATATATTTGTCTCACATAATTATAAAGGCTCAGAAGTCCAAGATTTGAAGTCAGCAGTCTGGAGACCCAGGATAGCAGAAAATATAGTTCCACTCTGAGTCAAAGTCCAAAAGCAGAAGACTGATACTTTAGCGCAGACAGTCAGGAAAAAAGAAAGAATTTGTTCTTACTCAGTCTTTTATTCTATTCAGGTTTCAGTGGATTGAATGAGACCCACATTGGGGCAGATAATCTGCTCTACTCAGTCTACCAATTTAAATGTTAATCTTATTCAGAAACACCCTCACAGACACACCCAGAAATAATATGTTACAAATATGTGTGTACCCTGTGGCCTAGTCAACACATGAAATTAACCATCATACCTTACAACAACCCTGTGTAGTAGATACTATTATCCTTCCTTTTTAATTGAGAAAACCAAGGATAGAGCAGTACCAGCCCAATGTCACATAGGATTTAAGCATAAGCAGCCTGACTCCAGAGCCCACACTTTCATATTTATATTTATTTGCCTCTCTCATAGCAATTGTAGATATTTAAGGAGAAACAGAAAGCTTTTGATAAATGATCACCTGAGCTCAACCATGTCAAGCATGCATAGATAGTAAAGAAAACTCTAGCCCTGGCTGGTTAGTTTAGTTGATTAGAGCATCATCTTGAAACAGAAAGTTTGTGAATTTAATCCTTGGTCAGGGCACATACAGGAAGTGACCAATGAATGCACAACTAAGTGTAACAACAAATGAATGTTTCCCTCTCCCTTTCTCTCTCTCTGTCTCCCTAAAACCAATCTATAAGAAAGAAAGGAAGAAAGAAAAAGAAAACTCTAGGCAGCCCCAACCATCTCCCCAGATACCTATCCATAGTACAGTAGAAGGTTCTTAGGGAACCAAATCAACTCCTTATGGACCATCATATTTCTAAGATCCTTTTTTTTTTCCATCTTTTTGAAACCATGGCAGCACCCTAGAAATTTTCAGTGATGTAGCCTTCAGTCCTAAGACAAGAGCTCAGACTCTCCTGGGTTCACTACTCTTCCAGAATAGGTAGATGGTATGAGTCAGAGATTATATTTATCTTCCAGAATTGAATAAATAGAATGAACTATTAACTTTGTTAGAAGAATTAACCAAAAGTCTTGGTCCAAGGGTAACAAAGGTGATATGCCAGTTGCAACCAGGTACCAATCCTAAGACAGTACAGATACTATGCAAATTTCTGCCAAGAGCTCTTTAGATGAACAGTGCTTAGAACAGTGTCAGACACATAATAGCCACTCAGCAAATATTTATTAAATGAATAATAGAATAACAACTTTTTTTTCTTATTTATTAGTTTCTTTGGATATTTATCATAACTACTGCCTTGTTGGGTCTTTGATAGGTTTGATTATCCAAATTTGTAATCTGAAATTAGAAAGATTGCATTGTTCTGCATAATAGAGGGATAAAAGATTGAGATTCCCTTAGGGAACTCTGGAAGGGAAGGATAAAAGGAAAAAGAGTAGACAACTGAAACCCACAACTCACAGGGATGAAGAGCAAGTGAGAAACTTCTTGGTAGTCAGAGGTGGAGGTGAAGGACAAAACAAATTAAAAAGAACAGAAATCCTAATATGAGACCTGACCAGTGGTGGCACAGTGGATAAAGTATAGACCTGGGATGCTGAGCTCACCAATTTGAAACCCTAAGTTTGCCCAGTCAAAGCACACATGACAAGCAATCAATGAGCAACTAAAGCAAAGCGACTATAAGTTGATACTTCTCGCTCCCCTCTCTTGCTCTCCTCTCCCTGTAAAATCAATTAATAAAATGTTTTAAAAACAAACAAACAACAAATTAGTGGTAGAGCATTGGCCCAGTGTATGGAAGTCCCGTGTTCGATTCCCAGTCAGGGCACAAAGGAGAAACGCCTTTCTGCTTCTCCACGCCTCCCCCTCACTCTTCTCTGTCTCTTTCTCTCTCTTCTTCTCCTTTCCTGCAGACATGGCTCAATTAGAGCAAGTTGGCCCCAGGCACTGAGGATGGCTCCATGGCCTTCTCCTCAGGCATTAAAAAAATGGCTCCAGTTGCACCAGAGCAAGGGCCCAGATAGGCAGAGCATCACACCTAGTGGGCTTTTCAGGTGGATCCCAGTCTGGGTGCATGCAGGAGTCAGTCTCTGCCTCCACTCCTCTAACTTAAAAAAAAAAAATTGCTAATATGAAAATTTAGCTTTTTTACCTGGAAAATTGTGCTTTGTTATACCACACAAGTTAGAGGAAATTAAGGTAGATGTTGAAATTAATGTCAGAGTTTACAGGAGGCAAAATCAAAGATATCACATGCCAAAACTGGAAACTAGAGCCTAAAAGACATGAAGTGAGTGTTTGAGTTTACTCTTTCATATAAGGGGTTATAAGAGGTTGATAGAGCTCAGCTCATATCTGGGGCTATCTCAGCATTAATTCAACCACTCAATGAAGGAATTTCTCAGTTATTGCCTTCTATTCAGTAGAAATGGGAGTCTTCCCTTACCCAACTCCTCTTCAGATTCCCACTGGATGTTGTTTATAGAAAAATCTTCATGTCATTGCATCAACCCCCTTGAACTCACCATACTTGCCCCCATCTCAGCTGTCACTCATAGTACCTTTAGCAAAAGAAATCCTGTAGAGGGCAAAGCCATCACCTTACTTTCTTTATTAAGAGCTTTGATGTTCTCATGTGTCATTTGATAATTGAGATTAGCAATTAGTTGCCTCATCTCTGGCCCTCATTTTTCGCTCTTCCAGCTAAACTCAACCTTCAGCCTACACAATGGAAGTCAACAAAATGAGGTAACAGCTTTCTATATGAGTCACTCTGGGCAACTCTGTTTCAGAGAGCACTGTGGGGTGAGTAGCCAGGGTCCAGGCAAGTATTTCAGCCGTCCAAGAACTGGCATGTAGCCCAAGAAACACTCACCTGATGAAGAGCTAGTGGGATGAGTCTTGGAGGAAATAGTTCCCAACAGCCAGAGAAAGAGTCTCTTGGCTCACGCACAGCAATGCTCTTCTCAATTAAAAACATTGTCATCATTCACACTGCAATGAAAAATCCTTTTACACTGCGCTCACATTTCCACACACTTCCATCTACTCTGCATATTAAAGACAGAACCCTTCCATGGAAAGATGATATCTCTAACTTACTGTTCTGACCAAACAGCCCTCTATAATGGACAGAGAAAATGGTTTGTTGGCCCACAAAGGGCAAATGTGAGGAGGGACATTTCCGTGTGCTATTTCTCTTAGCTGAGCACTCAGAGGAAAATTATAAGTGGCTGGAAGAAGGCTTTGTTTTCTAAAAGACTTTTAGTTATTCCTGAGAAATCCCTCTGCTTATTCCCGGAGAGAGGTCATCTCTTAGATGCTGTCAGTCAGACAGGGATCAGCAGCCAAGGAGAGGTGCTCAGAGAGATTTCTAACTAATGCAGCCAAAGGAAGACTGCCAAAGAAACAGGGCTCCTTAGGATAAATACATTGAAGGATATTTGGGGGATAAAAATAAATCCTTTTTGAAAATGAAGAATGGAGGGATGCTGTATATACAGATTGCCCTGTACATCAAATTCTGAACAATGATGTCACCAGGGCTGGCCCGGAAGACCAATGACGCAAACGAAGGTCTTCTCAGACATGCTGGCTGGCCCTTTCCTCCAAAGGCATCTATCCTGTTTCAATCTCATTTTCATAAGACTTGCCAGAAAGTGCCCATAAAGATTTCGCTTTGGTCACAAGCCTGGTGCATCTGGGTTGGGACCTTTGGAATGAAAGACTTCTACATAGTGGTTGAGGAACAACTTAAATGCAGTGATTAGCAGAAGAGAGTGAGGTTGTTTAACGTAGAAGTCTCTAAGAGGACACTGCCCCAGATTTTAAATTCTGGAAGCAATCAACCCTGAATGTCAAAAACACAGTGATAAGGAATCCACAAGGAAAGGGACCAATCAAGGGTCTAAAATATTTTGAGTCATAGAGTATAGATCTCACCCAATGCCCAACAAAAAAATGAGGGGAACTAGAAGCCAAAATCCCCTTCCCACTGTAAACTACCCTGCCCATGGTGAAGGTGCTGATATGGAGTTGAGAGGTAGACAAATAATTTGTGGGGACCAACACAGGAGTTTAGTATTTAGTGTTGGGTTATAAGAAAAGTGGGAGAGTATTTATTTAGAATTGGATGAGGATCCTGAAACACTGGTTCCTAGATATAACTAGTATCAAAAATATTGATGGTCTGTAGAGAGAAAGTCTAAAAGGATCCCACTGGGAACTGAACAACTGGCATGTGGTCTGAGGAGCATTACAATTCCAGGACCTTCAAGGTAAGATAAATTGATACACTCTGCCACAGTGAGGTTCATAATTAAAATAGGAAGATAGGAAATACAAGACAGAAGCTGATAATGGTTCTTGTTGCAATTCTTAAAGAACTCAAAGAGCAAAACCCAAGAGACTTGAAAGACTACAGAGCTCATGCTTAAATTTTATATAGCTAAACAGGCAGTTGGGAGTTTGTGTAAGTTTTGTAAGTCTTGCACACCCTTCCTTGTTCCACCTCCAACCTCAGTTATTCTGTCTACCAATAATGCACCTTGTACTTGGCAAAGTAACGTGTGTGTTCAGTACAAAACAGGTAGCTTAACAGCTAAGTCTGAAGACTGTCTGACCTGGTTATTTCCCAGGGCATGTAGTTCCTTTGAGGTAGGACCACTTAATAATAGCAGCAGTAGTAGTAGTAATAGAAGACAACATTTATTCAATAATTTTATACATCTAAATGAAATGGTAACATTTGTTATCTATTGTGTTCATCTTCACGGCATTTGTTATCTATTTTATTAATCTTCACAACAACCGGATGAAATATGACCCTTTACTGACCCCATTTTGCAGATGAGAAAACTGAGGCTAAGAAAGATTAAGCAATTTTCCCAAGGCCACATGGCTAGTAATTGGATGTGACATAAAAAGAAAAAATGGCTCATTCAACACTCATTCCAACTCCTTTCTCATGTAACACCCAATATCACAGAGGCTGGAAAGTTACAAACTGCATTACACAGATCCCCTTGAAACTGGACTCTATGTGCAGACTAGGTTCTCACAAATAATACCTAGAGGCAGAAGTGACAGGTAGAGCCTCTCTGCACAGAGACTGTTCCTGGTTGAAGCATGTGTCTCTTTTGGAATAGCTGTGTGAAGGTTCAGTTCTTGGTCCTCAATGTCAGAGACACAGTAGAAGCAGGGGCAGTGGGCATCCCCTACAATAGTCTTATGGTATGCTTTGAGCATTTCCAGCCATTGTGTTCTTAGCCACGTAGTATCCAGGTTTGCTTCCTTGGCCTTTGCAAAGTGTCTTTGACCTCTCTGATCTCTTGTAACAAATATTGACCTTCTTAAATGAGTTAATGAGTTTTGTTACCTACAGCTAAGAACCCTGAATAATCATTGTGAGATCTAGATTTCAAACCCAAGCTTATTTGAAAAATAAATTAAAATAAAAAATAAGAAGAAAGTGTTTCATTCCCATGCTATCTATTTTCCTTAGACTGCTCTACACTTCTCCTTTTTGCATAACACGTTCTAAGATACCATATAATTTACTTATGTACAATGCTTATTGCTTATTGTGTGTCCTTCTCCCGCTCAGTTAGAATGTAAGACCTCCAGGCAAGGAGGTCCGATGTAAACCAAATTACTAAACAGTGCTTGGGATATAGAAAACATCTAAGAAATATTGGTGGATTTTGGATGTACTGATTGATTTTATGTGAATGACTTAAAAACATAAACAAAAGCAAAAAAAGAAAAAAAACAACCCATGTTCAAATGACTTGGAGGTCAGCACTTAACCTGGATTTTATTGACATACAGTGACAATCTTAAATAAAAGGGATACGTTTAGGCAACACTACCCTCACTTTGTTTAATCACTGAAGTCTCTGAGAATGATAACACTCCACATCTAGCTAATCCCTACACGTTCTTCCTTCATTATCACAAATTCTCTTACAAGGAAACCTGTCATGATTTACTTCTCTTGTTATTTGTATAAGGTACCCTATGGTCCTCCTATCCCAGCATTCACTGTTATAACTTACCATTTCATTGTCCATAACATCGATTAAAGTATAAAGTCTGGAAGGGCAGGGCCCAGCATATTTTACTACCCTCTGTATTCCCCACAATTATCACAAACCCTGGGACAAAGCGAGCACTAATAAATACATGTTGAATAGATGAATCATGAAAACAACCCCCACAGTGGTGGCACATAGCAAAGGACATACATCAGATATTTCAAAGAAAGTATACCCAAAGTCTCATCTTCTGTGCTGCATAAATTTGTTGCTAATAAACTGTCTACATCAGGGAGGGAAATTCAGGCAACTGCAGACAAACAGACTGAGAATCCTCAGTAAAAAGATTAGCAAAAGTACCAAGAAGAGACATATGAGGGAGATCAGTGTAAGTCTAAGAACATGGGGTGGAGATTCCTAACCTAAAGAATAACAAAAGGTCCAGACAAAATCAGAAAGAACCTGCAATTTTTACAATGCTGGTTAAAGGCTTCACCAACACTCTTGTGAGAAAGTATTGATAATTTGCTCAAATACACACTGTAGGAATGCCTAAATAGTATTTGTCACATAAGACAAGACTGACAATAGACAGAAAATATGTTACTTATAATATAAACTACATATGTTTATGTTATAAACCATATATAACTCAATACCGGAAGGTAAATAATCCAATTAAAAAATGAGCAACGGAACTTCTCGAAAGAAGACATACAGGTGGTCAATAGGCATATGAAAAAATGTTCAACGTCACTAATCATCAGAGAAATGCAAATTAAAACTACAATGAGCTATCACCTCACACCTGTCAGAATGGTGTACATTAACAAATCAACACACAAGTGCTGGCGAGGGTGTGGAGAAAAGGGAACCCTCCTGCACTTCTGGTGGGAATGGAGACTTATGCAGCCACTGTGGAAAACAGTATGGCATTTCCTCAAAAAATTAAAAATAAAACTGCCTTTTGAACAAGCTATCCCACTTTTAGGAACATATCCTAAGAATCCCGAAACACTGATTCAGAAGAAGATATTCACCCCCATATTTATTGCAGCATTGTTTACAATAGCCAAGATCTGGAAAAACCCAAGTGTCCATTAGTGGACGAGTGGATTAAAAAGCTGTAGTACATATACACGATGGAATACTACATGGCCATGAAAAAGAAGGAAATCTTACCTTTTGCGATAGCATGAATGGAACTGGAGATTATTATGCTAAGTAAAATAAACCAGGCAAAAAAGAAAAATATCATATGATCTCACTTATCTAATGAACAAGGTGAACTGAGGAACAGAATAGAGGCAGAGGCGGGGTCACAGGGAGCAGAGGAACAGCTTTCAGAAGGAAGGAGTATGAGGGGATGGGATCAGAGAAGGTGAAGGGATTAGTGAAATTAAAATTTCTTTTTATTTTATTCATTTTAGAGAGGAGACACACACACACAGAAAGAGACAGAGAGAGAGAGAGAGAGAGAGAAAGGGGGGAGGAGCTGGAAGCATCAACTCCCATATGTGCCTTGACCGGACCAGTGCAGGGTTTTGAACTGGCGACCTCAGTGTTCCCAGGTCGACGCTTTATCCACTGTGCCACCACAGGTCAGGCGGATTAGTGAAATTATATATGCATAATACATAGATACAGATAACAGGACAGTAAATCCCAGAGGAAAGGAAGAGAGAAAGTTAGGGGGAGGAAGACAAAGGGGGTGCAATGAGGAGTATGAGGTTGGGGGGTGAGGTGTTATATAGACACTTGAATCCACCTTAACACAATAAATTAAAATTACTTAAAATAAATAAATAAAGTATATATAAAATAAACATGTAAGCAAATTATATACAGCTCCCGTTTTCATATAGTTCACCCATGCCAAGTAAAGTTTTATTCTTATTTTTAAATATTTTTTAATCTTTCAAAAAAAGAAAACATTTCAATCTTCAAATGTTATGAAGAAGTAGTATCACCCTGGCCAGTTGGCTCAGCGGCAGAGCATCGGCCCATTGTGTGGAAGTCCTGGGTTTGATTCCCAGCCAGGGCACACAAGAGAAGTGCCCATCTGCTTCTCTACCCTTCCCCCTCTCCTTTCTCTTTATCTTTCTCTTCCACTCCTGCAGCCAAGGCTCCATTGAAGCAAAGTTGGCCCGGGCGCTGAGAACGGCTTCATGGCCTCCGCCTCAGGCTCTAGAATGGCTCTGGCTGCAATGGAGCAATGCCCCAGATAGGCAGAGCATCACCCCCTGGTGGGCATACCGAGTGGATCCTGGTCGGGCACATGTGGA
This sequence comes from Rhynchonycteris naso, assembly GCA_037038555.1. Taxonomy (NCBI): domain Eukaryota; kingdom Metazoa; phylum Chordata; class Mammalia; order Chiroptera; family Emballonuridae; genus Rhynchonycteris; species Rhynchonycteris naso. The sequence continues at coordinate 332,135,158 of CM072995.1, read as the reverse complement.
AGGCTGTCTGACTGTTTCCGCTTCTAACTTTGGAAAAATACAAAAAGAAAAAGAATAAAGAATAAAAAAGAAGTAGTATCTGAATGAAGTAGAACAAATTGAGATCTTAGTTTCTGCACTAGAGTTCTAATTAAGTAAATTAAGCAGGCATCTCCTACATATTTATATATATATCTTCATTTCAGAAAGCATAGTGAAGATCTTTATTTAATAGGAATTTTTGCAGATGATTGACACTTTTAACTAAAGCATTCCAATGACTGGTTTTGTTTGTTATATTGATATATGAATTGTTGAAGGATATAACTGAGTGGTGTGGGGGGAATTTCACAGACTTATAGCTCAAGCACCTGAAATATTGATTGAGTAAACTAAGTTATCAATGCTCGTAGATGACCTTAATATCTTAATTAATTGTAACAGAGGATTTTCTGCTTTTCTAAAAGAAAACACAAACAAATGAAAACACTGTCCTTCATTTCCAAATAGGAATCAATATATCCCTAGTCCTCCTTGGATTTCCTCTTACCTTCTACCACCAGCCCATCCATATTCTTCTCTGAAAACTAACCATAAAATTAACCTACTACACATATAATCTATGGGTATCCCTGCTTGTTGTAAGTTCAAAATTAAACAACATTGATTATAAAAAGGCATAAGAATTTAAATGGCCTATCCCCTCTAAGAAAAATGATGTAAATGCTTGCATGTTTAAAGAAAAAAGACAATAAAGTTTTTCAAAAAGGTTAACAATCACTTCCAGTATATTAAGATTTAAGTTATAGAAATAAAACAGATAATTAGGTTAAATATTAGAAATAAGGTTTTGTTTTGTCATGTTCTTGCCTAATATGTTTGCTTGGTGGGAAGCTAATTCCATAGACTAGTGAGGTAACTTGTCTGCTGGGTCCATCTGACCCTCAAGATGGTTTTGCGAGATCTCTGAGGCTTCTAAAACCAAATCGCCCAAAGCCTTTAATGTGGCAGGCACTTTGCTAGATTCTCTAGGGAAAGAAGTATAAATGTTTTACAAAAATTCATGCTGGAAATGTATTCTTGATTACTCCTGTGGAATTCTCCAGACAGAGAAGAGGCTACTGGGGTATAGATGTGGGGCAAATCACTGTGTTCTGAACAGACTTACACTGGACTCAGTCTATGCATTATCCCAGATTCTTTTGACCACACCTACTTCGAATTGCTTGTGCCCACCCTCATCTCCAACCAAGCAACCTTAACGTAATACCCGTAGTCACAGACCAGTTCACTAAAGCTGCCCTCTCCCACACCACACAAACAGATCAAATGGATGCAGACATGAAGGTGATTGAGAAGAAGGGACCAGCAGAAGCTCTGCTTTCTCAACAACTTCTGGGAGAGATGAGGGGACACAACTCAGACCAATGGGAAGAGACGGTTGGAGCAAATCAATTTATATTCTTTTCTCTCTTTCTACCTTACCTCCCACCAGTCCCTGCACCATGGATTGTTTCAAAGGTGCGCTAAGAGCATTTGGCCTCTCTGAAGACATCTATGATGCCAAGCAAATGGTTAAGCTTATCCACAAGGTGGTGGACAGCTCAGCAATACATCCCCCTGTATTTTCCCTCCCTCCTTCCTTTGCCTCTCTTCCCATTTTCCCTTGCTTCTACTTTCCTGGGATTAAACCTTCCTCTGAAATGTTAGGAGTAAGTTTTTGCCTCAGATCCTGTTTTCTTGGAAACCCATGCTATGACAGTATCAGCCATGGCTCTGGGAAAGCAGACCTCACAATGAGGTTAAGTGTTGGATTATTCACTATCCGAGAGTAACAGGGACTCTATGGAGGTGATAATCAGAATCGTGATGACCCCTTGCTGCAGGCCATCATAGTTACTGAGGCTTTCTTCCACCTGTGGTCAACCGAGCCACAGAACAGCAGCAAATTGTGTATTAAGGTAATCAAGTGGCTGCTTCAGTTTATTGGTATAGTCTTATGGGGCTGACTTGTTTTAGCGTTCAGAGAACACTTCATATAACCTAGAGCAGGTAGTTATTTGTTCTTCCTGCAATTGACAGATAATATGGATATGAGTCTGCCTTCCACATTCACCACCACTTCTCATGGACTTAAGAATGCCCCATTTATTGATATTGTGTCCCACACAACATTGCCTGGGATCAATATATACATGTTACCTCAAAGAAAGTACAGCAATTAGCTTTCCATGTATCTATCTCCATAAGTATCCAATTCATGGAATGGTAGAATGGCTTATTAAAGACTCAGATAAGGTACTATCTCAGGGACATTCTGCCCCGGGTCAGTGCTGTCCTCTATAATACCAAAATACATATTAAACCAACAATTTATATGTTTTGCTATGTCCTCATTAACTAGGAAATACAGCTAAAAGGTGAAAATAAGATTGGTACCTTTCACCATTACTCTCAGTGACCTAACTAAAATTTGTACTTCCTGTCTGCTCAACCTTAGGTTCTGGCGTGGATCTCAGGAAATTCCTGGTGAACCAAAAGGAGATATGTGGACCATTAAAAGGACATGTGGTTAAAAACTAAAGGTTACTGACCGATTGACATCAAGCTGGAGAGAAACTTATAGGGACATGTTTACAAAGAGTACATGAGCATTTTGGATCAATATTTTGGATATACCTACTGAACAATTTCTTCAGCAGAAATATATAAGTATTCAGAGGACTCTGTAGTTCTCAAAGGAATGGGCATTTATCATCAGATCACAAATAATTAGCATCAGAGTGAACTTCAGCTTTTTGAGAAGAGTATACACAGCAACCTGAGATCTGGGGCTTTAGTCAACATGCTTGCATGGACAAATATCTTGGGTTCCCCAGTTTTAGCCTATTTAGAAGACATTTTCTTAAATTTTGTCTTTCTGTGCTGTAAAAACTTCACTAGTCCATTATTTGAGAAATTTCTGTTTTGTAGAGTTATTTTATGTCAATAATACATACACAGGACATCACTGACATCTCTACTTAGAGAGAGAATTATGGATGTTACACCTATAAATTCCTAGCATATGTAAAACAGGGTCTCTGGCAAAAAGTTTTTTGTTTTGTTTTGTTTTAATACACAAATCCAGTAATATAGAAGAACCAGTGAAGTTGTTTACAATAAAAGGAAAATTGGAAAAGTGCTACTAGTAAACATTCACTAATAAAATATTCAGAGACAGCTGTTCTAAAGACAAAGGTCTTTTTACAGTCAAAGCATTATATTAATGCATGCAGTTCAATAAAACTTGTACCCTGAAGAATTGCAGAAATTATACCTATGGTAAGATTCTGTTAACAGAATAAGAAAATATACAAAAAGACCCAGCAAAAAAGAAAAAAAAATGAGCCAAGAATATCTGTATTAAATGATGTAATGGCCAGAAAACTACCAGGATATCTAATCTGCAATATGAATAAATGGAAACACCTTCTACTAAATGTGCCTCAAAGTCTTCAGCCAGTCTTCTCCCAGAACAGTTTCTAACTTCAGGTACAATGGACTGTGATTGGAGAGTAGGCCCTATTGGGCTCAATGTTGTAACTGTATTGTGTATAACCTTTCAGTCAAAGGAGGAAAACACAACTGTCTTCAAACCTTTTCACAGCTTCCAAATTTTTTCTCTGATTCTTGTTATAAAATGTTTCCCCTTAAAAGTTGGCTGTTTTTGCAGATTCTTTAGGGAAGTGGGATGTTGCATATGAAGAAATTATCAGAAATCTTGAAAATATAATTCTATTTTATGTTCTATGACATACTGACACAGTTACTGTTTGTGCTGCCAAATATTCTATTCATGGAGCAGAGCTGTTCCATGTGCTTAGAAGGGGGAGATAATTCCCTGGGTATATGGAGATAACACAATAGCTGGCAGATGGCAACTGGCGTGACCATTCACACTTGTCAAGCAAGCACGTCTAAGAGACATGGATACCTGACAGTTCAACCAAGGTCTCACTGTGGTCAGTATCCTGGTATAATCTCTATATCCAGACTCTAATTCTAAGACTTAAAGTCTAAAATCTCAAATATATTTTCAGTGTATCCAGAGTTGACCAGGGTTTTGGAACTGACCCCCATCTCCATGAATAGAACTCACCAAAGGCTGAAGTATGTAATTTACAATAAGAGACATGCCTTCTTCTTTCTAAGGACAAGAATTTTTTCAATTTTGATTTTTTTAAATTTATTTAAGTATAGTTGTCACTTTCTAGAGCTAGAGCTCACTCTTCCTCATTAAGACACTTGAGGAACTCAATTAATTATCAGGATATTTCTTAGTGAGTAGAAAAAATTAGGGTGCAAAGAATTTGATGGCCCACAGGGATATTTTATCTTACTCTGGTAAAGCCTGATAAGATCCTGCTCCACAAAAATAAAGAGGTTACTTCTTTAATTTATTTTATTTTTATTTTATTCATTTTAGAGAGGAGACACAGAGTGAGAGAAAGAGAGAAAGAGAGAAAGGGGGGAGGAGCTGGAAGCATCAACTCCCATATGTGCCTTGACTGGACCAGTGCAGGGTTTTGAACTGGCGACCTCAGTGTTCCCAGGTCGATGCTTTATCTACTGCGCCACCACAGGTCAGGCGGAGGTTACTTCTTCATTGATCAAAATTCTCTCTTAGATACAGTCTTTGTGCCACTTGGATAATGCTGAACCAATACTGAAAAATTATTATCTTCCAGTTTTCCTTTTTATAGACTTCATGTGAGAATAATACTGCAAGATACAACTTTAAACAGATTGCAAAATTTATGTTTATTTATGCAAATATTTATTTATTGCAAAATTATGTTTCTTTGCCCCAAACAACAGGGCAATATAGTTCATTAAAATCACAATACTTGGTGATGAGTACCACATTTCCCCATGTGTAAGACATACCCTTTTCCAAGAAATTTGGGGTCTAAAATCCGGGTGCATCTTATACAGTGGTTGTAGGGGGTGTATTTTACTTGTATTTCCTGCTTTTTCATGTGGATGAGGAGTTGTACAAGTTTTATGATAAATAAAACTTGAGTTCAATAACTTTATATAATACATTTTCATTTTCAAAATCAGGTCCCAAAATTAAGGTGTGTCTTATACATGGGAGCATCTTATACATGGGGAAATATGATAAGTCATGGTTGAGTACTCAGTGAAAATTCTAAAAAAATTCCCTACGTACAAGTAGAATAGGTTTTAAAATTGCTTAGGTAGGCCCTGGCCAGTTGGCTCAGTGGTAGAGCATTGACCTGGCTTGTGGATGTCCTGAGTTTGATTCTTGGTCAGGGCACACAGAAGTGACCATCTGCTTCTCCACCCCTCCTCCTCCCTCCACTCTCCCCCTGCAAACCCATGGCTCTATTGGTTCCAGTGCATTGGCCCCAGGAACTAAGGATGGCTCCAAAGAGCCTTCACCTCAGGTGCTAAAAATAGCTCAGTTGTGAGCATGGCCTCAGATGGGCAGAACATTGGCCCTAGACAGGGGTTTTCAGATGGATCCCAGTCAGGGTTCATGTGGGAGTCTATCTCCCTATTTCCCCTCCTCTCACTTTGAAAAGAAAAGAAAAAAAATATAGTGCCTTAGGTAGGTGAAGAGAGGGGAAAGATGATTTAATGAGATAATGGATAGGTATTGTAGTGGAGGGATGAACAGTAAGATTCAAGAGGTTATGTGCCTTTTGGATTTGTGGCCATATTTTTTCACATATTTTGACACTTGGAAATGCTGTTAAGACTGAACGTCTGTGTCCTATGTTGAAGCCTTAACCCTCAATGTGAAGGCATTGGGAGGTGAGCCTTTGGGAGGCAATTTGGTTTAGATGATGTCATGAGGGTGGGCCCACATGATTGGATTAGTGTTCCTATTATAAGAGGGCAGTGCTATTACTAACTGCACAATAAGAAGAGGTCCCATGAACAAGATGGTGGCTGCCTACAAGCCAAGAGAAGAGGCTTCAGAATGAAATCTTGGACTTCCCAGCCTCCAACACTATAAGAAATAATCTTTTACTGTTTAAGCCACCCAGTCCATAGTATTCTGTTATGGCAGTCTGAACATACTCAGACAAAAGCCAGCTGCAACAAGATCACACATGTTATTACACCCACCTTCCCTGAGTAGTTCTTGCAGTATTTTTTCCTGGCCCATCTGGAACAAGTGGATCAATTCTTAACCACTACGCCCTGGCATGGCATGTTGGGGGAGGGTAATGCTCAAATTCACCAATAAATAACTGTAAGTCTCTTTAATGGCATCTTGGAAATCTTCCAAGAAGAAGCATAAATGCCCTGGGTTCATTTATAGGTCATAATTTGTAATTTGACTCCAGGGTTTTTAAAAAGAAGTATGTATTTATATTCAGATTGATGGTTCAGCATCTTTAACCCTGACTAAATAGGTTTGGGACAATGTACAGGCAACTGAAATTTCTGTGATGATGTATTTCCTGAAAGCCCCTTTGAGCTCACCACTTTAGGGGGCTTTGTGTAGTAAATCACTGGCTCCATGGAAATTCATCGAAAAGCCCAGTCACAGATACATCCGTGGGAACGTGTGCTACAACTGGAATGAGAGATTATTTTTTTATTGTTTATTAAAATTATTGGAGTGATACTAGTTAACAAAATTATACAGGTTTCAGGTATACAGTTCTATAATACATTAAACTGGGAACAATTTTTGTTTCATTTTCTGTTGCATGAGGTTTTAGAACTGGTTCTATATATTTCTGCATTGATGATTCCAAATCTGAAATCTATTTTTTGGTGCATGCTCTAATTTTTATGCAATTTTAATTTCTTTTTGTTACAGTTAATGGCATGCATTGGTTTTTAAATTGGAGTTAAAGGGCAATGACTCTTGGATTGAACATAACCACAAGGCAATTACAAACTTCACTTTTACATAATTGTAGTTGTTTTTAAATATAAAAAATTATTATCTGATAAAAACACCCTCTTATTTTGTTTTAAGATTGAATCTTGGCTTCTTCGAGTATGTGTAAATGAAAGAATAGTCCTGACACCTTCTGTTATATATGTGGCTGTTACTCACTTCAACGTGAAAAGCGCAATATTTCATCATTTGTGACACGTGCACATATTGCCTATTTTCAAGTTCCCCTTAGCAATCAAAACAAGAATTGGGCTCCTCATATTGTGTGTCATAATTGTGAGGAAATGCTTCATGACTGGACAAAAGGAAAACGCAAAGGGATGCCTTTTGGTTTGGCGTGAACCTAAGGACCACAGCAGTGACTGTTATTTCTGTCTGATCCATACAAAGGGCATCGGCAAGATAAAATGGCATATGATCGCATATCCTAATATTTCTTCAGTGAACAACCTATCCCACACTCTGAGACACTCCCGGTTTCAGTTTTCAATGGTTTTATTTCTTGTAAGGATGAAGAAAGTGAACATGGTGATCAAGAGATAAGATGCATGAGGAAATGGTTGTAGAATCTGAAGGGTCTTCTTCTGATGCCAAGCAGTCATTAACCCCTCAGCAGTTTAGCCAACCTGAATTGAATGACTTAGTACCTCACCAGTCAGCTAAAGTATCCCATTTCAAAAAGCGTGAACAAATTTTTGTGGACTTTTTTTCTGAAGACGAACACTTTGTTTACTGTCATGATATCAGTAGTCTTCTCAGCCAGCTAGGTGTTACCACTTACAGCCCAACAGAATGGCGGCTATTTTTTGACAGTTCTAAACGGAGTCTGAAATGTGTTCTCCTACACAATGGTAATGTTTATGCAGTGGTTCCAATTGGTTATTCAACTCATCTGTGAGAAGATTATAATGACATAAAAATTGTCCTCGACTTTCTGAAGTATGAGGAGCATAACTGGATCATTTGTGTGGATCTTAAAATGGTCAATTTCCTGCCAGGACAACAGAGAGGTTTCACGAAGTATCCTTGCTTTCTGTGTTTGTGGGACAGCCGAGCTTGGGAGAAACACTGGACACAGAAGGAGCGGCTGAAACGTGAAGCTCTGGAAGTAGGGATGCAAAATATTGTGAATGAACCTGTAGTTAATCAAGACAGGATCATTTGCCTCCCACTTCACATCAAACTTGGTTTAATGAAGCAGTTTGTTCAGGCTTTAAATAGAGAAAGTGAATGCTTTCAACGTATCCTTTCTGCTTTTCCTGCCTTGTCTTCCGAGAAGATAAAAGCAGGTGTATTCTATGGACCTCAAATTCAAACCCTCATACATGATGAAGAATTTGCCAGGAAGATGAATAAGGAGGAGAAAGCAGCATAACAGTCTTTTGTGGCAGTTACAAAGAACTTCCTTGGCAACAAAAAAGCAGAAAACTATGAACTGCTGGTTCAAAGGATGCTGTTGGCTTTCCGTGACATTGGATGTAACATGAGTGTTAAGATTCATTTCCCGAACAGTCACCTTGATAAGTTTCCCAAAAATGTTGGAGCTGTTAGTGATGAGCAGACTACTGCTGGAGCATCAAATGAGATTGTCCTCAACAAGTACACAAACGCAAGAGCTACAAACACAAATTTTTGCCTGAATAGAATTTAAATATTTTGCGCAAATTTATGATTAAAATAAGTGTTTTAATATGTTCTATTTTGAAATTGTAGGCAAATTCTGATGCAATCATATCCTTTAGTGTATTAGTGTATTTACTGCATTATATAAATTATTATATTTTCACAAAGATGATGCCCAAGAAAACATTCTACTTTATTATGTTAAACTAAATGTTAAAAAGTTTACAAGATGAAAACCTAAAATCTTGAATTGCAAAAAGAACCGTAGCTTACAGAGAAAAACTAATGTCAGATTTGAAATCAGCACACTTGTATTAGGTAAGAACAAGTATTTTTGTGGATGCAACAAAAATTTTGTTCCCCAGTGTTATTGTATATTGCCTTTTATGTTCACCAGCCTAAGCCAAGTCTTCCTTCATTATCATCTATCCTCCTCTACCTGAAATGATATATTATTACTTTTATGGTCCCATGACAGGTTTTGTCCATATATGTTTCGCAGATTGTGCCAGACAGTTTGCAGGTGTCTTTACCTACTTTAATATTCAAAGCAAGCCTCTGCCATAGGTCAAGTTTACAGCTTGGAATATCCAGGTTGAAAGACATTAAGTAACCTCCCAAAGATATGTTAAAGCTGAGAAGTGAACTTTTATTCTTTCATTACATTTGCATTATCTTTTCACCAAATCCAGATGCTTCTTAAATCAACCAGAGGTTTCAAATATTATCGAAGCAACTAACAGGATATGTACTAAAAAGGAACCATTAAATCTGAGTTACCTTAGCACCACTAATTCTCAGAAACTTCTCCAGGAAAAAAAGCTTTCTTTCTACACCTACTGACTTGGAACTGCTGGAAAAAATACCCATAAGAAGGGTGGAAGACCACTTTGGTGGGGAAGTTGCTCTATTTAAGTGCCTAAGAAAACCCAGCAAACAGTGCTAGAAAGAGTTGCTTGAATCTGTAACTGATCCTAGAAAGAGATTGCAATATGTTACCATATCCAACTCAAAAGTCCACCTTTTAATTTTTTTTGAATTCCTGAAGTTTTCTCAGTTATTTCAAGGCTTTCAGCATGGTATAGCATATGGTAACTATAGCACATGCTGTCGATATCTTTTTTTGGATATTAAGTTGTGGTTGCGAGCTTTCTGCTTACCCCTCAATGGTTCATTTCTCTAAGAATCTATCCATCCCAGCTTTATCTCAATAAGCACACGATGCTTGTTGGTGGCACTCTTTCAAATGTGTGGAAACATTTTGACCTGTGGACAAGTCATGGGGAGACTAGTAAGGATGAACCAAGAAACCAAACTAACACTTGAAAACTGTTTACTGCTGTGGTTCATTCATGAATGAAGATTTATAAATCTGACATTTAAATTTTATCTAAATGCACAGCATTTCTCTGCTCCTCTTCTCTCTGGCTTCCCTCCACATTCTCTTGTTCTCTTCCCCCAGTAACCTACCCCTCTCCACCATGAGAAATCAACTTCCATCTTCCCAAAACAACAGGGTTTTAGAATATGAAAGAAACTGCACAAGATAGGCAAACATTCGATATGAAACTTCTTGACACAAATCAATTCCCTTGTAAACCCAGCTCTACAATGTCTGACTTTAAATTCCCACTTTGATTTTCATTTACCATTTCACTTGTGTAACTCATGCTTCACAGGCTTTTTATCTGCTAATGGATAACATCCCTTGCCTCCAACGATATCTGCCCTGATGGGACTCTCGTGAATGTTTACAAATAAGACCTCATCACAGGGCATCTACCACCACTTCCCCATGGTGTCCACTTGGCAATGTCTACTGCTGCAGCCAATACCCACAGTGATCCTCGTCCAGTGAAAACCATCCCCTTCTCTCTGACCAATAGCTTTTTGAAGAACCATCTCTGCTCCATTTTTAGTCCATATCTAGGTTAGAGAACTGACTTCACATCTCAGTTGGGGGGTAGGCACATAAGTTAGGTCTGACCAATAGAAGTTCCCATCCCTCTTTTAAAAGTGACGGCTTCAGAGATGGGTATGTGGCTTAAGCCAGGACAATGAGAGCCACACCTGGGGGGCTGTCTGGAGACACTAGGAACATCTTGCTCTTTTGCTTTGGGAATCATGAGCTGAAAGAAATATGTATGCCTTGGCACCACACTAGGAAAATAACTGCTGAGACATGAGCTAACATAGAAGAAAGCAGAGTCAAGTACAGAAATAGTCAATCCAATAAAATTGCCTCAAACCTGGATCCAGCCATACTTGAAGGCCAGCATGCCTTCAACTTCCCAGTTACCAATAAATCATTTTTTCCCTTTCATATTTCTCTGTCACTCATAACAAAAAGACTCTTGACTAGGCCACTTAAATAGTTTAACCTACATTTTGCCTGTAATGCCTGAAATCTAACACAAAGCATAAACCTTTATAATACCTACAGTTATATGAGAAATAAAATTTATTATTTTTTAAGTTCAAAATAATTTTCTTAAATGTCTCTTTCACCCAAATAGTTATCTTGTATTTGAGAATCTGCTCCAGATTAAGAATGATTCCTCCTTTCTGGGCTTAACTATACTTTGATTCGTTAAATTACATTGAGACAAAATATTTAGGGCACTAAGAGAAAATGAAAAACAGGGCAGAGGTTTTCATGTGCCCTTTATTTCCTATTAAGTATATTGTTCAGTAATTCTTTTGTATCAACTTTAGCATTCAGCACACTGCCTGGAGACAGAATATCAATTATTCAGTTAGCCTGAGCCCCAAACTAGATTGTTCATTCATGTTAGGAACAAATAACATTGGTGCAGCATCTGAAGCCTACGGCTGAGCCTCTACAGAGAATTTCTGAGTCATTTCCGCAGCCTGGTAAGCGGTGCCCTGACCTTTCACGACACTCCCTGAGATTGAGAGCAGAAGATGAATTGTCCCATAAACTCTCCTGAATTTAATCCCATCAAACCCTTGTTTCGTGGAAACCCTCATTAAGAGAATCGAATTTGATCTTATACAAAGAGACTCACTTCCCCTAAATATATTAAGACAACCATTCTCAGCCCTTCTTAGAATCACCTAGGGCATGTTGCTGTTGTTTTTAATACTTTCAAAAATTACAGCTGTCAGAGGGGATGGGGTGGAAGGGGAGGGCTGGGTGAAAATGGTGAAGGGATTAGCCAAAGAAAAATAAGCCTCTTAGACACAGCCCACAGTGTGTGGACTGCAGGAGGGAAAGAGGTGTAATAGAATTGTACACCTGAATCCTCTATAATGTAATTAACCAATAAAACTCAATTTAAATTTTTTTTAAAGAAAGAAATATACTGTCAAAAATTAATCTGTCAAATTGATAACTGTTTGAGGAGGGAGAAGATTCATTTTGTACTTTGTTGTTGTTGTTGCTATCGTTTGTGTTTTCCTAATTTTTATTTCTAAATAATTTTAAATGTATAAGAAGTTGCGTAAACATAGTACAGAGAGTGCGCCTGTACCCTTCACCAGCTCTCCCAAATGGCCAAACCAGGAAGTTGGTATCAATAGACTACTATTGACTATAGACCTTATTCAACTTTACCGGTTTTTACATGTACTCATTTCACACAGAGCATTTTTTTTCTTTTTTTTTAATTAATGTTAATGGGGTGACATTAATAAATCAGGGTACATATTTTCAAAGAAAACATCTCCAGGTTATCTTATTATTCAATTATGTTGCATACCCATCACCCAAAGTCAAATTGTCCTCTGTCACCTTCTATCTGATTTTCTTTGTGCCCCTCCCCTCCCCCCTCTCCCACCCTCTCCTCCCTTCCCCCACCCTGTAACCACCACACTCTTGTCCATGTCTCATAGTCTCACTTTTATGTCCCACCTATGTATGAAATCATGCTGTTCTCAGTTTTTTTCTGTTTTACTTATTTCACTCCATATAATGTTATCAAGGTCCATCCATTTTGTTGTAAATGATCCAATGTCATCATTTCTTATGGCTGAGTAGTATTCCATAGTATATATGTACCATAGCTTTTTAAACCACTTGTCCTCTGATGGACTTGAGCTGTTTCCAGATTTTCGCTATTGTGAACAATGCTGCCACGAACGTGGGGGCACATTTCTTCTTTTCGAACAGTGCTATGGTGTTCTTAGGGTATATTCCTATAAGTGGGATAGCTGGGTCAAAAGGCAGTTCGATTTTTAATTTTTTGAGAAATCTCCATACTGTTTTCCACAGTGGCTACACCAGTCTGCATTCCCACCAGCAGTGCAGAAGGGTTCCCTTTTCTCCACATCCTCGCCAGCACTTATTCTGTGTTGTTTTGCTGATGAGCGCCATCCTGACTGGTGTGAGATGATATCTCACTGTGGTTTTAATTTGCATTTCTCTAATAATTAGTGATGTTAAGCATTTTTTCATATGCCTATTGGCCATCTGTATGTCCTCTTTGGAGAAATTTCTATTCATTCTTTTTGCCCATTTTTTGTCTTCCTGGTGTTGAGTTTTATAAGTTCTTTATAAATTTTGGTTACTAACCCCTTATCAGACATGTTGTCAAATATGTTCTCCCATAGTCACACAGAGCATTTTTAAAAAACAGAGATGTCTGCTTCTCAGACTCTGATTTGGTTGGTCTGCAGAGGAGCCTGGACATGAATATTTAACAAAAATTTCCCCAGGTGACTTTGCAGCCAGGATTGAGAACCGCTGGATTAGACAGACACAAATACACAATAAGGTGAGGTAGCAAAATTCCTAACCCAAGGATTGGAATTAGGATACATTATTTATTTGCTCTCAGAAAAATCAGACAGATGTTTTACAATGTATGCCATGACATTTGTCCTTAAGGTGACCAACTTTTTTACAATGATAAAGAGGACAAAAATAAATGGAAGAAAACAGTATCATAAATAAAAGAAACATCTTATTCATTGCAACAATAATACACTCTAATATAATAAATGAATAATAAAAACATTTGTAATATTTTATATTTAATTATGCTTACATGCCCATTAGTTTTTAATAATAATTGTTAAGAATAAAGTACTCATTTAGATACAAATATGTCACATCACACGCAATGAATCGACTCTGCATAGATTGAATACAGACATTTACAGATTAGTCTTCCAATATCAAAAAGGAGGACACTTTTCAAGGGAGGACGGAACTTACAAAAGAAGGACTGTCCTCCCTAAAGGAGGACAACTGGTCACCTTATTTGTCCTATGACTTGGGCCCTCTATAACCTAAGAATTACAATAGTAAAGTAATGACCTCCCTCCCCTTGAGAAGGAAAATGTCATTTTGTGGCAGAGCAATATGATACTCAAACCCCCAAGGTGAAGACAGTCTCAATAATTCCCTACAACATCACTATGTGATATCACCAATGTCAGTGAATTATACCAAAAGTCAACAGTACACGGGGACACTCTCTTAAGAATCTGAAATAGTGCAAAGAGGTGACAATATTTTTTTAAAGCAAATTTTAGACTCTATGTGTGGTCATTTTAGCTATATGGACTGAACACCAGACAGGCACATAGAAAAAAGCTGCCTGCATTTCTATTCACTTCTAGCTTCTGGTCCATGACTTCCTGGGGCCCAGCTGCACTCTTAACCTTAAGTTTCATTTGTTATCTGACATATTTCTAAGAAAAACATTTTTAAGTTCAATCAAACTGGTATCTAATGTTTCAGCCAAAGAGCACCAATTAATGGATGGAATTTTCCAAATGCTGAATTGCTCACCATTTCTAACACGGCATTCACTTCACTCTTCTGTGTCTTTTCTTTGCCCAAGCTCCTTCCTCTGGGCTGGAATTCAGCTATTCAAGGCAGCAGAGCCATGTTCATTCACCTCAGTTTAGCATTAGAAACAAAGCAGGGGCTCATATACTATGGGAGACAGAATAATGGCCTCCCAAAGATGTCCCTATTATAATCTCCAGAACTTGTGAATATGTTACCTTGCTTGGCAAAAGGGACTTTGCAGGTATGATTAAATTAAGGATTTTGAGGTGGGAGATTATCCTGGGTTACCTGTATGGGTCCAATATACTCACAATGGTCCGTATAAAAGAGAGACAAGATGTTGAGAATAAAAAGTAAGGAAAAAAAGTGATGTGACCACAAAACCAACTGTTAAAATGCCACTCTTTCAACACCTTGAATTTAGACTTCTGACGACCAAAAGTGTGAAAAAATAAATTTGTATTGCTTTAAGCCATTAAGTTTGTGGTCCTTTGTTTCAGCAGCAGTAGGGAATTAATATGCTACTAGTTACTGACTGGTTGATTAGATGGTTGAATGAATGAAAGCACACGCAACACTTTCTGTATTTTTCTGCTTTTATGCCTGATATAAACTCAGCTACCAGGGTATAAACAGCAGCCAGAATCTCAGTGGCTGGAGCCTCACAGAGTTCAACTAACCCTTCACCACCTGCAAAGATTCAATGGCTCCCTTTTGGAGCAGGAAAGTGGGCCATTTCCTTTGGCAGGGTGAAAAATAAATAGCAGCTCTTTCTCTTGAGCCACAAGATAGAAAGAGATTGAATTGTGGTTATCTCTGAAAGATGGGATTTTTAGGTGATTTTTACTTTTATATTATGATTCTCTGTGTTTTTAAAACTTTTTATGTATTCTTAGAAGAAAAATAATCATTTTCATCCCAGAAAAAAAAAAAAAAAACATCCTGTTACCTTGGCTTTCAAAATGCAATTCGCCGTTCAATGACAGTTTTATTTCTGCAACACAAATCAACAATTTACAGGAACCATCTTGTTTTCAAAGCAAATGCACATTAAGATAAGAAGTTATATGGGATTAGGCTGAATTATTTTTTTCTCTGTCTCTGATTGAAGTCAGCTTTCCCAGGCAAATGATGGAACAACATATTGGAAGCAGAACAACAAACAAACCCTGACAATGTGATGCAGGACTCCAGCCTTAGGACTGATACCTGTGGCATTATTTGCTTATTAGTTATTTCAGGGTTGGCAGATTTTTTTCTGCATAGGAAAGATAGTGAATCTTTTAGGCTTTATAGGCTATATAATCTCTGTCATAACTACTCAATTCTGTCATTGCAGTAGGAAGGCAATCATCTACAACATGTAAACATTGTGAATGCATTTCAATGAAATTTTCTTTATAGACACAGCAATTTGAATTACACATAATTTTCATGTGTCACAAACAGCATTTATCTCTTGATATATTTTAACAATTTTAAAATGAAAAGGCATTCTTAGCTCATGGACCATAGAGAAACAGGCAGTAGGCAAGTGGATTTGGCCCATGAATCATAACTTAAATCATTTTTTTTTACAAAGAGTTCAAAAGAGTAGATTTTTACTATCAATTAAATTTATGTAATATGGAGTTTTTGTCCCCATAAAAATATAGCTCAATTATTTTAGAAACACACATTAAAGCTATTGCTTTGTTGTTGTTGTACATATGCTATGACTAAACCTAAATATTTAGAATTCTTACCTGATTAAAAGTTATTGATTGCTACTTCTGGTTTTTGGTTCACCATTTATGGATCTTGGAATGTGCCACTCCATCCTAACAAGTAAAATCTGAACATACTGATTTCTAAGATCCATAAGACAAGTGAGAACACAGGGAAAACTGCTGCCTCCCAAACTGGAGAGACCAATAGGCGAATCCAGGGGTCATGGCTCTCCAGAAACAGCTTAGAGGGGTGACCACCTGGGGAATCAGGGAGAAGAAAACCTGAACTATAATTGACCAGTTGCTGGAGGCTCCATGTGGACACCTCTGAGAGTTAAAAATTAGATCATTCTGTTTTTCTTCTTTTTTTTTTAAAGACTTTATTCAATTTTTAGAGAGGGGAGAGAGAGAGAGAAGTGGGAGGAGCAAGAAGCATCAATTCCCATCTGTGCATTGACAAGGGAAGCCCAGGATTTTTTGAACCGGCGACCTCAGTGCTCCAAGTCGATGCTTTATCCCACTGCACCACCACAGGTCAGGCCCATTCTGTTTTTCTTAACAAAGACTGCTATCAGGAGAACTAGTTAACCAGATTAATTATCTGTATAGTTAATCTGCTGGGGTATCATCAGAGAGGTAACTGACCAAGAGGAAGGGAATCTCCCAACTACAGTCAGCAATAGCCTTTTCATTCCAGCAATCCTCTTCCACCTAAGAGAGAGGGGGAAATCAAAAAGAGAAACAGCAACAAAACACAGAGAAACACTTGTAAAGTTCACAGTCCAGAGGCACAGGCTCACTAAAAGGCTGAGACCTGATTAAGACTACAAAACACTTTGCTTCCTCCACACTCACCACCAAATTACTAAAGGCCTATTTACAGCAGTTCTTTTTACCCAGTACATCATGTTCAATTATCAAGAAGAAATTTACAAGGCATACTAAAGTGCAAAAAACACAATATGAGTAGACAGAGCAAGTGTCAGAAGCAGACATGGAGTGATGTTGGAATTACCAGACTGCAATTTAAAATAACTATGATTAATATACTAAGTGCTTTCATGGACAATGTAGACAGCATGCAAGAACAGATGGGCAATGTAAGTAGAGAGATGGAAATCCTAAGAGAACCAAAAGAAATGCTAGGGATCAACGACTGTTAACAAAATGAAGACTGCCTTTGATGAACTTGTTAGTAGACTGAACATGGCTAAGAAAAAAATCTTGAAACTTGATGATATGTCATCAGAAACTTTGGAAACTACAAAGCAAAGAGAACAAAAACTGGAAGAAACAAAAAAGAATATTCAAGGACTATGGGACAGTTACAAAAAAGTATAAGAGAAGCATATTGAGAATCAAAAAAGAGAAGAAATAGAGAATGGAAAACAGAAAATATTGGAAACAATTACAACTGAGAATTTTCCCAAATTAATGTCAAACACCAAATCATAGATTCAGAAATCTTAGAGAACACTAAGCAGAATAAATGCAAAGATAAAACAGAATAAGCAAATAAAATCTACACCTAAGCATACCCTTTTCAAATGACAGAAAATCAAAGATAAAGAAAAAATTTGGAAGAAGCCAGAGGAAAAAAAACCGTACCTGTAGAGGAGCAAAGATAAGAATGACAATCAACTTCTGAGACAACATGCAAGCAAGAAAAGAGTGAAACTAAATATTTAGTGTTGAGAGAAAAAAACCTTATCCACCTAGAATTCTGTACCCTCCAAAATTATCCTCCAATAGTAAAGAAGAAATACTTTATTGGACAAACAAAACTTGAGGGGATTTGTTGCCAGTTGGCCTACCTTAAAATGTTGGAAGAAGTTCCCTAAAGAGAAAGAAAATAATATAGGTCATCAATTCAACACCAGATAAAGAATAAAGGAGCATACAAAAAAAAAAGGAATGAGTGAAAATAAAATATAAGTTATCAATAATCAAAATTTTTCTACATTGTTAGGATATTATATTGTATCTAATAAGATCTAGATCAGAATCTTATAAATATCAGAAGTAATATGTTACATATCATATGTGTGATGTGACAAAAGTAAATTGAAGGGTTTGAGTTGCCATTTAGCTATGCAACTATTTATTGTCCACATAGAATGGACATGAAATGGTAAAACAAGAATGCCCCCAAGTGGCAGCAGCCAGGGGAAATGGACTCTCAACCTAGAACTGGCTCTTCCCACTGAAGCAGGCAGAATGGAGTCCCTGTTTTGCTGCTACAAAGGGCAGAATGTTGATCAGCCAGATACAGAAGACAGAACGCTCAAATTAGAGGACAGGAAGCAACAGGACTTGGCAAATACAGACAGGTCATTTCGAGGGCAATTAGATGTTATACTTTGCAAAGTATATTGATTGTAACAATACTTCTTAGAAGTGAAATTGATAAATACCAGACTTTAAAGTCAACTTTGAACAGGTTCATAAGCAAATTAAGGATGGATGCCCTAATACAAGGAAGAAAAAGCCCAGGGAAATAATACCCATTGCTAACATGTTCTGGAAGTTCTGAGAGTCCAAAATGCATGGACTCTGAAGTCAGATAGCCTGGAATTAAACCCCAACTCTGCCACCTGCCAACTGTGTAACTTAACCTTCCATGCCACCTCTATGCCATTACGAGGTAATATTATCTGCCTCTTAGTGTTTTGTGAGTGATAAAATAAGTTAAAATATACAAAGTTCTTAGAAGAGTGCCTGGAATAAGGTGGGGGCTATAGAAGTATTAGTTACTGCTATTATAATTTAAAAAAATTTTTATTTTGAATACTTACTTCATGTCAGGCACACTGCTAAGATCATGAAAAGAGTAATGGATTTATTTCATGCTCAAAATAATCCTATGAGTTACACAATTATTTCCCATTTTACTGATGACAAAACTGAGCCATAGATAAGTTCAGTAATTGCTCAGAAGCACAGGGCTAGTGAGTCTTGGAGCTGAACTTAAGCCCAGGTCATCAAACTATGGACCTGATGCTCTTCAGTGCCTACAAATAAGAAAATATGGCTCAAGTTAACCATGACCTGAAAAAGGAATAAGTCATGCCAACTTTTCTATCTTAACTCCAGACTGCCCCCTCCAAATCTCTACATGAATATTTAGGGGACTTGCAAACTGAACAAGTTCAAAGTGAGCTCCCAAAGGTTCTCCAAACCCTGCTGCTCCATGGTCTTCCCCATCTTAGTTCATGACAGCTCCATCTTTCCAGCTGTTCAATCAGAAAACTCTGGAGTCATTCTTGAATTCCCTTTTCCTCACACCACATATCCAATCTATCAATAAATTCCGGTTGGCTCTGCCTTCTAAATATGTCCTAAATCCACCCTGCCTTTCCACCTACCTCTACTGCTACCGCTCCACTGCCCTGTCTCTCACCTCCTCTTGCCATAATTGCAACAACCTCTAACCTGTCTCCCTGCATCTACTCTCGCATCCTCTCCAGGGTCCCCAACAGTCTGTCCTCAACACTGCAGCCAGAATGACCTCTTTCCCTGCTTTATTCTCTCTTAATAGCACTTACCACCTTTTAGTCTATAGATTTTATTTATTTTGTTATTGTCTGCCAACTCTACTAGAATCTATTTTACAAGAGCAGAAATTTTGTCTGTTCTGTGTGCACTATTAGCATGTAGAGCATGTCATCACTCAAAACCCCCCAACATCTCCCCTTGAGCTCACAGTGTCAAAGTCCTTAACAACTACACAAACCATCTCCTCATACTCCCTCCTCTAGCTCGTGTTCACCATGTCATTCCACCTGAGATCTTTCCACCAGGTAGCCTCACCTCTTGTTCTTTCTTTTCCTTCAGCTCTTTATTATTTCAGTGACATTTCCTTGGCCACCCAATCCACAGTTCAACCCCATACTATTCATAACACTTACTAACCATTTTTTCTGTTTTATTTTTTCTTAGCATCATTTATCATCACCTACATTTTATATTTTATATACTTCTGTGTTTTATATATTTATATTATTTAGGATCTGACTTCTCTAATAGAATATAAGTTTCATGAAGACAGAGATTTTAGTCTGTTTTCTGCACTTTGTAGCTACAGTGCCTATTAGAGTCCCAGGCACATAATAAGAACTCAATATATATTGAATAAGAAATATCCACAATGACTGTATGACTGAATGGGTGGGCGACTAGATGAATCAATGATCAATTAATGACTAAATACATGGAAATAAATATCAGAATCTCATTTTATAGTAATCATGTTATAGATTAGCAGTAGAGTTCAGTCAAAATATCAATCATCTCTTTTAAAAGATTGGAGAGGAAGGGAGAAAAATCTACTTGGTATTGCAATGATCCTGCCCCCATTAAACTAGTCAGACTGTTGTAATTAGTCTCCTAGTTACATCTATCAGATAATTCACTTCTCCTGCTATGAGGAGTAAGTATAAAAGAGAAAAGAGAGAAGTCAAGGCTCCATCATTCCTAAGAAGATGCATAGGTGATACTACCTTTAATCTAAAATAATAATAAACAATAATAATAAATTATTCTGAAGTACCCATATAGTGAAACTCCCTCCAGTTTCCCTTTTCATAATGTGGGCTCAGATATTCTCAGTTTAGCCTTTTTTATTACTCTAAAATTCTGAGTTAAGGAGATCAAGCATATATTATTATAGTTTTCCAGACTGGTTAGACCCAAATAACAATTGCAGTCAAAATTCTGGTACCTAAAATGAGTAATAATACTAAAAGAAATATTATGTACATTAATTAAACACATGCCATGCAGCATTTTAAGATCTTCATAAATTGAATCATTTACATCTTACTGGGAGTTAGAAGATTAGGAACTTATTCAAAGCTAACAAATAATGAAACATGAACTCAAGCCAAGACTGTCTAATGCCAAAGTTTGTATCAGATTAGACTTTAAAACCTCACCAATATGACAAGCCCCTGAATGTTTACAGAGTTTTATCTTCCACCTCTGGAGTGCATATGTGTTACATGGGCATTTGGAACATTTACTATTTCCTGCTCATCAGGCCCAAATAACATGATGTTATCAAGATACCACACCAGTGTGATGTTCTGAAGGATATCCAGATGATCAAAGTCCCTTCAGACAACTAGACTGTGACAGAGGGCTGGCACAACTTCATAATGTGAACTATTGCTCATCCCAAATGAATGAAAACTGCTTCTGATGCTCCTTACTTATGGATATTGAAAAGAATGCATTTGCTAAATCACTAGCCACATAAGTATCAGAACTGCCTCTCTTAATCCTTGAGAGTCTGTATAAAAATGATTTCAAAGAAAAAAATCTCACAGCTTTAAAAATCACTATATTAGATTAAGTTTGTTAAATATATGATTAAGATCTTCCATGGGCTTTTATTTTTCTTGCAACCTGTCAAGGACTAAGATATGTTAAAGTTTCTCACTATTGTTGTGTTATCAACTTCTATCATTTTCTCAGAGACTTTAATTGAAGATATGAGTTTTTCTTTTTAAATAGCTTTTTTTGTATTTTTAAATAGCTCCCTTCATAATTTTAAGGATCACTCTTTATCACTCTGTTACACAACTATGGATAAAATGAACTCATTCATTCAACAAATATTTAGTGAGTACCTGCTATATTCCAGTGTTCTAGACACATTGCTTATTATTCACGTATATATTAATAACTTAAATAGCATATCAAAAACAGGATATTAACCTTGGTAGAATATTATTTATGTCTAGCAGGTTATCTTTTTTTCCTTTTTATTTCCTGTTTTTTAATTTTAAATGTTTATTTTATTGATTTCAGAGAGAGAAGAAGGGAGAGAAAAAGAGACAGGAACATTGATCTGTTCCTGTATGTGCCCCGACTGGGGATAAACTCAGCAACCTCTGCCACTTTGGGATGAGGCTCTAACCAACTGAGCCATCCGATCATGGCTCTTCCTTTTTTTCTTACGTTGTTTTTTTTAGTAGCTTTTTCATTTCACTCTATTGTCAAATCTCCTGCTTGAATTCATTTCAATTTCCTTGAAAGCACGAAATGGTTACAGTTACAATTGTTTGTTTCCTAGAGTAAATGTTCCAAAATGTTGTTTTCATCCATCTGTTGAATGAAATGTCCCTTTAATTATTTTTGCTATAAAATGTTTATTTGCATGCTGGTGGTTTCCAGCATATTTATCTCACAAATATAAGTCTAATGTTTGTCCTAGATTAGTATGCATAGGATCGCCTTCCTCAAGCATGTTTACTCAAGCATTATTTTCATCTTTCCACGAGCACTAATGCTAAAGGAATGGATATTACAGTAAATGTTATCTCTTCTCACTTAACTGTCTGCAGTAGAAGTGAGTGCATGGGTAGGGGCTGTGTCTATGTACGACTATAGTCTGGAAGATTTGACTCTGAATTTTCTCTCTGAATTTACTAAAAATCTTTGTGACTCATTTTCTGCTATTATCCATTCCATGGAAGGGGACACCCCTTAAATTTACACTTACAACTCCTAATATAGAATCTATTTTTAATATTGTGACTTCTCTTTAAAGGGTTAACTTTGTGAGTCAATATTATTATTTCTGGTCCACAACTCTAATAAAGTTCATCTATAGATCTCTACTGCTTAAGATGTTAAATCAGAGAAACAGAATGGTACTACATAGCCATATAGCTTCTCTTCCAGCATCCCCTCCACTCAAAAAAAGACACGTGTCATCCTTCCTACAGCCCACTTATAACACCAGTGTCTGCTCCTCTAGTTGAGAAGTACCATCGGGGTTCCTCTGCACCATCTCTGCCCACTTTCCACAGCCCAGACCACTGTGCTCATGAGTAGAGAAGTCATGTGCATGTTCTTGGCATCCTTTATCCAAACATTGTATTATGAAGATGAGGCGTGCTCTAGTCAGAATTAATAAAGTTTTCTTCTTCTTTATTGGTTATTTTGCTTCCTTTCAGTAAATGTTAGGCATGGATAAATGTGTGCTTATACCACTATCTTTCCCATCAATCCCATTACTTTTATAATCAGAAACAAACAAAAAACCTTTTTTATTTTTTGTAAATGAAATCCATTAAAGAAAAGATATTTGACAATAATTTCAACTCCAGGAAATGAGTTTTTCTCTTGAACAATATGGTTTTCTTCTGACAGTGTAATCAGTAGTTATTATCATTTTTATCCCATCTAGATATAGTGAGGTACCTGAAGCTTCTTATTTTTCTATCTTAAGCCTCTTATATAATTCTTGATATACATTTTTCTGCCCTTAACCTTTCCTCACGTCATATACCACACATTCAATAAAAAAGAACACCCCTGAGCTTCTTAATCCATGCAACCCACTCTGTACTGAACTCTTTATCCTGTGTAATCACAGTTTAAAATTAAGTTATTTGCAGTGTATTATTAGATCCAATGTATTCGCCATAGCGAGAGGTTAGCTTATAGGTAATCTGTTATAATCATACAACTTAAGCCAAATTTCCAACAGAGTTAAGCCTGAGAAAGAGCTTTAAAACATTTATTCATTGTTTCTAATTGCTTCTAATTCCCCTAATCAAACCACTTAGGGTATTAGCAAAGTTCCTAAAGTTTAAAAATAAATATTTGAAATCTGGAAGTTTTCAATTGGCATCTGTAAGACAGAAATTCAATTCTCCTCGATGAGAGGTGTGCTATATTGAATCAAATATGCATAGATAGATAACAGTTTGGGAAGTGGATTTCCATAGGTGGGCTGAAAATAAAACCATATAACTGAAAAAAGGAATGTTTTGTTTTTGTTTGTTTAGTTTTAGTTTTGGTTTTTGGCAAGTAGCCAATAAGAGAAACTACTCCTTTACTTTTCTAATAATCTGACTTGAGTTTGGGTAAAATGACCACTTTGAAAGTGGGCAGAAAAGAATTCAATTGGGGTTAAAATTAGTTGTTTAGGCAAAGTCTCATGAAATAGCATCATTGTCCAAGGTTGTGATCTCCTGTCCTGATTTTATTTTACCCGTGAATTCAAGCTGGTGGGCCACAAATTCTCAGTAAATGGTGTGTAAACCAGAAGGTCAAGTTCCCTAACCTAGAGTAAAAACCATGGCTATGAGGCACTTCTAACACCATGAAAACCTCCACTGCTAATAGTATATACTTGTGTCTGCTTCTTGGCCACTGGTTCATCAAGAGGCAATTTTAGAAAATAAAATTACTTGGCAAGCACAGAAACTGTATGAACCAGAGAGAGATTTCAATCGAGTCATGATATAAAACCAAATAAAAAATTCTATTCCACAATAGAGATATAAATAATGAGCATTTTGGTGTTTCTCCAGTTTCAATGTTTTTCCCTCAGAGTCAATCTCTCTCCGTTTCTTACACAACCCTAGATAAATGGTGCCAACACTTTCCTCTTTAACTTTATGTTTACCATCTTTCATTCTTTGATACATCCTTCTTTTAAGTATACTAATACTGTCAAGTCTTTCTTTATTTGTTTATAGCCTAGAAGATATTCTGTCTTTTAACATGATCTGCATAGCTACCATCTATTAGATAATGCTTTTATCAATGTAACTGGGAATGCTGGGAGGAAGCATTGTTATTCTGTCCACTCTAGAGCACTAAGATAGCACCATTCATGAGTTTTAACTACTTAATTTTAAAAATACAACGTGGCTAATGTGTCTCTGTACTCCTGCCCTCACATATTAGCACTGTGTAAAGGAAGGGGCAAAGAATGGAACTCAGTCTTTCTTTTCTAGTGCTGATACTGTAAATCCTAGGATTCTCGGGTCTTCTGAGATTATTAGCAACCACAGAATTCCAAGGACAGGTTACTGACACTTTTAACACTTTGAGTAGTGAGTTTTTTCATGCTTGCTGACCCCCAGGAGTGAGTTGTGGTTTTTTTTCCAAAATATAAAATTAGTTCCAGTTCCAGTTTTATTAACTTAAAAACATGTTTGTTTGATAACCAATTTATAAAAACAAAAAGAACATACATTTGCCATTTTTAATGTTGCCTTACACATGTACAATCATACTCTGGATGGTCAGGATGCACAAGGACGTACATGAACATTTGTACTATTCAAAGGGTTAAAGTCATCCTTTTTGTGACTTGTTTTTGTACTACCATCACGGAACAGACATCTCATTATTTTTTAATAGGTCTGTTTCATTTTAAATTAACTGCCATAAAAAAGAGGAAATTATTTTTATGCAAACATAGCCAAATAATGTGACTTTAGTCAAATTAAACTTTATTTACAACTACAGACAACAATAAAATTCTTAAATTTTTAAATTGTCCTGGACCACATAGCTTGTAGAGTATCATTAATATCTTAATAACTTATACATTAACTTTCCATGTGAAAGCCAGACTGCTCCCCTCACAGAAAAAAAAAATCCCACAAAATCGTGGATTTGCCATCTGTCCTTCCAATGAAAGCACACAGTGATTAAAGCTAAGGATTGCAAGTAGCACAAAACAGTGATTCCCATGCTTTCCAAACATTGTTTTTTCTATTTCCCCCCTCAGTTTTTAAAACAGTCCCCAAGACTGCTGGGTGGGTTATCAATATATATCAAATGAATGAGTACTTGAATTATTGAAAACTTCAATGGCTACTTACATGATAGTAGTAACAATATTTACTCAATTTTAAAACCATTATTGATGAATTCCTAAACTCTCTGAAATAATTACTTGTATTCGCTTGGGGTCTAGCTCAAATATCAAACCCCACTGATATATATATCAAGTGGTATTATTATATCAGATTATATTCTCATACAGTCTCAGAACTGGAAAGTCACTTAAATGTATCTAAATAACTACTCTCATTCAGATCTGGCCATTTTCAAACAACTCAAATAAATTACATATTCTCACAATTTCTTTCCATTGATCCTAGAGAGAATTTTCTAAATTGTCTAAAGATGGAATTTCTCAAGCATAGTTAAATTTTCAATGAAGAACAGAGACAAATGTCTCCTAACTGCTAAAACACAAGTTTCTGGAATAGTGGTTACACATAGTGAGTACACAGTGGCTACTTGTTGAATAATTGATGAATCCCTGAATGTGTCAAGACTATGTCAGATATCTACTATGCAGGTATTCTAAAGAGGAGATTTAGGTATGGAAATCATGTTAAACTTTCAATAATTTTAAGGTCCTTTGAAACAGCAAAAGAATAAATCTAATAACCATATATCAGACTATCATTGTCCCAGTGAAGTTTCCTATTCCCTTCACCATCCAGAATCAATATAATGCTACAATTTAGAATAAAATATGAGTCCTTTGTGTTGTCCCAAATGCATATAATAATATTGTAAACTAAGACTACATCGGTTCCTTTGACAACAACATTTGGTCTCAACTCTGGTTGCAACTTATAGAAAGTCAGCTGAAATAAACTTAAAGCCAAAATAAATTTATTGAAAGATAAGAGGTTTCTAAGGATAAAGAGTGGAGGAAAGGATTTCAAAAACAGTTAGTACAGAGGAAAATAACTTGGATTTAAAATCTTATTTAACCACACAGAAAGGGCAAAAGGTCTTGAGGGACAACTAAAACAAAAACTAGTTCCTTCCAGACTAATTCTTTCCAGGACGTTAGAACCAGGAAACATAGGGACTGACAGGTGTCATAACTCATATTTCAATAACAGAAACTACTAAGTCACTTCCCAGGTTCCAGGTGACAAATCCTGGAAACTGACTGGCTGGCCAGTCTTCATTAGGTGCCACGAGGGCCAGTTGACTGCAGGTAATTTATTTCTGACAAGACCAATGTAGGTCTAGCCCTATGTGTTATTGTTTTTCTCAGAAAGAGGAGAGGATAGTCAGATAATCACCCTAGCAAATATCTTCTACACTGTCACATTGCCAAAATATCTTAAAATCAAGAGTAATTAAAACTACTAAATATTTTTCACAAATGCATCTATGGAACCAGGTCACACAGAATTTTTCTGGACTTATATGCAGTTAGCTTTTGGAGACCAAATTGTGAAGTGCTACATTCATTTGTCTTCTGATTAATGAATTAAGAAATAACATTCCTCTCAATCTTCTATTCATGTTCATTTTCCCTAAGACCTGACGAAGAAAGACCAGTTCTCAAAAGGAAATACAGCCTAACTGGGCAATGATGCAATAGATAGAGCATCCGCCTGGGTCACAGAGGACCCAGGTTCAGAAACCCCAAGGTAGCCGGCTTGAGTGTGGGCTCACTAGCTTGAGCATGGGATTATAAACCTGACCCCAAGGTCACTGGCTTGAGCAAGGGGTCACTCACTTTGCTGTAGCCCCCTGTCAAGGCACATATGAGAAAACAATCGGTGAACAAGTAAGGTGCCACAGCAAAGAATTGATGCTTCTCATCTCTCTCCCTTCTTGTGTGTTTGTCCCTCTCTGTCTGTCTGTCTCTCTCTCTCTCTGTCTTGCATTCTCTTTCTCTCTTGCTAATAAAAAAAGAGGAAATGTATTACATTAAAATAGGAGAAAATTAGCCTGACCTGTGGTGGTGCAGTGGATAAAGCGTCGACCTGGGAACACTGAGGTCGCCAGTTCAAAACCCTGCACTGGTCTGGTCAAGGCACATATGGGACTTGATGCTTCCAGCTCCTCCCCCCTTTCTCTATTTCTCTCTCTCTCTCTCTCTCTCACTCTGTGTCTCCTCTCTAAAATGAATAAAATAAAAAGAAATAAAAAAAAATTTTAAAAAAATAGGAGAAAATTGTTAGACAAAGAATATAGAGAAAATTACGTGGCTATATGTTGTTGGGAATATTTTGCATGCTGTGTTTTATGGTAAAAATAGGAAGAATTGACTCAGTAGCAAGAGGTAGTTTAACTTAAGCATGAAAAATACAGGGTGCGGCAGAAGTAGGTGTACAGTTGTGATTACACGTAACAGTTTATTCTTGTATTATTATTTATTAATTATTGTACTATTTTCCCTAAAACAGCTGTAAATCTACTCTTGCCCCACTCTATGTATTTCAGTCAGCAAAGCACTTGAAGGCAAAAGCATGAGAAAAAGAGACCACGCTTTTAATACTTTTTATTACAAGAGAGGGAAGATTTTAAGTTGATTTTAGAAGTGAATAGAAAGGACGGTGACTGGGGTTTAAAAAGAAATGGTTACAACAGTAGATAAAAGAGGATTTTAACTGATGAGAATTTCTGGGGCACGGTATCTACCTGTTGTGTTTTATTCCTGGCATGGTCATGGCCAGCATGAACAAGACAAGTATTTGTGAACTCTCGTTGGTTTTCTTGTGCTACGACTCAGCTTTTGTGCAGGGGAAATGCCATGGATTGTATATGACAAACATGCTTTCCAAATAGCTTTAGCGAATAACTTGAATTCCTAGAAATAATAAAAGCCAGAAATCTCATTTAAGCTTCCTACTTCTCTCAGTCACTGAGGAAGATAGAACCCAAACAGAAAGGGGTAGGATGGAGAAAATAGAGAAGCTAAAACTATTATACTACAGACAAGCCAAATTCTTTTTTTTTTTAGACAATTAATTTAATGGGGTGACATTGATCAATTAGAGTACATAGATTTAGAGAAAACATCTCAAGATCCTTTTGACATTTGATTATGTTGTATACCCATCATGCCAAATTCTTTTAAAAAATTGTTTGATATCATTTAGAAATGGTAAGATTTGCATTTTACTAAAAAAAATAGTATGTCTATTTATGCTAAAAAGTATACTGGTAATGTTTTCCTTATCTAAAGTTTTTTAAATTGATAGTGACTGCTTCTGGAAGGTATTTTAAAGAGACAAAAAAGAATCAGACAACAAAGTAAATCATTTATTCCTGGTAAAAAGCACAATGCCATGTATCTTAGTGTTTTGGAAATTTCAGTTGACAATGACAATAGACTTAAGGCATGTCAGCCGGCTGGACCAGGGTTAGTGCCACAGCCTTTAGACCAGTGGTTCTTAACCTGGGTTCTATTGAACCCTAGGGGTTCGATGAGTAGGTCTCAGGGGTTTGGAGAAACCTCTGCCACGGAGGCCAGAATAAAGTATCACCATAATTTGTTGTAAGTTCATGCACTTTGTTGGTTTTGTTCTTTGAGCAAGGTGATGTTCATGCATGGCTCATTTTGTGCACCAGGAAAAAAACATATACCTATGTCTTGAATTTGGAAATAAATATCATATTTTATTTATCACTAAAGAAGGGTTTGGTGAATGCGCATATGAAACTGGTGGGTTCGGTACCTCAAAAAAGGTTAAGAACCACTGCTATAAGACCTTATTATATTCAATGATGGAAATGGTCTATATCTATGCTATCCAGTATGGTAGCCATTAGCCACAATTGGCTATTGAGCACCTCAAATGTGGTTGTTAAAACTGAGAAATGGAATTTTAAATTTTATTTAATTTATAAGAAACTAAAATTAAGTAGCCACAAATAGATAGTGGAGCATGCCCCTACAGTAGATTGACACCAGCAAGAAAGGTATTTTTGTCTTAATTTCCACTAGGGGTCACTATCTACTTCAGCAGAAATGGCAACAATGCTGATTTTACCATCTTCCATCTGGTTGTGGAAAAGAGAATAAACAGGCACCATATTTTTAATTGTGAATAAATGTTTTAGCCTCCTCATAGATTGGTGCTCCATTCAACTGTCCACACCCATTTAGAAACCACCTCTTTGCTAAATGTGGTCCTGGGGGACTCAGGAATGCTGAGCTACATTGTTTCTCAGAGCTAAAAGTTGGGGCAGTAACCTCTCACTCTCAGGGAAACAGTGGTATTTGGGGGTTCCTTCCCAATTGTAAGGTGATGTGCCAGGGTTGGGGTTTATGGCATGAGTGTGTCTTAGCTTTTCCTACCGATTTAGATGTGGATATCTTCTGTCACCCGATGTGTAGGACAACTAGTTTCTAGATTTCTCTTAGGAAATTTACCTACATATAGCTGTGTATTCAGTGCATCTGTGGGAGGACAGAAAATCAGGAGCCTCCAATTTCACCATCTTATTGATGTCATTCCGCTGGTATGCAGTGCTTTTAGCCGGATGTCACTGAGGACACAGAAATAATGTGTGCCTGAAGAATAGAAATTCACAAGTTAAATTATGTGGAAAATGTTTAAAGATGCAGAAAAAAAGGATTCTATGCAAGTGCCTCCCTATAAACAACATTTAAGATTACATTTTCTCTTATATTTTTTTCAGCGTCTTTAATATACCAATGTCATCACGAATTTCCAAGAATAGGTTTAGTATTTAGAATTTGTTCATGCTTAATTGACTACAGATTCTTTATTCGTGGAATACAAATTAACATCTACCTGAACCAGTGTTTTCCACAAAATAGAGTTTGGAAAGCATTAAAAGAATTTTTCTAAGATGAAATTGATTTATCATTTCTTATCCTCCGGACATGCTCGTTAAAGATAGATTTAGCCACATTTTGTTGTTGTATCTATCTCATAAATAGCTGCTTGGTTCATAGAACCAAGTTATTCTTCCCTTGAATTACTATTTTTTATATTTATTGATATGTTCAATTCAATTAACTCATTTATTTTACACTATCTGCATGTCCGACACTGTCTTAGGTGCTGGTTATATTATAGTAAACAAGCACACAGTGATTTCTACCCCCTTACATTCTAGTGGGAGCTGATAAATAAAATGTTAAAACTTTTGGAATGTCAGATGTTGATGAGCACGATGGAAAAAATAAAGCAGGGAATAGAAATGACCTTGCAATTTAAATATGGTGGATCAGAGAAGGTATCCCTGGAAAGGTTTCATTTCAGCAAAGGCTGAAGGAGTGGGAAGGAGTGATATTTAGAGGAAGAGCTTTCCAGGCATAGTTCTCATAAGGACAAAGGTCCTGAAGTGGGAGTATGCCTTCTCTGTTTGAGAAACTTCAAGATGGCTGAGCAGAGTGAACAAGGGAGTGGATCTGGAGATAGGAAGTTAGGGAGATATCAGGGCTCAAATCAGAGAGAGCCTACAAGCTTTTTAAAGAACTCTGACTTTCATTCTGAGAGATATGTAAAGTCACTCAATGATTTTAAATAGAAGAACAGCATGGTCTGATTTACATTTTTATAGGATCACTCTGTGTTGCAAATAGACTATGTTGGTTGGGGTGGGGGCATAAATAGGGGCAGGAGACCCAGTTAGGAAGCTGTTGTCATTATCTAAGGTGAGACTGAGAAGGCTCAGACCAGGGTGGTACCAAATGAGGTGAAAAGAAGTAACCCTGGGCCTCCTTTGGAATTTAGAGCTCACAGAACTGCTGATTGATTGCATGTAATATCTTCTCTGCCCTGATTTAGTTTTCTTTGTTTGAGAAGTAATGAACATATTTTTCTAACAAGGTGAAGAACAAAACAGAATTTATTATTTTTTTCACTTATACTCCGTCTTAAAAAGGTAAAATTTACATTTTCCTCCTTTTTTTTTTCCTCCAGTCTAAAGTCAGATTTCCTAGAGTCAGAGCCTGAGGCAGGGGATCATGAGAACTAATCTCATGATCCTCCTCCCTTATGCGCTCTTCTCAGAAAGGAACATGTAGAATAGAAACTAATAACACAGATATGAGTCCAGGCACGACTCGGTTTGGAGACAGATATGCCTGGATTTGATTTACATGTCAGAAACTCACAGTAATATGTCACCTCATACAAATTACTTAATGTCCCATAGGCTCTGCGTTCTCTTCTGCAATATGGAGATAAATATTTCTTTTAAAATAAAACCCACACAGATTTCCTTATATGATTAAATTGCATAATGATTGGCATGGGTTTAATACAGCACCAAACTCATAAAAACTGTCTCAGACACACGAAAAGTAGATAAAGGAGAGGAGAACTGCTTGGTTTCCAGTTAGGTCCTGCCACAAACTTTGGAAACCAGATAACTTGTTTTCTTTCTGACATTCTTTGCAGGTATGCCATCCCTCTCCCCAGGGCTGCTGACACATAGCTTTTCTCCACAGCCCCTCTCACTGGAGCTGTAGTTGGCTGGCCACTATTTTTCCTAGGCAGGTCAATTAAACTTGGTTTCTTCAGCCTGACCAGGCGGTGGCGTAGTGGATAGAGCATTAGACTGGGATGCGGAAGACCCAGGTTCAAGACCCCGAGCTCGCCAGCTTGAGCGCGGGCCCATCTGGCTTGAGCAAAAGCTCGCCAGCTTGGACCCAAGGTCGCTGGCTCCAGCAAGGGGTGGCTCAGTCTGCTGAAGGCCCACAGTCAAGGCACGTGTGAGAAAGTAATCAATGAACAACTAAGGTGTTGTGACGGCAACGAAAAACTAATGATTGATGCTTCTCATCTCTCTCCGTTCCTGTCTGTCTGTCCCTAGCTATCCTTCTCTGTCCCTATCTATCCCTCTCTCTGACTCTCTCTCTGTCCCTGTAAAAAAATAAAAAACAAACAAACAAACAAAAAAAAACTTGGTTTCTTCACTTGAAAAGTGAGATGGACCGGAACTAATTGTCACTGAGAGCTTATTCCATGTTAGGAGCTTTGCATTTATTACTTCATTAAGTAGAAGTATCCTGTAAATTTGGTATAATTATTTCTTCCTTTTTGGATTAGAATCTTCAAGCTAGATGTTACAAGTCCACAGAGCTTACTACAATGATTTTTTGAACAATTTTGCTTACTATCCTCTTTTGGGTGATATCTAAAATGTTTCTCATAAGTTTAGTTGTGAAATATATACTTTTCAGTTTATTGTAAATATTGACATTTTAAGCTATTAAATTGCTCTTTTAAATGTAGCCATTGGAATCTAAATACCACAGAAATGTATAATGACATCATCCATTTAAAAAATAAAAGAACAGGCTCTTCTTTAACTATCAAAAATTGTACATTGTTCTTCTTCCCTTGAATTTTATTATAACACATTACATTTTATGCTTGAATCTTTTATTTGTCCCATTATATTCTTCTCTGAAAAAAGAAATCAATATATTTTTTATTTCCTGTATCTGTAATGCGCTATAAAATTTTCTAAAATGAATTATCATTACAAATACTATTAATAGAATTCATTAAACATTACAAATTTGTTACTTTTTAAAAATAATTATTAAATATAAAAAAGTACATTTTTACTGGAAATGAATCCCTAAACAAGATAGATAGGATATTTTTTAATCAGTTCCAGTATCCATGGACAATTCGTACTTATTACTAAAATGCTCAATGGTCCTTCTTTTTCTATTTTTGTAGTTGTTGTAACAGATATAAAAGCTAAGACACTTTATCCACATTAAAAAAATTAGACTGGGAATAGAAATTTTGTCATAGCAATATCACAATTCTTTGAACTACTTGTGAGTTAAATACCAGAAAATATCTAGTGATCTAGCTCCAAAAATAATTGTTAGTGATCTGGAAGTAGCATCTTGATTAGATCCTTTTTTAATTTTGTTGAAAACAAATAATAGAAACCCTTTGACTTGCCAAAGATTGTTTTTTAATAGTCTTTAGAGATTTACTTTCTCAATACCAACATCAAAAATTTCAAATAATACATTTTGCATCCCAAAGGTTTTCACACTCTAAAAGAAATGAGCCAGGCTTGGCCAGATGGCTCAATGGATTAGAGCTTTGTTCTGAAGCACAGAGGTTGCCAATTCAGTCCTCCGTCAAGTCACATACAGGAACAGATTGATGTTCCTCTCTCTCTCTCTTTCTCTCTCTCTTTCAAGCCAATAAATAAAAGTTTTAAAAAATAAAAATAAGAGGAATGAACCATAGTAAATATTCTTTGCTTCCAAAATAATTCTACTCTTCTTTGAATATGCTGGGCCCTTTTATGATGAGTCATTCGAGTGGGTGGCATTTTGAAATACTTTATCCAGATTGGAGTCAAATAATCACTTTTCTGCTTTATTGAATCTTTTGTTTTGAGAGATTGAAAGGGTGGGTGGATGAGAGAAAAAAATGAAAGAAAGGGAGAGAAGCATCAACTTGTTGTTTCACTCAGTTGTGTACCTGTTGATTGCATCTCATATGTGACCTGACCAGGGCTTGAACTAGTGATCTCGGGTGGAGCTAGCACCCTTCAATCTAGCCCTAGAACACAGGAACAACTGCACCTCAGTGCTCCCAGATGACGCTCTATCCACTGTGCCATTAGCCCAAAGAACTTGATTAAATCTTGATTTACTTTTTCAAATTATTTTCATTTGACTCTAGAACAGTGCTTCTTAACCTGGGTTCTATCGAACCTTAGGGGTTCAATGAGTTGGTCTCAGGGGTTCAGAGAAGCCTCTGCCGCGGAGGACAGAATAAAGTAATACCATAATTTGTTGTGAGTTCATGCACTTTGTTGGTTTTGTTCTCTGAGCAAGGTGATGTTCATGCATGGCTCATTTTGTGCACCAGTAAAAAAACATATACCTATGTCTTGAATTTGGAAAAAAAATCATATTTTATTTATCACTAAAGAAGGGTTCGGTGAATGTGCATATGAAACTGGTGGGTTCGGTACCTCAAAAAAGGTTAAGAACTGCTCTAGAAATACATGTATTTTTCTCAAACATGTAAATTTTTCTATTTTTTATCTGGCCACAACTCTAAAGTTGTGCTAATAACAATGATTCCAAAATTAAAAGTAGCTATATAACTAAGTTAAGATGTTTTTATTTTACCCATAAATCTTTGTTCTCTTAATTATCTTTTTGTGATGCTCTGAGAACACTCTTAATTAAGTGGTATTGAGGTAATTGGTTAGCACTTGGTAAGAGCTTCAATAGATAGAAAGGATCAAACAAAGTAGCCATGAAAATCAATATACTTCCAATGACCTTTAGACATTTAATCATGCCCCAAACAAGCTATATCACCTGTGTAATTTATAAAGCAGTTATCTTTTCTTTAAGATTATTTGAAAGTGTCACAGTGATTATTTTTAATTCACCAGGTAACAAGCTAGTTCCAAGAGTGAAACCTCTAAAGCTTTAAAATAAACAAACAAGAATCTTGGGTGGCACTAACAGACCTTTTGCGGGGAGGAAAGAATTATTTCAAGGACCTTTCTTTTTCAAAGTATAGTAAAAATCTATAATATATAGTCAAAATTCTTCTAATAAATGCTAAATGGGAAAAGACCAGAGTTCTGGGAGAAAGAATATAATGAAGTCCTAATTTAGATTGGAAAATAAGTAAGTAACCTGTTAGTTACTATCTAAGTAACTAACAGGTCAAGACCCAACAAATAAATAGGCATCAGAAAAGTGATAGATGGAGCTTGACCAGGCGGTGGCGCAGTGGATAGAGCGTCGGACTGGGATGCGGAAGACCCAGGTTCGAGACCCCATCTGGCCTGAGCAAAAGCTCGCCAGCTTGGACCCAAGGTTGCTGGATCCAGCAAGGGGTTGCTCAGTCTGATGAAGGCCCAGGTCAAGGCACATGTGAGAAAGCAATCAATGAACAATGAAGGTGTTGCAACGGCAACGAAAAACTAATGATTGGTGCTTCTCACCTCTCTCTGCTCCTGTCTGTCTGTCCCTATCTGACTCTCTCTCTGACCCTGTAAAAAAAAAAAAAAAAAAAAAAAAAAAAAAAGTGATAGAAGGAAATACTTAAATCTCAATGAGGAGGTAGGGTGAGGAGGTGGGGTGAGGAGGGGGGAGAAGCAAAATAACTGTTGAAAAAAATGAGAGAGATATCAAGGAGAATTCACTCAAAGAAAACAAACGTTCCAGAAAGTAAGCAAGAACTGTCAAAGAACACAGTTTGAAAAATGACAGCATGAGGTACAAAACTGAATTACCTAAGGTGCTGAGGTTTATAGAACTACTTAGTAAACATGAATTCAGTAAAACAAGAGCTTAACGATGAAATGGAAAATAAAGTAGCAGAACAGAAAGAAAAATAAAAATTGTTCAGCTAAGGAAATAAAAGGACCTTACCTATAAACTAGAAATTGCACAAATAGGACAGACACAGTTAAAAATCAAATATTCATATTACTTTTGCTTTAAACATTTAATTATGTTTTTAAGAGAATTAAAATTAAATCTTTTTAAACATCTGTGCATTTATGTTTCTCTCCCAGTTAAAAATCAAAGTCATATTATTTTTGCTTTAAACATTTAATTATGTTTTTAAGAGAATTAAAATTAAATATTTTTAAACATCTGTGCTTTCATATTTCTCTCCCAGTTAAAAATCAAATATTCATATTATTTTTGCTTTAAACATTTAATTATGTTTTCAAGAAAATTAAAATTAAATATTTTTAAACATCTGTGCATTTATGTTTCTAGCCCAGTTAAAAATCAAATATTCATATTATTTTTGCTTTAAACATTTAATTATGTTTTCAAGAAAATTAAAATTAAACATTTTTAAACATCTGTGCATTTATGTTTCTCTGATAGTGTTCTGTGGGGCCCTGAGACACAGCAGCAAACTCACAGGGCACCATGGAATATTTAAATTTTTCTAGAAAAACTTAATACTTGACACCTCTTGTATGTTGCATGAACTACTAGCTTGAGGTAGTTGATAATTTTGATAATTAGATCACACTCTTTTCCTTTTGCTGATGTTATTTCTTAAGAAGCTGGCAGCTTCTGTGATAAAGTAATTAATACCCCCAAAAATCAATGTGGATCAGGCAGTGAAGGTGGTGGCATCTGATCTAATTCCAAAGTTTGAAAGCTGTGCAATACCCAATGGGCATACATATACTACTAGTAAGTAATTGTGATTGTTTTAGAATTAAATTTAAATGTTAATTTTCTTCCAATTTACATGTGTTATTATTTCAAATGATTACTAGGTTGTTAGCATATACATACTTTAAGTTGTATAGACTTAGCTATTTAATAAATACAGATGTTAAGCATTTCTTTTGGCCTATGGATGCCATGGACTGTGGGACGGGGGGATTACTAAAACAGTAAAGGTATCACTAATAGAGAAATTTTGAGAACCTCTACCAAAGAATATTATCTAGCCACTAAAAAATAATGAATGAGATGGTTTTCCAGATGACTTGGAAGAATTTCTATTAAGTATTGTTAAGAGAAAAACAAGATTCAAAGAAGTATGCATAAAATAAGCCTATTTTTTGTAAAAAATTAACAAAATCCCCCCATTTGGGTGGGCTTGTGTTTGAAGTGATTGCTTCTTCCCCTTTTTTAATCCTTTCAAGGAACATGAGTATGAATCACACACACACACACACACACACATAAATAAATAAATAAATAAATAAATAAATAAATAAATAAATAAAGTTAAACTAGAACTTGGCAGGGTAACTCATTGGTTAGAGTGTCTTCCCAATATGCCAAGGTTGCAGGTTCAATCTTCGGTCAGGGCATGTGTACAAGAATCAACCGTTGAATGCATAAATAAGTGGAACAACAAACTAATATTTCTCTATCTCTTTCTCTCTATTTCTCTCCCTCTTCCTCTTTGTTTTACATAAATAAATAAAACTAAACTAAAAAGAAAAAGTATGTTAAAACTACACTTGTTGTTATGTAGAATAGCTTAAGTAATTTTTCTTAGACTATTAAATAAAAGAATGACACCAAGAGACTGAAAAATTTTGAAATACACGGGTTACATTTTAATATATATATATATATATATAAATAACAACAACAAAGAAAACTTAAAAAAAGGAATAACCAGAAATTGTGATTGACCGAAAAGGTATAGATATATGGCCATATTTAAATAATCCTATATAATCACATCTACAATGTTTAATGGCTCCAGGAATATCATTAAATCTTCTTCCAAAGTACAGATCTTAGAGAAAAAAAAAAACTAGATAAAATCCTCATCATGTTCTTGAATTTTTTCCTCTTATTTCTGTAAATAATACCTCACCAATGAATTTAATCTGCACAAGTAATGTTTCTCAACCTCTCCTGCGTGGACTTCTCAATATTTTTCATTACTGGACAGGAAATTAAATACTCCATGCTCTCAGTCTCTTCAGGACATGGAAGTTCTCTTTGCAACAATACAGAGATATTGCCTGAACTCTGTTTACTTTAAGTCTTAAACAGCCAGAAGCTTCTGATACATTAGATTTAGTGCCTGAGAAAGTGAAGGAGAGTAGGAAAAAATATACCAACCAGACAGACACCAACTGATGATTTATTCTAAGGCTTTCTGATCCATTGGGGGCAAGCATATGTACATCATACCTCATCACTGTGCCCAGCACATGGAAATGCTCAACAAATCTCTTTTGATTAAGTGAATAAATGAAGAAAAAAAAAGTGAATAATTGCATTTCTCCCACTGAAAATGGAGATGGTTGGATTATCATTTCCTGTGATTTACCCACTTTCAATATGAACATACAATGCACCTCCACAGTGCCAAAACATCCAAGTAAAAAGAACAAAAATTCAATGGAAAACCTTGACTGTTTTAGACAAGCAGCAAAACAGTTCTAGAATCTGTACTGCCCAAAACAATTCCCATTAGTCATGTAGCAATTTATATTTGAATTTAATAACATCTAAAAATCATTTGCTCAGTTGCTGTAGCCAATGTCAAGTGTTCAATAACTTTACATGTGGCCAGTGAGTGGCTACAGCATCAGACAGCACAAGTGCAGAACATTTACATCAATACAGAAAATTCAAAGTTCATCGGACACAAAGTTCCAAATGACTGCCTGAAATTTCTCCATTTCACCTTGATGTTCTTTTGCTTTTGTAAATATACGAGGGGATCAAAACTATTTCTAAAGATATGGTTGAGTCCCGTAAGAGAAATGATTTGGGGAGTTGGGTTTTCTTGTAATTGGGGCTTGTGAGAATTACTACAAGATTGAGGGCTTGTCACTGAACACACAGTAAAGATCTAGCACACCCTGAGGACGAAATCCTTTCCTTGTTCATTTCTCCATTCCCTACAGCTAAGTTGTACTTAATAAAGTCTGAATAATGTTTAAAATGTATGTATCCTAACAAATTACGCTCTCTCATTCAAACATTTCACATAGCCCTTGTAAAGCCAAGAGCCAGGGTAAGAATCACAGCCGCCTGGCCAATGTAGGTTCACATTAGATTTGGACAGTCGGTAATGAAACAACGAGCCAAGAACTGGTGAGCCATCAGCTTTAATTCCAGCTTGCACTCAGCGGGCAAGCAAAAACACACACTGGGCTCCAAAACTCACTCACTCAGTGCTCACAAAGCTACTGACTTATCTGAGTTTCCTAGAATTAAAGGTTTCTAGCTCACCAGACTTATTCACCTCTGTTTCCCATCTCCTTTTCTAGCACAAACTCTGCACAAACTGGCTTCTCCCTCAGCAGTCCTCCATCTTGGCTGCTTCTCCGCTCCTGCACGTGGCCTAAATCTGATCTTCTCTCTAATACTAACCTCAGGAACCAAGAGAGCAAGCTCTAGGTCTGCCCCACTTTATAGCATAGATTCAAAACCTTTAATCCAATCTACAAACAAGAAAGTCTCTGATACAAACTCACTTATCTGAGACATACTGGGAGGATTCCTCATGAGAATGCACCACCCTACATCATTCAATCTGTCAAGGGTGTGGGGAAAAGTTTACTCTTAAAACTAAACTTTAGGCTATAAGGACCCAGCCTGCCCACAGCCTTTCCCCAACACCCAATAATATAATTACACCCATCCCAAGCATAAGGGCAAATAATATCACCTGAGTGACGGGCTTCCATGTGGGCAGCGCCATTTTTAACCAAGTGAGCATATTATATTTTATCTGCCCAACAATCCACCCCTATGCTCACTTTACTACCCACAATCTACACCACCGGCATCCCTGTACAAGGAAATTAGGCACATTACACAAATTACAGCAACAGCACAAATCATACAGTTACAACAATTACAAAGGTACACACATTTCACCAGTCTCTGAGCACTTTACCAAAAGCGCAAAATATCCTCAGCCTTCTTTCTTGCCATTTGAAAGGCTTCCCGGGGCAGGGGAAGGACCTCCAGCAAAGCCGCTCCCCACCCCCATCAGTGTATTTTACATTGTCCAAAATTCATAAGTTCATTCAACAAAGGAGCCTGTGCCCATCTGGTCATAGTCCAGGAAATCAGTCCACGTACATGGGGTGTTAGCCTCCCCTCTCATTCTTGCCATCATGGCAGGTCTCACACTGTCCTAAGAAGAAGCATGTGGCAATAGCAGTCAGCATTTCATCTCTGCTCTGGGGAGCATGATGGTATCCACCCCTTTGTCCCAAAATCACAGACCTACCAGGAGCGTAGCTACTCCTTGCTGCTGGGCTCTTACCTTCTGAAGACTGTGGATTGCAGCTTCAGCCAGATTCTCCTCATCCTCCAAAGAGGAACTGAAAACATCAGCTCCCGCTGCTGGGCTCAAGCTCCAGGCCACTGCTGCCTTCTGCTCAGCAGACCTTGCAGCTCCAGCCCTGGCCTCAGCCTCAGCCTCAGCCTCCTGCCACAGCTGGCTCTCCACAACATCCAGGGCAATCTGCAACTCACGAAACTGTGATTC
Organism: Rhynchonycteris naso; assembly: GCA_037038555.1. Classification (NCBI taxonomy): domain Eukaryota; kingdom Metazoa; phylum Chordata; class Mammalia; order Chiroptera; family Emballonuridae; genus Rhynchonycteris; species Rhynchonycteris naso. The sequence goes on along the minus strand of CM072995.1, from coordinate 332,094,640 downwards.
CTTCTCCAGCAGCTGCCCCATTTCCAAGCAAATCTCACGAACCTGGTCGGCCTCCTCATCCAGTGCTTGCTCCAGCTCCACGGTCAGCATTTCTTTCTCACACATTTGCTCCAGCTCCTTATACTGCTCGATTTGCAAATCCTGGGTAGCCTCTTCCATAGAATTCTTGGTTTCCTCACTCATGGCTGTAAAAGTCAGCCAGCCTACAGTCCCCCCCAAAACAGCCATAGGGAACCATAACAGCAGCCAGTCCTCTACTCCACCACTCAAAGGTGGTGGTGGCTCCATACCAATCTGTATCAAATCCTGCCACAGACTACACCAAATGTAAAGCCAGGAAACAGGGCCACCATCATAGCAGCCTGGCTCATGCAGGTTTGCATTTGATTTGGACAGTTGCTAACGAAACACCGTAGCCAAGAACTGGTGAGCCATCAGCTTTAATTCTAGCTTGGACCCAGTGGGCAAGCAAAAACACACACTGGGCTCCAAAACCCACATATTCAGTGCTCACAAAGCTACTGACTTATCCGAGTGTCCTAGAATCAAAGGTTTCTAGCTCACCAGACTTATTCACCTCTGTTCCCCCTCTCCTCCAGTGCAAACTCTGCACAAACTGGCTTCTCCCTCAGCATTCTGCCATCTTGGCTGCTTCTCCTGTCCTCCACGTGGCCTTAATCTGCTCTCCTCTCTAATACCTCAGGAACCAAGAGAGAGAAAGCTCCAGGTCTGCCCTGCTTTATAACATAGATTCAAAACCTTTAATCCAATCTACAAACAAGAAAGTCTCTGATACAAACTCATTTATCTGAGACATACTGGGAGGATTCCTCATGAGAATGCACCACCCTACATCATCCATCTGTCAAGGGTGCGGGGAAAAGCTTACTCTTAAAACTAAATTTTAGGTTATAAGGACCCGGCCTGCTTACAACCTGTCCCCAACACCCAATAATATAATTACACCCATCCCAAGCATAAGAGCAAATAATATCACCTTAGTGATGGGCTTCCATGTGGGCAGCACCATTTTTAACAAAGTGAGCATATTATATTTTATCTTCCCAACACCTCTCATATATGGCACATTTATTACCGATGTCAGAGGCGTAACAAGGGCTAAAGAAAGGATTTGCCTATTAGCAGCTTTATCTTCTTATGGGGTCTGCCTTCCTATCCCCCTCCACCTCCAGTGTCATCTGTCTTCCTGTTTTCTGTAGTACAGGGTCTCATCTAATGATCACACAGTCACAGAGTTTATGCTAATTGACCATATGCCCTACACTGACGATGTAGTATTAGGCAACAATTGAATTTATTATCAGCTATGCAGGGGTGGGATTCAAATAATTTAACAACAGGTTCTCTGCCCTAATGACTGTTTTAAATATAAATAAATGTAAAGCCAGTAGCCAGGGTCAGGATCACAGCCGCCTGACCCGTGCAGGTTCGCATTTGATTCGAACAGTCGGTAATGAAACAATGGAGCCAAGAACTGGTGAGCCATCAGCTTTAATTCTAGCTTGGACCCGGCGGGCAAGTAAAAACACACACTGGGCTCCAAAACCCACACATTCAGTGCTCACAAAGCTACTGACTTATCCGAGTTTCCTAGAATCAAAGGTTTCTAGCTTACCAATCTTATTCACCTCTGTTTCCCATCTCCTTCTCTCTGCACAAACTGCACAAACTGGCTTCTTCCTCAGCACTCCGCCATCTTGACTGCTTCTCCTGGCCTCTTCCCATGGCCTTACTCTGCTCTCCTCTCTAATACCTCCGGAACTAAGAGCAAGCAAGCTACTGGTCTGCCCCCCTTTATAGTATAGATTCAAGACCTTTAATCCAATTATACAAACAAGGAAGTCTCTGATACAAAGCCACCCATCTGAAGCATAATGGGATTCCTCAGGAGTGCACCACCCTACATTATCCAATCAGTCAAGGGTGTGGGGAAAAGCTTACTCTTAAAACCAAGCCTTAGGCTATAACAACCTGGCCTGCTTACATTACAGCCTTTCCCCTACACCCATCCCAAACATAAGGGCAAATAATATCACCTGGGTGACGGGCTTCCATGTGGGCAGCACCATCTTTAACAAGTGAGCATAACATATTTTATCTGCCCAACAATACAGATATACCAAAAAGCAGTTTATTAAATAAGAACAATAAAAAGATACACAAAACTAGATTATGAGTTTTAAAATATTAATAAAATACTATTAAATAATACTTGACAAAAAAAACAATAAAACTGTCATGTAACATATTTCCATATTGCTTCTTGATTGGTGACCTCACTTGCAATTTTTTTCACCTACAGAGGGAATGAACATTACTACCAGCACTTAGAATACACTGTTACGCAGATGAACGTTAAAAAAAGAGTAAGGAATATAAATTTGTAATTCCCACATTGGGCAGCTGCCCAGGTGTCCACCTTAGAGAGAACCCTGATTACAAGTGTCATTTTAACAACCAGCTCACCGAACTCAACAAAAAATTAGGTATCAATTCTGCCGAACCGGGGCAAATTGGCTGAATCCCACCACTTCCACTATGGTCTAAAATGCCCCCACCCCCAAATTCATTTGTTGAAAACCTTATCCTAATTACTAGATGGGGCTTTTGGAATATACTTAAATCATGAGAGTAGAGCCCTCAATAATGGGATTATTGCCTTATAAAAGAGACCCCAGAGAGCTCCCTATCCCTTTCCACCATCTGAAGACACAGAGAGGGAAAGAAAAGGCAACAAGCCTGATCTGAGCATGCTGGCACCTTGATTTTGGATTTTCAGACTCCAGAAATGTGAGAAATAAGTTTCTGTTGGTTATAATCCACCCAGTCAGTCTGTGGTATTTTGTTACAGAGCTCAAACGGACTGAGACATTGTCCAAACTGGTATTCTTCTGAGAGTGAAAGGAGTAATATTAATGGTTCCACTGAGACACTAGTTATAACCAAGATCACCTAACTGGTTTTGTTCTTATCTTTCTGTGCTACGGTAAATTAAATGTTTGTGTCCCTCCAAAATTCATATGTTTAAACCTAATTCCCAATGTGTTAGTATTTTAGAGCCTTTGGGAGGTGATAAGGTCATGAGAATAGAGCCCTAATGAGTGGATTTTAGTGCTCTTATAAAAGAGACACAGGAGAGCTCTTTCAACCTCTCTGCCATGTGAGAAGACAGTCATCTATGAACCAGAAAGTGAATACTCACCAGACACCCAAACTGCCAATGCCTCGATATCGGATTTCCCAGCCTCAAAAATGGTGGTGGTGGGGAATGGTGAGAAAATAAATTTTTGTTGTTTACAAAACACTCAGATTAATACATATGCTTACCTTTGTCTTTAATCTTTTCACTACTAGGAGATGTCCCTTTTCCTGTGTTCTTAGATTATGATTTTAATGATATTCAGATATCCTCAGCAACACATTCCTACAAATAGCTATATTTGTAAACAGTCATTTTGCTCATTGAGCTTTTATCATTTATATTCATGGACTAACATAATCAATGTTTCACAATTGTTTTTAATGAAAATTAATTACAGAGGGTTATATAGTAGAGGTCTACACAATAATGCAAATGAGGAGTTTTATAGTTCCTGTCAAGCTGTCTATTTTAGCACTCTGTTCAATGGCAAATAACAGCCTAGGTTAAAGTCATTAGAAAGTTTCCATGAAACATAATTCAGATTGGACCTTAGGTGAAGAAGGAGACAGCAGCAGGAGGAAGGGGATCCAAACAGGATAATCCTGAGTCCACCCTTGCCTGAAATTCATGTCTGTAGACTCTAGTCTAGCCACAGTCATTGATCAGGAGAGGATCTTTGGTTAGATTGTTGTTTAATTTAAAAAAAGATTTACTCTCATTCTGTAAATAATCTCAGTTTATTGAAATGTAAGAATATTATTTCTTGGGCATTCTTTCTGTGGTTACATTGGCACAGGGGAGCTGGACATGACTCAACCAGTCTAAGAGCACTGATGAGACAACTTCCTTCCCCATCCCATGACCCCTTGAGGGATAGAGTAAGTGGGGGTCCTCAGTTTTACTAAATGTTTCTTAGAACATAGAGTGTCTGGGTCACCAGGTATCACAGATTCTCAGTGCTCAGCAAAGAGAAACAGCTCACTGCATTTGTTTTTAGAGTGATAGTGAACAATCAAAGATGTTTATCTATGGATTTGATCACAATAGAGATGCTTGATGGAAAAGAAATAGAGGATTTCACTGTTTCATGGCAGGGATCTCATCTTTATTACGCAGGTTGAAACGTGTGCTTAGAGAAATGTGAATACCCTGTTCAGGGCTCCAACAAGTCTATGTGCCGAACAGTAATGATCTCAATAGAGAACAGTGCCGCAGTGGTCAAGTGAGAGCCTATTTCCTGCCCTTCGGGAACTGCCCCTGCAGAACTCACACTAAGGGGCAGCATCAGGTAAAGGTGCCTGGTGGGCTCCCCGCTAGTTTTTTCCATCTGAACATTGGAAAGATCCAAGAACCAACAACATAAATGTCTGGAAATATACTCCTGTCCTTAGCCCTATTATCCGGGGACATAATGCTCAGAAGATTGAAGCCTGGATTGCCAAGTCCTTCCCACATCACGCACTTTGTCTTCACAGTAACTGTGTCTCCTGAAAGAAGTGACAAAAACACCCAGTCATCAGGTGTCTCTTGCCTACAGACCTCCCTTAAACCAGACAAGCCTGAAAAGAAGCGACCAAGAAAACAGCCTCGGGAAAACTGAAATAGGTGTCACAGCAATTCATGATAGCCAAGGTGACCATTGCTAAATTCTCTCAAGGTCTGTGGCTCTTCATTCACACTTAGCTTTAACTTATGTGACTACTTTCTGTGTTTCCCAGAGCACAAGTTAGTTGAAGCATGACTCATAAATACTCGGTCTTACCTATTTACTCTGCTTTCACATAATTCGGACAAGCTTAGTTTCTGTTCTCCCAACTCTTTGAGTAGTGAGTGTTTTTTTGTGTTTGCTAACGCCCAGGAGTGAGTTGTTTTGTTTTGTTTTTCAAAAAATAAAATTAGTTCTAGTTACAGTTCTATTAACTTAAAAACATGTTTGTTTGATAATCACTTCATGGAAACAAGAAGAACATAAATTTGCCATTTTTTAATGTTTCCTTACACATGTACAGTTGATTATACTCTGGATGGTCAGGATGCACAAAGACATACATGAACATTCATACTACTCAAAGGGTTAAGTGCAGATTTGTTTAGTAGATATCCAAAAAGACCCTTTTTATAGTTCTTGACCAGATTGTACAGGTTTGCACTCAATATCTATAGACAGGCTTGACATTCTTATACCACTCTGCACAGCAGTGGGTGGATTGCAAAAGACAGTTACAAAGACACCAGCAAAAAGTAATAGCTAACAACTTAATGTGAAGAAATGAAACAAAACCATCATAAAATTATTTAAAATTAGACCTAAAAAAAAATTAGACCTCAAAAAAGAAAGTCTGACATCATCTAGTTTGGGATTATTGCCCCTACATATCTTACAGCCCCTGAGAGCAGCATTTTATTCATGCCAACATGTTAAGTAGTATCATTTTTTATGATAGTGTCAATGAATCCTCACGAAAAGATTTAAGTTAGATCCAGTACATTCTTTTAAAGGAAGTACAGCAGTAGGAAATGCATTTTATTTGGTTTCCTTACAAGTTGATATAATTTGGCACTTGAAGGGGTAAGTAAGCATTTGTTATAATGGTAATAATAGCCACCAGTGTTGACTGCCTGTTCCATGCCAGGGGATGTGTAGGTGTTTAATATAAATTGTCTTCATTCCCGCTGGGCAATGACGCTGCAACATGGCCAGGCATGGATCTCAGAGGCCTGGAGGAGGCAGATTCATTCTGTCGTGGCCTTGACAACTGATTTTATTTTGAGAATTAAGGACATAAATTGCCTGCTTCTAAGAAAACAGAGAAATGTGCAATGATTTTATTTAATTTACCATACTAAGCTGATGTAATTTGGACCTTGAAGGGATAAGCTTTTGTTTTATAACAATAATAGCCACTACCTTTTTTTGTTTTTTCTTTTTATTTATTGATTTTAGAGAAAGAGAAAGGGGGAGAAAGAGAGACAAAGAGAAAGAGAGAAAAACATCTGTTTGTTCCACTTACTTAATGCATTCATTGGTTGATTCTTGTATGTGCCCAGCTCAGGGTTTGAATTTGCAACCCTGGAAGATCAGAATGATGCTCTAACTGACTGAACTACCCAGCCAAGGCATTAGCTACTATTCTTAAGCATCTACTCTGTGTCAAGCAATGTGTCTGGTCTTTAACATAAATGATCTTTACTCCTTCCAGGTAGTTATTATCACCCCCCATCTTACAGGTTGAAAAACTCTGGCACAGGGACGTTATTATCTGCTCAAGGACAGTAGGTGAGTGATTCTGCCAAGACTCAAATCTAGTTGCATAGGACCCCAAACCCACACTCTTCCCAATCCCAGTGGACTCCAATTTCAGAGGAATCCCCTTAAATGCACCTAATGATCCCTACAGTGCCCTAAGGAAACCCTGTATGTAAGGAGCTTACTGGTTAAGTGGAAAGATTCTTATGTCTATCTCTTCTGTAAGGAACACTGTTCCCAGCTAGGGGAAGAAGAGGCATTTTGGATCCTGTGGGTCTGAGCCAACGGAGAAGTTTAATTACCTAAGAGGAACCCATCTAGAGTAATTCCTTGACATCACCAGCTGAGTCCATCCACCTCTCAGAGTGACCAGCCTGGCCCTCCTCCACCACACTCAGTTATTTCCCCAGTAGCTGGAGGCACCCTGGAAATGGCCTCTAGACTTTGGAAGGAACTTCTCCTGGTGCCAAAAGCAAACAGGTGACATGGGGTAGAAAGAGCATGCCTCAGGGCAAGTCAACTCCACTCTGCAGGAAGTCAGCTAGGTCCTCTCATTATCTCAAGAATGAGAGGCCAGGAAAACTCTACAGAGACAAAATCCATTCCTTCCTTCTGCCATAAATAAATGTCTTTCTCATTGCTTGTCTAACTTCAAAACCATTGACATGGTGTCATTGGTTGTAGGCTCTAATGGCAGTTGTTATGTCCCATTGAGGGGGCAGAAAGTCATACATCAGTGCTCCATAAGCCCTAAAACCTGAGTGTGAATAGTCATCACATTCTCCTGGGAGCAGGAACACAATAGAAAGTTTTCCCAAGTTCAGGTGGTATGAAGTTCTGGAACTCAAGTGCACTTCCACATGTTCTAACAATTTTGCATATCCAACCTCAGTGCAGCCTCTAAATACTGGATACAGGTAATAAAGATAAAGTGGCATTTTCCAGTTGGTTTTCATTCCAGTACTCACTCATCAAAAGCCTTGGTCTTGGTTATTATCAAAGGAGTCTAGTAGAGGTATTTAAGGCCTTGGGCTCACTGACCAAGCACTTCCTTTAATGTTTAATAGCATCGTAATAACCTAAGGCTAGAGTTATGTGATGGCAAAGTGTTCTTCCTCCTGCCCTGTTGAGCCAGTAGTCAAGGCCACTATCACAGCAGCCCAACCCACGCAGGTTCGCATTAGATTCGAACAGTTGGCAATAAAACACAAGAGCCAAGAACTGGTGAGCCATCAGCTTTAATTCTAGCTTGCACCCGGCAGGCAAGCAAAAACACACACTGGGCTCCAAAACCCACACATTCAGTGCTCACAAAGCTACTGACTTATCCGAGTTTCCTAGAATCAAAGGTTTCTAGCTCACCAGACTTATTCACCTGTTTCCCATCTCCTCCAGCACAAACTCTTAAAAAACTGGCTTCTTCATCAGCACTCTGCCATCTTGGCTGCTTCTCTCCTCCACGTGGCCTTAATCTGCTCTCCTCTCTAATACTAACCTCAGGAACTCAGGAACCAAGAGAGAGAGAGATCAAGCTCCCAGACTGCCCCAGTTTATAGCCTAGAAAATCCAAACCTTTAATCCAATTATACAAACAAGGAAGCCTCTGTATAATGGGATTCCTAAGGAGAGTGCACCACCCTACATTATCCAATCAGTCAAGGGTGTGGGGAAGTGCTTACTCTTAAACTAAGCCTTAGGCTATGACGACCCAGCCTGCCCACAGCCTGTTTCAGAACACACATTAATATCAACGAACTTCCATGTGGGCAGCGCCATCTTTAACAAAGTGAGCATAATATATTTTATCTGCCCAACATGCCCCTACTGGAGTTTCATCAACTGGGACAACAATTGGCTCAATAACTCCCTTTTTCTGTGGCATATTTGAACAAGAATACTGAAGGACACATAATAAATTGGAATTTGGTAAGAGAGGAACATCTTATATACTTCAGATTTCATGATTTCTAGACACAACCTACCTGAGGGGTGAATGCAGACAGCCATACGGGTCATACTCAGGAGGGCTCCCTCCCAGTGGACGAGGCACAGAGGATAATAGCACCTGAAAAAGAGGCGCTATCTTGTCTCCTCACCCCTGCGCCACTCCCCATTAGCGCCCTCCCTTATCAGGGGCTGTCACTTCCCCCTATTAGCCACTGGCTGGCTCTGGCCCACCTCCTGCAGGAGGCTTCCTCAGTGCTCCAGCCCACAGCAGCCTCTTTATCCCAGTCCAGCACTTACAGTCCTTGTCAGTTATCTCTGCATTTCCTTATCATGGGAGGCAGAATAATTCTCCCCACCCCTGGTCCCCCACAGATGTCCTCATCCTAATCCTTAGAAACTGTGACTATGTTACTTTACATAGCAAAAAGGGCTTTGAGGATGTGATTAACTGGAAGGCCTGGAGATGGAGAGATTTAAAACCCATTTGTAGAATGTCAGCTTTGAAAGGAAAGTTTAGAATCTCTCAATCCAATAAATTTGTTTGACAATGTGAAAACAGAGGCTTGAATGATTTTCTCCAAGTCACACCCTCTCTGCTAGGGGTAGGAATTAGAACCCTTTGTCTTGAGTTCCAGCACTCTTTCCACTCCCCCCCCCCCACTACATTCACTGGCAAAGTGAAACTCGACAAAATCAACCACCATTTCAGACAAGGTGAAATAACAAATCATATGACATACAAAAAGTTTAATTATTTGGCTTTGTGTTTGTTTGAGCACTGAACTATTTTACATTTTTATTTTATGAATGTTGTTAGGAATAGATTTTGGTTTTATTTGCTAGCAATTTACCTGTCTTAACTGGCAGCACTAACATTTATTTTTCTGCTGCAAAATTGTCAATCTTCCAAATGTTGAGCCGGGGATGTGTGAATGATTTATGCTTAGTTATGGAGTCTCTCTCTACAAATCACATTAGCCCTGAAGCAGGCAGGCATGCCCATGTCCTCCTCTGTGTCAGTGCCAGGGCACCAGACCTCTTACCAGATGTGACCAGAGAAATAAGCCATGTTCAGGTATCTCAGAGTCTCAATAGCACCTGGAAAATCGAATTAATTCAAGCAAAATCCTCTTAGTATTTCCTTGTCTCTAAAACAAAGGTAATACCTATCTTATCAAACTGTTGAGACTATGAGATACGTTGTATACATTGTGCCTGGCCTGGAGCTTGAACTCAGTTAATGGTAGTTGAGATATATGTACATATATTTTATACATAAGTTTTCATACTAACTGCACATGCAACATATTTTAGATAATTTTATATCTAGGTTATTAATAAAGCACATTCTATCACTTTCCTCCAGTGTTTACAGAGATCCATCCACCTGTTTAAAGGTCTCTGCAAAATCCCCTGCAGAGTTCACTTCCTGCCTCCCTTTGGCAGCCACTTCTGTCTTCCCTCCCCCGTAGGGGCTTTTATTAAGCACTAAACATGTTTTAGAAAAATGATTCAGAAGCTTTGCATCTCTTCCCACGTTCATCAGTAAAATCACTGATGGAAATTTTTGGTTTCTGCCCTTTAATCAATTTTTTAGAAGACTTTTTTTTAAGAGAGATTTTAAGGTCACAGCAAGTACAGAGAAAGATACAGAGCTTTGCCATATTTCCCCTGCGCTCATATACGCATAGCTTCCCACCATCAACATTCCCCACCAGAGTTTGTTACAATCCATGAGCAGACATTGACATCATAATCACTCAAAGTACACTGTTTACCTTAGGGGTCACTCTTGCCATTGTACGTGCTACGGATGTGGATAAATGACATATACCCATCCCTAGGGTATCACACAGAGTTTTTTGTTGTTGTTTTTTGCCTTAGAAATCCTCTTTTCTCCACTTATTCATCCCTCCTCCCACCCCCAGCCCCTGGAAATCACTCATGATTTTATTTCTTCCATAGTTGTGTCTTTTCTAGAGTGACACATAATTGTGTTTTGATAAATTGTGTTTTCATTTTATTTAGTTCAAAATATTTTAAAATTTCTCTTGTGATTTCTTCATTGAGCCATGTGTTACATAGAAGTGTGTTGTTTAATTCCCACATTATTTTGGAGTTTTTCAGTATCTTTCTGTTACTGATTTATAGTTTAATTCCATTGTAGTCTGAGAGCAGACATTGTATGGTTTCTATTCTTTTATATTTTTTAAGGTGTATTTTATGGCCCAGAATGTGGTCGACCTTGAGAAATATTCTATGAGAGCTAGAGAAGAATATGTATTCTGCCCTTGTTGGATGAAGTAGTCTATAGGTGTCAATTATGTTCAGTTAATTGAGGCTGTTGTTGAGTTTGACTATGCCCTTACTGATTTTCTGCCTGCTGGATGTGTCCATTTCTAAGAGAGGGGTGTTGAAGTCTCCAATTATGGTAGTGGATTCATCTATTTCTTTTTGCACTTCTATCCGTTTTTTGCCTCATCTATTTCGACACCCTTTTTTTAGGTATACACACATTAAGGAGTATCATATCTTCTTTACAAGTGACACCCTAACCATTATGTAATGCCCTTCTCTATCCCTAATAACTTTCCTTGCTTTGAAGTCTGCTTTGTCTGAAATTAATATAGCTACTCCTGCTTTCTTTTGATTTGTGTTAGCGTGATATATTTTTCCATCCATTTACTTTTAATCTAAATGAGTCTTTATATTTAAAGAGAGTTTCTTGCAAATAATATATAATTGGGTCTTGATTTTTGATCCAATCTAACAATTTCTGTCTTCTAGATGGTGCATTCAAAACATTGTCATTTAAAGTGATTACTGAAATAATTGTATTCATATCTACTATATTTGTGACTGTTTCTATTTGTTGCACTTATTCTTGGTTCCTATTTTTGTTTCTCCTCCTTTCCTGCCCTTTATAATGTTAACTGAGCATTCTATGTCATTAGATTTTTCTCTCCTTTCTTAGCATATTGGTTATACTTCTTTGTAAATCATTTTTTAGTGGTTGCCATGGTGATTGCAATATACACTTAGATCTAATCCAAGTCCAGTTTCAAATAGCACTACACCACTTCACGGGAAATATGTGTGCTTTATAATAACAAAATAATCTTAATACCTTCCTCCTGTCTCATATATCATTGCTGTCATTCATTTTATTTAGATCTATCACACTTTATTTTAGCATTATTATATAAAGATATTATATACATAAGTAGACATTATTAAATGTATCACTACTATTATTTTGAATGAATTATTATGTTGGATCAATTAAAAATAAAATTCAATCAATATTTCAAATGCTATAGAGATGTTCACCTGAAACCTATCTCCTCTTATTAATTAATATTACCCCCATTAAGTTTAATTTCTAAATAAAAAATAATAATTAAAAAACTGAAAAAAAATTTTATTTTATCTTCATTTAATCCTTTTTTGGCACTTTTCTTCATTCCATATAGATCCAAGTTGCTGACATACATTATTTTTCAGCTCTCTAAAGAACTTAAGAAAAAAGGAAAACATTTCTGGCAAGGCAAATCTACTGGCAACAAATTCCCTCAGTATTTGTTAGTCTAAGAGTGTCTTTATTTTCCTTCACGTTTGAAGAATAATTTCACAATGTACAGACTTCTAGATTTGTGGATTTTTTTTCTTTCTCAACACTTTAAATATTTCATCCCACTCTTTTCTTGCATGCACAACTTCTGAGGAGAAGTTGGATGTAATTCTTATCTTTGTTTCTCTATAGGTTTTTTTAAAAGAAAGCTTCTTTCAGAATATTGCTTTATCTTTTATTTTCTACCGTTTTAAAAATAATTTCTTTCTTTCTTTTTTCTTTTTTTGGCATTAATCCTGATTGGTGTTCCCTGAGCTTCCTAGTGCCACAGTTTGTTGTCTGACAGTAATTTGGGAAATTCTTAGTCTTTATTATGTTGAATATTTCCTCTGTTCCTTTCTTTTCTCTCCTTCTGGTATTTCCATTATGCACATGGTACACCCTTTGTAGTTGTCCTGCAGTCTTTGGATATTGGTGTGTTTTTTTTAGTCTTTGTTCTCTTTGCCTTTCAGTTTTAGAAGATTCTGTTGAAAAATTCTCAAGCTCGAATTCTTTCCCCAGCTTTGTGCAGCCTACCAGTAAACCCATCAAGGGCATTCTTCATTTCTTTTATAGTGTTTTTAATCTATAACATTTTCTTTTTTTTAGGATTTCCATCTCTTTGCTTACATTGCCTATCTGTTCGTGCATGCTGTCTACTTTATCCATTATAGCTCTTAATATATTAATCATGGCTGCTTTAAATTCCTAGTCTAACAACACTAACATCCCTTAATGTCTTCGTTCTGATACTTGCTTTGTCTATTCACAGAGTGCTTTTTGCCTTTTAGTGTGCCTTGTAATTTCTTCTTGATAGCTGGTCATGAGGTATTACGTAAAAGGAAGTTCTGTAAATAAGCCTTTAGTGTTGTGGGGGTGTGGTGCAAGTGGGGAGCATTTAATAGCTTTATCATCAGGTCTCAGTCTTGCAGAGAGTCTATGCCTCTGGACTGTAAACTTTACATGTGCCCTCCCCCCCCCCCCGCCCTTAGGTAGAAGAGGTAGCTAGAGTACAATAGAATTGGAAATGTCCTTTCTCCCACTTGCAAAGCTGGAATTGAATGAAGTTGGGAATTTTTCTTCTCCAGAATCAGTTAGGTTCTGATAATACCCAGCAGGTTAGGCTCTGGTAAGCCAGTCTCACCTGAGGGCTGGTCTTATTAAGAAAAACAGAATCCTCTTGTGTACTTCAAAATGGTTCCTTCTCTCCTCACCCTGCTGGAAGCACCAGGGGATGTTCCCCCCATATTTACTATGAGAACCTGAAAGAGCTCCTGAAGGTAAAACTCACATAATCGCCCCCTCTACTCCCAACACACACCTTGTCTAGGTGCTCTGGGAGTTTTTAACTTTCTGATGTCTACACTGGACCTCAGGAATTTTTCAGTTAGAGTTCAAATTTTCCTTCACTGGTACTGGTTCCAGGTAAGGTTTGCCCTTGTATCTGCTCTGGTAAACCATTACTTTCTGCATCCACCTGTCTTTCCAATATTGGAAATCCTAGAAGAGTTGCCAATTCTTTTTAGTCCATTTAGTTTTTACTTGTTATTATGATTTTTAAACTCCTTATGCATGAAATCAAAAATAATCAATTTTCTGTTGAAATTCTCCAGTTAATTAAACAGCTCTCTTCAGCCTGCCTTGCCCCAGACTGAAGAGAATGCATTTATGTTGTTGTTGCTACTGGTGCTGCAGTTGTTAATGTTGTGGTTTTGTTGTTGTTGAGCCTATGTCACGAACAAAATGTATAAAATTAAAACCTTTAGGTGTAACACTTTTAATTGCACAAAAACTCATATAAGAATTTTCAACCAGATATGAGACTCTGGCACACTCAGATAAATCATCTTCCTTAAAATTTTTAAATAAAAAAGGAATCTAACTTTTAAAAATGAAAATAAATATTACAGTTAGAGTTTATCAAAGTGTTGCAATTTTTTTTTTCAAACTAGATTGTTTACAACTGACCCTGATTTCCAGGTTTAAAAGATAAAATCAGACTATAAAATCAAGGGCTCAATAGTCAAGTGCTCACAAAAATTAGGGGATCAGGGACCATGCAGATACTCCAGTACTTTGTATAGTGCATTTTCACCAACGAAATAAACGTTGGTTTTGCATCTCATTTGCATAATCGAACAACTTTCTTTGATTTGTCGTCTGCTTTTCTGATGTTCTTGTTTAATAAAAAGCAAATCAAATGCTTCTATTTTTTTTTCTTTTTGCTTTCTATTCACTTTGAAATATCCACTGACTTTTGTGAACACTATATTTTAAATCAATAGTTTCCTTGGAGACTTGCTCTAGATTATGCTGTTTAGCACTGAAGTTCAGAGAAAGTTCACGGATAGCTGAAAGCAATTTAAGCAATCAGCACATACAAACGTCGGAACCTCCTTAAGTTCACTCAGTAAATCAGGGATGGGTTCAGAGAGGAATGGTTTTATATTTCACACTAGGAGACTCTAGTCTTTAGGAAGAACCCTCAAGATAGCCCTTATTTCCCCATCTCATTCTTGGAAATTTCTATCAGGAAACCAATTCTGATGTGCTCAAGAAAATTGGAGGAGTCAGGCTGAAATGTTTGTGCTCACAATTTCACAACGCAAGCAGAATGCTGCTCTACCTAACTAGGTTCAGATTTCCTTCATGCTGAGTTTAGGCCATTGTAATGGCAGTGAGACTGGCTAGTGAATGCATCAGAATTAATTAAATTCCATTCATTCAACAAACATTGCCTGAGTACCTACTAGTTAGCCAGATATGGTGCTAAGTGCCAAAGACAATAACTTTTTTTAACTCTCTCCCCTCCCACCCTCACTGCCAATATGAAGCAGTTCTTACAAATTAAAAGAATGCTTGAGGAATAAATTAATGCCATTCCTTCCCTATCTAGAGAGACTGACCTTTAAAGTAAAGTTTGAAATTGCTGGAGGCTGCCCTCGCACCTTCTGGGTGCAGATACTGACTCTTACTTCACACCACCATGATTTGTAACCACAAAGATTTCAGAGTGGGGAATAAATGTTGGCTTTGAAGGCTGAAGACTGGCAGGAATAGAGTTCTGAGCCCACAAAGGGACGTGGTCACGAAACTGGCTTCTACAGTATACATTTTTTAATGAATTCATTTGCTGTCATTATTGCCCTGGTGAAAGCTTAAGTTCTTCCCTCAGCAGAATGCAACTACAAACACACAAACTTACAAATAATTTCAAAATGTTTATATGCTAGAAGTCACATGTCTTGGAATGGAACAAATTTCCTCAAAAGTAAAAGTGAGCAAAAACTCACCTACAATAGCCTCCAGTGGCAGAGCCCAATCTCTAGCAAATAGTGTCCATATGCTGCTTTTGCCAACCTGGCCTTGCAATTAATTCTACATGGAAAACCTAGGGTACCACTCAGGATCCAAAATGCTGAGCCCCAAAGCCCAAGACTAGGTCTCAGCACCAGCTATCTGCCTTTAGTTTCCAGGACAAGTGACCCCAGGATCCGATATTCTGAACTTGGTCCTCTGCTTCATTTGCCTTTCCTTGCTTTTGTTCTGATGCACACCTGCGCCCTAGCAGCTGTTCTTCCATTTCTGGTTCCCCTGCTGCCTTGCCCTTCTGCCCTGCAGATAGCCAGTTTCACATACCCAGTTCCCTAGCCCCAAGCGTTTATTTCCTCATGGCAGTGGCATACCACAAGTTAAGAAAGTATGAATAAGAGCATCTTGAAAGTTTTAGGTGTTTTCAAGCAAGGAGGCCACCAACCTGAAAGGAGAAGTGTGGTGCAAGGCAGGTGTGTCCTAGGAAATGCTGAGGATTCTAGAGGCTGATGACTCGGGTGCAAAACCATGCGTCGGGTACACTCACAGTGTATGTGGGACAATTTCTTCATGCCCGGGAGAACTACTCAGCTGGGGGTCCTTGCCTGCCCCCTACAGTATCGATACGTTTGCTGTGCCCGCGGCACTGCGGCACTGAAAGACTCGGTACAAGCTGCCGCCGATCGCTCTCGCTGTGCGCTGCGCGCTGCGCACTCAGACCCCTAGATCCTGGGAAGCTTCTTTCTCTGTACTTTACGCACTGAGAGTAAAATAAAATAAAAAAGCAAGTCAGGACCTGGGACCTTCCAGGGGGGCTTGGGGCAGAAAGCTCAGGGAAAGGAGTTCTGAAACCAGTTGTTCAGGGTGTGAGAGGGTCGAGGTGCTGCATATAGTTGGGTGTTATGGAGCACGCTTATTCTTGCGAGTGAGGACAGGTATGATGCGAACAGGTCACCAACATGCAGTTGTGTGGATATGACGGTACAAGAGACTCCGAGGCAGGCTTAGGGTGTGATTCTGCTCGAACCCTAGCTGATAATATCCTTGCATGCAAGTCTTGTTTTAGCGAGTGCCAGTGCTTTGGGGAGTGGGCAGGTAATTGGAGAAAGGAATGAATTTGTATGTGTGCAAGAGTATGACTGGAAGTGACTGCGAGTTTCATCTCTGTAGGGACTTTTCAGCTCCGTCTAGCCTGCTCTGCTCTCTAGTGGAGAACAGTAGTGCGGAAGATGCAGGTGAAGGTGCAGAATCGCGCGCCATTGGGACACCTTGGCAAATGCCTTTCGGTAACAAAGGCAGCTGGACATACGGCTCCAGTAGCAGAGGAACCGTAGGAAATGAATCGGAGGTGGGGAGATGTAGAAAGGGAGAGGACTGGAGCTGTCTGAAGGCTGGGAAAGTATCTATGCCTTGCCCCTACCCTCTGTGGCCTGGTGGGTCATTGGCCCTTTCTACCCACGTGATGGACCACCCAGCACGGGACAGGGCACAAGATGGCGAATCCTTTAGTATGGATCACGATCTTAAGGAATCCCCCATCTGGACCAAGGACGCTTTTCCATGTCCCTACCTAGGTAAGGGAAGGGCACATGGCTACTAATGACATCATTCCTTAAAGATGGGGATATAATCCATATTTCAAAGATCCGCACAATTGACCACAGAACAACACGGCAGTTAGGGGCACCGACGTCTGGCTCAGTCAGAAATCCATGTATAACTACCATCGGTCCTACGCACACTCCGATTCCCAGCTGCGGGTTGACCCTTGAACAACTCCAATTTCAACTGAGCAGACCCAAGAACTGTGCGGCTCCAAGAACTGCGCAAATCAATTTAACCGTTCTCAATCGCATGCATGGGTCAACTGAAAACTTCGCAGGGGCAGTTGAAAAAAGCCCAAGTATAATTAGACCTGCCCAGTTCAAACTTGTTAAGGGTCAACTTTTCACTGAGGCCCTGAGAAGTTTCTTGGCCGTAGTCCTACCGCCTGGAATAAGCGCAGACGAAATTGAATTTAGTCTGACAATAATTCTTGTTCCCACCTCCATCTCTCGCTCCCGTCTCGAGCCTGGGTCCTCGGTGGGTGGGTGATTACAGCATCCGGAAGCAGACGCCCTACCTGAACCCAGAATCATCACTGCTATGCATTAAACCTCCAAGTCTCACTTGTCGGAGGTAGGGGTGGGAGGTGGGGAGGAGGGGAGTCTAGAGTCAGACTTTGGGGAGCCAGGAGACCCTGCGATTCTGGACCCTGCCCTGCAAGACCATATACTTGGGGATGGAATGAGATGCACGTTCAAAACCAGATGAAATTGAACCGGTAAAATTTACTATAACATCAAACTATCCTCAAAATCCCCTCCAGCTCGTGGGTGTTTTTCTTGGTCCCCACCACCCAAATTCCTCCTCCCCTTTCTCTCAATGACCTCAATGCAAATACAAGTGGGATGATCTTGATGGATGCTACAGGTTCTGGACGCAAGTGGTGACACAATCTGTCTGAGGCACAGGATCCTTCTCATTGGTTGCCCGGAGCTCCTGGACCACCCCAGACCCGGAGCAGCGGGAATAAGAAGAGCCGCTGGTGCTGGGAGGCATCAGTGCGACTTCTCACTTGGAGTGTCACTGCCACTTCCACAGTGTCGCCGCCGGACACGAAAACCGCTGCCGCCGCCGCTACCTACATCCAGGTGAGCCCCGAGACTCCTGCTTAGCTGTGTGGTTCTATTTATCTCTCCTTCTCCTCCCTTTCCTCTTTCCATCACACCCTACCAGTCCTAAAGTCTCTGTCTACTTCTATCTGGGTCTTTTCATTGAAATTCCTGTTAGCTGCGATTCATCCCAGACTCCTATCCCAGGTAATGCGGAACAGTCTCAGTTCGGGTACTCCCTGCTCCACTCTTCCCACGCAGAGCCAGGCTTCTGTCTTGCTGTCTTTTGCTGCATGCGTGCTTAGACCGATCTCTGATGCTGGAACACCCCAGGCACTGCGCACAGAACAGGATGCATGATTAGCTTTCTGCAGCCTGTGCTCTTACGGATCATGTTTCCAACCTGGTGGACCCCAGAAAACCCGTTCCGAATCTGGGCCAGTGCAAGTGGGCGGCATCAGCCCTAAACTGCAAGCCCCAGTCGTGAGTCTGGGTGCTTCTCTCCCAGTGTAAGTCCTGGGTCCCAATTAAAGATGCTGCGAACCTTAGTTCTAACAGGGGTCTCTGCTAGAATTCGGAGCTGAATTTGGCTCTTCAGTTTCTCAGAGAATCAAACCACAGAGATAATGCCTCCTCTACCTACCTTTCCCTACTTATACCGCTAGGTGTGAGCAAAAGCCCCACAAAGGGATGGCAGTTCTGGGTTGTATTATAGAAAAACGCTATTGAGACTGTCCTCGACGGAGACCTGGCGCGTGTTACTGCTGTAGGGGTGACACCGTTTTTTCTTGCAGAAGGTCGTCATGGGCTTCTGGAAATACTCCCCCTTCCTGGCTCTTGGCATCTTAGTGCTCTACCAGGCAGGAGTCCTCCAGGCAGCATCATTCAGGTAAGATAGCTGGTGAGGAGCTCCTTCCCACTGCCCCTGGGATCAAACAATGTGGGGTCTAAACCGTGTTGTGTTAAATGTTTAACGACTGCTCTTGGGGGAGGGAGGGTTCGGGTCTATGTATGTAAACCTTCATATATATTTTTATGATATAAAGATGGGTTGTACACAATTTACAAATAGAAATCAGATATACCATATTCTTTATTGTAAATTTTATATACCTCTTTGAGCCCCACAGAATGCTTTCATTGCTTTTTACCAAATATTTGGATCTGCAGCAAACATATTTATCTAATTCAACCACAATTTGAAAAATAAATTGCATCCCAATCTGTTCCTTTGTCAATAACTGTTATTAAATCTAACATGTGCTCTATTAATCTAGTTTCTACCACTAGTTGTTGGGGTGACCACCTCCTCAGGAAAAGTGGCAAAAATCATGAAACCTGGCTGTTTATCCTAAGGATGGGTAAGTAGGAACTAAGAGCTGGAACTGGGTTTGCTTCCCCTCCCCAGGAATGCCTTGGAGAGCCTCCCCAGGTCTCTCTTGGAGACCCGCATTGATCCTGCTTCACTTGAAGAGGACGAATTGTGCCTCATCCTGGCTGCGATGGTGAAAGACTATGTGCAGAAGAAGATCAATGATGCGGACCGGGAGCAGGAGACTGAGGACTACACGTAGGTTACACACCTGCTCAGCACAAGGCATGACTTCCCTCCCTCCAGTCATGCTTCCTTTCTATTACTGCATATGATCCTCTCAGGTTGCTCTTTCAACTAGTATTAGTGAGTTTTTTGGTGGTAGTGGATATCTGGAACAGCACTGGGGATTTCCACGGGAAGTGATGATGACATTTTTCATAATGATCTGATTTTCTTCCGTTTAGGTGAAAAACCTAAAGGTAAAAAACCTAAAGGTAAATTGGTACCTGTCAGAGCCTCCCCCATGGGGCAGGCTTTCCTATTCTGCCCCCACCCCAACCTCACACTGATAGGTCTTCTCTTTTTCTCCATCCCGTAAATCAGTGTCACTCCCCAGAAGAGAGCCTGCAACACTGCCACCTGTGTGACCAATAAGCTGGCAGGCTTGCTGAGCAGGTCTGGGGGCATGATGAAGACCAACTTTGTGCCAACCTACGTGGGCTCCAAAGCCTTTGGCCGTCGCCGCAGGGACCTTCATGAATAAGCAGTTGGATCCAGGAAGAAGGTAACCGCCCTTGTATTTTTGAATTAGAGGGTGGAGACTGTATCACAGGGGCTCAGTCCACACTCTTAACTCTCTCTGGGCCCAAGTGGGTAAAAATATCCACAGGGGAGGTGCACAATCTCTGAACCTCAGTTTCTCCATCTGTAAACTGAAGATAACAGTACCCATCTGCTAGAATTACTATAAAGAGTGAACGAGATAATAGATGCCAATAGTCTCACAAGGAATAAAAACTAATTTTGTTTTTTTTCCTCCTAGATCACCATGAAGCTGAACTCAACTTCTTTAAATTTATCATCAAACCATGAAGATCCAAAAATTTGCATGCTGCCTGACAGTGAAAACACTGTCTTATTTAAAATAAATTAAAGCTAACTACATAATAAAGCTTACTGCAATGATCTAGTGTCATCTCTTTTTTTACATAATTTATTCTATATTCAATAAATATGACCGCACATCTCATCCGCTTATCTAGTAACAACCTGGGCTCAGTCAGCCAACCTGATGATGGCAATTCAGCCAAAAACTAAGGGGGACATGAAATCATTGCTCCGTGGGTATCTGGGGACACATGGTAATGCTATACCTCGATGGAGCTCTTTCTTTAAAGAAATCTTGTCCTTTGGGAACTTCATCTCTCTCACACACACACACACAAATGTAATTCAATTCACTTAAAAGAAGTACCTCCTAGAAGAAAAGATGGGATCAGAGAAGGAAAGAGAATAATGAAATTATATATACATAACACAGCATTATAGAGAACAGGACAGCAAATCCTGGAGGGAAGGGGGGAAGGCATTGGGGGAAGAAGACACGGGCGGAGGGGGGGGGGGGTGAGGGGAATAAGGGGGTGGGGAGAGATATATTTGGTGGGACACATGAATCTATGTAAACACAAATTAAAATAATAAATAAAAGAAAAAAAACAGTAAAAAATATACCACCTCAGTGGTAAATGGAAATGCAAATTAAAACAAGATAGCTTTTTTTTATGTCTACTTAAGACAAGGTAAAAGTTTGATAATATTCAATGTTAATTAAAAAATATGCAAAAAAAAAAAAAAAAAACACGTCCCTCCTGCTATGTATGCTATTTCCCCCCAGAGTCCCAGGCACCTGGGAGCACTTTGTTGACCAGGCTGCTCAAAGGAGGCGAAGGCAACCCATGCTTGGGAGGGAACCTTGGGGGTGGAAACCTGCAGTCTCTAGTCAAGTGTCCCCTACTGCAATTAGAACCCTGTGCGTCTCAGAGATAATACATGTTTTCAGAGAGTGCCCTGGTCCCCAGCTCCAAAGGACATGTGTTCACTTCCCTTTAACTCAGGTGTGCCCTTACATACCCCTTCATTTCCTCCCCATGAGGGACCCCAAACACCCCATAGACTGCAAAGCCTTTTAGAAGCAACGTCTGGGAGTTTGAAATGGGGTCACAGACAGCAGACCTAGGAAGCTTATCAGAAGCCATCCAGCCCAGCTTTTTCATTGTCCGACAAGCAGAGAAAAAAGTGCGTTGCTTCAGGGTCTGCTATCAGTTTAACTGAGGCAGTCATACATTCAACAGATACGGAGTGTCTACTATATTCTTGGCACTATCGAGGCACAAGGAACAGAACAATGAACAGAACAGACAAAACTCTTACATGCATGGAGCTGTATTCTAAACTGGGGGAGATTGAGGAGATGCACGCTGTGGAATCAGGCACTCCAGATTGGTGACAAGCTGCTGAGTTTAACTCCCAGGGAGACTGGGCAGCCTGTTTCACTGATGTACAGTCAGTTAATTGGGATCATTTAGTTAGAGAAATTAGCTCCTTCCATCCATTGACTAGTTATTTCCCCAGGAGCACATAGAATTATGACCCTTGCTCTCGTTTGGTCTGTAGTCCACACTGTAGCTCATCCTTTCCATAAAATATAGCTCAGTCCATGTGTCCCTTATGCACAAAGTACTGCATTGACTCCTCATCTCACAGAGTAAATACCTGAAGCATGCAATGGCTCACAAGCTCCAAGCTGATCTGCCCTTCTCCTCTCACCACCAGCCCTGTTACCTGCTGGCCTCATTTCCTACTCTCCTCCCCGCACTGGCCTTCTTACTATTCCTCACCCCTCACCCCGTAGCAACCCCCTCAAATGTTTGCACTTGCTGGTTCTGTGCGTCTGTGCAGAATGCTCCTACGCTTGGCTCCATCTCCTCCAGATCTTTATACAAATGTCACACATGCTGGCCCTCCATTTAGAAATTGTACCCCATCCTGCCAACATAGCCTAATCCTCTTCCTCTTGCTTTATTTTTCTTCCTCTTTACCACTTATAACCTTCTACTATAGTATATATTTTTTGGTTATTTAGATTACTGTTTGTACCTCATCCTGTTAACAATGCAAGTTCCACATGGACAGGAATATGGCTATTTTGTTAATTGCTGGATCCCCCCCCCCCATACACACAGAGCAGTATACCTGGCCTGAGGTAGCACTCAATAACTATTTATTGAAAAAATGGAGTGCAGTCCTTTTCTCTTCTTTGTGGTTAATGTTCAGGATTCCTCTTGGTCTAATTTTCTTCAGGCTAAATTGCTGAAGGACTTTCATCTTCAGCAGTTACATCACCTGGACAGTGAATCCCTCAAATGCCTGAAGATTTCTGTTATGGCTGCCAGTTAATAACTGCTTCCTGACTCCAGGCCTCCATAAGCACTATTTCTTGACTTTGCCCACTCTTCTCACCCTCCACTTTCCCTCCCCCGGATTAATCTGACTAGCTTTTCTTCTTCCCATGCAGTAAACACAGTGGAGTTTAGAGTGTTATCTACAAGTAGTACCTATAACTAGGTAGTTAAGTTCAAATCAGAAGGGAAAAAAGCAGGAAGAACAATTTAGTCTAGGGTTCAAGGATGCTTCATCAATAACTGAACTAATACTTACTGAATTCCCACCAGGTCAATGGATCTTTCTCAATAGATCATAGAGTGAGCAGGAGTAATTTCAACGTTCAAACCACTACATAGCATGCACTGAATCAGAATCCTGAGAGTAGATAGGAACGTACAAGGCAATCAAAGCACAGCATGGAGAAACAAAGACTTGTGGTGTGGCTGCAGCATCATTCATTACTCCTCAAAACCCACACGGACCATTACAACAAAAGAATGTATTTTAATGTCAATTAAGGCTCATGCTAAACATTCAGAGATCAAGAGCATGTCCTAAGGCTTGATTGAATAATTGCTCCCAATTCTTCAATATGCCATGGTAGTATTGTTTGCCTACACTTACCCTAGCTGTGTGGTGGGTGAAATAGACATGCCTCCCCTTTGTTTATGGGATTAGACAAGTGACTTCTTTTGGCCATTATGATATTAGTATACATTGGCAAGCTGAAGCTAGAAATGTGTTTATGTGGTTGGGTTTTATGTTTGTGATTCTTCCATCACCCTGAAAATAACATGCCTTATGTATCTGTTGATCCATTAGCCTGGGGGCTTCAAAATGAGACCTATGGAACTAAACCTGACCTGCAGCTTGGATCCACAAGCAGCCACTACCAACCGAGGTCATCCTCATTTCTACCATACATGCATGAGCAAAGATATAAATATTAGCTTTTGAGACTTTTGTATATTTGTTTTGTTTTTGAGATTTTAAGGTTGTTTTTATGTAACCTTGTTGTGGCAATAGCTTAGCGGTTCATATGATTTGGAAGTGATAGAGACTTAATTTATCTCCCCAAAATTCATATACTCAAGCCCAACCCTGAGATAGGACTATGTTTAGAGGCAGGACCTTAGGGAGGTAAATAAGGTTAAATGAGGTTTTAAGGGAAGGGCAGTAATCTGATGGGAAGAAGAGATACCAGAGATCTGTCTCTCTCTCTCTATGCACACACAGAGAAAACGCCAGGTGAGAACACAGTGAGAGAGGGCCATTTGTGAGACAGGAAGAGGGACCTTACTACACACCAACACTGATGGGATTTTGATCCTGTACTTCCAGCATCCAAAACGGAGAGGAAATAAATTCTGTTGTTTAAGCCATCCAGCCTGTGGTATTGTTATGGTTGCCAGAGCAGACTAACACATGGAGCATTAGTTGATGAAATTATTTTTGCTACCACAGCTTTTTTCTCTGGTTG
Source organism: Rhynchonycteris naso (assembly GCA_037038555.1). Lineage (NCBI taxonomy): Eukaryota > Metazoa > Chordata > Mammalia > Chiroptera > Emballonuridae > Rhynchonycteris > Rhynchonycteris naso. Next base: position 332,070,468 of record CM072995.1, on the reverse strand, counting down.
AGATTTTGGGCTCTAAATCAATTTTCTCAATGACCAATTTATCAAATTTACTCATTTCTTTGAATGAGTTCATTTACAGTTTGTTTCCATAAGAATATCTTTTTTTTTTCAGAGACAGAGAGAGAGAGTCAGAGAGAAGGATAGATAGGGACAAATAAGAACAGAGAGAGATGAGAATCATCAATCATCAGTTTTTCATTGCGACACCATAGTTGTTCATTAATTGCTTTCTCATATGTGCCTTGATCACGCGGCTACAGCAGACTGAGTAACCCCTTGCTCAACCAGCGACCTTGGGTCCAAGCTACTGAGCTTTTGCTCAAACCAGATGAGCCCACGCTCAAGCTGGCAACCTCGGGGTCTTGAACCTGGGTCCTCCGCATCCCAGTCCGACGATCTATCCACTGCGCCACTGCCTGGTAAGGCTCCATAAGAACATCTTTTAAAATACTTTATTTCAGTTTAGTCTCCAATGGCTGAACCTAGAAAATATGCCTTAGATAATTAATTATGTCTTGCTCTGGCCAGATAGTTTAGTTCAGTTCATTAGCATCATCCCAATATGCCAAAATTATGGGTTCAATCCCTGGTCAGGGTACATATAATCATCAACCAATGGATATATAAATAAATGAAACAACAAATCAATGTTTCTCTGTATCCTTTTCTCTCTAAAAAAAAATAATAAAAATTTTTAAAAATTAACTTGTAAAAATGTGTCTTATTTTTACAATGAATATGTACAATATTTTATATAATGATGTATATAAGCAAATGTATCAACCTAGACAAATATCACATATAATATTCATTGCAAAACAAAGCAAGTTGTAGAGTATATATATATATACCAAATGATACCATTTATATTAAATTTAAAACATGCATAAAACATTTCTATACATAATTCAGGGTTACTTACATGTATAAGAAAATATAGTCAAGTGTAGGGAGTATAAACATCACATTCAAAAAAGTGATTAACTTTGAGGGGGTAGGATTGAGGTCCCCTAAAAGGGAGTAAGTAGGCAGCATCTACCAAAGTTTTGTTTCCTAAGGTATCATTTTCTAAATTTGATAGTTGGTACAGATGGATGGTGTTATAGTAATATAAGGTTATAATAATTAAATATATAGAAATATAAAAATATGGAAGATATATAAAAGTAATTAAAAGGATATTAAAAATAATTATTAAAATTAAATAAAGTTATGCCATTTGGATAGGAATTAGAATAGTGGCTTAGTGCCATAACTCTGTAATGTGATAAACAGACTCTGACTTTCAAGCAGAACCCAGTTAGTATGTGTGTGAAGTTATACATAGATAAGAAGTGGCTTGGTGTTATTTACATTAACTTTGTAAATTAATGAAAATAAGAACATCTTAGAAAGTGGTTTAATGTAAACATTTCAGTAGATTGACATAGAGGGGATTCCCTGTGAGGAACTCCCAGAAAGGTGGTTTGAGGTGATGATCCTGTAGATTGACACCTGTTAGAAGGCGTTGGCCAGAAAGGATACTAAAGCTGAGGGGCCCCATGCTGCAGTAGTCGCCCAGACTACAACATTGATGTGGACTGTCTCCATGCCGCTCTGAGCTCTGACCAAAGACAGCCAAGAGGAACACGCTGACGGGCCCCCTTACGCTGTACCCAGGCACACCAAAAGGATTTGTGAGTAATAAATTGCTTGTGTGATTACTGCAACTAATTTGTGTGTTGGTCGTGTCTTTCCTCCAGTGGCACTTAACAGTAGCATCCTCATAGCCACCTTAAGAATAGTCTCGAAGAGGCTGCCAGCCCTGCTGATAAGAAGCAGTGTTCCACTACACAGGGAAGTCGAGTCAGGGATGCCTGACAGACGTAGAGCTTGGGCTTTACTAGAACAGATGGTCATTACATTTGTTTTTAGTAGGAATAAATGTCATTATTATGGATATTTTATGTTAAGACAACTGCAATAAAATTTTAAAAGAATGCATAAAATTTAAATACTAAAGAGAATCTATTCTATCAATGGAGAGTAGGAAAAAAGCCCCCCAGAATGTACAACTTGAGAAAAGATGGCAGTAGTAAATACTCATATAGCTTTAAAACAGCAGTTCTTAACCTTTTTTGAGGTACCTAACCCACCAGTTTCATATGAGCATTCACCGAACCGAACCCTTAATCTTTAGTGATAAATAAAATATAATTTTTTTTTTCCAAATTCAAGACATAGGTATATGTTTTTTTACTGGTGCACAAAATGAGCTGTGCATGAATATCACCTTGCTCAAAGAATAAAACCAACAAAGTGCATGAACTCACAACAAATTACGGTATTACTTTATTCTGGCCTCCGCGGCAGAGGCTTCTATGAACCACTGAGACCGACTCATCAAACCCCTAGGGTTCGATAGAACCCAGGTTAAGAACCACTGCTTTAAAACAACAGTAAATTAGTAAAAAGCAGCAATAAAAAGACTAATGTTGCATTTTTTAAAAAGATCCAGCAAAAGTTTTTTCTATAAGAGAAAACTTTAGAATGAAGAAATTCATAATTGATTAAATAAATCTGTAGTAAAAGTTATATAAGAAAATATGAACAAAAATAAAGGTAACTTTATAATATATAATCAAAGTACAATTTAAGGCAGCCCTGGCTGGGTGGCTCAGTTGGTTAGAGAATTGTCCCTGATACATCACATTGTGGGGTTTAATCCCCAATCAGGGCACATGCAAGAGTCAACCAGTCAATGCATAAATAAGTGGAACAACAAATCAATGTTTCTCTCTCTCTAAAATCAATACATTTTTAAAAAATTAAAGAATTCTTGTTATAGAATTAATGTAATCTTTTCAATAAGCCATTTATTGGCTTCTGAAATCACCTCCGAGATGCATGGTTCGAAGCTGGCTCTGCTAATACACCCTGACAATATGATGGATTTTAGAAAACAGTGTTTACAAAAAAAAATTAAAAAGTGTGAAAAGTTTTTATTAATAGTAAGATTGTCTACTTTTCCCTAAACCATTTACTAAATAATCAACACATCCACATTAATCTGAAACACTATCTCATCAAATGCTGACCAATCTCATTCTGGCCCTTGTTTTCTATTGATGTGTTTGTACACAAGTAACATAATTTAATTATCAGTGGTGCAAAGAAACTTCATATTTCTCTTTTTTAAAATATTCTTGGCAATTTCACAATCTTATTCTTCTGGAAGAAAGTTTTAAAAAATGTCAATTTAAAAATAATTTCTCTTTAAATTTTGATTGGCATTGAGTTCTCCAAGTAGATAATTATACCTTCTGTAAATAAATATGAAGTAAATCTTACTTTATATTTTTATTCTTTTGTATCATGCAGAACTTTTTGACAATGTTGAGAAAAAAATGGTGATAATGGGCATCCTTGGTTCAGGTAGAGCTTCTTTATCATCTTAAGAAAGTATCAGCCCTGGCCAGGTAGCTCAATTGGTTAAAGCATTGTCCCTATATGCCAAGGTTGTGGGATCGATCTCTAGTCAGGGCACATACAAGAAACAACTGATGAAGGCATCAGTAAGTGAAACAACAAATCAATGTTTGTTTCTCTCTCTCTCTCCCCCTCCCATTTTTCTCTCCCTAAAATCAATCATAAAAAATATTTGTAATTATTAAAAAATAATCTCCTTATATGCTAAAAGATTTTGCTAATTTGTAAATTAAATTAAATTTTATCAAAATATCTTTGGTTTTTAACAAGATTATTAATAGCTTTTCTCCTTTTACTTAGTAATACGAACAATACGTTTCCAAACAGAAAATAAAATAACATTTTTGAGTGCTTACATGTTAAGCACTGTAATAAGTGCTTCACAGAATTAACCCTTTTAATATTTACAACTGTACAAAATAGATAGTACCATACACTTCATTTTATGAATGAGAAAACTGAGATACAGAGAGATTAAATAGGTTGAACTAAGCCATACAGCTATCAGATTTCTCTCAAGATGCAAACCTGTTCCCAGACTACCTGGCTCCAGAGTCAGCTCTCTTAAAACACTATACTGCTTCTTGACACACTCTATTTAGTAAGAGAATATATATTAAAATATACATCCAAGCCTGATTGATGGTAGTGCAATGGATAGAGCATCAATCTGGGATGTTGACGACCCAGGTTCAAAACCCCAAGGTCGCCAGCATCAGCACAGGCTCACCAGTTTGAGTGTGGGGCTATCAGAATAATCCCATAGTCACTGGCTTGAGCCCAAAGGTCGCTGGCTTGAGCAAGGGGTCACTGGTTTGGCTGGAGCCCCCCACCCCAGGTCAAGGCACATATGAGAGGCAATCAATGAACAACTAAAATGACACAAGTTGATGTTGCCCACCTCTCTCTCTCTTCCAGTCTCTTTGTCTCTCTCTCTTACACACACACACACACACACACACACACACACACACACCAAATATATATACACACATACAAATTCAGCAAGATTGTGATTTATTTAGGATTTTGTACTACCATTATCACAAGTTTACTATTAGCTATGCCAATTTTATCAAATAAGTGGGCAAACATTTTTTCCTATGTTTTATAACAGTGTAAATAGCATGAAAACTAGCTCTGCCTTAAGCTTCATGTAATTCACCTGTAAAACTTTCCTCAGAGTTCCTTTGATAGTGTAATTCTTAATGTTTTCCATTTCTGTCATGTTTATTCTAGTACTATTTATTCTTGACTTACATATATTTTTGTGAAACTTATTTTAATTTTTTAATGCACTAACAAATTATACTTTTTCATTATAATTGAAAATTTGGTATTTGAGATTATATCTTCATTTTCATTCTGTGTATGGTGTTCTGTATTTTTCCTTTTTTCTTTACTCTTTTTACCAAAAATCTCTATTTATTTTATATATATTTTAAGATTTTATTTATTCATTTTAGAGAGGGGGGAGAGAGAGAGAGAGAGAAGTAGGGGAGAAGCAAGAAGAACCTACTCTCATATGTGCTTTGACCAGACAAGCCCGGGTCAACACTTTATCCACTGCACCAGCACAGGTCAGGCCCCAAACTCTCTATTTTATTGGACTTTTCAAACAATGAGCTTTAATAGTTATTTTTCAATTATACTATCCTTCTGATTTTTAATTTACTAATAGTTTTCTTGCCCACTGAATTCTCTTCTCCTGGATGATTATTGAAAACTTAGTTTAGCTGGTCTTTTTCTAGCTTTCTAAGTTGAATTATTAAAATAATTTATTTACATTCTTTTTCTTGATTACCATATTTTCCTATGTATAAAACGCTCCAATGTATAAGATGCACCTTAATTTTAGGGCCCAAAATTTGGGGAAAAAATGTATTACATAAAGTTATTGAACTCAAGTTTTATTCATCATAAAATTCATACAACTCCTCATCCGTGCAAAGAAGCGGGAAATGCAAGTAAAAAAAAATCTGCAATCACTGTATAAGATGCTCCCAGTTTTTAGACCCCACATTTTTCAAAAAAGGGTGCATCTTATACATGAGGAAATACAGTACTTTATTTAGACGCTTCTCCCCACTTCCAATGATTCTCTGTTGATCCAAGTCCCCATCACATTTTTACCTGAATTACCCACAACAACCTCCCATCTGTTCTCCCTGCTTCTACCATTTTCTCTGTGAGGACAATTCTGGAGTGATCCTTTTATAACATGTCGTATGGTGCCTATCTCCCACTTCAAACCTTCCACAGCCTCCCCATTTCACTCAGAATAAGTCCAAGTCCTTATGGTAGTCTAAGACAGGGGTGCTCAATATGCCGATCGCGATCTACTGGTCGGTGGCGAAGGAAGTGTGCGCAGATCGCATGACATTAAAAAGACATTTGTCCTTTGATTGGCATACAGGGTAGCCAATCTGACGTCTGAACTTTTGACACCCTACGCATGCGCGTTAAACCGCGCTAACTTGTTCAGTTACATTGCTGCATGGTTAGCCTTCAATTTATTTAAACTAAATACAACAAAGTGTATAAAAATGAGTGCCGTAGCTGGTCCGAGTAAGAAGCCTAAAACCTACCACTTTCATACAGAATGGGAGGGGATTTTTTTCACTATGTCATATTCTAAATGCGTTTGCCTCATCTGTCTGTGTGCCATTGCTATTCCAAAGAAGGGAAATGTGGAGCGGCTTTTTCGGACTATTCATAAAAACTATGACATTGACTTTCCTCCATAAAGAGAGCTGAGAAGGAGAAAGGTGAAAGAAGAATACACAATATTAAATAGTAATAATAGTAACTTAAATAATGATAATATAGAAGAAATAAATTTATGTTTTGCATTTCTATTGTAGGTAGATCATTTTGATTTGGTCATCTTATAAGTAGCTCGCAAGCTGAAAAAGTGTGGGCACCCCTGGTCTAAAAGGTACTACATGATCTGACCCCATATAATTTTTCTGATCTTTCTTCCTGATAACTAACCCACTGATCGCTCAACTCCCACCTGTCTAAGGGGCTTTGTACTTACTGTTTTTTCTGCCTAGAATGACAATCCCCCAAGGTCTGCATGACTAATTCCCTCCCTTCCTTCAGAACTTGCTGAAATGTCACTTTCTCAAAGAAGGCATCCCTGACATTTGTACTATGTACAAAATGGTATCTCTTTTCTAATTCTCTCTATTCACTTTTTTTAGCTTTACCTTATCCAAAAGACTTATTGCTATCTGAAATATTATATATGTATGGGTTATTTTTTCACCTACAGACTTCCACCAGCATGTAACTCTATGAAGTTACATGTCTTTTTTGTTTGTTTGTTTATATCCCTGGAGCATAGAAACATTTATATAACATTGTACTCCTTCAATAAAATACTTGTCAAGTTAACAAATAACTTATGAAATTGTAAGATTCTGACTTTTTCTTCTGAGTTTATCTTTAATCGTGCATTAGGTTGGGTTTTGTTTGTTTTAATCAAGTTGTAATTTTTAAAATATTCAAATTTTTATATCTACTTCAATTCAAAATTTACATAGTAGAGAAATTTCCTATTTAAAATAGCTTTTAAAATTAAACTTTAGATATTTTGTTCCAGGTTTTTTGCATTGAGGTTTGATAAAGAAATCTGCATAATTATTTTCTTGAAAAATCTATTGAGGCTAATTATGTAATCCTTTCTCACAAATGTTTTAAACATAACAGAAAATAAAGTATTTTCCATGCAGTAAAAAATTTTATATTATGATAGATAGATAGATATTATTAAAATGATTAATTATATTATTCTAATAATTATGTTGACTGCATATTGATCTTGAAAATACAGAGAGGGCAAGAAAGTTTTCAAGTACTACCTGACCAGGCGGTGGCACAGTGGATAGAGCGTCGGACTGGGATGCGGAGGACCCAGGTTCGAGACCCCAAGGTCACCATGAGCGTGGGCTCATCTGGCTTGAGCAAAAGGATTACCAGCTTGGACCCAAGGTTGCTGGCTCGAGCCTCGGTCTGCTGAAGGCCTGTGGTCAAGGCACATGTGAGAAAGCAATCAATGAACAACTAGGGTGTCGCAACAAAAGATTGATGATTGATGCTTCTCATCTCTCTCCGTTCCTGTCTGTCTGTCCCTGTCTGTTCCTCTCTCTCTGTCCCTATAAAAAGAAAAAAAAATTAAAAAAAGAAAGTTTTCAAGTACTATATTTCATTTCTGTGAATGAATCCTACATTTCTAAAAATTTTAGTTCACATAGTATAGTTTTTTTTAACTTTTAAAATCAATTTTTTTTTTTTTTTTTTTTTTTTTTTTTTTTTTTTTAGCGAGGGGGTGCAGACAGGGACAGACAGAAAGGGAGAAAGATGAGAAGCATAAGCTTGTTGTTGTGATATCTTAGAAGTTCATTGATTGCTTTCTCATATGCCTTGACCTGGAGGCTCCAAGCCAAGCCAGTGACCTTGGGCTCAAGCCAGCAATATTCGAATCTCTTCTGTAAAACCCCCCAAGTGGTCTTCTAACATATTTTTGAAATTTTATGTCATTATCTCTTGAGGTGACTTTTTCTATCTTTGGATCATTCTGACTCTTAGAAAATTCCTCCAGTAGTGAGCAGAATTCACTTTCTTGTCTTAAGATATTCATTTTGGGCAGACCTTCCAAGGAGAATTGGCTGTGACTGAGACACACCTCTGAAGCAAGGACTGGTTATTAATTGTTGGGGATTTAAAGCAAATCATATTTTTTTTACTAAGAAATTCCTACCTAGACTTGGTTTTCTATGTGCCATCTCATTAGCTGGATATATCCTAGACAATTATTCATTCATTCTCAAGAATGTCTCTGGGGTAGAGGATTAGGCTCTTCAAATATGGATCCTCAGATATTTCTGCTCTTGATGAAACTTTTGTGTATATTTCTGTAGCTAACAAATGTCTTGCCCTTGTCTCTGGTAGGGCCCTGAGCCAAGCATTATGAACCTGGACCTCGTGTTTCCTACTCTGGCTTGCCAGGATGATGATAAGATTAATTGTTTCCATAAAGTAGGGTACTCTAAAGACTTCCTGGAGAGCTTGGCTCATCTGTAGATCTAGGAAGGTGGAAGGAGTGGTTTCTTGTCATCATAAAGATAGTCAACAGTCTTCTAGGTACTGTACAAACCCCTTAATATAGTCCACAAAGCTACGTATGATGTGGCAGCTGACTTTCGTTTCAGCCTCATTTCTCACTGTGCTTTTCTTCCTACTTGGATTTCCCGTTACATTGGCATTCTTTCAACTTGTCAGAATCTGTGTGATTAACTCAAAATGAATAGATTTTGGCCTGATCTGTGGTGGTACAGTGGATAAAGCATCAGCCTGGAATAATGAGGTCAACCAATTTGAACCCCTGGGCAGACCAGGCACCTACCAGAAGCAACTAGAAGTTGATGCTTCCTTCTCCTCTCCTCCCTTCTCATTCTCCCTCCTCTCTCTAAAAGCAATAAATAAAGTCCTTTCTAAAATAATGAATAGATTCAGGATTTTAATTACATATGTAAAATCCCTTTATTTATTGATTGATATTTTAAAAAGATCAATCATTGATTTGTTGTTACACTTATTTTTGCATTCATTGTTTGATTCTTGACCAGAGATTGAACCCCAACCTTGGGGTACTGGGATGACATTCTAGCCAACTGAGTTAACCAGCCAGGATGAAAATACCTTTACTTTTGCCACTTTGGGTAACCAAATAATGGGAGTGACATCTGTCATATTCATAGGTCATTGTCAAGTAGAAGGGATTTGCAATGGGTGTACACTACAAGGCTGAAATCTGCTGTGGCCCTTCAAATACTGAGTGATGCTTTTAGTTGATATATTTCTTTGCATATATATATATGGTGTGTGTGTGTGTGTGTGTGTGTGTGTATGCACTAACCTATATAACTATATTATACACACACACTACCACTGTTAATTAGTGTTAGAAACTAATGTGTTACCCGACACCTCCCCCCAGTAAGTATATATGTCATTATTTAATTTGATTTATTTAAAAGGGGTGGCTTCTCTAAGTATAAAAGTAACTGCATACTTTAAGGTGTGAAGTGTGGGCAGTCAAAGACCCATAGGTAAATATTTCCAATAAGGTGCTCCAAAATGCCTCATAAAATTAAAACTTAAGTAAAACATTGTCATTAACATTTTGAAAATTTGAAATTTCACATCATACATCTTTCATCTTTTTCTTGGAGGCACAGAAACCTTCCCAGCCTAGGTCCTTTTCATGACTCATAAAGGGAAATAGCTTGCCAAGTGTACCTTCTGTATGTGATTTATAAATATGATATACATCTAAATTCTCTCTACATTAAAGTTATTCAATTTACTCTAATGGCCCTTATATTAGAGTTATGTCTATTCATAGCAGAAAACACCTGTAAGTCATTAGCTTGAATTATAGTTCTTGCTAATTTTTTTATTATTAAAGAGTTGCATTTAGGGAGGAAGGCCTCTGATTTTTGCAAATTTATCCTAAAATGGCTGTCTCTTATATTAGAAAATTATACACTTAGAAAATTATAAGGATACAGAAGATATTTCTTTTATAAGGAAAAAGTCAGAGGAATGAGCCAATTAGAGTGATCATTCAAAATGGTTCTGTTACTGGTGAGCCTGCATGCTCTGATCTCATTTCTGTATTCTTATCCATATTTATTGAACTCAAGTACATCTGCATAAAAAACAAACTTCTTGTTTAAACTTACTCATAAGTTATATAATACTGGAAGAAATGAATGAAAAGGCAAGAAGTAGACTGAGTTATTCAAAGAGAGACAGAGAAAGAGAGATAATGCTAAGCTGTGGTTTTGGGACAGGATTCACTCATCCATTAGACATAATCGGTACAAATCAGTGGCCCACAAAAATGTTTTATTGAGATGTTTTCAAATAAAAAATATATTAGTAATAGTGATCATATAATAATGAATCCAGCCTCAATTATATTCACCTATGTAACAAAACAGTTGTAATACAGAACTTCTACTATTTTTTATGGAGGAAGGAGCCCATGAAGGCAAAAGTGCCTAAAGCCCACAAAAATAATAATGGGGTCCTGGATTGGGGTGCTTTAACTGTTCTCTAGTCATAACATCCTTCACAGTCACCACCATCATTAAGCTACCTAACAACCTTCAGTGTCAGTAAAAACAATGTGATGGTTGGAGAAATGCAGTTTCAGGACAAGGAGCCTGGCCTCCCTTTTAACAAGACTGCTCCCTGACTGAGTCTCTCACAAACACATTCTAAACTGCTACGGTACAGTTTGGAGAAACATCAAGTTATATCCAAAATTTACATTTAAAAACTGTGATAGGGGCCTAGTGTTGTGTGTGGGACCTCAGTATTGTGTATAGAGAGTTGGACATAAAGAGGAACTTGAAACTTGCTTTTGGTAGCTGCTTCTAGTAGAAAATCCCCAAATCTGTACAAGGAAGTTAAGCATTAAATGGAGCTTGCCTGGAGCAGTAGCTTAGAGTGAAAAATTTTTACAAGCCCAACTAGTTAGATATCTTGACTTAAATCTTGCCTACAGAAGCAGGATGTGATTTTATGCTTTAGCCCTGCAGAAATTACAGGAAGAACTGTAATCTGCTTTAAAGCAAAGAATGTTTTCTGCCGAAATGTCAAGAACGTTGTGCAAACAGGTTGCAATAGCTATGACTTTGTGGTTTATCCTCTTAAATACTGCTCTCCCATTAGGTTCAGGGCTGTTAGCTGTTTCCCTGTGTGGATTCTCAGCTAGCAGTCGCCAGCCGGCTAATAAAGGCTCTTTAAATTTATAATCAATTTTGGCTCCCATCAATAATTACTCATGTCCGGTCCAAAACAAAGCTACTAATTTATTAAACAAGATAATGGTCATAAATGGCACAAAATAAAACTGAGATGTTTCATTTAGATAGATGCTAATGTCTGACCTTTGAAAAAACTCATAAAGGCAAAGCTCAAAACCTAACCAGTACAAGAACCAGTAAACCACAGTGAAAATTAAAACAGCAGAAGTATTTGTCTTATTTGTTAGAGAAATGAATCATTATGTATATTAAAAATTAATTAGGAATTTATTCTAACATACATAAATATCACAAGTGCACCCTTTGTGGCAAATGACTGTTGGGGGGAAAGGGGGTTCCATGGAAAGGAACCTCACAGAGTGATCTGATTATAAATTCTTAACTGGGCAGGTCATGGTGGGTAGTCATGCCCCAGGCATAAAACATTTTTAGTAAAAGGCTTATCTTTGCCTTAAGCAAGCCCTATACATTGTTGTGCATCTGGGTTAACACACCTTTGAAATAAACCCTCAAGAGAACACATAATCTTGTTAACTATCATGTAATCCAATCCCTGCCTTGCTTTTTCTCACCTTCGTGTAATCTTCCTTACATTTCCTCCTTAATTTCAAATGCATAAAAGAAATTGCAAACTGTCATTCTCAGGAGCATTTGAAATTTTGCTTCCCAGCAGTTGTTGTCAGCTTGGCTCAAATAAACTCTTATTAAAATTCTCTACAGGTTTGGACATTCTTACATTGAAATGGCATAAACAGAACAAAATGTAGGTAGTAAACAGGTGAAATGTTTGAGGCTGCAACAAAATATAAATTAAACAAATGAGCTATGTTCTTATATCTATTAACTTGGCAAGGAAGATATAATAATATCAGTTCTACTGTTTACAGTGAAATTGATGAATACCTTTCTGACAGTATATATAAAACAGGAATAAGCCAGTATGTGTTGAAAACCATATAAATGTTCACACTCTTTGACCCAGTAAATTTCATTCATTATAATTTAGCCTGAGGAGATAATTCAAATGGAGGGCAGCCCTGGCCGCATAGCTCAGTTGGTTAGAGCTACACAGCAAGGTTGCAGTTTTGATTCCTTGGTCAGGGCACACACAAGAATCAACAAATGAATGCATGAATAAGTGGAACAACAAATCAATATTTCTTTCTTTCTCTCCCTGTAAAAATCAATAAATAAAAAATAGAGGGCAAATCCCTATGTATGAGGATCTTTATTATAGCATTCTCTAAAATAGCAGAAATTGAAAACAACCTAAATGTCCAACAATAAGAAGAGGGATAACAGTGGAGTAAATTGCAGTACATTAACTGAATGATATAGTCTATAGCTCTCACAATAATAATTATAAAGAATAGGAGACAGTGTAAAGTGTTCTTCAAAGCACCATTTGGTAAAATAAAATGTCCAATTATATAGATGCTTTGATTATAGCTATGTAAAATAGACCAGTGTGAGACTACAGGGAAAAAAATAGATAGTTTTTTCCTGTTTTTTCTCTTCAAAACAGACCCAATGTGGAAGGGCTCCTGCCTACATTTACATCAACCATTCCCCACTGTGCTCACCATGTTGGACACACTGAGGTTTGCTCTGCTCTGGGTACTGAGTACATCCTTCCCTTAGCCATTTCTGTCTCTTCCACTTGGATGCATGAGCCCTACATCTCTCTGTATAACCTCATCTTAAGGTTTAAATGATCACAACTAACATGAATAGCTTGGGATAAGCCGCGACTGGTCAGTATGGAATTAGAAAAAACACATCATGACTAAAGGGGAAGAAGAAGTATAGAAAAGATGGTGAGAGGGAAGCGTGAAGTGTAAAAACTTGATTGTGACATGTAGGAGAAATGTGCACTTTTATGTGGGGGTGGGGGGAAGGAGCCAGGAAGAGGGAAAGCTGTGATATGGAACACCGTGAATTAACTACAGAAGCAAATTTCTTAAGCACTTTTTAAATGCAAATTCCCTTTAAAATATGTTAACTCTTTCTTTTCTATCACTGTGAACTTATATACTATATTGCAAATATCTCTTCTCCATCTGTATACATCTATGACTTCAATGAACAGAGGGATTGGGTCTTAATCATTACAGTATCCCAGTGCTGAAGACAAAATAAAGGCTCCCCAAATGATAACTGTATCTGTTGACTTTCTAACTTACATGGGTGTCCTGAAGCATCATGAATCCCCTCAATAAATGGGTAAGGAGGAGGAATGAAAAAGAGGGAACAATGCAGGTAGAAAACTGCATATATGCCAAAAAAAATAATTTTAACAACAAGAAAAGTAATATGTGGGGATTCTGAGGGAGCCAGAAGCAGGGTACAGACTGAGAGAGGTGCTCTCAAAGTATTAAAGCCATAGAACTCCTGAGTTGGGCTAGTTCCAATGCCCCATTTAACATGTGAGAAGACAGAGCAGCAGTCCAAAGAGCAAGAATGACATGCAGAGGGGCACATAGTCTATTAGTGGCAAAGATAAGCCAGAGAAGTACGTTTTTCTGAGACCAGCCTGTATTTAAGTGAACAGACACTCAGGGTTTGTCTCAGTTGAATTTCAGCCCGACTCTCCTTTGTCCTCAGGCTGCTGGCTTGCTACCACCTTTCTATCTGAAATCACAAGGTTTTTGGTTCTAAAATCTGCCTCCACAAAAAGGGATGCTGCAATTGCTGGAGAGGGTGGAATATATATAGAAAAGACAAGATGTGAGTATTGTCAAAGCTATAACCCTGATGCCCAGGCCACAAGCCAGACCAATTTAATCAGAATACGAAGTGGTGAAATCCAAGTATCAGCATTTTCTAAAGGTCCCTGAAGATTCTGATGGGCATCCAAGGTTGAAAATAATGGATTGGAAGGCTCTGAAAGGCAGGCATGGGACCATCGAGATCTTCCTTGCTCTGCCCCTCCCTCCTTACTTTCCATTACCTGTCCCCAGGTTCCTCAACCCTGTACTGGTGCTACTGCTGAAGCTGCAGTTAGGCCACACCCCGTAAATGCTTCCACATTAATTATTGTCACCACCACCACCACCACCAGTGACAGCCATAATGGAATCTGCAGGTCAAACAATCCTAGCAATCTCAGGATCTTCCAGCTGTCCTGGGATTTGCCTGTCAGACAACAGCAAAAGCCGCTCTTGCCTCTGGTTCTAATTGAATAATTTACTGTAAATAGCTCCCCTTTCCTCCAGGTCCCAGGCTCCCTAGCCAAATGGAGGTGAGCAAGGGCTGCCTCTAATGGGATGCAGGAGAGAAATGAGCTGTCCAAATGAGCAGTTGTCACAGCAGCTGCTGAATTAAGGCAGGAACACTTAACACTTTATGTCCTTATAAATAACATAACCACAGCCAAGAGCCTTTGGAAACAAGGCTGCACGGTCCAGGGTGGAATTTCCAATTAGGAAGAGTTCCAGGGGAGGTGATGGAAGGGTTTTCTCTTGCCGGCTCACTTCCTACATCCCTTTTCCTCCTCCCTTTATTCTCCTCCCTCACCCTCAACCTTCACCTCTGCTCTGCCCTACTCTCCCAAAACAGACTTACTCCTACTCAATGTAAGAGAGATGGTCTCACTGTTCCAAACTCTTACCCAGGTCTCAGGTCTCATCCATCCAGACATGGGAGTGAGTATCTGAGGTTAAGATGCCTGATGTCAGTTGGCACTGGTACCTTTCTGGGATCTAGGGCTCTGAGACAAGGATTCACCCACCAGGAAACATTTTCCATGTCCCTAAACTATCCCATCCAGAGAGATGTTGTACAGAGTTATCTTGTTGATTTATCTATTATTAATGCATTGTTGACTGGCAATTTTACACAGAAGTTATCTCATGTCACTGGCTACTTTTTTTTGTAATTCGGTACGAAAGTGAAACAATCTAAATAAACTTCAGTATACTTTATTTATATATAATGAATTTTAATGAAACTTTGTACATATCTGCTACATATTATATTTTATACATATTATATATTTTAGTAATTTTTTTGGTGTGGTATATACTGTATAGCAATCACCTACGTGTAATGGTACGCAACATGTTTTACAAATATATCTGGTTTCGCTGCGCTTTCCTTTTGAGACACACACTCTACACATTCTAGTTGGATTTTTTTTATACCAGTGACTATTTTTTCTAAAATGTGGTCTTTTAGTTGCCCTGAAAGCCTAAAAGGTGAATCAATGTAAGGAGCTCTTTTAAAAGTACTAGAAGAAGTGTTAGGTTCTGAGCTGCACTCATTTGAACCAGCAGAGATCCATTCCCTAGCTACTTCAAGTAGAAATATTCTGTGTCTATTTTATTTTGTCTATTATAATCACAGTAAATTTTGAATGAATTGAATAAAGCACAATTGATCAGAAGGAATGCTACTTTTTTAGACCACTTTGTACTTTTTTGAAAGATACTGTTGTTTGCCAAATATTGGTCTGCTCAATGGACTCCTTTCATGTGTTTGTTGTAATCTAATATGCATGCAGGTTTAATATATCTTCCATAGAATTTCTTCTTTGCTTTCCAGTTGTTTACATAGAGGCATCGTGGATATCATATTCCCTAGTCTTTTATCTTTCCGTGTTATAAGGACAATGGGTCCTTTCCGTAAAAACTTCATTTCCCCTCCCTGAAGATTCTTTGACTTTTCTTTTAGTACCTTTGGCAAGCCATGATTTTCTCTTATGGTACAACAGATTAACGTTTTCTTTTCTAGTAATATTTCAGCTGTAGAAACACTGTTGTAGTAATTATCTTGGTATACATGATGCCAACTAAGAATCAAGATATGGTTCTAAGACAGATAATATAGTTTCTTGCAGCCTTTTGTCTTCACCTGAATAAATCTTGAAGTTGCAAATGTATTTACTCTCGCTTTCACAAAGCATTCTCACTAAAATCCCATATTTTATTATTTTTGTCGGATTATATGTTCTGAAGCTGATACGTCCTCTATATGATATCATTGCTTCTAGGGATAACTCCTGCTTAGGTACATACAAAGACTGAAATTTTGGAAGAAAGTAATCCAAAAGAGGCCTAATTTTATACAGTCTGTCTTCGTTAGATGTATTTTGTGAATTATCACTAAGATGAAAAATGTAAGAATTTGCTCGAACCTCATTCTGCTCATAGTTTTAGGAAATATTGGAGCTTCAACCAAAGGGTCCATTGACCAGTAATCCCTCCAATGTGATTTTTTTCATTTGTTCCATCAATACCAATATCAACAAACCAAGAAACTTCTTTAAATCAGTATTGGTAACTTTCATCCATGGTACAGTTTTAGAACAATTTTTTGTAAAATTGTTCCATTTGGTGATGGTATAAATTGGTTTGAGAAACAACTAAATCAAAAAAATTATCACTAAAAAGTAATTCTATCACTTCCCTGATGCTCTGTGAATCAATAAAGGTAGGCAGTTACACCCGAAATATTTGAATAATCCTCCAAAGTTGGTGTAATACAATTTTCAATCCACTCTTCTTCAGAATCACTTTCTTTTCTTCTTCTTTTTTTTTCTTTTTTCTTTTTTTTTTTTTTTTTTTTTACAGGGAGAGAGAGAGAGATAGATAGGGACAGACAGACAGGAACGGAGAGAGATGAGAAGCATCAATCATCAGTTTTTCGTTGCCATTGCGACACCTTAGTAATCAGGGGTCCCTAAACTTTTTACACAGGGGACCAGTTCACTGTCCCTCAGACCGTTGGAGGGCCGCCACATACAGTACTTTATACACTGACCACCAATGAAAGAGGTGCCCCTTCCAGAAATGCGGCATGGGCTGGATAAATGGCCTTAGGGTGGCCACAATTTGGCCCGGCGACCATAGTTTGGAGACCTCTGCTAGTTGTTCATTGATTGCTTTCTCACATGTGCCTTAACCATGGGCCGTCAGCAGACCGAGTAACCCCTTGCTCAAGCCAGCAACCTTGGGTCCAAGCTGATGAGCTTTTGCTCAAACCAGATGAGCCCACACTCAAGCTGACGACCTCGGGGTCTTGAACCTGAGTCTTCTGCATACCAGTCCGACGCTCTGTCTACTGTGCCACTACCTGGTCAGGCAAAAAACTTTCACTATCAGATCTTATTACATTTTTTTTTTGTCGTTTTGGTGGTCTAATATCCGACTCATTACTGTCTTTCGATAAACTACCAATTTCTACATCACTACAGTATATTTCAAAATCACTCAGACAATCAGATAAAGTGTCTGCATATAATTCATTGAAAAGTTCTTCACCTTCACAATTCATCATGTTGAAAGTTTTGTAATACTATAATTGCGATAAAAACCTAAATAAATATCAAGAAAAGTCACTTTTTTTATATAATAAACTGAACACAATTGAATACGACAAAAAATAATTTTACAATATCCTTGATATATATGTTCAAACTGCTAGCAGTTAGAAGATAGTCCAAGTTTAGGGCTTGACACTGTGATCGTTTTTGTTTACCGTACCTTTGATTTCGCGGTTTCACTCCTGGAGGAGTGAGAAGAAAAGGAATCCACATGAGAATATAGAACGGTGTGCTATTTTTTGAACTCCAACCCTCAGGGCAAAGAGTCACAAATACAATAATACTATATTACTCTGAGTTTCAAAAATTGAAATAGCTAATGCAAGTGCAAACATGAGTTGTGAGCAGTCAACAAAGTTTGGGCATGAAAACACTGGTTAACTCATGAGCAGTCAACAATGTGTTAATTCACTAATTTAATAGATATTTTCACCATAAACAAGGTGATACACATTTCTTCTACAACTTGTATGCAACCCAGCAGCAGAGATAAATATGTGCACATGACAGGACACTCAATGTAGCTGCAGTTCAGATACCACAGAGATATCACTCTCCCATTGTCAGTATGCTCAACCTCAGGTTCATTTGATCATTGGAGACCATATCAGTTGCAAGATGGCTGGAGGAAACTTCAGGGGGAGGAAAGAAAATTGGATCATAGTCATTCCCCTGGTTAGTTTTGTACATCAGTCCAAACACATCTAATGGACTGGAACTGTCCTGGTCAAGACCAGAAAGCAAGAAAAAGCCATGGCAATGAGAACGGTGTGTGAGCGAGCACACAGGATTGCCCTGGATCCCGATGACTTGACCAGCAGAAAGAGAGGTTGATTCTGGAAAGACTAATTCTGGAAATAGAAAAGTCCTAAACTAGCAGCATTATGTGCACTCAAGGGGAAAGGAAGGAGGGGGTCTCTGAGTATAACAGCTGTGACAGAAGCACCTTAAGACAAAATCTCAGAGCAGAAAATGTCCCTGGCACTTAGAACAAGACATTGGCAGCTCCCCGTTGCCTAAAACTGTGATTTACAACTTAGCCCTACTCCCAAGAGGAAGGAGCATAGAGCCCTAGATGATATTACTCATACCCAACTGTTAGGTTGATAAAAACAACCATGGTGACTCACTTTTTAATCATGTTTACAAATGCATCAGAATCATTATATTGTCCCAGAAAATGGGGCAAGAACAAGCCTAAAAAAATAAAGTCTACCTGACAAGGCATACATAGATACAACTTAATTTCTATCTACCTTTTAGTCTCCTTTCTGGCTTTTTTCTAATGTCCATTCCGTTGAACATGAAATTCATTGTGCCTAGAGAGAACAGAAGAAAGCATTACAAGAAATGAGGCTGGAGACATGGAAGGCACAAAGTCTCATAGTTTCTTAAAGTCGGTTTGGGACATTATTCCAGGGGTAATGGAGAGACAGGGAAGAAAAGCCTGTGAGTGGCCAGACTGGATCACCTGGTGACAGTGGGAAGGATGGATTAGAAAGGAGTAAGGCACTGGGCTCTATAAGCCTCCTGCCTCACAGGATCAAGGATGAGAATTAAATAAGAAATTACATACAAATTTCTCAGAGCAATCAGGTCATTTTAGCCCCTTCCAAAATTGTTTAGCACAGTGGTTCTTAACCTTTTTTGAGGTACCAAACCCACCAGTTTCATATGCGCATTCGCCAAACCCTTCTTTAGTGATAAATAAAATATAATTTTTTTTCCAAATTCAAGACATAGGTAATATGTTCTTTTACTGATGCACAAAATGAGCCGTGCATGAACATCAATTAAAATTGATTACTGTGCCACAGTAAACAGCTATGAATAACATCTGGGCCCTTCCTTAAGATATATTTACAATGAGCCATAACACTGTGTGATGACCATGCTAATATCAAGAATTGCACCCTTCACCTTGCTGTCCTAATATCAAATGCAATATGTGGCACTGTGAACTTCATCACAGACTTCTTGGTCAAGTGACACATGCTCTGGGAATTCAGGGTATAGAGCAGGAGGCTTAGATGCATTGTAAATTTAATCCAGGATTTAATACAGGCTCAGTGAGGACTGTGGCTTTCTTTCTGTATATCTTATTGATATAATGATTGGCATTATTTATAGTATGCTTTCTGGTACTCTTTTTATTTTATCATGAAAGTTTCTTCTGAATGATTAGCCACATTTTTAAATAAAAACTTTTCTAACATGAAACACCATATAATAACATAAAAACATCAAACCTAGACTGAGATGTTTGGTTTGATAATATTAAATTCTTAACTATCTATAGTATTTCCATCTGAGTCACAGATAATATGGAATAAATGTCATTCTCTATTGTTGTCTCTTCCCACCATCTACCCACACCTTGGCCACCTACCCTAACACTTCTAACTGACATGTATTCAGAAAATCAAAGTAATAGTACTCTTAGCCTGAGCAATATACCAGTGAACTGGTATGAGACTCCTGTAGTTTCAGGTAAAGTAAATTACCGTGGGGTCATAAGTAACATTGTTCCTTTTATTGACATGTATGGTTCTCCCAGTTTCTATGCTAATCTATTTTTATTTCTGTGGCAGGTTGAAAACCAAGGTAAGTCAACATATTGACTATGGGAACCCAGCACTATTGTGGGAAAGGAAAAGTCAAAGCTGTTTTATTCATGATTTATAGTTCTTCAAATTCAGAGTGTAGAATCAAACTTGATGAATTGGTTATTCTTCCTTCCAGATGAAAGCCATTACCTCCTGTCCTCAAATAGGGGGAAAAAATGCAGTTCTAATACCTACAAATGCTCTTCATATTAAAAAATATATTTTCCTAAAGAAAACTTAAAAAGTAATTCTGATACTTTATAGCAAAACTGTAGTATTTTTATGCATTTGCAAGTATGTTTATTATAAAACTCAAACTCAAAGCAAAAAATTTTTAAATGTAAATAATGTAGTGAAGAAAACAGAAGTTCCTATTTTCTAATTCGAGTCACAATCCGTAAGGTAGGTGACTTGGACTTCCTTTTCAATTGTTTTTCCTTATACTAAATAAATGAACTCTTTTATCTATTTTAACAAAAATAGTATCATCCTGTACAGTTTTGTACTTTTCATTTTTCACCTATAATTAGATTGGTAGATATAGATCTTAATCTTTATAGTGTTTGTATAGCATTGCATACATAGATGTACCATCATTTATTTTACCTATTAATAATTATTTATGATGTCTCCTCTGTTTTCTTGCTATTAGAAATAGCATGGTGATAGGTGTTCTCCTATCAGGTGCATGCCCATGCCTTTCACTTTCCCTTTGCCCCTCCCCACAGGCCTGTGTCTCCTAAACGCTAAGGGTTATGGAGGGATTTGCAACCAAGGGAGCAGTGGCCTGCAGCAGGTAGTCCCAGGCTAACCCTCTGAATGTCTCTCCAAGGCCCCCTTTTCTCTGACTTCCCAGTGTAGGCTCATTTCTTTCCCATAAGATTTCTAGAGAGTCAAGGCAGCTGTGCCTAAGCTCTCCTCTGTTGCTTTTTCTATTCTAGTCCCTTCCTTGTTGCACTATCCTAAAAATTTACTCTCAAAATTTAAAAAGAATGAAAAAAAAATTTTTTTAAGAATGAAAGATAGCATGGTGATAAATATTTTTTAACATACATTTTTTTCAAACTTAAGCAAATACATTCATCATGTAAATTCCAAGAAGAAATTTTAACACTTTTTTGAATAATATTCTTCAGCTGAATTAGATACTCAAATACTCTGTCTTAACACCTCCACAGGGTAATTGAAGAAATGATGACATGTGGGAATGATATATTCTATTGAGTGAGGCATTGTTCTAGTCATTTATTGCTACATAACAAACTACTCTAAAACTCTATGATTTTAAAACAAAAACACTTCTTTATTTAGCTCAGCAATCTGCAACTATGGTTCAGGTCTAGGCAGGGAAGGCTTGTGTCCACTTCACACAGCATTAGGTGGAGTGGCTCAAATGAGGGCTAGAGGACTGACCCATTTCCAAGATGGATCACTCAAGTTATCAGAGCTGGCTTTCAGTCAAGAGCTCAATTGGGCCTGATGGCTCAGTTTCTCTCTGTATGAATCACTTCATGTTACCTAGATGTTTTTGTGACATTGGATAACTTGGATACCAGGGGAAAGAATCCTGAGGGATAGAACTAGGCAAAACCTGTAGTGTTTATAAAGACCCAGAAGTCTAATAATGTCCCATCGGCTATACTATATTCATTATAGAGTAATCTCAAAGGTTCACCCAGATTAAGAGGAGGAGCATAAATTCACCTCTTGGTAGAAGTTTAGCAAGATTGCAAAAAAAAAAATAAAGCAAGTGGAATGGGGAATATTGTTGCCACTGCTGAAAAATACAATTTGCCACAGTCAAAATATACCTTCTCTGACTCAAGGTAAATAGTTCAAAATATAATATGTTAATTTTTGAAATAATACATCTAAGTTTTATTGTTTTTTTCTTTACTCTGAATCTGAAATTTTTATTCTAGACACATCAGTTTTATTTCTGGAGATAAAATGTCAATGCTAGTCCTATTATGACTAAAACTTGTGATAGATGTATGATCACCAACTTTTCTTTAATTGATGAGAAACAATTTTTGTTTTTCCATTTCCCTTCATTTAGCATAGCTCCTAATAATTATAATGACATTATTGTTATTATTCTGTATGAGATATTGTATCTTCATTTATTGATGATAAAATTGAGATGTGGAAAGGTGAAATAACTTTTTTTTTTTTATTCAGTGAGAGGAGGAGAGGCAGAGACAGACTCCTGTATGTGCCCCAACTGGGATCCACCCAGCAAGCCCACTAGGGGCCATGCTTTGCCCCCCTGGGGCCTTACTCTGTTGCTCAGCAACCAAGCTATTTTAGCACCTCAGGTAGAGTCCATGGAGCTATTCTCAGTGTCCAGTGCCAACTCATTCCAATTGAGCCATGATTGCAGGAGGGGAGGAGGAGGAGAGAGAGACAGAAAGAAGTGAGAGAGGGAGGGGTGGAAAAGCAGATGGGTGCTTCTCCTGTCTGCCCTGACCAGAAATCAAACCCAGTACATCCACATGCCAGGCCAATGATCTACTACTGAGCCAACCGGCCAGGGATGAAGCAACTTTTTCAAAAGCTCCTTAGTGTTGCAGGTGGTACAGGTGGGGTTCAAACCTAGGAAACTAGGACTCTGTTCTAAGCCTAGGTTCTTACTGTTAATTAACTTTCTGAAACTTTGGGTCAAAGGTTTTGCTTTGTAAAGCTTATCAGGAATAAAATTTTGGCCTAACCTGTGGTGGCACAGTGAATAAAGCACCAACCTGGAACACTGAGGTTGCCGGTTTGAAACCCCAGGCTTGCCTGGTCAAGGCACATCCAGGAGATGATGCTTCCTGCCCCTCCCTCCCTTATTTCTCTTTCTCTTCTCCTCTCTCTCTAAAAAATTGAACAAATAAGTAAATTTTTAAAAACTTTTTAGCCCTGGCCAGATAGCTCAGTAGGTTACAGTGGCATCCCCATAAGCCACGGTTGTGGGTTAGATTCCCTGGTCAGGGTATACACAAGAATCAACCAATGAACACATATAGAAGTGAAACAACAAACTGATGGTTCTCTCTTTCTAAAATCAATCAATAAAAAGAAATTAAGGAAAAGAATCAGCCAGTGAGTGCATAAGTGAGTGAAGCAACAAATCAATGTCTCTTTTTCTCTGCTCTTCTCTCTCTCTCTCTAAAAATCAATAAATTAAATAATTAATACAAAATAAAAATAAGGATTTAATGTAGAGAGAACAAAATACTGTGTTGCTTTCTCTCCAGTCTTCTCACAAGTCAATTTCATGGTTCTATAAGATAGCATACTCTGATTGAAGTCATATTAAGATAAAGAGTTCATGGATTTAAAAAAAAAAAAGGAAGCACAGAAATCTTGCTAGTAGATAAAAGAAATAAGAAAACTATGTTGTGAATACTGACAGTTTAGATTTAGTTCTCAAAACTGGTTGTGCATCAGAATCACTGGGGAGGTTAGCTACTATATTCGATGTTCACACTTAAGCCCTGGAGATTCAAATTCAGTTGGCATATGGTGGGGTCATTATTAACATGCAGAAGATGCAGATGTAATAAGTGTTCATACCTTTTCTGAAAAAAAAAAATCAAAAACATTGATTTAGGCCAGTCCGTGGTGGCACAGTGGATAGTGGATAAAGTGTTGACTCGGGACAACCAGAGGTCTCCAGCCTGAGCACGGGGTCTCTGACTAGATCCCCCCTCCTTAATCAAGGCATGTATGAGAAGCAATCAATGAACAACTAAAGCAATGCAACTACTAATTGATGCTTTTGTTGCTTTCTCTCTCTCTCTCTTAAAAAAAAAAACTCATAGATTTAGGGCATAGTTTTTTTTTTGTTTTTTTGTTTTTGTTTTTGGTTTTCTTTGTGTGTGTAGGGGGGGTTAATGTCTTTCTTGTCATCTAATATTCTTCTGGCTTCCTGTTTTTTTTTATTTTGGAATACCTACAAGGTAATGTCTGCTCTTAACAGAAGCCAAGATTCAGATTAATTCTTCTGTTAACATCATATTAGATTATTATAATTATCTTTTGTGCTGAATCAGATGAAGCTCCATTTTTATTTTTTTTATTGGAATGTACTATGTAATTATGGGCTACTTCATATATTAATATTCATATATATATTTAATATCAAAGTACTGCCACTGAACTAGAAATAGTTTTGGGTTGAGCTTTTCTTTCTTAGTACAAGAATGATCACCTCATAGATCAGCTTTCTTTCAATGTTTGCTACAAGTCTGAAAACTGAATGGATACTCCAGTGACTTATCAAAAAGACTTATCACTTCTCCAAGGAGTGAAAGGTGTTACTATTTGACATTTATCATATCTTCAGAGGAGCATCTAGAAGGCTTTCAGTTCCTTCTTTCTTCAATCCTATCATGCATTAGGCAGGGTTCCTCAGAGCTGTATTTTGATATTGTGCTTCTTATATCCTGTCTTGATAGGAAATTTATTCATTCATTCAACAGCTATTTTTGAGCATATACTACATTCTAGAAAATGCAAAGGTGAACAAAAGACAGACACCATTTCTGTTTTAGTGGTATTTACAGTCTAATGTAAAGAAGGAAAACAGATAATTCTATAATCTGGTACTATAGTAATTGTATCAAACAGAATTCCACCAAAGAAACAGAACCAATAGTCTATGTATGTTTCCAGATAGACAGATAGCCACAAAGAACACTGAGATTTCTTCTCATCAGATTTTCTTTTCTTTCTCTTTTCAGTATTCCGAGGTGATGTTTGTTCTTTAACAGAAGCCAGGAATTGATTCTATTTGGTAATCATGCATTAACTTATGGTAATCCTTAGTGCTGAATCAAATGAAATTCTGTTTTCATATTTTAATTATCATTTCAAATTATTGGCGAGATGAAGCACCTTTCCAATGTTTATTAGACATTTAGTTTTCTTCTTCTAGATACTGCCTCTTTTATAAACTTTATGCATTATTCTACTGGGGAAATTTCTTTTACTTATTGATTTATATGATTTAAATATTACTAGAAATTCTTTGTCTTTATATGCATTGCAGATATATTCTCCC
Source organism: Rhynchonycteris naso (assembly GCA_037038555.1). Taxonomy (NCBI): domain Eukaryota; kingdom Metazoa; phylum Chordata; class Mammalia; order Chiroptera; family Emballonuridae; genus Rhynchonycteris; species Rhynchonycteris naso. The sequence goes on along the minus strand of CM072995.1, from coordinate 332,045,181 downwards.
AGGCAACATTAGTCTAAACTGGGAGGAATTTTGTAGACTACAGTTTGCAGGAGAGTACAAGTGGAACTTGTTAAATCAGAGGGTATGGGGGTGATCTCAATTGTAGACCTAAGTCTCACTTCTAGAAAATAGTCTCCATATTGAGCAGAAACAAAGAGGCAAGGGAAAGAAAAGGAGAAAGAAAGCACAGAACTTTTACACTCTAAATTAATAACAGGAAATGGAGCACTAGAATTCTGAAGCTAGGAAAGCTATGCTGGCTGTCATCCTACCTAGTACAGGCAAAATCACCTCACTGAAATATAACCCACTGAAAATTATCAGAAAAAAAAAGAAAGTTTAGGAGCAGAATAACATTATTTCAAGCAATTAAAACAAGCTAGAAAGACATATCCAGAAAATTAAGGAAAACTATATTCTAATACTTAAAATAAGCAAGCTCAAAGAAATTCAGGAAATAATAGAAGTTGTAAAAGAACAACTTAAATTAGAATTAAAATAACTCAGAAAAAATATGGGAGGAAAAAAACCCACTGGGGGTGATGCTCTGCCTTCCTAGACCCCTGCTCCTTTGCTGGGCAACTGAGCTATTTTAGCACCTGAGGGAGGCCATGGAGCCATTCTCAGAGCCCCAGGGCCAACTTTGCTGGAACCATTTGAGTGAGGGGAAGAGAGAGAGAAAGAGAGAGAAAGATGGAGAGGAATAGACGTGAAGAAGTAGATGGTCCCTCCTCCTGTGTGCCCTGACCGGAAATTGAACCCAGGACTTACACACGCTGTGCCAACACTCTACTGCTAAGTCAACCAGCCAGAACCAAAAAAAAGAAAGAAAGAATTTTTAAAATAATGAGATTGAGACAACTGGATAGCTTTATAGAAAAAGATAAAATGGGATCCCTTTCTCATACCATACAGTAGGAAAATTTGAAATAAATCAGATGCTTAAATAGAAGTGATAACATAAAAGTATTAGAGAAAAAGCTGAGAATTTCTCCACATCTATACATTGGAAAACTTTTACTATAACTAAAATTTCAGAAATTATGAGAAAAGACTGAGATATTTGATCTTATATAAATAAAACTTTTGCATGGGAAAGAAACATGAAAGCAAATTTTTAAGAAATCTAGCAAACTAAGAGAAAGTTTGCAACTTAACATCACAGATAAAGGGTTGATCCTTAATACAGAGCATTTGTAAAAAAAATAGAGACAAAAACCAACAATGTTAGAAGATGGGCTGGAATAAACAATCCCCAGAGAAAAAATTGCAAATGAAAGTTAAAGATGAAAAGTCATAGCCTGACTAACAACAACAGCAGCAACAAAAACGAATTAAAATTAATTGAGATAATATTACTCAGACAAGCAAAGGTTCAAAGTTTGACAGTATGCTCTGTTGTTTAGGGTGAATGGAAACAGGCACTGTCATACATTGCTAAGGGTTCCCAACCTCAAAGAATGAACTACTTATACAACAAAATTGATGAATCTGAAAAAATGTTATGCTGAGTAAAAAATGCAAGACATTAAAGAGGATATCTTCTATGATTCCATTTATACAAAATACTAGAACTGACAAAACTAAGCTACTGTGAGAGAAAGTAAATTAATGGTTGACAGGGACAGGAAATGGGGATTAACTGCAAGAAAATACATCTGGAGCTATGAAAATATTCTGTATCTTGATTATGTGGTGGTAGTTATATTTGTCAAAATTTGCCAAATTATACTGCTCACAAAAATTAGGGAATATTTCAAAATTAATATAAAGCTTTGAAATATCACCTAATTTTTGTGAGCAGTATATAACATAAGTATGTTTAATTTTATATACATCATACATCAATAAGATTGATTTTCTTTTTCTAGAAAGGCTAATAGAAGAGTTAAAGAGAATAAATAAAGGAATGGAAGAAAAGGAATCTTTTCAGCCCTAGCTGGTTGGCTCAGTGGTAGAGCATCAGCCGGCATGCGGATTTCCTGCGTTTGATTTCCGGTCAGGGCACACAGAAGCAGCACCCATCTGCTTATCCCCCCCTCCCCCTCTCGCTTCTGTCTCTCTCTTTCTCCTCTGCCTCCTCTCCTGCAGCCATGGCTCAACTGGAGAGAGTTGGCCAGGTGCTGACGATGGCTTCATAGCTTCTGCCTCAGGCGCTAAAAAATGGCTCCAGTTGCAAGGGAGTATTACCCGCTAGTGAGCTTCCTGGGTGGATCCTGGTCAGGGCACATGCAGGAGTCTGTCTCTGCCTCCCCTCCTCTCACTAAAAAAAAAATTTAAATAACACATATATCTATATCTGTATCTATATCTATATCTATATATCTTTTCTTTTGAAAAGGAAAAAGAAGGCAGGAAAGAGGGAAGGGAGGGAGGAAAGAAAAAAAAAGAGGAAGAAAAAAAGAGAAAATAAAAGAAAAAAGGAAAAAAAAACTAAGGAAACTTGATTTATCCAAAACAAAAAACAGTAAAGAAACCAAGACCAGATGGGACAAAGCTAAAATAAAGAGAAAACAGAAAACAAACTCAACTATATAAGAAAGTATATAAAATTTAAAAGGACTACAAATTCCTGTTAAAGACAAAAAAACTGTCCGATGGTCTAAAAAAAACAAACAAAAAAGAACAAACCTAACTAAATGTTGTATATATATGTGAAAATTTAAAAATGGAAAAAGATGCCAAAAACACTTGTCACAATACATTTAATATGACTGTTAACATCAGAGAAGCACACTTAAAGAAGTGCTACTACTGATAAAGAAGTTGATTTAAAGATCTTAAAATAAGCCAATAGAACAGTAAGAAAAAAATAACTCTGAATTTTAAATCCTATTAATAACACAGCTTCAAAACATATACAGCAAAAAGACAAATACACCACAGATGGAGAATTTAACATTTTTGTCTCAGTAGCTGACAAAAAAAGCAGTAAAATAGATATGTATATACATATATATCCAGACAGCTTCAAACTTTTTATAAAAACAGCCCACTTTTGCAGTGCTGGTCAACCTGGTCGGTACCTCCCACTAGTAGGCGTTCCAGCTTTCATGATGGGCAGTAGTGGAGCAACCAAACGGCACCGCGATTGGCCCACCATGAAAGCTGGAACGCCCACTAGTGGGTGGTAGGGACCAGGTAGACCAGCACTGCAAAAGTGGGCCGTTTTTATAAAAAGTTTGAAAATGTCTGAATCATATATATGGTGCATACAAGATTTGAATAACATAATTAAGCAACTTGACCTAATTGACCTATACACAATGCTATATTCAACAACTGCAGAATACACAATCTTTTCAAGTACACATGAAAAATGTATGTACTTTTTCAACTTGTGAGCTACTTATAAGATGACTAAGTCAAAATGATCTACCTACAATAAAAATGCAAAACATAAATTTATTTCTTCTATATTATCATTATTTAAGTTACTATTATTACTATTTAATATTGTGTATTCTTCTTTCACCTTTCTCCTTCTCAGCTCTCTTTTCAGAGGAAAGTCAATGTCATAGTTTTTATGAATAGTCCGAAAAAGCCGCTCCACATTTCCCTTCTTTGGAATAGCAATGGCACACAGACACGATGAGGCAAATGCACTTAGAATATGACATAGTGAAAAAAATCCCCTCCCATTCTGTATGAAAGTGGTAGGTTTTAGGTTTCTTACTCGGACCAGTTATGGCACTCATTTTTATACCCTTTGTTGTATTTAGTTTAAATACATTGAAGGCTAACAACTATGCAGCAATGTAACTGAACAAGTTAGCGTGGTTTAATGCGCATGCGGTAGGGTGTCAAAAGTTCAGACGTCAGATTGGCTACCCTATATGCCAATCAAAAGACAAATGTCTTTTTTTTTTAAGACAAATGTCTTTTTAATGTCATGCGATCTACCCACACTTCCTTCGTGACCAACCAGTAGATCGCGATCGGCGTATTGAGCACCCCTGAAATAGACTATATGTTAAACATAAAGCAATTCTCAATAAATTTCAGAGAATTGGAATCAGAATGTTTCTCTGACCATTGTGAAAATAAATTAGAAATAATAATAAAAAAATAATTCAAAACTACCCAAATATTTAGAAATTAAGCAATGCACTTCTAAATAACCCATGTAAAAAAAATCATGAAAATCGAGAATATTTTTAACCAGAAATAAATATATGACATAGCAAAATTTGTAGGCTAAGGCCAAAAATGATTATAGGGAAAATCTATAGTTTTAGACACATATATTTAAAAAAATAAAAGATTCAGAATTAGTTTCCTCATTTTAATAATTTTATATTTACTTCTTTGCTGAATAACTTCTTTAACTTTCATTTTCTTAAACAAATTTGAGAGCTTTTTAAACAAAAATATTTCCTCCATAACTATCTTACTTGTAGTTTAGTATTTATCTGTTTTCATAACTTTATTTTGGGCAGTGATGGCCAATTTTTAATTTTCTTTTAAGTTAAAATATAGACATTCTATTTTATAATATATTCTAAAATAACCCTAGAGGATGAACTCTACATATTTTGAACACATTTTTTGTTCTCTTAGAAGTTTAATACCTCCACCACAGAAACATACACACTCACAAAACTTAAGAGACAAAATGAGTAAGTTTGATTTTAAATTTATGTGTAAGTTTTAGGCTACCACCAGAAATAGCTGAACTTATTATGAAGCTCTGAAATTTAGTAATAAGAAACCTCTTATTCTGATTACCAATTCCAGTGTGTGGGATTTTTCCATACCACCAAGCAATTCTCCAACACCAGCTGGTGTAACCATGCCCCTACAGCTGAACCCTCTGTTTTAATTGCCACCACCCTGCCCCTTTAGGACTAGTTGAACATTAATTTCTTTAATCTGTTTGTTTTGTTGTAACTACAATTTGCTTAACAGCCTAACCATAAGATTCAATAAGTTTGCAACATGTTCTCAAATCAATAACCTGTGACATGCTACTGAACAATCTTAGGAAAACTAGAGATAACATCTTTGTTCTTCCACATAGAAAAAGAAGTAAAGCGAAAACGACGGTGAGGCAATATTTTACAGATTTGCTTTGCAGAAAAGGAGAACAGAGACTACCTCAGATGTATGTGATCATTCGATGGTGTCTCCAAGTCTGCACATTGGAATCTTATCAAGGAACTGGAAACCATAGAATTTACCCTAACTCCATCTCCCATTCTTCTTTCCAAGCTTAAAAGCCTCTAACTCTGTCCAATGAGCAAGATGGATTTGAGGTTATTTCTAAGTCTCCCATCTTCTTAGTTGTCACCTTCTCAATCAACAAACTTTCTTTGCTCCAGACTCTGACATTTCAGATTTTGGCTTTTGTGAAGTTTCTGGCACATGAACCGAACTTCAGTAACACTGGGTGTCCTACAATTTAATTCAATCTTTTTTTTTTTTCAATTTTACAGGGACAGAGAGAAAGTCAGAGAGAGGGATAGATAGGGACAGACAGACAGGAACGGAGAGAGGTGAGAAGCATCAATCATTAGTTTTTCATTGCTGTTGTGACACCTTAGTTGTTCATTGATTGCTTTCTCACATGTGCCTTGACCATGGGCCTTCAGCAGACCGAGCAACCCCTTGCTGGAGCCAGGGACCTTGGGTCCAAGCTGGCGAGCTTTTGCTCAAGCCAGATGGGCCCGTGCTCAAGCTGGAGACATTGGGGTCTCAAACCTGGGTCTTCCGCATCCCAGTCCGACACTCTATCTACTGCGCCACCGCCTGGTCAGGCTCAATTCAATTTTGACACTATTTACCTGGAGGTAGCATTAGATCCTATAGGTTAATAGTTCAGTCCCAGAAGATTAGTCCCCCTACACTTCAAACACCAATAGCAAACCCCAGTTATAGATGGGAGGTTTCCATGACCTTCTCCTAGAGTTCAATCAATTTGCTAGACCTATTCACAGAACCCAGAGAAACATTTTACTTACTAGATTATTGGTTTATCATAAAAGAATATGCCTCAGGAACAGTCAGATGGAAGACACAAGTCGACGTAAAAAAAATCCAAACCTGTAGAGAATTTTCATTAGTTTACTTGAGCCAAACTGACAACACATGCCAGAGGAGCAAGAGCTCTGGGGAGCGGCAGTTTTGCAGGTTCCTTTATGCAATTGAAAATTAAGGAGGGAACAGAAGGAAGGTTACATGGAGAGGAAAGCAAGGCAGAGATTGGATTATAGAATAGTTAACAAAATAATGTGCTCTCTTGGGGGTGGTTATTTCAAAGGTGTGTTAACTCAGATGTACAGAAACAATGGACAGAGCTTGCTTGAGGCAAAGTTAAACCTAAAAAATTATATGCCTGGCGCATGACTCTCCACCATGACTTGCCCAATTAGAAATTTATGTTCAAATCAGCATGAGAGATTATATTGTAGGAATCAAAGGAGGACAAAAACTCCCAGAGAACTTGATGAAGAAAGTAGAATTTATTTAGCAGGTGGAGAAGCATGACCCCAAAAGAGGTGACCAAACACTGCTCCCCGAAGTTAGATTTCTTACATCTTATATACCTTTTACAGATTATAGGTTTTTATGCAAGGGGTACATGTTGTTCACAGGACTCCAGGATGAGAGAATAAGTTTAGGTGAGGTCAGAGAATAAGCATTGTAATTGTAAATTAAAGTCATAAGAACTTTTAAGAAAGGAAAGAGGAAAGGGTTTTCAGATAAGTTCTATCTTCGTTTCTCATGTGTAGCAAGTTGCTCTATGTTAAGGTGACCAACATTTTTATAATGAAAATGAGGACAAAAATAAATTGAAAAAAACAATATCGTAAATAAAAAAAAAACATTTTATTCGTTGCAACAATAATACACTATAATATGATAGATGCATAAAAAAACATTTGTAATATTTTATATTGCAATTATGCTTACGTGCCTATTAATTTTTAATAATAATTGTAAGAAAAAAGTACTCATTTAGACATAAATACATCACATCACATACAATGAATCAACTCTGCATCGATCAAATACGGACATTTACGGATTAGTCTTCCAATATCAAAAAAGAGGACATGTATATAAAGACACATTGTATGGCCAGTGCCTGCAGCCACCATCACAGTTGCCTGGTTCGTGAAGGTTCACATTAGATTCGGACAGATGGTAATGAAACAATGGAGCCAAGAACTGGTGAGCCATCATCTTTAATCCTAGCTTGCACCTGGCGGGCAAGTAAAACCACATATTGGGCTCCAAAACTCACTCATTCAGTGCTCACAAAGCTACTGACTTATCCGAGTTTCCTAGAATCAAAGGCTTCTAGTTCAACAGCCTTATTCATCTCTGTTCCCCATCTCCTTCTCCAGCACAAACTCTGCACAAACCGGCTTCTTCCTCAGCACTCCGCCATCTTGGCTGCTTCTCCTGACCTCCTCCACGTGGCCATTCTTTGCTCTCCTCTCTAATGCTAACCTCAGGAACCCAGAGAGAGCAAGCTCCAGGTCTGTCCCACTTTATAGTGTAGAAACCCAAACCTTTAATCCAATCTACAAACAAGAAAATCTGATACAAAGTCACTCATCTGAGGCATAATCAGATTCCTGAGGAGAGTGCACCACCCCACATCATCCAATCAGTCAAGGGTGTGGGGAAAAGCTTACTCTTAAAACTAAGCCTTTGGCTATAACGACTCTGCCTGCTTACAGCCTGTCCCCCACACCCAATAATATAATTACACCCATCCCAAGCATAAGGGCAAATAATATCACCTGGGTGGCGAGCTTCTGCATGGGCAGCACAACCTTTAACAAAGTGAGCATTATATTTTATCTGCCCAACACACATGGAGCCCCATGTTCATTGCAGCATTCTTCACAGTGGCCAAGACATGGAAACAACCAAAAAGCCCTTCAATAGATGACTGGATGTTGGGCAGATAAAATATATTATGCTCACTTTGTGAAAGATGGTGCTGCCCATGTGGAAGCCTGTTGCCCAGGTGATATTAGATGCTCTTATGCTTAGGATGGGCGTAATTATATTATTGTGTGGGGGGGACAGGCTGTAAGTAGGCAGGGTCATTATAGCCAAAGGCTTAGTTTTAAGACTAAGCTTTTCCCCACACCTTTGACGGATTGCATGATGTAGGGTGGTGCACTCTCATGAGGAATCTTTTTATGCCCCAGATAAGTGACTTTGTATCAGAGACTTCCTTGTTTGTAGATTGGATTAAAGGTTTGGATTTCTACACTATAAAGTGGGGCAGACCTGAAGCTTGCTCTCTTGGTTCCTGAGATTAGCATTAGAGAGGAGAGCAGAGAAAGGTCACATGGAGGAGGCCAGGAGAAGCAGCCAAGATGGTGGAGTGCTGAGGAAGAAGCCGGTTGTGCAGTTTGTGTAGAGAGTAGGAGATGAGAAACAGAGGTGAATAAGTCTGGTGAGGTAGAAACCTTTGGTGCTAGGAAACTCGGGATAAGTCAGTAGCTTTGTGAGCACTGAATAAGTGGGTTTTGGAGCCCAGTGTGTGTTTTTACTTGCCCACTGAGTACAAGCTAGGATTAAAGATGATGGCCCACCAGATTTGGCTCCATTGTTTTATAACCATCTATCCGAATCCAATGCGAACCTGCATGAGCCAGGCGGCTGTGATGGTGGCCGTGGCTACTGGCTTTACACTGGATAAAGAAGATGTGGTACATATATACTATGGAATACTACTTAGCCATAAGAAATGATGACACTGGATCATTTACAACAACATGGATGGAGCTTGATAACATTATACGGAGTGAAATAAGTAAATCAGAGTAAAACAAGAACTGTATGATTCCATACATAGGAGGGACATAAAAATGAGACTAAGAGACATTTACAAGAGTGTGGTGGTTACTGGGGTGGGGAATGGGGGGAGAGGGAGAAGAGGGAGGGGTGAGAGGGAGGGAAGGCGCACAAAGAAAAGATAGAAGGTGATGGAAACAATCTAATTTAGGGTGATGGGTATGCAACATAATTAAATGTTGCGATAACCTGGAGATGTTTTCTCTGAACATATGTACCCTGATTTATTAATATCATCCCATTAAAAATAAAAATAAAAAATTTTAAAATAAAAAGAAAAGAAATAAATGAGGACACTTTTTGAGGGAGGATGGATGTAAAGCCAGTGCCTGCAAATACCATCACAGCAGCCTGGCCAGTACAGGTTCACATTAGATTCAAACAGATGGTAATGAAACAACAAAGCCAAAAACTGGTGAGCCATCATCTTTAATTCTAGCTTGTACCCAGTGGACAAGTAAAAACACACACTGGGCTCCAAAACCCACTCATTCAGTGCTCACAAAGCTACTGACTTATCCGAGTTTCCTAGCACCAAAGGTTTCTACCTCACCAGACTTATTCACCTCTGTTCCCCATCTCCTTCTCCAGCACAAACTTTGTACAAAGTGGCTTCTTCCTCACACTCCACCATCTTGGCTGCTCCTCCTTTCCTCCAAGTGGCCTTAATCTGCTCTCCTCTCTAATACTAACCTCAGGAACCAAGAGAGCAAGCTCCCTGTCTGCCCTACTTTATAGTGTAGAAATCCAAACCTTTAATCCAATCTACAAACAAGGAAGTCTCTGATACAAAGTCACTTATCTGAGGCATAATGGGAGGATTCCTCATGAGAGTGCACCACCCTACATCATCCAATTAGTCAAGGGTGTGGGGAAAAGGTTACTCTTAAAACTTGCACGTGGGCAACTCCATCTTTAACAAAGTGAGCATAATATATTTTATCTGCCCAACAATCCACCGCTATGCTCACTTTACTACCCACAATCTACAACATCAGCATCCCTGTACAAGGAAATTAGGCACATTACACAAATTACAAATACATGACAAATCATACAGTTTCAACACTTACAAAGATACACTTCACCAGTCTCTGAGCACTTTGCCAGAAGCACAAAATGTCCTCAGCTTTCTTTCTTGCCATTTGAAAGGCTTCCTGGGGCAGGAGGAGGGCCTCCAGCAAAGTCACCCCCACCCCCAATCAGGGTATTTCACATTGTCCAAAATCCATAAGTCCATTCAACAAATGAGCCAGTGCTCACTCTGGTTGTAGTCCAGGAAATCAGTCCACGCACATGGGGTGTTAGCCTCCCCGCTCATTCCTGCCATCATGGCAGGTATCACACTGTTCTAAAGAGAAGCATGTGGCAATGGCAGTCAGCATTACTATCTCTGCTCTCGGAAGCATGATGGCATCCACCCCTATGTCCCAGAATTGCAGACCTACCAGCGGTGTAGTAGGAGCTCCTTGCTGCTGGGCTCTCACCTTTTGGATAATGCGGATTGCAACTCCAGACTGATTCTCCTCATCCTCCAAAGAGGAACTGAAAACATCAGATCCTGCTGCTGGGCTCGAGCCCCAGGCCACCGCTGCCTTCTGCACAGCAAGCCTTGCAACTCCAGCTCCGTTCTCAGCCCCAGCCTCCTGCCGCTGCTGGCTTTCCACAACATCCAGGGCAAGCTGCAACTCATGAACCTGGGATTTCTTTCCTGGCAGCTGCTCCACTTCCAGGCTAATCTCACAAACCTGGTCAGCCTCCTCTTCCAGCACTTCCTCCAGCTCCAGGGTGGGCATCTCTTTCTCCCAGGTTTGCTCCAGCTCCTTCCACTGCTCAGTTTGCAGGTCTAGGGCAGCCTCTTTCATAGAGCTCTCGGTTTCCTCACGCATGGCTGTAAAAGTCAACCAGCTTACAGTCCACAATAGGACAGCCATGGGAAACCATAACAGCAGCCAGTCCTCTACCATGAACCTCAACAGTGCCGGCTCCATACCGATCTGTATCGAATCCTGCCACAGACTACGCCAAACATAAAGCCAGTGCCTGGGGCTACCATCACAGAAGCCTGGCCAGTGCAGGTTCACATTAGATTCAAACAGACAGTAATGAAACAATGGAGCCATGAACTGGTGGGCCATCATCTTTAATTCTAGCTTGCACCCAGCGGGCAAGTAAAAACACACACTGGGCTCCAAAACCCATTCATTCAGTGCTCACAGAGCTATTGATTTATCAGAGTGTCCTAGCATCAAAGGTTTCTAGCTCATCAGACTTATTCACCTCTGTTCCCCATCTCTTTCTTCAGCACAAACTTTGTACAAAGTGGCTTCTTCCTCAGCACTCCACCATCTTGGCTGCTTCTCCTCTCCTCCACGTGGCCTTAATCTGCTATCTTCTCTAATACTAACCTCAGGAACCAAGAGAGCAAACTCCCTGTCTGCCCCACTTTATAGTGTAAAAATCCAAACCTTTAATTCAATCTACAAACAAGGAAGTCTCTGATACAAAGTCACTTATCTGAGGCATAATGGGAGGATTCCTCATGAGAGTGCACCACCCTACATCATCCAATCAGTCAAGGGTGTGGGGAAAGCTTACTCTTAAAACTTGCACGTGGGCAGCTCCATCTTTAACAAAGTGAGTATAATATATTTTATCTGCCCAACAATGGAAAAAAGGACTGTCCTCCTTGAAGGAGGACGATTGGTCACCTTATCTATGCACCCTTTCAGAGAACTATAGGAAGCAGTTAATCCATAATTGGTTGACTCAGAGAACCCTTCTGGCTACTTTCCCTTGCATTCTTCTTGTTTCTTCCTTCTCAGTGGAAGATCTGACTTCCCCATTCATATAACCTCCCTTTTTTTCATACAAATATACATATGGGGAAGTGACACCATCAGTGTCACCTGGCCTGTGCAGGTTCACATTTGATTCAGACAGACAGTAATGAAACAACAGAGCCAAGAACTGGTGGGCCATTAGCTTTAATCCTAGCTTGCACCTGGTGGGCGAGAAATACACACAGTGGGAAAACAGTTTCCTTTCCATTCAGGCCTCCCAAAGCCACTGACTTATCCGAGTATTCCTAAAATCAAAGTTTTCTACCTCACCAGCCTTATTCACCTCTGTTCCCCATCTCCTTCTCTCTGCACAAACTCTGCATAAACTGGTTTCTTCTTCAGCACTCTGCCATCTTGACTGCTTCTCCTCTGCAATGCTAATTTCAGGAACCAAGAGAGAGAACCTCTGGTATCCCTTATTTTATAGTGTAGAAATTAAAGCCTTTAAGCCAGTATACAAATAAGGAAGTTTCTGATACAAAGCCACTTATCTGAGGCATAAATGGGATTCCTCATAAGAGTGCACCACCCCTATCATGCAACAGTCAAGGGTGTGGGGGAAAGCTTAGTGTTGAAAAGATCTTCGTATTAAAAGAGTAGGAAAGGCTCAGTCTTAAAACTAAGCCTTAGGCTATAAGGACTCTGCCTGCTTACAGCCTGTCCCCCACACCCAATGCAAATTATAAGCGAGCAAACATATATACATCATATTTGCAAACTTATTTGACCCACAGGAAGGGTGCACAGATTCCATACCCTCTCCAGATGAATCACTCTCTCCACAATCCAGGTGTTCACTACCAACCTGGAAGTCTCTGAGTATTTTCTTTTCTCTCTTTTTTTTTCTTTTCTTGAGAAAGGGTGTTGAAAAGAGAGAGAAGCATAAAATTGTTGTTCCACTTAGTTGTTGCATTTAGTTGTGCACTCATTGATTGCTTCTCATATGTGCCCTGACTGGGAAATTAAACTCTCAACCTCGGCAGAGAGTAGTATAGTGGTCTATCCACTGAGCAACCGAACAAGGGCAAACTGCTTGTGTCCTGTTGAGCAGATAAAATATATTATGCTTACTTTGTTAAAGATGGAGCTGCCCACATGCAAGTTTTAAGAGTAAGCTTTTCCCTACACCCTTGACTGAGTGGATGATGTGGGGTGGTGCACTCTCATGAGGAATCCTCCCATTATGCCTCGGATAAGTGACTTTGTATCAGAGACTTCCTTGTTTGTAGATTGGATTAAGGGCTTTGAATCTACACTATAAAGTGGGGCAGATGGGAAGCTTGCTCTCTTGGTTCCTGAGGTTAGTATTAGAACGGAGAGCAGATTAAGGCCACATGGAGGCCAGGAGAAGCAGCCAAGATGGTGGAGTGATAAGGAAGAAGCCAGTTTGTGCAAAGTTTGTGCAGGAAGAAATAGGAACAGAGGTGAATAAGTCTGGTGAGCTAGAAACCTTTGATTCTAGGAAACTCGGATAAGTCAGTGGCTTTGTGAGCACTGAATGAGTGGGTTTTAGAGCCCAGTATGTGTTTTTACTTGCCCACCGGGTGCAAGCTAGAAGTAAAGATGATGGCTCACCAGCTTTTGGCTCCGTTGTTTCATTACAATCTGTTCAAATCTAATGCGAGCCTGCATGAGCCAGGCGGCTCTGATAATGGCCTTGGCTACTGGCTTTACATTTGGTGTAGTCTATGGCAGGATTCGATACAGATTGGTATGGAGCCACCACCACCTTTGAGCAGTTGAGTAGAGGACTGGCTGCTGTTATGGTTCCCTATGGCTGTTTTTGGGGGGACTGTTGGCTGGCTGGCTTTTACAGCCATGCGTGAGGAAACCGAGAGGTCTATGGAAGAGGCTGCCCGGGACCTGCAAACCAAGCAGTGGAAGGAGCTGGAGGAGACGTGGGAGAAATAGATGCCCACCCTGGAGCTGGAGGAAGCGCTGTAGGAGGAGGCCGACCTTGTTTGCAAGATTCTCCTGGAAATGGAGCAGACACTGGAGAAAGAATCACAGGTTCGTGAGTTGCATATTGCCCTGGACATTGTGGAGAGCCAGCTGTGGCAGGAGGCCGGGGCTGAGGCCGGGGCTTGAGCTACAAGGCCTGCAGTGGAGAAGGCGGCAGCAGCCTGGGGCTCGAGCCCAGCAGCGGGAGCTTATGTTTTCAGTTACTCTTTGGAGGATGAGGAGAATCAGTCTGGAGTTGCAATCTGCAGTCTCCAGAAGATGAGAGCCAAGCTGGAATGTCAGGGAGTTCCTGCTAAACTGCTGGTAGGTTTGCGATTTTGGGACATAGGAGTGGATGCCATCATGCTCCTCAGAGCAGAGATGGAAATGTTGACTGCCATTGCCACATGCTTCTCTTTAGGACAGTGTGAGACCGGCCATGATGGCAAGAATGAGGGGGGAGGCTAACGTCCCATTTGTGTGGACTAATATCCTGGACTACAACCCGAGTGAGCACTGGTTCCTTTGTTGAATGAACTTGTCGATTTTGGGCAATGTGAAAAACCCTGATGGGGGTGGGCAGTGGCTTTTCTGGAGGCCCTCCCCTACACCAGGAAGCCTTACAAACAACAAGAAAGAAGGCTGAGGACATTTTGCACTTTTCGCAAAGTGCTCAGAGACTGGTGAAATTGTATGATTTGTTAAGTATTTGTAATTTGTGTAATGTACCTAATTTCCTTATACAGGGATGCCAGTGGTGTAGATTGTGGGTAGTAAAGTGAGCATAGGGGTAGATTGTTGGGCAGATGAAATATATTATGCTCACTTTGTTAAAGATGGCGTTACCCACGTGCAAGTTTTAGGAGTGAGATTTTCCTACACCCTTGACTGATTGGATGATGTGGGTGGTGCACTCTCATGAGGAATCCTCCCATTATGCCTCAGATAAGTGACTTTGTATAAGAGACTTCCTTTTTTGTAGATTGGCTTATAGGTTTAGATTTCTACACTATAAAGTGGGGCAGACAGGGAGCTTGCTTGCTCTCGTTCCTGAGATTAGTATTAGAGAGGAGAGCAGATTAAGTGCAGGTGGAGGAGAGGAGAAGCAGCCAAGATGGCAGAGTGCTGAGGGAAAAGCCAGTTTGTGCAGTAGGAGATGGGAAACAGAGGTGAATAAGTCTGGTGAGCTAGAAGCCTTTGATTCTAGGAAACTCGGATAAGTCAGTAGCTTTGTGAGCACTGAATGAGTGAGTTTTGGAGCCTAGTGTGTGTTTTTGCTTGCCCGCCCGCGTGCAAGCTAGAATTAAAGCTGATGGTTCACCAGTTCTTGGCTCTGCCATTTCATTACTGACTGTCTGAATCTAATGCGAACCAGCACTGGCCAGGTGGCTGTGATGGTAACCTTGGACACTGGCCATACAGAGACCAAAACCAAAAATATATTTCTTATTACAATAACAATATTATACAGCCAAAATGCATTTTTTCAATGTTTTCATATCTTCTGGGTGGACAAAATAGGAGCCACATACTAAATTTGACAAGCTTAGGGGAGGCCTGCATGGTGAACCTTACAGACTCAGAGACCTAAAGTAACCACATAGGGTAATCTGAAATTAAAACTTTTGAGCTAAAAGTGAGTCATGGTGGGTAGTTACCTCCTAGGCCAGTTAATTTCTTGATAAAGGTCAATCTTTACTTTCACTGAGCCTATCTATTGTATTTTGCATCTATGATAACACACCGTTAGAATGCCAGGGTGGCCTGACCAGGTGGTGGTGCAGTGGATAGAGCATCAGACTGGGATGCAGAAGACCCAGGTTCGAGACCCCGAGCCCGCCATCTTGAGCGCGGGCCCATCTGGCTTGAGCAAAAAGCTCGCCAGCTTGGACCCAAGGTCACTGGCTCCAGCAAGGGGTTGCTCGGTCTGCTGAAGGCCCGTGGTCAAGGCACATGTGAGAAAGCAATCAATAAACAACTATGGTGTCGCAACGGCAATGAAAAACTAATGATTGATGCTTCTCACCTCTCTCCGTTCCTGTCTGTCTGTCCATATCTATCCCTCTCTCTGACTCTCTCTCTCTGTCCCTGTAAAAAAAAAAAAAGGAATTCCAGGGTGATTTCCATTAACCAGACCCTTCAGGGCTCAATCCCCCAGTAGAGCAGGAAACCAGAGTCCTTCACTGTTCTGTTATTGTGTTAACTGTTAACTATTCTATTCCCACCTATGTTAAAGAAGTATGTGTTTGTTTTATTTTTTATCCAATCCTAGGGATCTCCCCACTTTTCTTTCTCTGGCCTTCCTTATCTATCACCAATAAATTTTGTGTAACCTTCTTACATAAATATAAAACAAGTGGTAAAACTGCCATTTTCCAGAGCATTTTTTCCATCACTTAAATAAATTCATAAAAATTCTTACAGGCTTTGAAGTTTCTTACGTCAACATCTGGGAAAATAGTTACTGAAAAAATGCATTTCAGAATTTAGGGTAAAATACTGCTTTGGGGTCAACCCACGAGTGAGCAAGACAGTATTTTTTTTAATCCTGGCTCTTTCTCTATATTGGCAGGATTTAAGATCTCTAATTAACTGGAGTGTTTCAAACTGTATAGAGATTATGGTTTTCAAAGGAGAGAGCCAAAAGCCTTCTATCAAAGGCCCTATTGTGAGAAAGTAGGAAAAAAATTAAATAGTTGCTAGCCTGTTGTATATTAGGTTATTATCAGAGAGAACTGTGCCACTTGTCCTTAGGGAGCAGACAAATTCAGGGAGCAGCCTACCTAAAATTGGAATTTTGTTTAGTGATCTGGCAGTCATGTAATATAATGGTTAATTTTTTTAATTGATTTTATTGGGGTGCAACTGGTTAACATAATCATACAGGTTTCAGGTGCCCAATCCTACAACACATCTTTGGGAACTGTATTGTGTGTTCGCCAATCCCCTACCCCTGATCCCTCACCACCCAAGTCAAGTTGTAATGGTTATTTGTATGTGTCAATTTAACTGGGCTCATGAATGCCCAGATAGCTGGTAAAACATTTCTGGGTGTGTCCTTACAGGATGTCTCTGGAAGAGATGAACATTTGAATACACAGACTAAGTACAGTAAAGAAAATTGCCTTCGTCAATAGAGGTGAGCATCATCCAGTTCTCTGAGGGCCTGAATAGAATAAAAGCAGAGGAAGGGTGAATTGACACTCCCTGCTTGAGCTGAGGTATCCATTTTCATTGCCCTCAGATGTTGGTACTCCTGGTACATTAGCCTTTGCACTCAGACTTATACCACCAGCTTCCCTGATTCTCCAGTAAACAGACTACAGATTGTAGGATCTCTCTGCCTCCACATCATCTCCTCTTGCACTTATTAGTCTCTCTCTATACCCTATTGATTCTGTTTCTCTGGAGAAATCTGACTGATACACATAATATTCTGCATTTGGAAATCTACTCCAATAAAATTATTTCAAACACTGAGAATCCTGTGTGAAGAAAGATGTTCATTATAACCCTACAGTATTAATATAGTTTTACCAAAGCAAACAATTTGACTGTAATAGTAAAATTGGTCTAAAGACACACATATATAATGAGAGCCTTCAAACAAACTTGAGACAAAAAAAGAGAGATACTTATGTTTTATGAATTGTTAAACATTAATTCATTAATAATATTCTAAATTTATTTAAATCTAAACATAACAGTTATACAATTCTGTTACAGTAGGCAGCTAGTTAGATATTAACTAAAGAGAAGGGAGCTAAACTGGGTAAGCCTAATTGAGAATTCTATATATTTCTACCAGCAACAATTCCACCACAGGCTTTGTGAACAAAAAGGGGGCTATGTGATAAATCTAACAAGCTGGAAGGGGAGGGAGCACATGGCAGGCCTGACAAACTCAGAGATTTAAAGTTACCACAGAGGATGATCTGATTATGAATTCCTAACAGGGCAGGTTATAGGTGGTAGTCACATCCCAGGCCTGTATCTTCCTTAGCAAAAGTCAATCATTACCATAAGTGAACCCTGCCCATTGTTCTGGCCAGTAGAATAATATGTCTCTGAAACATCAGAGTACCCTTGCTTTCCTACCCATTGAAGGCACAACCTCCAGCACTGAGCACAAGACCACGGCACCCTTCATCGTTCTCTTCTTCCCGGAATAGCCTATCTATGTTCTGTAAATGTCAACTATTAAACTATCCTGTGCCCACCTAAATAACAGTATGTGTTTCTCCATTTTCCTTTTTATCCAATTCTAGAGATTTCCCCACTTTGCTTTCTGCTGCCCCATTAATCTACCACCAATGGATCTCACATAACTCTCCTTACATTTTCTTTTCTAATTCTAATCTGTTGAGATTTTGCTTCCCAGCATAGGTCGGTATAGCTCGAATAAATTCATAAAAATTCTCTACAGGTTTAGACATTTCTAACATCGACAGCTTTTTACTAAAATATACTGTATTATTAGCCCACAGACTTCTCTCTTTTTTTCCTGCCATATTTGTTCAGACATCTGGTTTTCTGGGGCAATGGGTATGCTCAATAAAAATTAAAAAAAAAACATAGTCAGGTCTTTCAGACCAAACTGGTTGTAATAAAGTATATCATGACAGTACATAAATTACTTAAAAATACTAATGTGTGAGAAGCATCCAGTTTTGCAGCAAAAATTATGTATTTACCCATTGTGTCACAGTAAATCCTAAATTTCCCTAAATATCTTTTTTGTGTGTGTGGCAGAGACAGAGAGAGTCAGAGAGAGGGACAGATAGGGACAGACAGACAGGAAGGGAGAGAGATGAGAAGCACCAATTCTTCGTTGCGGCACCTTAGTTGTTCATTGATTGATTTTTCATATGTGCCTTGACTGGGGGGCTATAGCAGACCGAATGACCCCTTGCTCAAGCCAGCAACCTTCGGCTCAAGCTGGTGAGCCTTGCTCAAACCAGATGAGCCCGCACTCAAGCTGGTGACCTCAGGGTCTCAAACCTGGGTCCTTCACATCCCATTCAGATGCTCTATCCACTGCGCTACAACCTGGTCAGGCTCCCTAAATATTTAAATACATAAAAGAGACAAACATTTCACACCAGCAGAAAATTTCTTAGGGGGGGGGGGAGGTAGAGAAAGGGTATAAAGAGGGACAAATATTAGGTGATGGAAAATGATTTGACTTTGAGTGATAGGTATACAACATAATCAACAGTTCAAATGCTATAGAAACATTTACCTGAAACTTATGTACTCTTATTGATCAATGTCACCCTGTTAAATTTAATATTCTAAAGAAAATTTCTCTACTCAATTTATCCGTGTTGATAAATCTGCTTAAACAAATCAACCCACTTTACTCAAATTGGAACTCTAACATCTGTGAACTGACTTTGCACTGGAGTGCCTCCTTTATCAAATCTCAGTTTTAACTCACTCTCATTCAGCTGAGCCTGTGAAAATGGAAAGAACAAAGCTCTAGCAATCAGCACATCATGTTCTTGTTCCTGCCACCAATTCAGCATGTGACCCTGAGCAAGTCGTTTGTCCACTCAGGGCCTCAACTTCCACATCTGTAAAATGTAGTTCAAATTGGAATGAATCTGTCCTCTTATTCTTTCCAATTCTGAAAATCTCAAAACTTACTGTAAACATTGTGTCGTATTAACCCTACACTACTTTTCAGTAAGTGTCACTCTATGCCTTCCCAACGTGTAGCCGAAAGGTTCAAGGATGTGTCACTGCAGTGTGGGACATAATCAAAATAAGTACTGCTCTATCCCCAAGAGAAAAGAATTGAGTGATTCTCAGAAAGGACAGGAAAAGAAGGAAGGAGCACCATGCCTTTCAGATCAGGTATCATAACAGTTTATTCCTGATTCTCTGAAACAAGCCTGCATTTCTGTCTGGGCCCTCACTTCATTCAGAATAAGTTCTCTATGGATGGCATCATGTCTTGCATTAGACCAGGGGTCAGGAACCTTTGGCTCGCAGACAAATCTTTAATAAAAAATAATGTTAAAAATATAAAACATTCTCATGTATTACAATCCATTCATTTCCTACTGCTCATGTTCATGGTTGCAGGTGGCTGGAGCCAATCACAGCTGTCCTTCAGGACAACACCAAATTTTTATTGGATAATGCGTAACGTATACGGGTCGTTGTATGGCTCTCATGGAATTACATTGTAAAATATGTGGCGTTCATGGCTCTCTCAGCCATAAAGGTTCCCGACCCCTGCATTAGACAAATGCTTCCCAGTGTGGTTGCTTGAGGAATTGACGTAGAAGCAAAATGCAAGTGTGTCCGTAAAGTCATGGTGCACTTTTGACTGGTCACACGGTCAAAAGTGCACCATGACTTTACGAACACACTGTACATCACCTGCTGGAGCCTGCAAATAGCCTTGAAATACTCTCCCCAGAAGGCCCTGTAAGAAGGAGTCTTGACAGAGGAGACTTCCCCAGAAATATCCAGCCAATAAGTTAGCATGGATTTAAGGTGCATGGTGTGCCTAACAATGAATTAGGGTGTTTGGATTTAAAAGAAGAATGACAGGAACCATACCTTTAGGAAACCAAGGGTCATTCACATCAAATGATTAATGAAAAAAAGAAAAGGCACAGAAAAGTAGAAGTTGATCTGAGTGATAAGAAGCATAAAGAAAGGCTGGAGCACCTCAAATGTGGAAGCCATTACGGTCCAGAGCATTTGGATGAGGCTCCCCATGGAAAGTAGTCTGGTGTAATAACTTGGGGAAAGGCAAGAAGTAGACAGCCAGATGTTCCTGTGGGAAGTCTTACAAGTCCTCTAGCTGCTCCAGGCTCAGAAAATAGTTCACTTCCTACCTCACACTAAAAATTCTGGTCTATAAAACTAAAGATATATAAACCTCCCTGCCACTACAAATGTCCCCTGTGAAGACTAGAAGACATTTTTTAAGTTTTTGTGAGAAAACAATCTGAATATGATAACCCTAGATGTAGTGGGATGGACTAGGTTGGTCACTCTGAGAGGAACACAAGTTCCATAAATGACATCAAAGAATTGCTCAGGTTATGCTCCACAACGATTAAAATTATTTTTTTGGTTCAGGGGCAAAGGCCCGATGACTTTCTTTTTGTGTCACCCGGGAGTACTGTAAAATCAAAGAGAGGCCACACATGCCCACTATACCAATAAGCTATTGCTGTGAAGCTTTGTGTCATCATCAACAACGTCAGGAAATTAAAGCTCCAGGACATTTTCTAGATAACTGAAGTCAATCCTTCAAGAGCTAAGAATGTTTCTGTGTGTTTTAGAAACTCAACAAACCTTCCAACAATACACTATGTACTTCCCTTATACTGTTAGGTTAGAATGTTCTTAAAATAACTAATCTTATTTGATGAGCATGTTCAATTAACAAGAACATGAATTATTGTGTTCTGTTTTCCTACAGGTGATAGCCTACAGACTCTGAGAAGTGTGAGATTTACATTTCCTATCCAAAATGATTCTAGATACTGTGCTTTTTGGTTTCTTTTTTTTTTTTTTTTTTGCTTTTTGGTTTCTTATGTCTACTTTTTATAAATATTTTTTTCTTTTTTCATATTTGGATTTATCAGGTGTCATTCTAGCATTATTATTGTTATCTCTAATAATAATTCAATCTAGTGTTTGCTTTTACATAGTTACTGTTTTCAGAAGCCCAATACAAAAACATTCATGGTCATTTGCAAAGCAAGAGTAAGAAGCCCTAAAATTTGGACTAAAGTGGCTCTCAGTGATATTCACAACTTTAAAGAATAGATTTTCTTCCATTCACTTTCCTTTTCCTTCCTATTTGAGACTCAGTGTCATATTAGACCAGTACTTTGAAAGAATTTCAGTAAAACTGGCAGTGGACATTAACCTAGGGAAGATAAGCCCATAGATATAAGCTATGCCCAGACTGCAACTTCTGACTCCTAACACTGACCACACTATGTGAGTTACACATGCTTGTAGAACTGTTCATTGCTTCAGAAAACTTAACTGTTTGTAATAATATACCCATTTGTGATTATTTCATAGATGCTTACATCATCCAATAGATTGTAAATCCCAGGAAAGCAGGGACCATGACTGGTTTTGTTCACCATTATAACCCAGCACTAGTCTATTAAGAGCCCAATAATTTTGCAATGAATGATTAAAAGATGATGAAGCACCAACTCAAGAGCTCAAATTTCTACTTTCACTGATCTTGTCTTGTGTGACCTTGGACAGAGCATTATACCTCCTCTGAATTTCAGATACTATATTTGGAAGAAAGTCTTCAACAGTGTCATTTTAGACCAGTACTTTGGTGAGCACGTGTCCATCCACTTTGGACATCTAATCCATTTAAATACAAGAAAAGGATAGAAAATGCCATGATTAGAGGATGGTCCTGCAGGGAGCTGGAGGAGTGGCAGTGCCTGCCGTGGTCAGCTGAGCATTCCCAGAAAATGTCAGGAATGACTCCTGGGAGAAATGTGATATCTACTGCCATCTAGACTTTGGAAAAATTGTGAAGAGAAAAACGTTCTCATTGAAACCCTTCTTCTGCCTGACCTATGGTGGCGCAGTGGATAAAGCGTCAACCTGGAATATTGAAGTCACCGGTTCAAAACCCTGGGCTTGCGGGTCAAGGTACATACAAGAAGCAACTACTATGAGTTGATGCTTCCTGGTTCTATCTCCACCTCCTCTTGCTCTCTCTCCTCTCTCTAAAAATCAATAAATAAAATCTAAAAAGAAATAAAGAAACCCTCCTTTCCTTTTGTGTATTCCTTTCTCAAATCCCCTTACATACCACCATCATTAGCATCATGCCACAGACTCCAAGAAGGCAATGCCATCATACCTCCCACTGGGTCCTGCCTCTCAGAAAATACTGGAATAAACTCATTCACCTATAAGTGAAGTTTTAGGAACTTCCTGTCATTGTACTCTCCAGCCATTAGCGTTTATATTTTCCAACTCAGTCTGTTTGGGGGAATGTTTAACTTGTTAATTATTAATTATTATTATTATTATTATTAATTATTTAGTAGAGACTGAACTTCAAGGAGTAGGTACTTTTTTTAGTGGTTAAAGAAAGACTTCTGTAAGGCTCTTCAAATCCTACCCAGAGACCCCACTATTCTGCCAGCTCCACTTCAGTTCCTGGCTTCTAGGAGCACCAAAAATATAAATTGTTTTTCTACATACCACTTTTTCTTCAAAATCATCATTTGCACCCTACCTCCCAGGATCAAGACTATGGTGAGGCAAGTGAGGCACTTACCTTGGAAGCAATATTTAAGAAGGTGCCAAAAGTTCTGTAATCAAGATAATATTTTAATGAAATATTTTAAAATTTAAATTAATGCAAAAATTTATGATAAAGAAGATATCAAATTTGCCTTCCCCCAAAATAAATGAAGCCAGAGCTTCCATGCCAGAGGAACTGCTTTGCACATCTTATGCCTCAGATCTTCAGAATATTAAAACAGAACAAAATAACCTTTGGACTAGGCATATGGTAGCATTGTGTTCCAAAAATTTTTTTTGCTAAGGTAACTGTTTACAAAGATAACAAGGAAGCTGATAATAGGACCACTGGACCAAAAATTACAAACATTGTTTAGAATTAACATCACTATGTTGTGTTATCTACACCTGGAGAAATCCCTTCCTTCTACTGATCTAATTGATCCCCTTCTTTTTCTTATAAACTCCCATTGCCTTTGTCTCCAAATTGAAAGGTGACCAACTATTTTACAATGAAAAGGAGGACAAAAATAAATTGAAGAAAACAATGTTGTAAATAAAATAAACATTTTATTCATTGCAACAATAATACACTATAATAAGATAAATGCATAATAAAAACATCTGTAATATTTTATATTATAATTATGCTTACATGCCTATTAATTTTTAATAATAATTGTAAGAAAAAAGTACTCATTTAGATACAAATATGTCACATCACACGCAATGGATTGACTCTGCATCAATCAAATACGGACATTTACAGATTAGTCTTCCAATATCAAAAAAGAGGACATGTAGAAGGACACTTTTTGAGGGAGGATGGAACTTACAAAAGAAGGACTGTCCTCCCTAAAGGAGGATGATTGGTCACCTTACTAATTGGAGTACTATTTGGGTTTCTGCCTAAATCAATATATACTGAAAAGCTATTGTTATTGAACTCAAATTAATGCTTTTTCCCTCTCACTTTGAAAGGCCAGTTTATTTTTAACCAATTTTTAATCATCCAATATTAGGGGATTTTTTTTGTTTTGGTTTAGTTTTTTGCTTCAGGTTCCAAAATGGCTCCTCTCGGTACTTCCCCTGACTCTTTCTCCCGTTGTCTCCCATTGTGATGAAACAGACTGTGAGCACACATAACAGAATGAGCAAAGAAGGCACACTTGTGCTCCTTGCACTGCTATATGCAATGTGAGCCCCTAGGGCTCAGGCCAGGATCACAGCCATTCAAGAGCTGGCAGGGAGACACTTTTGCCTGATGCTTTCTCTCAGGATGAGCCTCAGGATGAGTTCCCAAAGGCTAAGAAAAAGGCTCTCACTGGAGCACAATAGTACTGTCCTCTGTTGAAACCATTACTGCTTTACACACAGAAATGTCAATGGCATGTAGAGGGTTTTCACATTTCTTCAGGCACCCATTCCACCCTGCGTGCTGAAGATGGGATCCCTGCCATTGTTGGTGGCAAAACAGCACCAGAATGTTACCAGACCTCAGTTCAGCAACCTTGATACTCAGCACTTGGGTTTTGGCTAAGAAAGAATTCAGAGCCAAGACTCAAATACAAGCTAAAATTTACTTAGAAAGTCACAGAGGTAGAAGAAATGAGCCATGGAAGAAGTGAGTCAGCTGGGCTGTGTGGGTTAAGGAAATAAGTTACAGAGACAAAAGAAGGGCCCTCAATAGTATCTTCATCAGCTTTGCAGGTATGTCCTCTCAGAGTTGTGGTCTCCACTTATTGATAGGCACCAAGGCAGGGGGTCATTAGTCATGCCACTGGTCCTGATGTCAGCTATGTTTTCACCCTGCCTGGCCTTGAGGCTTTTTTGGTCCTGGGGCTGAAACACAACTGAAGCCTAAATGTTATTTCTAGGGCTTGAGCCAGTGGTTGTGCAAGAACCTGAATGAGAGTCAGATGAGGCCATTCTCCACCCCCTTGTTCTACCCCTAAGGGGTCTACCACAAGACTAGAGAAAAGCCAGGGGAGGAAAAGTAAAGGAGGGTCCTAACCACATGACCAGTGATGTGAAAAGTCTGGGGGTCTAAACCTCATGGCTTGTGATACGCTAGGCAGTTTGAACCACATTGATATGCTAGGGGAGGAATGGTCACCCTGGGGGTGAGGTCCTACCCTACAGTTGTCCCTTGCTGGTACCAGGCCTACTGCCCCGGTAACATTTCGTATCTGGCCCATTATTCCTATTCTGCTCATACCTGATACCAGTTCCTCTGCCTACTACACCATGTAACAGTGCAATCTTTCACTTCCTATTCCACCAAACATTCCTGTTGTAATAAAATCCACAAACATTGTTTTCTATTACTCAGGAGCAAATGCAGTAAGCCATTTCTCTTTGTTGAGCACCAAGAAACCACGATAAGTGGTGACAGAGAAGAATATATGTTCTGAGAAACCTTTAGTGATTCCTGAGGACCCCCCTCTGCTACCCTCAAAGGGGTGATGGGTATAGGGAAGGAGGGATATCCTCAGTGCTATTAGTCAGGGTGATGCCAAGGATCCAGCTCTGCCCTGCTAACGTAGCCAGGGGAAGAATGCCAAAAAAGAAATGTACCTTACTTTAAGTCAATGGGAAGATATTTTTGAAATGGAAATTAATCCTTTTTGAAAATAAATGGTGGAAAGGGTCCACTCTTTTTTTTAAATCCACTTCTTAAGTTTTATTTTAAGATTTAATTTATTCATTTTAGAGAGGGGAGAGAGAAAGAAAGAGAGAAGGGGAGGAGGAGCAGGAAGCATTAACTCCCATAGGTGCCTTGACCAGGCAAGCCCCAGGTTTTGAACTGGTGACCTCAGCATTCCAGGTTGACAGTTTTATCCACTATGCCACTACAGATCAGGCTGGAAGGGTATCTGTCTTAAACTGAGTACTAATACTGCTTTACAGTTGTGGCCAGCTCAGACACTGCAATTATGGTGGGAAAGTCAGGCAGGCAGAGCTGACCTCATGAATCCCACAGGTAATATTCCTTTGGTTCTGGCTCCTCACTGTGTCCCACCTACAGTTTCAATATCTATTCTAGGTAAGGTAACCAATTGTCCTCCTTTAGGGAGGACAGTTGTTCTTTTGTAAGTTCTGTCCTCCCTCGAAAAGTATCCTCCTACATGTCCTCCTTTTTGATACTGGAAGACTAATTTGTAAATGTCCATATTCGATCGATGCAGTCGATCTATTGCATGCGATGTGATGTATTTGTATCTAAATGAGTACTTTTCTCTTACAATTATTATTAAAAATTAATAGGCATGTAAGCGTAATTACAATATAAAATATTACAAATGTTTTTATTATGCATTTATTATATTTATGCATTTAGTGTATTATTGTAGCAATGAATAAAATGTTTATTTTATTTACGACATTGTTTTCTTCAATTTATTCTTGTCCTCCTTTTCATTGTAAAATAGTTGGTCACCTTAACCCTAGGTCATGTCCATTGACATCTGGTAAAAAAAAATAATAAGTTAATTTTAAAAAATTGTGAACTAAGTTTAGCAATCATTCATTTAAAAAAAATAAAATTTAGACTGACCAGGCAGTGGCTCAGTAGATAGAGCATTGGCTTCGGATGCTAAGGACCCATGTTCAAAACCCCAAGGTCCCCTGCTCGAGTGTGGGGTCACCAGCTTGAGTGTGGGATCATTCACTTGACCCTATGGTCACTGGCTTGAGCCCAAAGGTCACTGGCTTAAAGCCCAAGTGCACTGGCTTCAGAAAGGGTGTCACTGGCTTGGCTAGAGTCCCCCAGTCAAGGCACATATGAGAAATCAATCAATGAACAACTAAGGTGCTGCAATTATGAGTTGATGCTTCTCATCGCTCTCCCTTCCTGTCTGTCTGTCCCTGTCTGTCCCTCTCGCTCTGTGTTAATCTCTTGCTAAATAAATAAATAAGAATAGATAAATAAATAAATTTTAGAAAAGTAATTGGTTTATTAAGCAAGCCATGAATAAGTCAGCATCCCATCTAGCAACTAGAAGGGTACTCTAAGGAGTTATACATAATGAAAGGTTTTATAAGAAGAAGGGTGGATCATGTGCTTAATATCTAAAGAAAAGAAAGGATTATTTGGGGGCCCAGACATCTTCTTATGAAGGACGGGAAAGGGAGGGGTTTATAATCCTGTAGACTACCTCTTCTATTTAAGGGGAATGAAGGGAAGGTGGAGAAGACCCATGTGAAAGATTACCTTAATGCTGTTTAGCCGAAAATTCAATTCAAATTGTTTAAGATCATGTGTTTGGGAGAGGTTGAAATTGCAGTTAAATCGAGTATTAAACCTAGGATTGGTATCATGAGATTTTAACTCAAGTGATGTCATTTAGAATCTGTGTGTGTGTGTGTGGGGGGGGTTGTAGTTTTGTTGTGACAGAAAGAGGGACAGATGGACAGGAAGGTACAGAGATGAGAAGCATCAATTGTTTGTTGAAGCACCGTAGTTGTTCATTGATTGCTTTCTCATATGTGCCTTGACCCGGGGGCTACAGCAGAGTGAGTGACCCCTTCTCAAGCCAGCAACCTTAGGGTTTCAAACCTGGGTCTTCTGTGTCCCAGTCTGACGCTCTATCCACTGTGCTACCACCTCGTCAGGCTGTGGGGTTCCTTTTTTTTGTTATGCGTCAAAGTTCACAGGTTTATTTTTTATTATTTTTATTAATTTAAATGGGGTGACATTAATAAATCAGGGTACATATGTTCAAAGAAAACATATCCAGATTATCTTATCATTCAATTATGTTGCATACAAATCACCCAAAGTTAAATTGTCCTCTGTCACCTTCTATCTGGTTTCCCTGTGCCCCTCCCCTCCCCACTCTCCCACCATCTCTGCCCTCCCCCCACCCTGTAACCACCAATCTCTATCCATGTCTCATAGTCTCGCTTTTATGTTCCACCTATGTATGAAATCATGCTGTTCTCAGGTTTTTTCTGTTTTACTTATTTCACTCCGTATAATGTTATCAAGGTACATCCATTTTGTTGTAAATGATCCGATGTCATCCTTTATTATGGCTGAGTAGTATTCCATAGTATATATGTACCAAAGCTTTTTAATCCACTCGTCCTCTGACGGACACTTGGGCTGGTTCCAGATCTTCGCTATTGTGAACAATGCTGCCACAAACATGGGAGCGCATTTCTTCTTTTCAAACAGGGCTATGGTGTTCTTAGGGTATATTCCTAAAAGTGGGATAGCTGGGTCAAAAGGTAGTTCCATTTTTAATTTTTTGAGGAATCTCCATACTGTTTTCCATAGTGGCTGCACCAGTCTGCATTCCCACCAGCAGTGCAGGAAGGTTCCCTTTTCTCCACATCCTCGCCAGCACTTGTTCTGTGTTGTTTTACTGATGAACGCCATTCTTATTGGTGTGAGGGGATATCTCATTGTGGTTTTAATTTGCATTTCTCTAATGATTAGTGATGTGGAGCATTTTTTCATATGCCTATTGGCCATCTGTATGTCCTCTTTGGAGAAATTTCTATTCATTTCGTTTGCCCATTTTTTGATTGGATTGTTTGTCTTCCTGTTGTTGAGTTTTATAAGTTCTTTATAAATGTTGGTTATTAACCCCTTATCAGACGTGTTGTTGAATATGTTCTTCCATTGTGTGGTTTGTCTTTTTATTCTGTACTTATTGTCTTTAGCTGTGCAAAAACTTTTTAGTTTGATATAGTCCCATTTGTTTATCTTGCCTTTTATTTCATTTGCCCGTGGAGATAAATCGGCAAATATATTGCTGCTACAGATGTCAGAGAGCTTGCTGCCTGTGTTTTCTTCTAAGATGCTTATGGTTTCATGGCTTACATTTAAGTCTTTTATCCATTTTGAGTTTGTTTTTGTGAATGGTGTAAGTTGATGGTCTAGTTTCATTTTTTTGCAGGTAGATGTCCAATTTTCCCAACATCATTTGTTAAAGAGGCTGTCTTTACTCCATTGTATGTTCTTTCCTCCTTTGTCAAATATTAGTTGTCCATAAAGATGTGGGTTTATTTCTGGGTTCTCTGTTCTGTTCCATTGATCTATGTGCCTGTTCTTATGCCAGTACCAGATTGTCTTGAGTACAATGGCCTTGTAGTAAACCTTGATATCTAGAAGAGTGATACCTCCTGCTTTATTATTTCTTTTTAAGATTGCTGGGGCTATTCGTGTTCTTTTTTTGGTTCCATATAAATTTTTGGAATATGTTTTCTATATCTTTGAAGTATGTCATTGGAATTTTAATTGGTATTGCATTGAATTTATAAATTGCTTTGGGTAATATAGACATTTTAATGATGTTTCTTCTTCCTAACCATGAGCACTATATGCTTCCACTTGTTTGTATCTTCCTTGATTTCTTTTATCAATGTTTTATAATTTTCCAAGTGCAAGTCCTTAACCTCCTTGGTTAAATTTACTCCTAGGTACTTTATTTTTTTGGTTGCAATAGTGAAGGGGATTGTTTCCTTAACTTTTTTTGCTGACATTTCATTGTTGGTATATAAAAACGCCTCTGATTTCTGAGTATTTATTTTATATCCTACCACCTTGCTGAATTAATTTAATTTATCAGGTCCAGTAGTTTTTTGACTGAGACTTTAGGGTTTTCTATATACAATATCATATCATCTGCAAATAATGACAGTTTTACTTCTTCTTTTCCAGTTAGGATGCTTTTTATTTCTTCTTCTTGTCTGATTGCTGTGGCTAAGACTTCCAGAACTATGTTGAATAAGAGTGGTGAAAGGGGACAGCCCTGCCTGGTTCCTGATCCTAAGGGGATTGCTTTGTTTTAGCCCATTTAGTATGATGTTTGCTGTCGGTTTGTCATAGATGACCTTTATCATGTTAAGGAATGTTCCCTGTATTCCCACTTTACTGAGAGTTTTGATCATGAATGGGTGCTGAATTTTATCAAATGCTTTTTCTGCATCTATTGAAATTATCATGGGATTTTTGTCCTTTTTTTGTTTATGTGATGAATCATATTGATTGATTTGTGAATATTGAACCAGCCTTGCCTCTCCAGAATAACTCCCACTTGATCGTGGTGTATGATTTTTTTCATATATTGCTGGATCCGGTTGGCTAATATTTTGTTGAGAATTTTAGCGTCTAAATTCATCAGGGATATTGGCCTATAATTTTCTTTCTTTGTGTTGCCTTTGCCCGGTTTCGGGATCAGAATTATGCTTGCCTCATAAAAGGAGTTTGGAAGTCTTCCTTCCTCTTGAATTTTTTGAAATAGCTTGAGGAGGATAGGAATTAGTTCTTCTTTGAATTTTTGGTAGAATTCACTTGTGAAGCCATCAGGCCCAGGACTTTTCTTTGTTGGGAGTTTTTTGATAACTGTTTTGATCTCATTTGTTGTAATTGGTCTGTCTAGGTGTTCTGATTCTTCCAGATTGATTTTTGGAAGATTATATGATTCAAGAAATTTGTCCATTTTACCTAGGTTGTCTAATTTTTTGGCATAGAGTTCTTCATAGTATTTTCTTACAATACTTTGTATTTCTGTTGTGTCAGTTGTTATTTATCTACTGTCATTTCTAATTTTATTTATTTGAGTCCTCTCTCTTTTTTTCTTGGTGAGTCTAGTTAAAGGTTCATCGATCTTGTTTACCTTTTCAAAGAACCAGCTCCTGGTTTCATTGAGCCTCTGTATTGTTTCCTTAGCCTCTATGTCATTTATTTCCACTTCAATCTTTATTATTTCCTTCCTTCTACTAGTCCTGGGGTATATTTGCTGTTGTTTTTCTAGTTCTTTTAGATGCAGGGTCAGGTTGCTTATTTTAGCTTTTTCTAGCTTCTCATGGTATGCCTGTAGTGCTATGAACTTCCCTCTCAGAACTGCTTTTGCTGTATCCCATAAATTTTGAGTTGATGTAGGCTCATTATCATTTGTTTCTAGAAACATTTTTATTTCTTCTTTGATCTCATTGTTAATCAATTCGTTATTTAATAAGATGCTATTTAGATTCCAAGTGTTTGAGTATTTTTCAGTTTTTCTTTTGTGGTTAATTTCTAGTTTCATGGCATAGTGATCAGAGAAAATGCTTGATATGATTTCAATCTTTTAAAATTTGTTGAAACCACTTTTGTGTCCTAACATGTAGTCTATCCTAGAGAATGTACCATGAGCACTTGAAAAGAATGTATATTGTATTACTTTAGGGTGAAAAGTTCTGAAGATATCTATTAAATCAAGTTGATCTAGTGTATCCTTTACATCTGCTATTTCTTTGTTAATTTTCTTTCTTGAGGATCTATCCAGTGATGTTAGTGGGGTATTGAAATCCCCTACTATTATAGTATTGCTGTTAATCTCACCCTTTATATCCATCAAAGTCTGCTTTATGTATGTCGGGGCTCCTATGTTTGGTGAGTAGATATTTATAATAGTTATATCTTTCTGTTGAATTGTTCCCTTTATCATTATGTAGTATCCTTCTTTATCTCTTACTACAGCCTTTGTTTTAAAGTCCATTTTGTCAGATATAAGTATTGCTACCCCAGCTCTTTTTTCATTTCCATTTGCGTGAAATATTTTTTTCCATCCTTTTACCTTCAGTCTATGTGCATCTTTTGTTTTAAGGTATGTCTCTTGTAGACAGCATATGTATGGGCCCTGTTTCTTTATCCACGCAGCCACCTTATGTCTTTTGATTGGATCATTTAATCCATTTATATTTAAGGTTATTATTGATATTTAGTTGTTTATTGCCATTTTATTCTTTAAAGCTGTATTCTTCTTTTGCTATATTCTTTTCCTCCTTTGAACTGTTCACAACAGGCCCCTTAGCATCTCTGCAGAATTGGTTTGATTTTAATGAATTCTTTGAGGGGTTTTTTGTCTGGGAAGCTCTTTATTTTTCCTTCAATTTTAAACGTTAGCCTTGCTGGATAGAGTAGTCTTGGTTGTAGGTTCTTGTTCTGCATTACTTTGAATATATCTTGCCATTCCCTTCTGGCCTCAAGAGTTTCTGTTGAGAAGTCGGATGTCATCCTTATGGGGGCTCCTTTGTAGGTGATAGCCTTTTATTCTCTAGCAGCTTTTAAATTTTTCTCTTTATCCCTTAGCTTTGGTGTCTTGGTGTAGATTTCTTTGGGTTTCTCTTTAATGGAGTTCTCTGTGCTTCTTGAACATGTGAAACGTTTTTCAGCCTTAATTTTGGGAAGTTTTCAGCTATGATTTGATTGAACAAAGTTTCTATCCCTTGTTCTTTCTCTTCTTCTTCAGGAACCCTTATGATGTGGATGTTATTTCTCTTCATGTTGTCACAGAGCTCCCTTAGAGTTTCTTCAGATTTTTTGAGTCTCTTTTTTTTTTTTCTGCTCTGCTTCTGTGCCTTTGTTTATTTTGTCCTCTACCTCACTGATTCGATCCTCAGCGTCATCCATCCTGCTTTTAATTCCTTCCATTGTGGTCTTCAGTTCTGATACTGTATTTGTCATTTTTGTCTGATTCTTTTTTATTTCAATTTCCTTTTTTATACTTACTATCTCTTTATTTAGGTGTTCGTAATGAATATCCATTGTTGCTCTAAGCTCTTTGAATATCCTAACTATCATTATTTTTTAAACTCTGCATCAGGTAGTTTCGTTATATCTGATTCATTCAGGTCCTTCTCTGGGGATTTCTCTTGATTCATTTGGGTTGCATTCTTCTGCCTGCCCATTTTGTCTGTGTGTAAGAAGGGTTGGGCTACTGGAGTCCAATGGGTGTTGCCTCTGTGTTTCCTAGGTGTGGTCTGTCTGCAGGTCTGCCACCCCCTCTGCTGCTGCCTACTGCTCTGGGCGGTTGGGTGTGGGTGTTGCCAGCGCCTGCTGCTGTGGTCTCTGCCTCACCTTCGTGGGAGGGGCTGTGTTGTCATGCCAGGCTCTATAAACTTCAGCTGGTCTTGGCCTTTGCCCATCTCCCATGGGTGGGACCGTGGACCATACTAGGACCACAAGCCTGGGCACCAGGGGCAAGGGTGAGCACTTTTGCTCAGCTGTGGGTCCCTGTCAGTCTGTTCCTCCTGCCAGAAGGGGCTTCTGGTGTGCGCTCAGCTGTGAGCCAGGCTTCTGCCCGCCCCTGCCAACCTCGGTTCCTCGGCTGGGCTGCTAGTATGCTCAACTGCGAGCCTGGGCTTCCGCCCCAACTCTGCGGGCAAAGCCAGTTCATGCAGGGATTCAAGCCTTGGAGGCCAGGTGAGGCTGCACACCCATTTGCTCCTGCCCAGAGGCGGATTTCTGCCTGTTCTGGGCTCCCACTTTTCCCCCACAGGTGGGGTCGTAGGTGGGCCCGCAGCCACCTGACCACTTTCGCGTGTCCCTTTGGCCCCTGCTGGGCTAAACCGAGCTCACGCCAGCAGGCTCGGCCTCTGCCCCACCCCCCTACCGCCTGCCCTCCAACAAGCTCTCAGCAGTGTGGGTGGGGGTGCTGCAGCTCAGATCATAACACTCCGTACTGTAGTCCTGAAAGCTCCTTCCTTCTAAGTGATTGTGCTCTAATTGCCACAGGAGAGCCTGTTTGGCTGGTATCCTGCTTCCCCTTCTTGGTTCCAGGGGAAATATTGTTTCAGATTTGTGGACTAACTCAGCCCAGGGTTTAGGGTGGCTGTCCTTCAAAGCTTTTCTCCCTGTGCCTTCCACACCGCACTTTCTTCCCACTGCTCTGGTCCTCTCCTCTCTCCCTGTCTCCTGGAGTCCCAGGTGAGTGGTTGTGAGAGAGGTTTTCTGTGTCATCCCTTTAAGAAGAATCCTGAGTCTGAGACAACTGTCTCTTTCTCACAAACAGTATCCTAACCTGTTTCACAGCTAAATACTGTCCATACGCCTCTTCTATGCTCTGGGGCTGTAGGCTGGAGCTTTGTTCCTGGGACCCAGGTCCCGACCCTTCTGCTAGCCTCTCTTCCTGCCACACGGGTCTCTCCGGGCTGCCTTTCGCTCAGGGAGCTGGGAAGCCCTTTCCACGTTTTCGCTTTTCCTACCAGTCTCAATGTTGCTTCTTCAGTGTTCTCCGGTTGAAGAGTCCTCTCAGTCCAGTTCAACGTTGGTTTATCCAGATGATGGTTCTTAAAATCAAGTTATAATCCACTTTGGTTCTAGGCGTTGAAAGTTGGTATGTCCGCTTACTCCATCACCATCTTGCCTGTGGGGTTCTTTTCTTTAATATTTCTCGTGATTATTTTTATATTGTACTTTAAAACCAGAGAGTAAAAAGATAGGGTACCTGAGTTAATCACACAAATACTTCTTCTTAATCAGAATTCTTAAGGGATCACACACACAAATGTCTCAAGACATGTGGAAAGAAGAGATGAATAAAATAGGCTAAATAGTAAGATTACTTTCTTTTTATGTTGATGGGTCAATTCTCTCATGGAGATTCTGAAAATTATCAAGTTCAGCTCAAGACTGCAGTGCTAATTGTCTCTTCAATTTTCATAGTCTGAAATAAGCAGATCTGGTTCCTAAAAAAGACGCCCTCAGAAACAGTTGGCCACAAGGAAGTGAGGACCTGCCTAGCCCAGCAATTTTTGAACTGTAGGGCACAAGACGCATACTGGTGTGATGTAAAAATATTTACAACATGCAATACCTGACTCTTTAGTCAGGGGTAATGACTTATTTTCCCTTACATTGTCAAGTTAAAAAAAAAAAAAAAAAAGAAGACAACAACCAACACAATACCTGTTCAGAGTAAAAGAATCAAAATTATACCTTTTTGTGTGTGTGTGCCAGATAGGCAAAAAATATATTTTTTGGTGTGCTGCAGAATTTTAGTTAGTCTATGCATGTCATCAGGCGAAAAACGCTGAAATGGCTAGCCTAGTCCAGCAAGAGAGGCTGTGCTGACAAGTGCTCAATGCCCTCATGTCAACACCCAAAAAAGGCCTCCAAGCTCAGTGTCCTGCAGCCTGATGACCCCCTACAGCCCCTCACAATGCAAAGGACCACATCCACCTCCACACAGGGGACCCTGAGCCGGGCAAGAACACAGTAACTGTCCCTAGAAGCCACTGAGCCCAACACTCAGCCAGCCACGGCTACAGAATCTCGGGGTATCTGGACAATGGTAGGTAGTTTGGAAGGGCTGGAGGGCGAGCAAGGTCCCAGACCACGTGGGAGCCTGGGAGGTGGGGAGGGCAGAGACGTGCCCTTTGGTTCTTGGTGGCTTCCACCCTCCCCGACCCCCCACCTCTCGCGGGTCGGGGTTGTCATCTATCTGCAACATCTACTTGCTGGCCACCTCAGCCAAGTTCCCGGGCGTCTGCATGAGAAAGCAGAGCCAGGAGTCTCCGCGCCGTGTAGACAACCCATCGGGAAGATGGCCGCTCTTGCCCGAACTGTCAGGACCCCGCTCTGTGTAACCGGGGCTGGGAGGACAACCTGCTTCCTGGATTGGCAGAATTTCTTGATGCCGCGTCCAGGTTGGGAGAACCCTGCGTACTGGGGACCCCACCAGCCTGACGACCGGGGAGGGGGGCGGAGTCTGGGGCTGCAGTCAGCCTCCAACAGCACCGAGGTTGTGCTCCTACGCCTGCGCAGTGGGGCCCGGGTCCGAACAGCCACGACGTGGGCAGACAGGCTCTGAAGTCAGTGGAATGAGCCTGAGCCCAGGCCCAGGCGCAGTTTCCCGTTCCGGGACTCCGTGTAGGTTAGGTTACACCTGTGGCTTCTCCGGAGAACCGGGCATCCGAATTCTAGGACTCAGTTAATACGTAATGGGATGTTCTTGGATGTTTGCAACTGAGGACACTTGGTCTAGGCATTTGTTGTGAGGATTAATAAGCATCCAAAAGGTCCTGGCTTAGAGATGGGCTCCGAAAGGGAGGGAGGAAGGGAAAGAGGAAGGAAGGAAGGGAGGGAGGGAGGGAGGGAGGGAGGGAGACTAAAAATCCCCGCGGAGTTCTATATTGCAAGATGAGCAACGCCATGCAAAAAGGTCAGGAGCATCCTCAGAGTACACCCTGAGATGGTGTCTGCAGTGGGCCAGCTTCCCTCCAATACATGGACTCTCTTAAACACAATATTCCAGTAAGATGACGACTTTGTAGCATGTCAGCATCCAAGTCCAGGAAGGAGGAGTTAGTGGCTTATAGACAAATTCAGGCATAACTGGATCCAGGCACTCAGTAGTCTGTGTGTTCTCTGGGGCAGGATTCTGGCTACCCCCATCCCTGCTTCATCTAGACACTCAGGAGCTATGGAGGTGGCAGTGCACAACAGCCCCACCAGATAAGAGGAGGAAGAGGAGATGAGCTGGAAGGACACGTTTGCCTTCATGGGCAGCCTGGATACCAAGAGCAACAGCTATAAATATGAAGTGGCACTGGCCAGGCCAGCCCTTGAGCTGCACAAGTGTAGGGCCAAGTTGTTGGGTCACCCACTGCAGCGACCCTGCCAGAATGATGCCTTCTACAGCCCGCTGGAGGAGGAAGATGAAGCCACTGAGGTCTAGGCCACTGTCTGAACCATCCCTGTACATCCAGCCTTGTACAGTGAAACCTTGGCCTACATTGCTGGTTCTTGAACGCCGCTCCACGGGACTCTGGGGGACTTCAAGGTTGCACTTAGGGTACTTGGGAGCCCTCGAAGGATCCCTGAGATTCCATGAAGGCTCAGTGACCATGGGCACCCATTCCCCATGTTTCCCAGCCCACATCTCACATCTCACTCCCCAGTTTGTCAGTTGTAATTTGTTCTTCCTTGTGTGTGTGTTTTTTTTTTTAGAAATTGAATTTAATGAGATAGCATTGATCAATGGGAGTGCATGGGTTTTAGGTGAACATTTCTATAGCATATGAACTGTTAATTGCCCTGTGATTTTTGTCATCAGAATAAAAATCTGAGAAATCTCTAAAAAATAAATAAAAAGAAATGCAGTACCCCAGGGTGAGGTGCCCTGGTCCTTGCTTTTACAGAGGAGGAAATGCATCCAGAAATACCCACAGACTTGCAGATAGCCACAGAGCTGCTCACTGGCAGGGGAAAGGTCCAGCACACAATCTTCTGTTTGGAAGGATCCCTGACCCCAAGAGAAGGCAGAAGTTCCAGAGCACTGGCACTAACTGAGCTCACCTGCTTTGAGTTCATTTATTTATGTGCACAACAAACCAGACTCTTGCCAGGTGCCAGGGATGAAGAGGAGAAGGAGGCAAACAAATCCAACATCAGGGAGTTACAGTCCAGTGAGAGGAAGAAAATCAGTACAATACATGAAAAGAGAAAATCATGGGAAGAACTCTTAAACTCTGAGCAAAAAGAACCCAAGACCTACTGATTTTGAAAACATAGCTGTGTCTCTGGATGGCAAAATATGCTTAAATTAAGAGAGTCACTCTTTGGGCAATATTCTTGAGAGAAAAGGCTGAGGTCATTACTATCCAGCATTTTGGTAAAACCTCAGAAAGATCAAAATATCAGAGTATTCATTCACACTCAGGGTACTTTCAAGAGATTTAGAGTGTGCCTCACACATCCCTTCAGTCAAGTCAGAGTGTCTCCAGACACTATGAGCATTGTCACTCAACTACTTCAGCAGTAACCAAGGACAGAGAAGGGATTATCCTGAAAAGATTTGTGAGTATATCTTTTGTCTAGTAGAGCAAATCTCTGTAAAGTTAATGGAAGACCCAAAAGGTACAAGAAAAGTTCAAAATTGAATGACGCCCACAAATCCTATTTGTTAGAAGCAGGCCCATAATACCATGTAGTTGCAAGCATGTTATCTTTCAAGAAAAAGGAAGTATGATTCAGAGGACAGAACTGAGAACCAGAGAGAATTGTTCTCAGACGTTGAAACTCAACCCAAAGATATTTGCCCAATGGGAATTTAGAATTACCATGGATCAATTATTCCTTTTTACCTTGTAATTCTTGCCTCTTTTGAACCAATGTCTATAGCAATTATCCTATGTGTCAGTCCTATTCCATCATTTTATATTGGGGTGCATTGAGGGATGTTGCCTTCATTTCACAGGTCCAGAAATGAGGGGAGAGGAAAGAGAATACTGGTTAGAAGGATTTAATAATGAAGAGTAACAGAATGACTGAATTTTGTTTGGAGTGAAAGCAGTTTATGGCACCATACCACATCTGGTCTGGGCTTGAAATCAGGGAAGAGATTTGATAATGCATCCTTTTTGAGAACTCAGGCTCCAAACTTGAACTCAGGTCTGCACATCTAGCCAACTCTACTGACTATACCTTCCCAAAATTGGGATTGAGTAGTGTTATCTGGCTTAAATGGATATTAATTCTCTATTGCTGTGTGACAAATTATCTCAGAACCCAGCATCTCCAAAGAATATACATTTATTATCTCAGACAATTCTGACAGTCTACAGTCTCAGAGAGGCTCAGGTTAGAGGTTTGGGCTCAGGGTCTCTCTTGAGGTTACAGGCCAGCTTTCAACTGGGTCTAGACTCATATCCAGGCTCAAATGGAGCTAGAGAATTCACTGCTAAAGTCACTCATTTGGTTGTTGATAGGCCTCAATCTTCACTGGTTTATCACAAAAGACCTCCATTATTTGACACAGGGACCCCTCCACAGCATGTTTGAACAGGTTCATTTCATGGCATCTGGCTTCCCACAGAAGTGATTCAAGAAAGAAAGAAATGTGAGGAGGTGAGTGAAATAGTGCCTTAAAAGGAAGTAAGACTCATATCTATAATATAATCATATATACAACTTAATAAGACAAGGTACCCACTTAAACTGGACAAAATAGTGGATAGCAGACTCTAGAGTCAGATAACCTAGGATTAGGTTTGCATGTTGTGATGGGCTTTGTTCAACCTGTTTAATCTCTCCATGTCTTAGTGTTCCTCATCCATAAAATGGGGCTTTTAATAGTATCTACCATATCTAGTTGTTGTGAAAGTTAAAAGCATTAGTTTTTGTATTGCACTTACTGAAGTGTCTAGGATGGATTAAACACTCAATAATATTACCTGTTAATATTAGTGCTTACCTTTTGCCTGACCAAGTGAGGCACAGTGAATAAAGCATTGGCCTGGGAGACAGATGACCCAGGTTCAAAACCCCGAGGTCTCAGGCTTGAGTGAGGGCTCAGCAGCTTGAGTGCGGGCTCAGCAGCTTGAGCGCACGGTTGCAGGCTTGAGTGTGGGATCATAGGCATGACCCCATGGTCACTGACTTGAGCCCAAAGTCACTGGCTTGAGCAAAGGGTCACTTGCTCTTCTGTATTTCCCTAGTCAAGGCACATATGAGAAAGCAATCAATAAACAACTAAGGTGCTGCAACGAAGACTTAATGCTTCACATTTCTCTCCGTTTCTGTCTCTCTGTCCCCGACACCCTCTCTCTCTCTCTCTCTCTCTCTCTCTCTCTCTCACACACACACACACACACACACACACACACACACACACACACATATATATTAGTATTTACCTTTAAATATATTACTGATATGATTAAGTTAAAAAGAAGGCCATCAGCCTGACTAGGAGGTGGTGCAGTGGATAGAGCATCAAACTGGGATGCGGAAGACCCAGGTTCGTGACCCAGAGGTCGCCAGTTTGAGCGTGGACCCATCTGGCTTGAGCAAAAGCTCGCCAGCTTGGACCCGAGGTCCCTGGCTCCAGCAAGGGGTGGCTCGGTCTGCTGAAGGCCCGCAGTCAAGGCACATGTGAGAAAGCAATCAATGAACAACTAAGGTGTCGCAACAGCAACAAAAAACTAATGATTGATGCTTCTCATTTCTCTCTGTTCCTGTCTGTCTGTCCCTACCTATCCCTCTCTCTGACTCTCTCTCAGTCCCTGTAAAAAAAAAAAAAAAAAAAGAAGGCCATCAGATAATCTTATTAGATAAGAGGTTCTACTTGATAGAATAAAAGGAGAAATATGAATGTAGACTTACTGTTATTTACGGGTGACACAACTTTTCACCTGGAAAGCCCAATGCAAATAACAATTCAACAGGATTTTTAAAGAGTTGACAATTATTTAAACTTACATCTAGAAGAATGAATGTGTGAAAATTGCAAGACCATTTTGAAAAAGAGAAATATGAGGGCGGCTTTGCCCTAACTGATATTAAACTGCATTACTGGTGCACAAACATATAAATAAAAGAGAAAGGAAAGGCCAGAAAGAGATTAGCAAATGAATAAATGGTACTGGGACCATTAGACACAATTTGGTCAGTAAAAATCTATTACTCTTTTGCGAGTGGAACCATGGTATAGATTCTGAAATTCATTGTATTGTTAGGGGGTATTCAGAGCCAACTTGGAAGCACACACTGGTGAGGTGATACCAGAAGCAGATGGTTGATTGAGTAGGGTGCAATCATTCTCTAAGATAATTCCTGATACATGTACGTATCTCTCCCTGTGATAGCTGTCTTACATGTTCTGATGCCATATTGCTGGTTGCACATGCATTCATAAAAATTGAACAAAGTTAAACACTATTGGGAGGGGTGGGAACAATAGAAATAGCAGCAAGGATTTCACCAACATGTATATAGAATAAACTTTTAGTGTTGATGAGGTTCACAAATGACAAAATTAACATTTTTAAAGAGTTCTCTGGACACACAGTGTTATCTTGTGAGTCCAGATACCTAGGAGGAGGCAGTCATTTTATGTCATCCTGAGGTTGGGAGAATCATTAATATCAACAGTTGTATGGTGGACTGATAGAGCCTAGATTTGCTACCAGATAAACCAATGAGACATGCTGTCATATTTAATGAGTACAGTATCAGTTGTTATATATATATAAAGAGGCACACAAGGTAACAGCAATGATTTTATTTTGCATTTAGCTTGAGTATCTTTCCAACAAAAAAGATAATTTTCAATGTCAAGAAGGATACAAAGGTGTCTTCCACATTCCTTTCCTACAAGTGGCTTTTATTACATATAAAAAGAAGTAGAGCTCATCTTCATCATGACCTAACCAAAAAAAAAAAAAAAAAAAATAGCGACTACAATTTAGTTATTAATTGTGAGGCTCTTGACATCTGTGATCTCATTTAGTCTTTATATTAAATTTACAATTTACAGATGGGCAATATACAGATGGCAAACTGAGGCTCAGAGATAGTGTCTGTCCCATGGTCCTATCTGTAGTAGAGGAAAATCACAGTTCTTGACTCCAT
This sequence comes from Rhynchonycteris naso, assembly GCA_037038555.1. Lineage (NCBI taxonomy): Eukaryota > Metazoa > Chordata > Mammalia > Chiroptera > Emballonuridae > Rhynchonycteris > Rhynchonycteris naso. The sequence goes on along the minus strand of CM072995.1, from coordinate 332,004,183 downwards.
GTATATGCTCTGAATTCCTATGTACATGACATAATAGGGATTATTCCAAAGGACAGTGTCATTATCATTCAAATTCAAATAATAGAATAATCATAATTATGACAGCAGGGAACATTGTCTTAAATAAATAAGAGCTATATCTCCTAACAGAAATCTCTGTGTCACAGGGAGACACTAGGAAACAGAAATAAACCCAAATTTTAGGTTTTTTAGCTATTCAGGCTCTCTCTTCTCAAAAACTGGAGTGGGCATTTTCTCCTGGGGATTATTTTTACTACATGGGCCCAGGGAGGTTTAGGGTGTGGCCTACAACCCTGCAAGACCCAGTCATCATGCTCTTGTCCAATAGTACAAAGGTATTCACCTTCTTCCTGGAGTCCTTTCATTGCTCAGGACTGCAGGTCACTGTGGCGACGACCAGAGGACTCCGGATTACTTCGGATGAACAGAAAACCACCATTTGTAAAAAATTCCACTTCCCTTAGAATGTAAAACAATTTTTTTATCACGCAGGTGGCCATGTTGCATTCCTTCTCCTGGGCAGAGACACTGATTGATATGATGGAGAAAAATAGGGTCTGTTAGTAACAAATTGAGCAGATGAGACAGAAGAGCCTGCCCCATGGGATGGAACCATCACAGTAAAATTATTTCTCTGAAAAGCATCACGTAACTTTAAGTCATTTCTCTATACAGAATCATCACAGAAGAAAATCACAGGCACTTTGGGGAAATAGCCACAATCTTTCACCATGCATATTCTCAGGAGTCTTGGCCTGACCTGTGATGACACAGTGCATAAAGAGGTGACCTGGAACACTGAGGTCACCAGTTCAAACCCCTGGGCTTGCCAAGTAAAGGCAAATTCAGGAAGAAACTACTATGAGTAAATGCTTCCTGCTTCTCCTCACTCTTTCTCACTCTCCCTCACTTTCTCTATCTCTCTCTCTCCTCCACTCTCCAAAAATCAATAATTAAAATCTAAAATACAAAACAAAAAAGGAGTCTAGACTGTGAATGCCCATTTTTTCTATGTAAATAAACAAAGAATCAGCCAAAGATTATGAAGCTAGAGAAAACTATGGCACCATGCTCAATCCATTTGCAAGGACTATCTAGGAATCACATTCCATTCATGAGCAGCAAATATTTCCCTGTCTTACCAAGAAAAGATAGATATTACATCATCAAGACCTGGAGGTGCTTACCTGCTCCTTAGCACAGCTATTCTTACAACTTGTGTTTGCTCACAAGAAACACTCAACATGACCTTGTCCAACTCTCCTGGGATTAAGCACAGGTCTCTGAACTCATGAATCCTGGGACATGAGCCAGATAACCACCTCAGCTAACAGCTATTTAGAGGGATACCTTTATTCCCAATGACAAGCACATACAGAAATAAGATTATGAACTCTACTATGGTCTCTTCCTGGCAATCCTCTTCTAGCCTCTACATCTTGTTCTCTCTTCTCCATCTGAGTTACCACATATCCACCGCTATAATGATAGCCACTGATACCAGCACAGGGAGCAACAAGAGAGGACTGCAAGCATCCAGTTTAGGAAAGAACCAAGAAAGGATATTAGAAGTAAAGCTGTGCGGTTAGTAGGTATCTTTGGTCGTGCCAACAGAAGAGGCGTGGTCTCTCTGCAAGCCACTGGACAGGACACTTTCTTTGTCAAGTGTTCCAACCCCAGTACTAATTTGGGTGCACATGTAAACTTTTTGAGATCATGTGTGTAAATTCTAGGCAGACAGGTACTAAGGTTAACATAACACTCAACTCTGCAGTTATCCAGGCAGCAGGGAAAAGACATGCCAGACATAACCATGAACAGGTGTGCCCCTGTGATGGTTACATAGAAGTTTATAGAAAGAGGAAGAAATTGGAGCTGGACAGAAACCACTCTATCCACACTATACTCGTTAAGGTCTTTGGCTTCACCTTGGAAATATCTAAGGAAGGTTCCTTCTGAAGAACAGAAGGCAGAGGTTAGCAGGGGGACCCAAATTTCTAAAATGCTCTGAACTATATGGGGTTCATCTACTGGTTTCACACTTACCAGTCTGAACTCCTTCAATGTTAGGAGCACTCCTCAATGCTGCCAGACCTACTTCCAGAGTGAGTGATTCTATTCCTCCCCCAACAGCTTCTAGAAATTAATATTTTTACATGTGGTCCAACCATAGTCTCTCTACCTGATCTCCACCTTCAGTGGAGCCTGAGAACAGCCTAGTCTCATGCTGGGGAGAACAGTGACAGTGTGCTGGTCACCTGGCCAGCTGTGTTCTCTTCTACTTCTCGGGATGTGCCTTCATGGCCATGACTGGGGGAGGGACAGCCCTGAGTTTGGCAGATGCAGAACTTTACCTCAACCACTCTGTCTCCTGCTCACGGGCCGTCCTCTTCTCATGGTCCTTCATCAGTGCGCCCACTGGGAGGTCTCCTTTCTCCTCTCTGAGTGAGGCAGGGTGTATTCTGCTCTCCCTAGTAGAACCACAGAGGAGAAGTAAACCCAATAGAGTAGTGGTGGGATTCAAATAATTTAACAACCAATTCTCTGCCCTAATGATCATTTTAAGTATAAAAGAACGATATACTAAAAGGTGATTATGTTATGCATTTAATACTTAAATAAGAACAATAAAAGAGGAGCACAAAATTAGATTTTTATCAAAAAGAGTTTTAAAATATTTCTGAAAACATATAACACCTGATTTAAAAAAAAATAAAACTTATTTAAAATATTTTCATATTGCTTGTTAATTGACATCCTCACTTGTAATTTTTTTCACCAATGTACGGAATGAACATACGACAGTCGCTTAGAATATGTTTACACAGATCAACGTTAAAAAAGAGTAAGTTCTATAAATTTGGGATTTCTGCATTAGGTGGCAGCCCTCGCACCCACCTTAGAGAGAGAACCCTGAGTACAAGTGCCATTTTAACAACAGGTTCGCACAACTTAAAAAATTAGGTATCAGTTCTGCCGAAACTGAGAAAACCAGCTGAATCTCACCACTGCAAGAAAGGCTCTGACTTATTGCCTATCACTTCCGCCAGAGAAGCAACCATGTTTCTTGGTTTGGGCCACTTCCCCAGAGTATGTGGCCACCCCAACCTTCAGTGCCCAGGGCAAGAGGCCAAGTGCATTTCCAAAAATACTGCTTCACCAAGAGTCGAGCACTGATGTAACCCTGGGAAGTAGTGTGCTGGAACTGGATCATATAAACTTGTGAAAGCTTATGGTTAGGTGTTCAGCAATTTTATCAGCTCAGTGTTAAATACAGCCATAATTAAAATTATTTACTTTTTAAAAATATTTATTTATTGATTTTAGGGGAGGAGAGAGAGAAAGAAGTTGTGGAGAGGAGCAGGAGACATCAGCTAGTAGGCATTACTTCTCATATTTGACTCAATGAGGCCAGCCCGAAACTTTGAACCAATATCCTCAGCATGCCAGGTCAGCACGTTGTCCACTGCACCATCACAGGTCAGGCCATTATTAAATTAAATGCTAAAACTCAGGTTGAATGTGAAAAATGTTTCAATTTACTAAATATTTGTATGAGGGTGAGAAACTACTTTCATAGATCACATATTAGACTTAATTATAACAAATTTGTTGGAAAAATAGTCCATGATTAATTTCTCAAATTGTGATTGAATAAGATAAATAGGTTTGTGTCACATGCAAATACTTGGTAAAAAAGAAAATGAAAGCATTATGTGAGGCTCAAAGAAATATATGAAATTTATAATAAAGAGTATGGCATGTCTGATTGCTATTTCTAAATTGTGTGTGACACATCTTTGTATCATAAAAATATATATGCTAGTTTATATACATACATTCTTCCCACCATGCCCCCAGAGTATTTGTTAAACATTCAGCACACCACAGTTCAGACCCTGGAGTTGTTTGATCCCAGGACCAGTAGGAGGGAAGTAGCCCCCTGGCAGGGCTGTCTTACCTGAATGCTGATGCCTGGAAGAGACCCAGCTGGTACAGCACCAACATGCTAAGAGCCAGGAAAGGGGAGAACTTCAGGCAGCCCATGATGTCTCTCTGCAAGTGAAGAATGATGTCAACACGTGCAGTAGTTCAAAGTTCTGTGAGCCCACAGACCTGGGCTCCAGTGCTTCATGTAACTTCCCAGCATCGTGGCTCCAACCTGGGCACTTTTTCTCCTCAACATTGTTTCCTCACAGGCAAACAGACTGCTGAAGGGTCTGGCAGACATGCAGCACACATTCTATACCAAATTGGAATGGTGATCCCCCTTTGAATCTGGGTGGGAGGGTAAGCTTGTTCCCTCACACTCCACCCCACACTCACTCTCACATACACATGTGGGCCAGGTCTCGCCAGTATAGTGCATGGCTGTCACAACAGCTCTTTCCATAATGCAACCACAGCTGCACAGCCTGTGTGGAGCATTTGCCAAAAGTGGCCAGGTATGTGGGAGAATGTAGGTAGAGAGGAAATATCTCTGCAGTTGGAATCTCTGAGAATCTGAAGACTAAAATTTGCTGTGCTGCGCTGCCCACTAGAAAGAGAGCCCTGTAATAACTAAGCTTAGCAGAGTCCTAAGCTGGAACCCAGGACTTAAACTGGGACAAAAGGCATTCAGATCTCCAGACGGGGCTCACAGTTTAGGGGTGATGCCCTGGGTTACTGTGTATATGTGCCTCTCAGTTGTGCTGACACAGCTTCTGAACTGAGTCCCCAGGGACAACAGGGCACCAGACCAAATCCAAGCGTGCACAGTCTGCAGAAAGTTCATCCTGCGTCCTGCTCAGAGATCAGGCTAAGCACGTGTGCAGTAAGAGACAGCGAGCCTGGGGCCTGGATCTGAATGGGAAGAGTGAAGCTGGAAGTCCCCAAACTGCAAGTGTTTAGTGTCACCTGGGGTAGCAGTCTTAGATGAATTGCAGACTCACAGATGATGAAGAGATCCAGACAGAAGTAGATAGAAACTCTGAGACTGACTGATCAACCAAGAGATAGCACAATAGAAAGGGAGGAAAGAGGAAGAGAAAGATTGGCACATGTACAATGGAGTCTCAGGTCTCACCTGGTAGCGGTGGCTTAGAGTGGAGGCAGTGATGGCACTTGTGGTGGTGTTGGTAGTGTTTAGGTCAGATGATGGTACTGCCGAACCAGCAGAGACAGTCCCGATGGACAGTGGCTCTGATGCCTCCCGGCACCAGCGGCGGCTCTTATTCCCACAGCTCTGGTCTGGGGTGGTGCAGGAGCAACCAATAAGGGGACAGATTTCTGTCTAAAACGGAAATGTCACTCACTTGCTGGACCAGAATATCCAGAAAGACTATATCATTTGTATTTGCATTGATATCACTATTGGAACTGTGTTGGTGTGGGATGGTGGGAGCCAATGAAAAACACTTTAAAAGTGAATTGGACTATTTTTTGAAATTTTTATCAACAGATTTTACAGAGAGTAAAGGAGAAAGAAAGATAGAACTTTCCTGCATGTGCCTGTATGTGCCCTGACAGGGCTCTAACCAGCAACGTCTGCTCCTAGGGGCAATGCTCTAACCAACCAGCAATAAAGACCCTGCCAGACAAGTGAGCTACACTTTGAAGAAAGTTTGTTTTCATGATATATTTAGCCTATTCAGTTCTGTGGGGTTTGAAGGTGCTTCGCACTCCATTTCCAGCTGTGTGGTTTTGTAGGGCAATGTCCATGGTCTCAGGGCAACAGGCTTCCCCAGGTCGGACCTCCAGTCCCCATCCAAGTTAGGGTGACAGGATTAATTCTTCAGAGGGTTGGTTCTGGGTCCCAGCAGGGGTTCAATTCAGGCAGCTGGAATCAGCACAGGGGAGTGGGGTGTGTGAGAACAGGAGATGGAGGTGAGAGCAAGAACTTCGTCAGACTGAACTCAGTTCTGGCTGAGTACAGTCCAGGCGGTGGGATTATGGGCACTTTGTAACTTCTCGGGGATCAATACAAAATTGACCCTTACAATGGATGAACCCTGTGATTCTAATTATAGTCAGATATTTTTCAATTGACCCTCGAAGTTCAGTTCTCCCGAGCGGTTTGACTCATAGAGGTTAATGAACTGTGTAGTTCCTGAACCTGCGCAGTTGAAATCTTGTCATTAAAGGGTCAGCTCCGTGCTTCGGAATCCAGGTATGTGTAGACCAACTGCAGCTACAGGCAGATATTGGACTGCACACAAAGTTGGGGGCCGTAACCATCACATTGCTCAATGGTCATCAGCATTCATCTTTGTAATTGGAAACATTATTCCATCCTGAAGGAATGATGTCATTAGTAACCATGTGCCTTTCCTTTAGCGAGGTCAGGATGTGGAGGAGTTCCTGATGTACATACAGGATTCCTTAAGAATGACATCTGTGTCTGACAAGGCAGTGGCGCAGTGGACCAGTCTAAGATGAGGAAGACCCAGGTTCGAGACCCCGAGCTCGCCAGCTTGAGCGCGGGCCCATCTGGCTTTAGCAAAAGCTCACCAGCTTGGACCCAAGTTCGCTGGCTCCAGCAAGGGGTTGCTTGGTCCGCTGAAGGCCCGCAGTCAAGGCACATGTGAGAAAATAATCAAAGAACAACTAAGGTGTTGTAAGGAAAACCTAATGATTGATGCTTCTCACTTCTCTCTGTTCCAGTCTGTCTGTCCCTATCTATCCCTCTCTCTGACTCTCTCTCTGTCCCTGTTAAAAAAGAAAGAAAGAAAGAATGACATCCCTGCTGTGTGATTCCCCAACTGTGTGGCTGCCTGATTTGCGCTGGGTGGTCCATCACGTGGGTAGAAAGGGCCAATGACTGGATGGGTCACGGCGGGAAAGGACAAGGCATAGAAGCACCCCAGCTTTCAAGCAGCATTAGTGCTCCCTTGTCTACTCTCCCTACCTCCGATTCATCTTCTACTACTTAACTGCCTGCTGGAGCAATATGTCCAGCTGCTTTTGTTACCGACAGCCATTTGCCAAGATGTCCCAGTGGTGCCCTAGACTGAACAACTGCCTGAGTTTCACGCACTACTGTTCTCCACGAGACAGCGGGGCAGGCTTGGAAGAGCTGAAAGTGCCTACAGAGACGAAACTCGCAGTCACTTCCAGTCATGCTCTTCCACTCATACAGATTCCCGTCTATAAACACATGCCCACTGCCCAGAGCACTGGCACTCACAAAAACAACACTTGCACGCAAGGATATGTGCCCGCGTTCCCGCAGAATCCTGCCCCAAGCCAGCCTCGGAGTCTCTCGTATGATTATATCCAACTGCATGTGGTGACCTGTTCGCGTTACGTATAACGTACCTGTCCTTACTCTCAAGAATAAGCGTGCTCCAGAACAGCCAACTATACAGCTCCTGGACCCTCTCACACCCGGCATAACAGGTTTCAAGACCGACCCATTCCCATGAGCTTTCTGCTCCAAGGCCGTCGGGAAGGTCTGGGACCCTGAGTTGCAGCCCTTAGCCAGTGGAGCGAGGAGAACGAAACTGCTCACAGTAAGGAAATTTCAGGGTCTGAGTTCGCCGCTTGCGGTCAGAGCAGAAAATAAAGTGTCCCCCAGTGCGGCAAACAGCTGTAGTATCTGGGCCTTTGAAAGGAAAGGCAAGGACCCAGAGCTAGGTAGTTCCCAGGCATTGGGAAACTAGCCCTGTGTGTGCTGTGTGTCAACTCAGTCACTGGTCCTCACTGTACAGTAGCCTCAGTAATTCCTATGGCAAAACTGCTTGCCCTACATCGCTTCTCCGTCCGGGTTGGTGGCCTCCTTGCTGGGGACTCCAACCTCCCAACATGACCTTATTAAACTCCTCTTTTAATTAACTGATGGGATACCACCGCCAAGACAAAATAAAACCTTGGAGATGGCAGCTGGTGTGTGAAACTTACCCTCCGCAGGCACACTGGCGGCAGCAGGGGACGTGCATGTATGAACTGTTCTGAGAACGCAGGTGCACCGTCAGGTACACAGGGAGAAAAGACAATAGAAGCAAAGAACAGGCAGGGTTCAGAATGTGGGGTCATGGGCTCAGTGTCCTGGAGCTAGAAGCAATTAGCCAGTGCTGAGCTCTATTCCTGGTTTTGGGGGCTCAGAACATCGAATACTGAGCCCTAACCGAGCTTCCTGTGCAGAGTTGCAGGGCCAGGTTGCAAAGGCATAGTGGAGAGTGGGTTGTGTAGAAATAGGACTCTGCCACTTGTGGATGTTTTAGGTGTGTCTCCACTAATGTGGCAAAGGCAGCATAGTGGACATCATTTTGCTAGAACTTGGGCTCTGCCACTTGTGGCTGCTGTAGGTGAGTTTTTGCTCTCAGGTGCCAAATACTTTTGCAGAAATACTTTCACTACCATGCAGAGGAAGTCATTTGTAAGCATGTGTGTCTGTAGATTCATTGCCCTGAAAAGTCAACCAAACATACCTTTCCTAGCACAACAGGGAGTGCAATGTGTTTAAGAAATAACTACTCCAGAAGCTGATTTCTTGGCCGTGTCAATTTGCCAGCTGACAACTTAACTTATGGCAGCCAGATATACCTTCTACCTTCAAAGGGAATATTTATTTTCCCACTCTGAAATAGTTGATGGTTACAAACCATGGGTTGGTGGTATGGGGTAGGAATCAGGGTCTGCACCCAGAAGTTACAAGGGTAGCCTCCAGCTATTTCAAACTTTTCTTTAAAGGTCACTCTCTCTAGATAGGGAGGGACTGACATTAATTTATCCCTCAAGCACTCTCAATTGGTATGAAGTGCCTCCTGCTGACCCTGCCAAAGTTTAAAACGAAGTCATTTTGATTCTTTTTTTTTTTGGCACTTAGCACAATTTCTGGCATACAAGTAGGCACTAAGCCAATGTTTGTTGAATGAATGGAAATTAATTTATTGTGGCCAATTCACCAGCCAGTCTCACTGCTCTTACAGGGCTCTAATGCCAGCAAGCAGAAAATTCAAACCTACTTGAGTGGAGCAGCATTGACCAGGATTCCAATCGTGTGAGGACACACTTTTCAGCCAGATTCCTCTCATGTTATTCAGCACAGTAGAAGTGGTTTTCTAAGAGAAGTTTTCAGGAATGAGACAGGGATAAAGGGTTACCTTGAGGGTTGTCCTAAAGACTTGGGTCTCCTATGTACAATACAAAACCATTCCTCTGTGAGTCCATCCCTGACTTACTGAGGGAACTGAAGAACTGTAGTCCTTGGCATGTGCAGTTACCTAGGTTGCTTCCAGCTATCCTTGTGACTTTTCAGAACTTTAGCACTAAACAGCATGATCAAGCGAATGTTGCCCAGGAAAAGACTGACTTTTAAATAGCTCTTTGAGTATTTGTCCCCAAGTTTATGATTTTATTTAATAACTTAGTGTGAAGAGGTCCATATCACATTCTCCATCCTCATTTAGTATTAAATGGCGCGGTCACTTGACTTGTGTCTGGGAATGACAACCAGGGTTATTTCAGCAATATATTCGCCATGGTAGGTTTCTGAGTACAGAGGTCCATGTGTATGCATGGAGTTCAGCACCAAATCAAGTAGTTCTTCTTCCATAGCTCTTTGTCACACTTTCGCCTGAAAGGCAGTGGGTCGCCTAGGTCAACCAAATAAAGAGAAATGGTGTCTTGAGGAAACTGAGAACAGCAGAGCCAACCACTTCCTGATCTTATCTCACACTCTGGCTCCCTACAGTCTTCTCCACATGCTAGAAAATATGTTCAAGTACAACTCAGAATGTAAGCACTTCGCCCAGATATCCCCTTAGGCTGTGTCCATGAATGTGGGCGCTTTCACCATCCAATGATATTCTGGCAGAGCAAAAATTTATTACTCCCAGAAAAAAGTTAGTGCCCTGGAATAGCTGCCCACTGGCTGGTCCCTTGTGAGAGCCCACATAGCTGGAGGACAGACTGAAGAACAGTCAGTGGGTAGGCCTGGGTCCTATCTTTCACAAACTTTGTGTGGGACTGGCGTCCCCACCCCCTAATTTTGTCTCGTTTTTTATGGCGGCTTAGCTGGTAATTTCATGAACACCGGCCTAGCTCTATCCCCCTTAGTGTTTTCCCACTTTTTAAAAAACAAAACAATATAAAGAAGAAAAACAAATTCAAAACCATTTTCCACTAAACTTGTTCCCTAATTATCAGTTGTAAACAAGGAGGAAGCTTACAACTTTCTGTACCCAGATCTCATAGATTGAGACCAGCTATCCTTGAAACATATCTGGGTTTCTGGACCACAGACAGCATGATCTAGCCAGTGTCACTAAAGAAAATACTGATTTTAAAATAGTTGCTTGACTTTCTGGCCCTTGATTTTATTATCTTATGTCATAATTTTTAAACTTGGAAATTAAGGCTAGCTTTGCAACAATCATGCTTGGAAATAAATATCTGATAAAGTTTTATGTTAGTATTTACTTCCATTCATTTATCTTATTTTATGTACTCTTTGATTTAAAAGTAAAAATAATTTATTAGGGCTCATAAGAGGCACAAAACTGGTTGAAAATTCTTCAGTGACTTTTTAAGAAATTAAAGAAGTTATAGCTAATAGCTTACTCTGTTAAATGAGCAAGCCAAAGCTCTGGCCAGCGGCAGAGTATCAGTCCAGTGTGTGGACGTCCTGGGTTTGAATCCTGATCTGAGCACACAAGAGTAGTGACCATCTGCTTCTCCACCTCTCCTCCTCTTTCTTTTTCTCTCTCCTCCAGCAGCCATGGCTGGAAAGATTCCAGCAATTTGGCCTCAGGTGCTCAGTTTGGCTTCATGGCCTTACCTCAGGCACTGAAATAGCTCTGGTCCAAGCAAAAAAGCAGCAGACCCAGATGGGCAGGGCATAGCCCCCTAGTGGACTTGCAGGGTAGATAACTTTCAGGGCGTACTCTGGAGTCTGTCTCTCTGCCTCCCTGCCTCCCCATATCTCACTGAATCAAAAATAAATAAATAGATAAATAAGCCAATTGTAAGTGGGACTACACTAAAGAGAAACACTTCTGCACAGCAAAGGAAACTATCAAAAAATGAAAGGACAGTCTATTGAATGGAATGAAATATTTACAGATCATGTATCTTATAAGGGGTTATTATCCAAAAACATATAAAAAACTCATTATTCACTAGGAAGAAAACAAACAATCCAATTAAGAAATGGGCAGATGAATTTTTTTAAAGAAGACTTAAAATGACTTACTGTTTTCTACAGAAGTACTCAACCTCACTAATCATCAGAGAAATGGAAATCAAAACCATAATGAGGTATCACCTCACGTCTGCTAGAATGGCTTTATCAAAAAGACAAGAAACAACAAGTGTTGGTGAGAATTGGAGAAATGGAAACCACTGTGCACTACATATGGAAATGTAGAATGGTGCAGCTGCTATGGAAAATAGTTTGAAGTTTCCTCAAAACATTAAAAATAGAATTACTATATGATGCTGAAGTTTCACTTCTGGGTATTTATCTGAAAGAAATGAAATTGCTAACTGAAAAAGATATCTACAACCCTATGTTCATGACAGCATTATTTATAATAGCCAAGCTATAGAAACAACATCAATGTTTATGGATGTGTAAATGGATAAAGAAAATGTGATATATATACAATGAAATATTATTTAGTCATTAAAAAAATTCTTGATGCCTGACCTGGTGGTGGCACAATGGATGGAGCGTTGAACTGGGACATGGAGGACCCAGGTTTGAAACCCCAAGGTCGTTGGCTTGAGCATAGGTTCAACACCTTGAGCAAGTGGTCACTAGCTTAAGCCCAAGGGTCACTGGCTTGAAGTCCAAGGTCACTGGCTTGAGTCCAACATTGCTGGCTTGAGCAAGGGGTCACTCGCTTTGCTGTAACTCCCCCACCCTCGCAAACAAGGCACAAATGAGAAAGCAATCAGTGAACAACTAAGATACCACAACAAAGAATTGATGCTTCTCATCTCCCTTCCTGTCTTTCTGTCCCTATCCATGCCTCTCTCTGATTCTCTCCATGTCTTTGTCCAAAACAAAAAAATAAAACAGAAAAAAAATTCTTGCCATTTTTGAAACATGGATAGACCTTGAGGGCATTACATGAAGCAAAATTGGTCAGAAAGATATACTGTGGATAAATTTTTATGACATCATTTATTTGTGGAATCCTAAAAAGAAAAAAATATGCCTGACCAGATGGTGACACAGTGGACAGAGAGCATTGATTAGAGATGCTGAGGACTCAGGTTCAAACCCAAAAAATCACCAACATGAGCACAGGCTCATCCGGCTTGATCACAGGCTTACCAACTTAAGCAGAAAGTTGCAGCTTGAGTGTGGGATCACAGACATGACACCATGGTCTCTGGTTCAAAGCTCAAGGTCGTTGTCTTGAACGCAACGTTCTTGGATTGAGCAAGGGGTCCCTGGCTCCGCTGGAGGGCCCACCCCCATTAAGGCATGTATGAGAAAACAATCACTGAACAACTAGAGTGCTGAAGCTATGAATTGATGCTTCTCATTTCTCTCCTTTTCTGTCTCTCACTCTCTTCCTCTTAAAAATAACAAATAAAAAAATGCAAACTCATAGATACAGAGAACAGATTGGTGGTTGTCAGATTTGGGGTAGAGGTGAGGGATCAAAGTGAGTGACGGTGGTCAAAGGGTAGAGACTTCCAGTTACAAAAACATGTAAGTCATGCAATGTGATATGCAGCATGGTGGTTTTAGTAAATAATACTATACTGCATATTTGAATGTTGCTAAATTTAAGGAGATCTTAAATTTTCTAAAGTTAAATGTATTGCTGCCATATAGTTTGTATATCATATAGACTCAACAACATCAACAGAACCACAGTCACGACAGCAACTACAGGAGCAGCAACACCACCACCACCACCATGAATTCATTCTATTCAACCTGAGGGAAATTTGGAGCTGTCAATTAATGGGACTATTTCAACTAAAATTTGATTGACCTGGGATCCACATACATGCAAGGATTTTAGGAAGGCATAACAACAAGTAAAAAGGTGAACAGACTAAAAAAGATCAACTCTTCTAGGATCCCAAGAGCAGTGAGGACAAAGGGCAGAATCCTGCTCACCAAGATTGGAGAGACAGAGAGGTAAATTCAGGGAGTCATGACTTACTGGCACAGAGAATCACAAGAGAAACAGTGAGAACCAGGACTTGGAACCAATGCTGGGGAAGGAGAACTTGAACTGTAACTGAAGAACGGCTGGGCAATTCTGAGAACTAAACATTCCAGTACGACTCAGTCAAGGTCTGTGTGTGCTGTAGGAGGGCTTCCACAATTTTGTGAGATTTACCTTCAGTAGCCCAACCAGGTGTTCATAGTAGATATCAAAGAAAATGCCCTTGGGCTTCAGAGGGAAAAGCAACCATTTTGAAATCCATCAGAGCACGTTGTTTTTGCTAACCAGGTCTGTGCTCAGCAGAAACTAGTTAATCAGAGCCTAACCTGCTGGGGCAATTATTAGAGCTTTAATGAGTAGAGAGAATAGAGAAAGAACTCCAGTCAGCTCCAGCCTAGCACCCAGGAGGAGGGAGTACCCAACTCCAGCTTATTCTGAGGAAAAAAGTTAGAAACATGTGAAGTTCAAAGTCAATATGCCCACGCTCACTAAAAGTCTGAGCCCTTTCCTAAAGACTATAAAATGCTTCCCCTTCCCCTTTATTCAAATTGCCATCTTGGAAACAACCAAGATGTCCTTAGGTGGGTAAATAAGTAAATGAATTATGGTACATTCAGAAGATGGTATATTATTCAACAGTGTAAATAAATAAGGTATCAGGCCATGAAATGACATGGAGGAAACTTAAAAGCATATTCCTTGGTCCATGACCCCCTTCCTCTACGTGAAAGCAGCCAAAATGAAAAGGAGACGTTTTGTATGATCCCATCTGTATTATGTTCTAGAAAAGATAAAACTATAGACATTGTAAAATGTCAGAGATTGGCAAGGGTGAGGAGAGGGAAGAATAGAAGGAACACTTCAGAAGATTCAGGGTAGTTAAATGCCCTGTAGGATCCTATAATTATTAACGGAACAAGCCAGGATTTCAGTTGACCATTGCTGCAAACCCAATCACAAAGATAAGATCCAACTGGTAGAAGAGTATCTTTAATCAACTTGCTAGCAACCTAAGAAGGCAGGGGGCTCACTGCATCCAAAGCCTGCATTAACAGTCTCGACAGACTGGCCAGTTTGGGGAGCTAGAAAATGTATTATAGAGCACGCAGTTAGTCACATAGCAGTGTATAGGAGGTGGGAGTCTGGTTTATAGATATGCCTCCCCAGAATGTCCTTCCGACACTAGCATTGGTGTCCGTGAGATTATCTCCAGAACAGCCAGGGTCTGGCATCTCTGGGAGTCAGCTGTGCCTTGGGAAGTGTCCACAAGAGAGATTCCCTGCATCTGCAAAAGTGACTGCCTGCATTCTCCTTAGGAAACATAGTAAAGATTAAGATTTGTGAACTAAGCTTCTAGTTATCTACAGTGCCTTAATCCTTACCAGAAATTCTGTGACTGAACTCTTACAAGCAATTATTGTGATTTAACCCCTCACATAATGATAGATATGCCATTACACCTATGTCCAAACACATAGAATGCACAATAACAGGAGTGAACCCCTAGGCAAACTATTGACTTTGGGTGATTGTGATGTAGGTTCATCAGTTGTGACACCCTCATGGGTGATTCCCATAGAAGAAACAAAACATATGTAGGGGAGGAAGTATGTGAGACATCTCTGTATCTTTCTCTCCATTTTGCTGTGAATCTAAAACTGCTCTAAAAACTATAAAGTGACTTACAAAGATTGTTTGTACAGTGTAAAAAACTGGAGAAACCAAAGCTTTCCAACAGTAAGTATTAAATACATACTAAAGAACATGTGAAGAGAATCAATTGTTTCTGAACCAGTTCCCTTAGACATTTGTGGAAGGCAATAAAGCCCCTCTTTGAGGAGGGAGGAGAACAGAAGTGGCTGCCAAAGAGGGGCAGGAAATGAACCCTTCTGGGGACCTTTTTGTCATCTTGCAGTTGACAGTATCACTAACATCAACAGTTAGATGATGGGCTCATATATCCCAGATTTGCTGCCAGATAAGTCAATGATACATGGTGTCATATTTATTGAATACAGTATTAAATCTTTTTAAAAAGAGGCATGATAGATAGCAACAATGATTTTATTTTGCATTTAGCTTGAGATTTGTTTAAATAAAGAAGATAGTTTTTAGTGTCAGAAAAGATACAAAGGTGTCTTCCACACTTCTTTTCTACATGTTGGGTTCATTATGAATTAGGAGAAGTAGCAATCGCTTTCTTTGTGACCTAAAGAAGAGAAATAGTGACTACAATTTAGTTATTTATTAATTGTTGATATCTGTTATCTCATTTAGTGTATATATTAATGCTATCAGTACATACTATAATTATCTGCAAATGAAGAAACTGAGGCTCAGAAAGTGAGTCTATCTCATGGTCATATTGGTAATAAAGGGAAAACAGGTTTTGACCCCATGTGTATACTCTGAAGTCAAATGTACTCAACATTGTAGTTTATAGTCCTAAAGGACAGTGTCATTACCATTAAAATTCAAATACTAGCTAATCCCAATTACGATTGCAGGGAACAGTGTTTTTTAAAAAAACAGAAGATATACTTCCTAGCAGAAGACCACTGTGTCAGAGGGAGATACTGAAAAAACAGAAAAATTAACCCAAAATATGATATCAGTTATTGGGACTCTCTGTTTTCCAGAATCTGGAGTGAGCAAATTCTCCTACAGATTTTTTTTTTTACAATATGGGCCCAGGGAGGTTTAGTGTACGGACTACGTCCCGGCAAGACCCAGACATCGTCTTCCCATTCAACAATACAAGGCCAGTCAGTCACCTTCTTCCTGGAGCCTTTCACTGCTCATGACTGAAGGTCCTTCCATCAATGGCCCTTTCATTAAACGGTAATGGTATTGGATATTTATATTTGTTTGCAGCTTTGTGCAGATAGTCCATAAGTCTCCCCATCGTGCAGGTGGACAGTGTGCAACCCCTCTTCTGAGCAGTGACGCTGAAGTAGGATACAGAAAGAAAATACTTGTTCATGAGAAGTTGATGATACTGGTCAGGAGAGTCTATACCATGGGACCAGCATGTCAAAATTATTTCTTGGCGAGGCACCAATTAACCTTAAGTCTTTAACCTAAACACAGTTATCATAGCAGAAGAATCCCAGGGCCTTTAGGGAAAATGCCACAATCCCTGGTCTTACATATTCTCAGTAGAGTTCACAAACCAGAAAGGAGGATTTGGTAACCAACCATGGAACAGAGAGCTGTAACAGCCAATCTTTCCTATATAAACAAACTAAAAATCAGCCAAAGTTTATGAGACTAGAGAAAATAATGGTATCAACCCAATGCATTTGTAAGGACTATCTAGAAGCCACATTCAATTCATAGGCGTTACAAATAGCCCTCTATCACCAAGAACAGTTAGAGAATTTGCAGCATCAAGTCCTGGAGGTGCTTACCTGCTCCTTAGCACAGCTGTTCTAACACCTGAGTCTACTCCCAAGAACCACCCAACATGCCCTTGTCCAGCTCTTCTGGGATTAAGTACAGGTCCCTGAATCCATGAAGCCTGGGACAAGGGTCAGATAACCACCTCAGCTCACTGCTCTTTAGAGGGATACCGTGACAAGCACATTCAGAAATAAGACTATGAACTCTGCTATGAATCCTCAGGCACTTCCAGGGATACCCTCTCTCTCTCTGATCTCTTCCTGTCAATCCTCTTCTGGCCTCTACATCTTGCTCTCTCTCCTCCATCTGAGTTACCACATATCTACTGCCATAATGACAGCCACTGATACCAGCACAGAGGGCAACAAGAGAGGACTGCAAGCATTTGGTTTAGGAAAGAACCAAAAAAGGATATTAGAAGTAAAGGGCTGTGGGGTTAGTAGGTATCTTTGGTCGTGCCAACAAAAGGGCCGTGGTCTCTCTGCAAGCCACTGGACTGGACACTTTTTTTTTTTTTAAAGATGTTCCAATCCCGCCTGACCTGTGGTGGCGCGGTGGATAAAGCGTCGACCTGGGAACACTGAGGTCGCCAGTTCAAAACCCTGCACTGGTCTGGTCAAGGCACATATGGGAGTTGATGCTTCCAGCTCCTCCCCCCTTTCTCTCTTTCTCTATCTCTCTCTCTCTCATTCTGTGTCTCCTCTCTAAAATGAATAAAATAAAAACAAAAAAAATTAAAAAAAAAAAGCTAAATTAAAAAAAAAAATGTTTAAAAAAAAAAAAAAAGATGTTCCAATCCCAATTCTCACTTGGGTGCACATATAAACCTTGTTGAGATCATGTGTGTAAATTCCAGGCAGACAGGTACTAAGGTTAACACACTGCTTAACTCTGTAGATGTCCAGGCAGCAGAAAAAAGACATGCCAGACCAACTATTACCCGGTGTGCCCCTGTGATTGTCACACAGAAGGTTATAGGAAGAGGTGGAAATTGGAGATGGACTGGAGGGGCTGGCAGGAGAACAGCTCACACTTACTCCATAGGGGAACTCAAACATTTGCATAGTCAGGGCAGTGTGATGAAGGGTTGTAGTGGGGAAGGAATAACCAGTCCTGGCTTTCCTCAGGCTGCTCAGGCCTTCATACTCTGCAGAGAGGTTCTCAGGGCAGAAGCAGGGGCAATTCATGTCTTTGTCTTGCTGTGCCAGGGTCAGAGCAGGGACGGGTGTGTGCGCCAATCTCACATGCTTCCTGCAACCCCATGACAACACACACATCTCCACTGATTCTACACATGTAAAGGCCCCAGACTTACCTGAGACACTGTCTATGCACCCTATCCTTAGCAAGACCTTTGGCTTCCCCTTGGAAATGTATGATATAGACTCCTTGCAAGTGTGACAATATGTCATGTGCAGGTTAACAGGGGGAGCCAAATTTCTAAAATGTCCTGAACATTTTACCCGTTTAAACTCCTCCAATGCTAGGACTCCTCAATGCTGCCAAATAAATTTTTAGACACTATTTTCACTCCTTCCACAATAGCTTTCAGATATTAATGCTTTTACATGTAGTCCAATCATAGTCTCTTAACTGACCTCCATCTTCAGTGGAACCTGAGAACAGACTGGCCTCATGCTGAATTGAATAGTGACAGCATGCTGGTCACCTGGCCAGCTGTGTTCTCTCCTCCTTCTTGGGATGTGCCTTCATGGCTATGACTGGGGGAGGGACAGCCTTGGGTTTGGCAGCTGCAGAACCTTACTTCAACCGCTCTGTCTCCTGCTCCTGCTCACGGGCCATCCTCTTCTCATGGTCCTTCATCAGTGCGTCCACTGGGAGGTCTCCTTTCTCCTCACTGAGTGAAACAGGCTGTAGGCTGTTATTGCAGGAAGAACAGCAGAGGGGGAAATAAGAGCAATAGAGGCTCTGAGCTACTGCCTACCACCTCTCAGGATAAGCAGTCAGGTTTCTTGGCTTCTGCCACTTCACCATGGTGTGTAGCCAACCCAACTTCCAGTGCCCAGGGCATGAGGCCCGGGCCTTTCCAAAAACATTGCTTCACCAGGAATCGGGCTTTGTGCTGGAACTAGATCATATAAGCTTGTGAAAACATATGGTTAGACTTTCAGCAATTTTATGAGCTCAATGTTAAATACAGCTATTACTAAAAATTAAATGATAAAATTAAAGTTAAATCTGAAAAATGTTTTAGTTTACATAATATTTGTATGAGGACATGAAATCATTTTTATAGATCACATGCTAAATTTAATTAAGACAGGCTCTTGCTGGTGAGCTCAGCCTCTCCTCCTCTCACCGAAAAAATAAAACTAATTAAAATAAATTTATTAGAAAGTCATTAGCAATTCATTTCTCAATTTATGGTTGAATTAGATAGGTTTGTTTAACATATAAATAGCTGGTAAAGAATGAAAACATTCCATAAGGTTCAAAGAAATATATGAATTTACAACAAGAAATATGGTATGTCTGATTTCTACTTCTAAATTGTGTGTGACACATCTTTGTATCATAAAACATATATGCTGGCTTACATATGCACATAATGCCCACCATTCCCCCAGAGTAGTTGTTAAACTTTCAGCATACTACATTTTAGACCCTGGCATTGTTTGATCCCAGGGGCAGTGGGAGGGGAGTGGGCCCCTGGCAGGGCTGTCTTACCTGAATGCTGATGCCTGGAAGAGACCCGCCTGGTACAGCACCAACATGCTAAGAGCCAGGAAAGGGGAGAACTTCAGGCAGCCCATGCGGCCTCTCTGCAAGTGAAGAATGATGTCAACACGTGCAGTAGTTCAAAGTTCTGTGAGCCCACAGACCTGGGCTCTGGTGTTTCATGTAACTTCCCAGCATCGTGGCTCCAACCTGGGCACTTTTTTTCCTCAACATTGTTTCCTCACAGGCAAACAGACTGCTGAAGGGTCTGGCAGACATGCAGCACACATTCTATACCAAATTGGAATGGTGATCCCCCTTTGAATCTGGGTGGGGAGAGTAAGCTTTTTTCCTCACACTCCACCCCACACTCACTCTCACATACACATGTGGGCCAGGTCTCGCCAGTGTAGTCTTTGCATGGCTGTCACAACAGCTCTTTCCATAATGCAACCACAGCTGCGCAACTTGTGTGGAGCATTTGCTGAAAATGGCCAGGTATGTGAGGGAATGTAGGTAAAGAGGGAACATCTCTGCAGTTGGAATCTCTCAGAATCTGAAGACTAAATTCTGCCGTGCAAGTTTGCCCACTAGCAAAGAGAGCCCTGTAATAACTAAGCTTAGCAGAGTCTTAAGTTGGGACCAAAGTTGGGACCCAGGACTTAAATTGGGACAAAAGGCACTCAGACCTCAGGACGGGGGACTTGCATTGTAGGGGTGATGACCTGAGTTATTGTGTGTATGTGCCTCTTAGTTGTGCTGACACAGCTTCTGAACTGAGTCCCCAGGGACAACAGGGCACCAGACCAAATCCAAGCGTGCACAGTCTGCAGAAAGTTCATCCTGCGTCCTGCTCAGAGATCAGGCTAAGCACATGTGCAGTAAGAGACAGCGAGCCTGGGTCCCGGATCTGAATGGGAAGAGTGAAGCTGGAAGTCCCCAAACTGCGAGTGTTTAGTGTCAGCTGGGGTAGCAGTCTTGGATGAATTGCAGACTCACAGTTTGTTGTGATGAAGGGACCCAGACAGAAATGCATAGAAACTCTGAGACTGACAGATCAATCAAGAGATAGCACAATGGAGAGAGAGATGGGGGAGCAAGAGAGATTGACTTACCTACAAAGGAGTCTCAGGTCTCACCTGGTAGTGGTTGCTTGGAGGAGAGTCAGTGATGATGGCACTTGTGGTGGTGTTGGTAGTGTTTAGGCAGATGATGGTACTGCCGAACCAGCAGAGACACTTCTGATGGACAGTGGCTCTGATGCCTCCCGGCACCAGAGGCTGCTTTTATTCCCACAGCTCTGGTCTGGGGTGGTGCAGGAGCAACCGGTAAGTGGGACAGATTTGTGTCTAAAACGGAAATGTCACTCACTTGCTGGACTGGAGTATCCAGCAGGACTATCTCACTTGTATTTCCATCGTGATCACTGATGCACCTGTGTTGGTGTGTGATTGTGGGAGCCACTGAAAAACACTCTTAAAGTGAGCTGGATTTTGGCGAATGTTTAGTGTCATGGTAAATTTTACCTATTCAGTTTTGTGTGTTTTGAACATGCATCCCACTCCATCCCCAGCAATGTGGTCTTATAGGTAGGAGTCCAGGGTATCAGGGACTACTGGCTATCCCAAGTCAGTCCTCCAGTCTCCATCCAATTGAGGGTGAGAGGAATAACTCTTAACCTAGTCAGTTTTGGGTCACAGTAGGATGTTTAATTCAGGCAGCTGGTATCACCCACAGGGGAGTGGGAGTTGTGAGAACAAGAGATCGAGGTAGGCACAAGAACTTTGTCAGCCTGAACTCAATTCTGGCTAAGCACAATCCTGGTGGTGGGATTATGGGTTTGTAATTTCTCAGGGCTCAATATAAAATTGACCTTTACCATGGGTGAACTCCATGGTTCTAATTATACTTGGATTTTTTTTCCAGTTCTTCCAGGAAAGTTCACTTGACCCAAGCAGTACATTTGATGGTGGTTCAATTGATCTATACTGTTCTTGGACCGGAGCAATTGAAACCCATGTTGTTCAAGGATCAAACCAAAATTAGGAATCTGAGTATGCATTGACCCCTGTAGGTGTTTGTGGCTATTTTAATGCAGGCAAGGTCTACGCTCAGTGTTTGGAATCAGCTCATTCGCTAGGCTTCAGCAGAACTGATAACTACGTAATTTTTTGTTGAGTTCGCTTGGTAAAATGGCACTTGTTATCAGGGTTCTCTATAGCATAGGCGCCAGGGCAGTCGCCCATTGTGGAAATTACAATTTTACATTTTGTACTCTTTTTAAACATTTATATGTGCAACAGTGTATTCTAAGGGCTCGTTGTAATGCTCATTCCATCCATAGGTGAAAAAATTGCAAGCGAGGATTCCTATTGAGGAGCAATATAGAAATATCTTAAATAACAGTTTTGTTGTTTTATTGTTGGGTATTATTTAATTCTTTCATAAATATTTTTAAACTCTTGTAACATAATCTAGTTTTGTGCACATCCTTTATTGTTCTTACTTAAGTGTTATATGCAAGAAATAATAAACTACCTTTCGGTATATTGTTGTTTATACTTAAAATGGTCATTATGGCAGAGAGCCGGTTGTTAATTTATTTGAATCACACCACTGTCTACGCCCCTAACAACCACATTGTTCAACGGACATCAGTATTAATCTTTGATATAAGAATTGTTTTCCCATCTTCAAGGAATTATGTCAGTAAACCATGACCCTTTCTCTTAGCTAGGTCAGGGTGTGGAAAAGCTCCTGGTCTACATAGGGGATTCCTTAAGATCATGATCGATACTGTGGAATTCCCCAACTGAACTGGCTGTCTAGACTCCCGCTGGGTGGACCATCACTTGGATAGAAAGGGCCAATGACCAGTTGGGTCTAAGCGGGAAGGGGCAAAGCATAGATGCTTCCTCAGCTTTGAAGCAGCCTTAGTGCTACCCCTTTCTACACCACTGGCCCCTAGCCCTCATACCTTTATTCATTTCTTATCGCTCAGCTCACTGCTGGAGCCATGCCATATGCACAATTGCCTTTTTCACCAACAGACATTTGCTGAGGTGTCCCAGTGGCTCGCGATTCTGCACCTGCACCTGCATCTCCCGCACTACTTACTGATCACTAGAGAGCAGGGCGGGCTTGGCGGAGATAAAAAGTCCCTACAGGGACGAAACTCAGTCACTTCCAGCCATACTATTCCACTCATAGATACTTATTCCACAAACACATGCCCACTCCCAAAGCACTGTCACTTCTAAGAACAACACGTGCACTCAAGGATATCCACCCTGGTTCCCGCAGAATCATGCCCCAGGCCTGCCTCGGAGTCTCTCGTAGGGTCAGTCATATCCACACACCTGCTTGTTGGTGACCTGTTCCTGTCATACCTGTCCTCATTCACAAGAATAAGCGTGCTCCATAACCCCCAAATATGCAGCTCCTCGACCCTCTCACACCCGCACAACTGGTTCCAGGACCCATTCTCAAGAGTTTTCTGCTCCACGCCCCTCTGGAAAGTCCTAGACCCTGCGTTGTTGCTCTCAGCCAGTAGAGTGCAGAGAATGAACTTCTCACTGTCCAGGTGACTTCTGGGTCTGAGCACGCTGCTTGCCAACATAGTGTCTCCCAGTGCAGGAAACCTCAAAAGTGTTCGGTGCTTTGAGAGGACACACAAGTACCCTCAACAGAGGGATTCCCAGACAGAAATAGCGTCACGTGTGCTGTATTTCCGCCACCGCTCTTCACCCTACTCCTCACTGTGCAGTAGCCACAGTGATTCCTACCACATACCTGCTTGCCCCACGTCGCTTCTCCTTCCAGGTCGGGGGCCTCCTTGTAGGGGACTCCAACCTCCCAACATGCCCTTTAAAACTCCTCTTTCTTAACTGATGGGGAACCACCACCAAGACAGAGTAAAAGCTTGGAGATGGCAGCAGGGTGTGTGCAACTAACTCCACAGGTACATTGGCGGCAGCAGGGGATGTGGGATGGATGACCTGTCTGAGAACGCAGGTGCACCACGGTACACAGGGAGAAAAGGTGAGGGAAGCAAATGACCGGCAGGGTTCAGAATGTGGGATCCTGGGCTCAGTGTCCTGGAGCTAGAAGCAGATAGCCAGTGCTGAGCTCTATTCCTGGGTTTGGGGGCCCAGTGCTTTGAATCCTGAGCCCTAGCCAAACTTTCTGTTTAGAAGTGCAGGACCAGATTGGCAAAGTTGGCAGGCATACTGGAGATGTGATGTGGAAATTGGGCTCTGCCCCTTGTGGATGTTGTAGGTGAGTTTTTGTTCTCAGGTACCAAATACTTTTGCTAAAACACTTTTACTACCATGGTGAAAATGTCATGTGTAAGTATTGGTTCCTGTGCATTTTTTTTTTCCCTAGGAGGGTATCATGCCTTTCAGCAGAACAATGGGGAGTGCAGAATGGTTAAGAAATGACTACTGCAGAAGCTGCTTTCATGGCTATGGTACTTTGCTGGATCAGAACTCCTTCCTGGCAGCCACATATGCCATCAAACTTCAAAGCCAACAATTATTCCCTGCTCTGAAACCTTTGGTGGTTATAAACCATGGGTTGGTGGTGTGGGGTGGGAATCAGGGTCTGCACCCAGAAGTTGCAAGGGTAGCCTCCAGCAATTTCAAACTTTACTTTAAAGGTCAGTCCAGATAGGGAGGGACTGACATTAACTTATCCCTCAAGCAGTCTGAATTGGCACAAAGTGCCTCCTGCTGAGTCCCCCAAGGTTTAAAACAAAGAGTCCTTTCCTTTGCCCTTATCACTGTATCTGGCATACAAATAGGCACTAAGCCAGTGTTTGTTGAATGAATGGAAATGAATTTATTGTGGCCAATTTTCAGCCAGTCTCACTACTCTTACAAGGTTCTAATGCAAGAATCCAGAAAATTTGAACCTAGTTGGGTAGAGCTGCATTCAGGGTGGATTCAGATCATGTGAACACAAACATTTCATCCAGATTTCTCCCGTTATTCAGCATGGCAGGGTTAGTTTCCTAAGAGAAGTTTTCAGGAATGAGAAGGAAAAATAAGGGTTACCTTAAAGGTCTTCCTAAAGACTAGGGTGCTCTATGTGAAATACAAAACCATTCCTCTTGGAGCCCATCCCTGATTTACTGAGTGAACTTGAGGAAGTTGAGACCTTGGCATGTGTGGATTCTGTAGATTGCTTCTAACTATCCTTGCAACTTCAAATTTTAGCACTAAACTGAACATGATCTAGCCAATGTCACCAAGAAAATGCTAATTTTTAAATAGCTCCTTGAGTATTTGGCCCCTAATTTTATAATATTATTTTATTAACGAGTTATGAAGAGTTCGGGCTCTACACCTCAAGCTCCATCCTCATTTTGTATTAAGTGGTGCAGTCACTTGAATGGTGGCTGGGAGTGATAACTGTGGTTATTTCAGCAATATCATCTCCCTGGTAGGCTTCTGAGTACACAGATCCATGGGTATACAAGCAGTTCAGTGCCAAATTCAACAAGGTCATCTTCCACAATGTCTTGTCACACTTTTGCCAGACTGGCAATGCTAACCAAAAAGAAATGGCATTCTTGAGAAACTGAGAATAGCAAAGCCAACCACCTTCTGATCCTCTTCTGGGCTGTGGCTCCCTACAGTCTTATCCACGTGGTAGAATGCACCTACTACTACAACTCAAACTTCCATCACTTCACCCAGATTCCCACTAAGGCCATTTCCATTAGTGTGACTGCCTTCATCATCCAGGGACACCTCTGGCAAACCAAGAATTCTATTACTCCCAGGAGGGAGACAGCACTCCCCAAAGAGCTGCCAGCCATATGGTCTGTGGTAAATGCACACATATCTAGAAGACAGACTGAAGGACTGGAAGTGGATATGCCTGAGTCCTATCTTTCTCAAACTTTGGGTTGGACTGGACTCCCCTTTCTCTAATTATGTCTAGTTTTCTTATGGGGGCTTAGCTGTGAAGTTCAGATATTTAAGGTTCAGCTCAGTCCCCTGACTATTCTCCCAACCCTCTTAAAATAATACAAAGTGAAAAACAAATGCAAAACCATTACCACTGAACTTCTTCCCTAATTATCAAGTGAAACCAAGAAAGAAGCTTAGAACTTTCTATGCCCTTATCTAATAGATTGTGATCAGCTATCCTTGAAACATATCTGGGCTTCTGGACCACAAACAGCATGATCTAGCAAAAGTCACTAAGGAAATTACTGATTTTAAAATTGTTGCTTGACTTTCTGACCCTTGATTTTATTATCTTACATCTTAAGTTTTAAACTAGAAATGAGGGCCAGTTATACAACAATTTTTCTTGGAAAACATATTTTACAACACTCTAATAAAGTTTTACTTTAATGTTTTCTTTTCTTTCTTTAATTTTGAATTCTATACTCTTTGATTTACAAGTGAAAATCAATATATTTTGTCAGGGCATATTAGATATACAAATCTGGTTTAAAATATTTATCTGAGTTTTTAAGTGATTTAAATGTTACAACTAAGGGCATAATCTTTTAAATGAGCAAGCCAGTTTTAAAGTAAACAAGTAATAATCTAAATAACAAAAACATAAACAAAAGAAAACAAAACTTTCCCAAATTCAGAACTTAAGTCAAATTTATTGTACTCAGAAATAGACTCATACACATATGGTCAATAAACTATGACATAGCCAATAATATACAATGATTAAAGAGAAGTGTCTTCAATAAATGCTGTTGGGAAACTGTAGAGCCACATGCAAAAGAATGAAACAGTACAACTATCTTACACCATGCACACTAATTAACTCAAAATAAATTTAAGACTTAAACATAAGAGGTAAAATCATTATAATCCTATGAGAAAACATAGCTTGTAAACTTTTTGATATCAGTTTTGACAATGATATTTTTGGATTTAGATTTGACACTAAAAGCAAAAATAAAAAGTGGGACTAAACTAAACAAAAAAACTTTTGGACAACAAAGAAAACTATCAACAAAATGAAAAGACAACCACTAAATAAGAAAAATATTTGCAAATCATATATCTCATAAGCAAGTAATATGCAAAATATATAAAGAATTCATCACCCAATAGGAAGAAAACAAATAATCCAATTACCTAATTTTTCGCTCCATAAGACGCACGTGACTATAAGACGTACCTAGGGTTTTAAGGAGGAAAATAAGAAAAATAACATTCTGAACCAAAATGGTGTGTTAAAATATTTAATAAAATATATCACAATAATATTTCAACAATGTAAACTCAACGGCAGTATTAACAACCATTAGCACTGTTATTAACAAATGAGACTTTAATGTTCAAATACTCTGCTAGTTGTCCAGGAACCCGCAGCAGCTAAAAAAAAAAAATGAACATTTGCTCCATAAGACGCACAGGCATTTTCCCCTCCATTTTTTGGGGAAAAGAGTGTGTCTTATGGAGCAAAAAATACAGTAATACCTATGTCCAAACCCATAAAATGCAAGTGTGAACAAGAGTGAACCCTTAGGCAAACTATGACTTAGGGTGATTATGATGTGCCCATGTAGGTTCATCAGTTGTGACACTCTTGTGGGTGATGTTCCTAACCATCATCATAACTTCCCAGCTAAGCCCCCATAGGAAAACTGTGGGACATCTCTGTATCTTCCTCTCTATTTCGCTATGAATCTAAAACTGCTCTAAAAACTATAGAGTGACTTACAAAGATTGTTTGTACTGTGTAAAGAACTGGAGAAACCAAAGCTTTCCATCAGTGAGTTTATTGAAGAACATGTGAAGAGAATCTATTGCTTCTGAACCATTTCCCTAAAACATCTTCAAAGAGCAATAAAGCCCCTCTGGGGCAAGGAGTCCGGAATCACTGCCAAAGAGAAGCAGAAAGTAAACCCTGCTGGGGGTTTTGCTGATAACCTAGATAAAAATTATCTGAAAGATGTTAAAGGCACAGTAAGAAAACTTATTTTAAAAAATAATGTTGAAATAAAACAGAGCAAAAAATTATAAATATTAAAACTACCAAAAATTGAGTTTCAGTGGTGTAACAGGTACTATATATATGCTATCTCTCATACTCTCAACAGTTTGTTTTTATTTTAATCTTTTTTATTCAGTGAGAGGAGGGGAGGCAGAGAGACTGTCACATGCACCCTGACCTGGATCCACCTGGCGAATCCACTAGGGAGCGATGCTCTGCTCATTTGGGGCTTTGCTCCATTGCTCAGCAGCCAAGGTCTTCTTATCATCCCAGTCAGAGGCCATAGAGCCATCCTCAGCTCCCAGGGCCAACTTGCTCCAATTGAGCAATGGATGGGGGTAGGGGGGAGAAGCAATAGGGGAAGAAGTGGAGGAGCACATAGGCAATTTTTCTGTGTTCCCTGACCAGGAATTGAACCAGGACATCCACATACCAGGCTGATGCTCTACCAGTGAGCCAACTGGCCAGGGCCTCTCAACAGTTTATTAAGATGGGTATTATTACCTTTGTTTTATAGGCACAGAATGAGTAAGGAAATTTGACCTGAATTGATTATATTTTTCAGATACCAATGAGGTTCTGAGATGCTGGTGCATGGCTTATCTGTTGCAACATCAGGTATGAGATCTGGTCCTTAGGACAAAGTCACTGAATCAGAGGAGGAAATGGGCGTGTGGCCTGCTTCTGAGCTAATGTGATTTATATTAGGAGGCTCAATGACGAGGCAAGAATCATTTATAATTCCTAGACAACATTTGGAAGATTGACAATTTTGTAAAGATTGACACTTAAGTAAA
The DNA here is from genome assembly GCA_037038555.1 of Rhynchonycteris naso. NCBI lineage: Eukaryota > Metazoa > Chordata > Mammalia > Chiroptera > Emballonuridae > Rhynchonycteris > Rhynchonycteris naso. Next base: position 331,976,189 of record CM072995.1, on the reverse strand, counting down.
ATGCTAAAGAATAAAATAAAAAACGGACCCATAACAACATTCATAAGAATTAAAATCCAATAACTTTCTATAGTTTGTGGTATATGTTGTTTCACTTTGTCTGGAATTGTGCTTGATTCTGGAGAGTGTTTGTTTTCCCAGTGGATGCAGTGAGAGGAAGGGGAAGTGGAAAGAATGCTGTAATCAGAAAATAGGATATTCACATTCCTACCCCTAAGCCAAATGCTGTGACTCAGAAAGTCATTTAGCCCTCTCTGTCCACATTTGTCAATGACCTAATTGGATTGAGAGCTTTTGAAGTTCCCTTCTAATTCTGACAATGAACAAATGTGCTGTCAACTTTACGCTGTCTTTACAGTCCCATGTTGTAACACCAAGACACTCACTATTTGGCTTCCTCCACTTGCCCTGGAAGATACCATTCTCTTTGGACAGCACCACTCCAGGGGTCAACATGAAGGAGTAATATATGTCATTCTACTGAGTGACACAATCAGTAAGTTTCCTCCCTCCACCTGTTGCTAGATATGAAGAGTAAAGGATTTCAAAAAGGCCAGGAGAAAGAAGAGGGTCAGATGTCCTCGTCTTTAAATCCTGACACCAAAAGATGCAATAGTGCCCTCTGAGAGGGGAGAGAAAGCTTGCCAGCTGGACTGGCAGCACCATATTTTTCTTTTTTGCATAAGTATATATCTAAAGCTGACTCCTGGTCCTTGCCTGGATGCCATTTTTTCTACGAGTTGTCAGCAGATGCTTCGCAATGTAGCTAATGGTGAGTTCACCTAGAGTCTGAAGTACATATCTAATGGAGTATAAAAAATAAAAAAGAAACAGTAAGACCAATTTACTAAAAAGAATGTGATCTCTTAGGGAGATAAGACTCATACAAATGAATACACTGGAGAACAAAATTTTTGTTGCATCCACAAAAACACTTGTTCTTACCTAATTCGAGTGTGCTGATCTCAAATCTGACATTAGTTTTTCTCTGTAAGCTACAGTTATTTTGCAATTCAAGATTTTAGGTTTTAATCTTATCGTAAAATTTTCAACATTTAGTTTAACATAATGAAGTAGAATGTCTTCTTGGGCATCATCTTTGTGAAAATATAATAAGTTATATAATGCAGTAAATATACTAATACACTAAAAGATATGATTACATCAGAGTTTGTCTACAATTTCAAAATAGAACATATTAAAACACTTCATAAAATTAGTGTAAAACTTATTTAAATTCTATTCAGGCAAAAATTCCATTTGTGGCTCTTGCGTTTGTGTACTTGTTAAGGACAATCTCGTTTGATGCTCCAGTAATAGTCCGCTCATCACTAACAGCTCCAAGATTTTTGGGAAACTTATCAAGGTGACTGTTCAGGAAGTGAATCTTAATGATCATGTTACATCCAATATCGCAGAAAGCCAACAGCATTCTTTGAACCAGAAGTTCGTAGTTTTATGCTTTTTTGTTGCCAAGGAAGTTCTTTGTAACTGCCACAAGCCAGGTTGCTTTCTCCTCCTTCTTCATCTTCCTGGTAAATTCTTCGTCACATATGATGGTTCGAATTTGAGGTCCATCGAATACACCTCCTTTTATCCTCTCAAAAGACAACGCAGGAAAAGCAGAAATAATATGTTGAAAGCATTCACTTTCTATATTCAAAGCCTGAACAAACTGCTTCATTAAGCCAAGTTTGATGTGAAGTGGGAGGCAAATGATCCTGTCTTGATTAACTACAGGTTCATTTACAATATTTTGCATCCTTACTTCCAGAGCTTCACGTTTCGGCCACTCCTTCTGTGTCCAGTGTTTTTCCTGAGCTCGGCCGGCTGTCCCACAAACACAGAAAGCAAGGATACTTCGTGAAACCTCTCTGTTGTCTTAGCAGGAAATTTACCATTTTAAGATCCACATAAATGATCCAGTTATGCTCCTCATACTTCAGAATGTCGAGGACAATTTTTATGTCATTATAATCTTCTCGCAGATGAGTTGAATAACCAATTGGAACCACATTACCATTGTGTAGGAGAACACATTTCAGACTCCATTTAGAGCTGTCAAGAAATAGCCACCATTTTCTTGAACTGTAAGTAGTAACACCTAGCTGGCTGAGAAGACTACTGATATCATGACAGTAAACAAAGTGTTTGTCTTCAGAAAAAAAAGTCCACAAAAATTTGTTCACGATTCCTGAAATGGGATACTTTAGCTAACCGGTGAAGTACATTCTTTTCTTGAAGACTGGAGGTTAAGAACTCAGCTGCTTTCTTTGATAGGCCCAAATCTCTTACTAAGTCATTCTATTTGTGTTGGCTAAACTGCTGAGGGGTTTTAATGACTGCTTGGCATCAGAAGAAGACCCTTCAAATTCTACAACCTTTTCCTCATGCATCTTATCAAAATAAACTTGATCACCATGTTCACTTTCTTTGTCCTTAAAAGAAATAAAACCATTGAAAACTGAAATCGGGAGTGTCTCAGAGTGCGGGATACGTTGTATTGCTGAAGGAATATTAGGATATGCAATCATATGCCGTTTCTCTTGCCAATGTCCTTTGTATGGATCAGACAGAAATAACAGTCACTGCTGTGGTCCTCAGGTTCATGCCAACCCATGGCAATACCAAAACGCATTCGTTTGCATTTTCCTTCTGTCCAGTCATGAAGCATTTCCTCACAATTATGACACACAATATGAGAAGCCCAATTCTTTTCTTGATAGCCAAGGGAAACTTGAAAATAGGCAATATATGCACGTGTCACAAATGATGAAATATTGTACCTTTGACGTTGAAGTGTGTAACAGCCACATATATAACACAAGGTGTCAGGACTATTCTTACATTTATGCCTACTCGAAGAAGCAATGATTCAATCTTAAAACAAAATAAGAGGGTGTTTTATCAGGTAATAATTTTTTACATTTAAAAACAACTACAATTATGTAAAAGTGATGTTTGTACAACATTAACTGCCTTGTGGTTATGTTCAATCCAAGAGTCATTGCCCTTTAACTCTAATATAAAAACCAATGCATGCCTGTAAAGCCAGTAGTCGCAGCCACCATCACAGTCTCCTGGCTCATGCAGGTTTGCATTGGATTTGGACAGATGGTAATGAAACAATGAAGCGCAAAACTTGTGGGCTATCATCTTTAATCCTATCTTACACCCAGCAGACAAGGAAAAACATACACTGGGCTCCAAAACCCACTCATTCAGTGCTCACAAAGCTACTGACTTATCCGAGTTTCCTAGAATCAAAGGTTTCTAGCTCACCAGACTTATTCACCTCTGTTTCCCATCTCCTTCTCTATACACAAACTCTGCACAAACTGGCTTCTCCCTCAGCACTCCATCATCTTGGCTGCTTCTCCTGGCCTCCTCTACATGGCCTTTTTGTGCTCTGCTCTGCTCTGCTCTCTAATGCTAATCTCAGGAACCGAGAGTGAGCAAGCTCCCAGTCTGCCCCACCTTATAGCATAGATTCAAAACCTTTAATCTAATATACAAACAAGGAAGTCTCTGATACAAAGTCACTTATATGAGGCATAATGGAATTCCTGATGAGAGTGCACCACCCCACATCATCCAATTAGTCTAGGCTGTGGGGAAAAGCATACTCTTAAAACTAAGCCAGTGAGTGGTTCTTAACCTTTCTTGAGGTACTGAACCCACCAGTTTCATATGCGCATTCACCGAACCCTTCTTTAGTGATAAATGAAATATGATTTTTTTTTCCAAATTCAAGACATAGGTATATGTTTTTTTACTGGTACACAAAATGAGCCGTGCATGAACATCACCTTGCTCAAAGAACAATACCATCAAAGTGCATGAACTCACAACAAAATATGGTATTACTTTATTCTGGCCTCCACGGGCAGAGGTTTCTCCGAACCTCTGAGACCGACTCATCGAACCCCTAGGGTTCAATAGAACCCACGTTAAGAAACACTGAACTAAGCCTTAGAATATAACGACCCAGCCTGCCCACAGCCTCTCCCCCAACACACATTAATATCAAGGACTTCCATGTGGGAAGCACCATCTTTAACAAAGTGAGCATAATATATTTTATCTGCCCAACAATGCCATTAACTGTAACAAAAAGAAATTAAAATTGCATAAAAACTGGAGCATGCACCAAAAAACAGATTTCATATTTGGAATCAGTGATGCAGATATATATAAAAACAGTTCTAAAACCTCATGCAACAGAAAATGAAAAAAAATGTTCCCCAGTGATATATTTAAGAAATAATTAAAGAATATTAAATGTAGGGAATATGTGTATTAGTTTCCTATTGCTGCTATACCAAATTACCACTACTTTAGTTGCATTGAATGATGCAGGTTTATTGACTTACACTCCATGACTCAAAGCCAATGACCAACATGAGTCTCACTGTGCTACAGTATTAGCAGTTCTAAATTCTATTCACACTAGAGGAAAATCCATTTGTTTTCCATTTCCAGGTTCTAGTAGGTACCCACATTCCTTGGCTCCTGGCCCCTTTCTCTCTATTGAAAGCCAGCGATGGTGAGTTGAGTCCTTCTCGCATCATACCACTCTGACCTCCTCTTCTGTGTCCCTCTTTCCTTTGTGATCTTATTGGGCTCACCTGAATAATCCAGGACAATGTCCCCATATCAGGATCTCCTACTTATCACATCTTCAAAATTCCCTTTGCTATGTAAAGTAACATAGTCACAGTTTCTAAGGATTAGGATGAGGACATCTGTGGGGGACCAGGGGTGGGGAGAATTATTCTGCCTCCCATGATAAGGAAATGCAGAGATAACTGACAAGGACTGTAAGTGCTGGACTGGGATAAAGAGGCTGCTGTGGGCTGGAGCACTGAGGAAGCCTCCTGCAGGAGGTGGGCCAGAGCCAGCCAGTGGCTAATAGGGGGAAGTGACAGCCCCTGATAAGGGAGGGCACTAATGGGGAGTGGCGCAGGGGTGAGGAGACAAGATAGTGCCTCTTTGTGTCAGGTGCCATCATCCTCTGTGCCTCTTCCACTGGGAGGGAGCACTCCTGAGTATGACCCGTATGGCTGTCTGCATTCAGGCAGGTTGTATCTAGAAATCATGAAATCTGAAGTATATAAGATGTTCCTCCCTTACCAAATTCCAATTTATCACGTGTCTTTCAGTATTCCTGTTCAAATATGCCACAGGAAAAGGGAGCTACTGAGCCAACTAGGGTCCCATTTGGTTATTCTCCAGTGGGGGTTGGGGGGAGAATGCTTTGGCATCACATAACTCCAGGCCTTGAAAGGTGTAGGATGCTGTTAAGCCCTAAAGTATGTGCTTGGTCTGTGAGCCCAAGGCCTTAAATACCTCTACTAGACTCCTTTGACAATAACCAAAGACCAAGGCTTTTGATTAGTGAGTACTGGAATAAAAACCATCTGGAAAATGCTACTTTGTCTTTATTACCTGTATCCAGTATTTAGAGGCTGCACTGCGGTTGGATATGCAAAATTGTTAGAACATGTGGAAGTGCACTTGAGTTCCAGAACTTTATACAACCTGAACTTGGGAAAACTTTCTACTGTGTTCCTGCTCCCAGGAGAATGTGATGATTATTCACACTCAGGCTTCATGGCTTGTGGAGCTTTCATGTATGATTTTCTGCCCTGTTGGGCAGATAAAATATATTATGCTCACTTTGTTAAAGATGGCATTGCCCACATGGAAGTTCGTTGGTATTAATATGTGTTGGGAACAGGCTGTGGGCAGGCCAGGTCTTTATAGCCTAAGGCTTAGTTTTAAGAGTAAGCTTTTCCCCACACCCTTGACTGATTGGATGATGTGGGGTGGTGCACTCTCATGAGGAATCCTCCCATTATGCTTCATATAAGTGACTTTCTATCAGAGACTTCTTTGTTTGTAGATTGGATTAAAGGTTTGGATTTCTACACTATAAAGTGGGGCAGACTGGGAGCTTGCTCTCTCTGGGTTCCTGAGATCAGCATTAGAGAGGAGAGCAGAGAAAGGCCACGTGGAGGAGGCCAGGAGAAGCAGCCAAGATGGTGGATTGCTGAGGGAGAAGCCAGTTTGTGCAGAGTTTGTGTAGAGAGAAGGAGATGGGAAACAGAGGTGAATAAGTCTGGTGAGCTAGAAACCTTTGATTCTAGGAAACTCGGATAAGTCAGTAGCTTTGTGAGCACTGAATGAGTGGGTTTTGGAGCCCAGTGTGTGTTTTTACTTGCCCGCTGGGTGCAAGCTAGGATTAAAGCTGATGGCTCACCAGTTCTTGGCTCCGTTGTTTCATTACCAACTGTCCGAATCTAATGCGAACCTGCATGGGCCAGGCGGCTGTGATGGTGACCCTGGCAACTGGCTTTACATGCCCCCTCATTAGAGCCTATAATCAATGACACCTTGCTAATAGATTTTAGGTTAGACAAAGAATGAGAAAGGTAATTGTTTATTGCAGGAGGAATTAGATTTTTTGTCTGTGAGTTTTCCTCTTCTGTTTGCCCTGGGGCCTGCTCTTCCTACCCCACAGCCACCGTTTTGGCTGTTGGCACCAGGAGAGGTTCCTTCCAATGTCTAGAGTCTATTTCTAGGGTGCCTTCAGCCGCCAGGGGAAACAACTCAATGTGGTGGAGGAGGGCCAGCCTGTTTACAAAAAGAGATGCAGTTAACTGGTGATGTCAAGAAATGAACTCTGGATACGTTTCTCTTAGATGATTAAAATGCTCCATTGACACTCTGGTGGGTTGCTCAGTGGATAAAGCATCAACCCAGTGCACTAGAAGTCACAGATTCCTTCCCTGGTCAGGGCACATAGGAGAAGCAATCAATGAATATACAACTAAATGGAGCCTCTAAGTGTAACAACGATTTGATGCTCTTCCTCTCTCTGTCTCTGTCTCCCTCTCCCTTATTCTTTCTTTCAAATCAGTGGGAAAATTAAAAATATTAAAATTGTCCATTGGCTCAGACCTATAGGACCCAGAATTCCTCTTCTCTCTCCCTGGCTAGAAATGGTGTTCCATGGTAAAGGTGGGTAGAAATAGAAACCATTCCACTTTACCCAGAAGCTCCTTACAAGACCAATTCCTTAGAGCATTGTCTGGAAATTTTAAGGTACATTTAAGAGAGATTCCTTAAAAAAAAAATATTTCTTAATCAGAATGTATAAGAGATCACACACAAAAGTTCTTCAAACCATGTGGAAAGAACAGGTGAATAAAATAGGACAAATAGTAAGATTATTTTCTTTTTATATTGATGGGCCAATTCTCTATGGAGATCCTGAAAATTATCAAATTCAGCTCAAGCAGTACTGATTATCTCTTCAGTTTTCCTAGTCAGAACTAAGCAGATCTGCTTCCTACAAAAAACACCCTCAGCAAGGGCTAGCCACAAGAGAGGCAGGATCTACCTAGCCCAGAGATATGGGTGTGTTTTGTTTGTTTGTTTTTTAAGTGAGAGGAGAGGAGATAGTCTCCCCAGAGGCGGATTTTAACGGTGGGTGCAAGGGGTGCGCATCTTGGGCCCCGAATTCTGAAGGGCCCCTGCAAAACCCCAATTTTACACTTTTTTCTAATGACACTAAGTTTTGTTTCATATGTGCAAGTTTAACATTAATAGTATATAATATTTTTTATTTATTTAAAAATATGGTTAACATGTATTCTTATTTTCCCTGTCTCTTTTTATTTTTAAGGGGCCCAATATTTTCTTCTGCGCCTGGGGCCTCAACCCACCTTAATCTGCCTCTGAGTCTCCCACATGCACCCCTACCAGGATCCACCAGGCAACCCCCATCTGGGCCATGCTAGCAACTGAGCTATTTTTAGCATCCTCAGCTGCAGGGGCCCAGGAGCTGGAACCAATTGAGCTATGACTAAAGTGGGGAGGGGGGTATAGGGGAGGAGAGGAGGAGCAGATGGTTGCTTCTCCTGTGTGCCCTGAATGGGAATTGAACCCTGAACTTCCACACACCTGGTCCACTCTAACACTAAGCCAAACACCATCAGGGCTGCCTAGCCCAGAGATTATTTCAACCCATGTGCCACAAGAAACACCCTAGTATGCTGCAAGAATTTTTAAAACATGCAATACCTGACTATTTAGTAAGAGGCACTGACCTCTTTTCTATTAGATTGTCAAATAAATTTTTTTTAAATGGCAACAGACAACACAACAATAGCCTGTCTGTTGTGAATGAATCAAAATTATACTCTTTTTTTTTTTTTTTTGCCAGATGGACAAAATATCTATTTTTTGGTGTGCTGCAGAATTTTAATTTATGTGTGTCATGAGATGAAAAACGCTGAAATGGCTAGCCTAGCCCAGCGAGGGAGGCTGTGCTGACAAGTGCTCAATGCCCTCATGTCAACACCCGAAAGACCTCCAAGCTTAGTGTCCTGCAGTCTGGTGACCCCCTACAGCCCCTCGCAATGCAAAAGACCACACCCACGTCCACACAGTGGACTCTGAGCCGGGCAAGAACACCGTAACTGTCTCTAGCAGCCACTGAGCCCGACACTCAGCCAGCCACGGCCATGGAACCTCGGGGTATCTGGACAATGGTAGGTAGTTTGGAAGGGCTGGAGGGCAAGCAAGGTCCCAGGCCACGTGGAAGCCTCTGGGGGCGGGGGGGGGGGCTGAGAGGTGCCCTTTGGTTCTTGGTGGCTTCCACCCTCCCCAACCCCCCACCCCTCACCCTTCACCCCTTGCGGGGTCCAGGTTGCCATCTATTTGCAACATCTACTTGCTGGCCGCCTCAGCCAAGCTCCCGGACATCTGCATAAGAAAGCAGAGCCAGGAGTCCCCGCACCGTGCAGCCAACCCATCGGGAAGATGGCCGCTCTTGCCCGAACTGTCAGGACCCCACTCCGTGTACCCGGGGCTGGGAAGACAACCTGCTTCCTCGGTTGGCAGAACTCCTCAACGCAGCGTCCAGGTTGAGAGAACCCTGCGTACCGGGGACCCCACCAGACTGACGACCGGGGGAATCCGGGCCTACGATCAGCCTCCGACAGCAACGAGGTTGTGCTCTCGCGCCTGCGCAGTGGGGCCTGGGGTCTGAACCGCCACGACATGGACAGACTAGCTCTGAAGTCAGTGGAATGAACCTGAGGTCAGTGGAATGAACCTGAGCCCAGGCCCAGGTTCCCGCTCCGGGACTCCGTGTAGGTTAGGTTACACCCATGGCTTCTCCAGAGAACCAGGCATCCGAATTCTAGGACCGAATTGTAGCACCGAGTTCAAAGGTAATGAAAGGTTCTTAGAAGTTTGCATTTGAGGACCGCTGGTCTAGGCATTTGCTGTGAGGATTGAAAAGTATCCGATAAGGTCCTGGCCGAGATGTGCACTCTGATAAATGATTTTGAGTGGGTGAATGAATGAATGAGTGAAAAATCACTGAGGAATCCTACAGAGTCTCACAGCACACCCTGAGACAGCACCTGCTGTGGGCCAGCCTCCCTCCAATAGATGGACTCCTTTAAACTCATAAGGCCCCAGGGAGAGGTCTCCTGGTCCCCCCTTTTACAGAGGAGGAAACTGCACCCAGAAATAGCCATGAATTTGCAGACAGCCACAGAGCTGCTCACTGGCAGGGGAAAGGGCCTGCATGCAAGCTTGTGTTTGGAAGGGTCCCTGACCCCAGGAGAAGGAAGGAGTTCCAGGGCACTGGCACTAACCGAGCTCACCTGCTTTGAGTTTGTTCATTTATGTGCACAGCAAACCAGACTCTTGCCAGATGCGGAAGATAAAGAGGAGAAGGAATTAAACAGAACCAAACTTCAGGGAGTTACAATCTAGTGAAAGAAAATGAGTGTAATCACAAACTGTGATGAGTACTTTGAAGAATCAGTACAGCAGGACTGTTGGCAACTGTGTTTCAGGTTGGGGTTTAAACCCTTATTTAAGCCAGGTTTGACAAGAATTATTCTAGGTTCTGTAGCTCACTGATGGTTTATATCACCAAAGGGAAGCTGGCCTTAGGAACAGCAAACATACAATTCTTCAATGTTATTTTACATCTCCAGTTCTCCAAGAATTGAATGCATTTCCATTTAATATAGTTGGTCTCTGCTGTGTTGTTACAAAGCATCATAATACTGTATTCTAGTAGAATCATAAGATGTGGGAGCATGAGACTAGCGATTGAGTCCTTTTATTTTATTTTTTTGCAGGGTCTTTTTTTTTTTATATATATATTTTATTATTATTAATTCTAATGGGGTGACATCAATAAATCAGGGTACATATGTACAATGAAAACATCTCCAGGTTATCTTATCATTCAATTGTGTTGCATACCCATCACAAAAGTCAAATTGTCCTCTGTCACCTTCAATCTGGTTTTCCCTGCGTCCCTCCCCTCCTCCCTATCCCACTCTTCCCTCCCTCCCCCCATCCCCAAACCACCACTATCTTGTCCATGTCTCATAACCTCACTTTCATGTCCCACCTATGTATGTAATCGTGCTGTTCTCAGTTTTTCTTTTATTCTGATTTACTTATTTCACTCCGTATAATGTTATCAAGGTACATCCATTTTGTTATAAATGATCCGATGTCATCGTTTCTTATGGCTGAGTAGTATTCCATAGTATATATGTACCAAAGCTTTTTAATCCACTCGTCTTCTGACGGACACTTGGGCTGGTTCCAGATCTTCGCTATTGTGAACAATGCTGCCACGAACATGGGGGCGCATTTCTTCTTTTCGAACAGTGCTATGGTGTTCTTAGGGTATATTCCTAAAAGTGGGATAGCTGGGTCAAAAGGCAGTTCGATTTTTAATTTTCTGAGGAATCTCCAAACTGTTTTCCACAGTGGCTACACCAGTCTGCATTCCCACCAGCAGTGCAGAAGGGTTCCCTTTTCTCCACATCCTCGCCAGCACTTATTCTGTGTTGTTTTGCTGATAAGTGCCATTCTGACTGGTGTGAGGTGATATCTCATTGTGGTTTTAATTTGCATTTCTCTAATGATTAGTGATGTGGAGCATTTTTTCATATGCCTATTGGCCATCTGTATGTCCTCTTTGGAGAAATTTCTATTCATTTCTTTTGCCCATTTTTTGATTGGGTTGTTTGTCTTCCTGGTGTTGCGTTTTATAAGTTCTTTATAAATTTTAGTTATTAACCCCTTATCAGATGTGCTGTCGAATATGTTCTCCCATTGTGTGGTTTGTCCTTTTATTCTGTTCCTATTGTCTTTAGCTGTGCAAAAACTTTTTAGTTTGATATAGTCCCATTTGTTTATCTTGCCTTTTATTTCAGTTGCCCATGAAGATAAATCGGCAAATATACCGCTGCTACAGATGTCGGACAGCTTGCTACCTATGTTTTCTTCTAAGATGCTTATGGTTTCACGGCTTACATTTAAGTCTTTTATCCATTTTGAGTTTGTTTTTGTGAATGGTGTAAGCTGATGGTCTAGTTTCATTTTTGTACAGGTAGATGTCCAATTTTCCCAACACCATTTGTTAAAGAGGCTGTCTTTACTCCATTGTATGTTCTTTCCTCCTTTGTCAAATATCAGTTGTCCATAAAGCTGTGGGTTTATTTCTGGGTTCTCTGTTCTGTTCCATTGATCACTGTGCCTGTTCTTATGCCAGTACCAGGCTGTCTTGAGTATAATGGCCTTGTAGTAAACCTTGATATCAGGAAGAGTGATACCTCCTGCTTTATTTTTTCTTTTTAAGATTGCTGAGGCTATTCGTGTTCTTTTTTGGTTCCATATAAATTTTTGGAATATGTGTTCTATATCTTTGAAGTATGTCATTGGTATTTTAATTGGTATTGCATTGAATTTATAAATTGCTTTGGGTAATATAGACATTTTAATGATGTTTATTCTTCCTAGCCATGAGCACGGTATGTGCTTCCACTTGTTTGTATCTTCCTTGATTTCTTTTATCAATGTTTTATAATTTTCCGAGTACAAGTCCTTAACCTCCTTGGTTCAATTTACTCCTAGGTACTTTATTTTTTTGGCTGCAATAGTGAAGGGGATTGTTTCCTTAATTTCTTTTGCTGATACTTCATTGTTTGTGTATAGAAATGCCTCTGATTTCTGAGTATTAATTTTATATCCTGCCACCTTGCTGAAATCATTTATAAGGTCCAGTAGTTTTTTGACTGAGACTTTAGGGTTTTCAATATACAATATCATATCATCTGCAAATAATGACAGTTTTACTTCTTCTTTTCCAATTTGTATGCCTTTTATTTCTTCTTCTTGTCTGATTGCTGTAGCTAGGACTTCCAGAACTATGTTGAATAAGAGTGGTGAAAGTGGGCAACCCTGCCTGGTTCCTGATCTTAAGGGGATTGCTTTTAATCTTTGTCCATTTAGTATGATGTTTGCTGTCGGTTTATCGTAGATGGCCTTTATCATGTTAAGGAATGATCCCTGTATTCCCACTTTACTGAGAGTTTTGAGCATGAATGGGTGCTGGATTTTATCAAATGCCTTTTCTGCATCTATTGAAATTATCATGTGATTTTTGTCCTTCCTTTTGTTTATGTGGTGAATCACATTGATTGATTTGCGAATATTGAACCAGCCTTGCCTCTCCAGAATAAATCCCACTTGATCGTGGTGTATGATTTTTTTCATATATTCCTGGATCCGGTTGGCTAATATTTTGTTGAGAATTTTAGCGTCTAAATTCATCAGGGATATAGGCCTATAATTTTCTTTCTTTGTGTTGTCTTTGCCCGGTTTTGGGATCAGAATTATGCTCGCCTCATAAAAGGAGTTTGGAAGTCTTCCTTCCTCCTGAATTTTTTGAAATAGCTTGAGGAGAATAGGAATTAGTTCTTCTTTGAATTTTTGATAGAATTCACTTGTGAAGCCATCAGGCCCAGGACTTTTCTTTGTTGGGAGTTTTTTGATAACTGTTTCGATCTCATTTGCTGTAATTAATGTGTTTAGGTGTTCTGATTCTTCCAGATTGATTTTTGGAAGGTTATATGATTCAAGAAATTTGTCCATTTCACCAAGATTGTCTAATTTTTTGGCATAGAGTTCTTCATAGTATTTTCTTACAATGCTTTGTATTTCTGTTGTGTCAGTTGTTATTTCTCCACTGTCCTTTCTAATTTTATTTATTTGAGTCCTCTCTCTTTTTTTTTTGGTGAGTCTAGTTAAAGGTTCATCAATCTTGTTTACCTTTTCAAAGAACCAGCTTCTTGTTTCATTGATCCTCTGTATTGTTTCCTTAGCCTCTATGTCATTTATTTCTGCTCTGACCTTTATTATTTCCTTTCTTCTACTTGTCTTGGGTTTTATTTGTTGTTGTTTTTCTAGTTCTTTTAGATGCAGGGTCAGATTGCTTATTTGAGCTTTTTCTAGCTTCTTATGATATGCCTGTACTGCAATAAATTTCCCTCTCAGAACTGCTTTTGCTGTGTCCCAACATTTTGAGTTGATGTATGCTCATTATCATTTGTTTCTAGAAACTTTTTAATTTCTTCTTTGATCTCATTGTTAATCCATTCATTATTTAATAACAAGCTATTTAGTTTCCAAGTGTTTGAGTATTTTTCAGTTTTTCTTTTGTGGTTAATTTCTAGATCATGGCATTGTTATCAGAGAAAATGCTTGATATGATTTCAATCTTCTTAAATTTATTGAGACCATTTTTGTGTCCTAACATGTGGTCTATCCTAGAAAACGTACCATGAGCTCTTGAGAAGAATGTATATTCTACTGCTTTAGGGTGAAAAGTTCTGAAGATATCTATTAAATCAAGTTGATCTAGTGTATCCTTTAAGTCTGCTGTTTTTTTATTAATTTTCTTTCTTGAGGATCTATCCAGTGTTGTTAGAGGGGTATTGAAATCCCCTACTATGATAGTATTGCTGTTAATCTCGGCCTTTATATCCATCAAAGTCTGCTTTATGTATGTCGGGGCTCCTATATTTGGTGCATAGATATTTACAATAGTTATATCTTCCTGTTGAATTGTTCCCTTTATCATTATGTAGTGTCCTCCTTTATCTCTTACTACAGCTTTTGTTTTAAAGTCCATTTTGTCTGATATAAGTATTGCTACCCCTGCTTTTTTTTCATTTCCATTTGCATGAAATATTTTTTTCCATCCTTTTACCTTCAGTCTATGAGCATCTTTTGTTTTAAGGTGTGTCTCTTGTAGACAGCATATGTATGGGTCCTGTTTCTTTATCCATGCAGCTACCCTATGTCTTTTGATTGGATCATTTAATCCATTTACATTTAAGGTTATTATTGATATGTAGTTGTTTATTGCCATTTTATTCTTTAAAGCTGTATTCTTCTTTTGCTCTATTCATTCCTCCCTTTAAACTGTTCACAAGAGGCCCCTTAGTATCTCTTGCAGAATTGGTTTGGTTTTTATGAATTCCTTGAGGCTTTCTTTTTCTGGGAAGCTCTTTATTTCTCCTTCAATTTTAAACGTTAGCCTTGCTGGATAAAGTAGTCTTGGTTGTAGGTTCTTGTTCTGCATTACTTTGATTATTTCTTGCCATTCCCTTCTGGCCTCAAGTGTTTCTGTTGAGAAGTCCGATGTCATCCTTATGGGGGCTCCTTTGTAGGTGATAGCCTTTTTTTCTCTAGCAGCTTTTAAAATTTTTTCTTTATCCATTAGCTTTGGTATTTTAACTATGATGTGTCTTGGTGTAGATCTTTTTGGGTTTCTCCGTAATGGAGTTCTGTGTGCTTCTTGAATGTGTGGAGTGTTTCCCAGCCTTAATTTAGGAAAGTTTTCTGCTATAATTTGATTGAACAAAGTTTCCATTTCCTGTCCTCTCTCCTCTTCTTCAGGCACCCCTATGATGCGAATGTTGTTTCTCTTCATGTTGTCACAAAGCTCCCTTAGAGTTTCCTCACATTTTTTAAGTCTCTTTTCCTTTTTCTTCTCTGCTTCTGTGCCTTTGTTTATTGTGTCCTCTAACTCGCTTATTCGATCCTCAGCGTCATCCATCCTGCTTTTAATTCCTTCCATTGTGGTCTTCAGTTCTGATACTGTATTTGTCATTTCTGTCTGATTCTTTTTTATTATTTCAATTTCATTTTTTATACTTGTTATCTCTTTATTTAGGTGTTCATAATGACTATCCATTGTTGCTCTAATTTCTTTGAACATCCTAACTATCATTATTCTAAATTCTGCTTCTGGTAATTTGTTATATCTGGTTCATTCAGTTCCTTCTCTGGGGATTTCTCTTGATTCATTTGGTTTGCATTCCTTTGCCTGCCCATTTTTTCTGTGTATAAGCAAGTTGTAGCCTCTGGAGTCCAGTAGGTGTTGCCTTTGTGTTCTCTAGGTGTGGTCTATCTGCAGGCCCTCCACCCCCTCTGCCAGTGCCTAGGGTGGTTGGGTATGAGCGTTGCCAGCGCCGGCCCACTGTGGCTTTTGCTATGATTTCTGCCTCTCCTCCGTGGGAGGGGCTGTGACTGAAGCCACAAGATTAGCACCAAGGGTAGAGGTGAGCACCTTTGCTCAGCTGCCGACCCAGCCTATTTCCGGACTTCCGCCCAGAACCAGCAGTCGGAGCCTGCTCGCTACAGTTTCGCGGGTTAGGCGGGGTTTTTGACGTGCTCTCAGCTGTAAGCTTTTGCCCGTCAGGAGCTTTAGCCCCGCCCTCGAGGCCACGGCCCTTCTGCGCAGGGTCGGAAACCAAGGTTTATTGGGGCGGGTGTGTTTGCTCGCTTCCGCTCAGCTGCGTACTTCCGCTCGTCCCGGACTCTACCCCGCCCCCGCGTTCAGAGCCCGCTCGTGCACGTATGAATGCTATCCGGGGTTTCTCCGGCCGGATGGGGATAGTAGTGTGGGCTCAGCTGCGAGCCTCCACTTGTCTCGGGGTCTTCCCTGTTCCCGCGCTCGGAGCCCGCTCACGCACGTATACTGGCCAACCACGGTTTCTCCGGCGGGGGGGGGGGGTACTGGTAGCGTCAGCTCAGCCGCGAGCCCCTGCCCGTCCCTGGTCCTAGCCCGGTTTCCGCGGTCAGGGCCGGCTTGCGCAGGGCCTGCCCGTTCCTGGCCTCCTGCTTTGTCCCCGTAAGTGGGATTAAAGGCGGGCCCGCAGCTTCTGGACCGCTTTCGCGGTCCCCTCTGACCCTCTGGGCTAGACCGATCTCCCACCGGCTTGGCCTCTGCCCACGCCGACAGAACCGCCTTTCAGCGTCCTGCCGCCCCAAAACCTTAAGCAGCCCTCAGCAGAGTAGGAAGGGACCTAATACTCCACACTGTAGGCCTGGGAGCTCCCTCACTTGTTTCACCGCTCAATACTGTCCAAACGCCTCTTTTAGGCTCTAGGACTGGAGGCTGGGGCTTGGTTCCTGGGACCCAGGTCCCTCCCTCTCCGCCAAACTCTCCTCCTGCCCCGCAGGTCTCTCCGGGCTGCCGTTTGCTCCGGGGAGCTGGGCAGCCCTCTTCGCGTTTTCGCTATTCCTACCAGTCTCAATGTGGCTTCTTCTGTGTTCCTTGGTTGAAGAGTCCACTTAGTTTTGTTCAAAGTTGGTTTATCCAGGTGATGGTTCTTAAAATTGAGTTGTAATCCACTTTGGTTCTGGGAGTTGGAAGTTGGTACGTCCGCCTACTCCGTCGCCAACTTCTGAGTCCTTTTTTGTCAGATGAAATTTGGCCTTGATTTCTCTGAATCTCATTTTCTTCTACTTGGTAAGAAGAATAATAACAGTAAACAGTAAAGTGTTCAAATGTTCTTGGTTATTAATTATAGCACACTTTATTAGGTCTATAAATTAAAAAGTTATTTCAAACCAATTATTTGAAATTGTTCTTTTTAGGATAGAAAATTAAGTCTTTCATATATAAATATATAAACTGCAAGAAACTCTGCATTGAGAATGTTCTTTTTAGGAAGGGGTAAGCCAAATCTCCTATCAAAATAGATTACAAATTAAATTGTAAGTGTGCCAGAACACTGTTATCTTTGGCCAGGTAGGTCTGATACAAGGAATAAGAATTTGGCATGAATAACCAGTTTTATTGTTGGTTTAAATATTTGAGGCTACCATGATTCTTTACAAAGAGGGCTCTTTCCTGAAGGGGGCAAATTCTAGTAGGGCTAAACTGTGTTACTCTGCCTTAGATTTAAGTTGAAAACCAGCAAACATGTTAATTCTTTAAGCTGCAGTGACATTTGATTTTTACGTTATTTATGAAACATCCCTATGGGTCTCCCATTATCTTAGATGTATTTCCCAATTCTAACAAAGTCGCAAAATCATATGAGTTGTTAAAATAACTACTATTTTTTGAAGTGGAAGGAGATTATTTTCTCCTGTACTCTGTTTTTCCACGTTCTCTTCTCTTTTTCTTCCTCTGGAAGCTTGGGGAAATTTGTTTATAGGATTCATTTGTAAATAGAATCTTATTTTTCTACTATCTTATTTTGTAATTTGGAGATACATGCTCCCAGAAAGAAACCCTGGACTTGAACATTGCTTGTGAAAAATGACAATCACTTCAAGTGACATCTACTTTTATGAAATCTGTAAATTCATTTCTTTTTTTATAAGTATTGAAAGGAAGACAGTCAGTCCTCACGTGGTTGCCAGGGGCTGGGAGTAGAGGGGAATGGAGAGTCAGCATTTAATTGGTACAGAGTTTGAGTTTGAGATGAAAAGAGTTATGAAGATGGATAGAGGTAAAGGTTGTGCAACATTATGGATGTATATAATACCACTACATCTATACTTATTAATGGCTAAGGTATTAAATATTATGTGTTTTACCACAAAATGTTGGGGGAAAATCAGAACAGTCATTAGTGTTATATAATAAAGATGAGTTATTATTGAGCTGAGATTTTTTTCTTTGGTATAAAAAATGGATTCAAGTATTTGGGTACAAAAAAACAAACAAAAAAAATGAAACGAAACAGATGCTTCTTAATCTAGAACTGTTCTGAATTGTCATCTAAGGAATTAGTCTTAGACACCTGTTCCCATCCCCAATGCTTTTTGATTCCAAATCTCTTCTTCCAAACTCCGTGCATGATTTCCTAAGTTCTCGTCACTGAGCAGTTTCAAATAAGAATACTTTAACAATTTGTATAAGTGATCTGTGCATCACTCTTTTATGTAAAACAGAGATATTAGGTTATTAGCAACCTCCAAGTACTGAGTGCTGTGTGAGGCATTCTAGGGACTACAAAGGAAAAGAGACAAATGATATCTGAGAGGAGAGACAGAAATGTTAACCAACTATACTATCATGTTTACACAGCTACAATCAAAAAGCTGTAAACCTTGCTACTCAAAGTATGGTCTTCAAATCAGTGACATTGCATCACTAAGGCATTTGTAAAAATTGAATGATCTCTGGCTTCAATCCAGACCTACTGAATTAGAACCTATATTTTCATATAATGTGCACATGAGTCACATGAAGATGCCAATGCTGCGGGTGCATGGGTCACACTTTGAGATATGAGGGTGTAGAGAACAATGCTAAGCACATTCTGTCTAGCTGAATGAAAGGTGAAGGTGTGACTGGAAGTATCACAGTGGGGTACCATATGCCCTGGACAAGGAAGGACAGAGAAGACTTTGCTGAACATATGGGTGGTAAGGACATGGCTTAGGCAATCCAGGTAGAAGAGATAACACAAAGACATAGGGCCATGAACAGTATCTTTGGAGAATGGTGAGTAATAGTTGTATCAGGAAATAAAAAGAAGTAATTTGAAAATATAGGCTGGGACCATATTGTAAAAAATCTTTTACTATGCCAAAGGCTATATACAATAGGAACTCAAGCAGTTCTTTGAGTCGAAGAACAACAGAATCATATCCATCTTATTTAAGAGAAGAGGATGAATGAATGGGAGAAAGCCAGACCACCACAAGAAGCCTGGAGGAGGTTATTGCAAGGTTATTATAAGCCAGGAATAACATGAATAAGGGCTGAAACTAAGGCAATGGTTGTGGGAATAGATGCTTTCTCAAACTGCTAAATGTGTGCTAATTTGTTATGCTGCATTAGATAACACAGATTTTACTACCTGGAAGGGAAATCATGCTATAATAAATACCTGAGGATGTGAGAGCAGTTGCAGAACCAGGTAATAGGCAGTGACTAGAAGAGTCTTGAAGAGCATGTGGGAGAAAGTTCAAATTGCCTTGAACAGATGTTAGTAGAAATCTGGACTTTAAGGAGAATACAGAAGGAAGTGAGGAATATGTTACTGGAAATTGTGGAAGGAAAATCCTTATAATGTAAAGACAGAAACTTAGCAAAATTGTCTCCTGCAGTTATGTTAAAAGGAGAAATTATAAGTCATGAACTTTGATATAGTATATTTAAGATTTCCAAGCAAAGTGTTGAAAGTGCCACCTTGTTTGTTTGTTTGTTTCCTTATTGACAGTAAAATACAAGAGACAGAAATCAAGGAAAGAGCTCTTGAAATTCTGAACCAAAAGGAATCAAGTCCTACTAATTTTTAAAAAATATCTGTGTCTCCAGATGGCAAAATATGTTTAAATTGAAAGATTTACTCTTAGGGCAACATGCTCGAGAAAAGAGGCTGAGTAAATCCTCAGAGAGATCAGAAGGTCAAAAATCAGAGCATTCTGCCTCACACATTCTTTCAATCAACTCAAGTATCTTCAGGACAATTATAAGCATTGCCACTCAGCTATTTTAGCAAGAGCCAAGAACAGAAGAGGGATTCTCCCGAAAAGATTTAGCTGTATCTTTTGTCTAGTAGAGAAAATCTCTGTTAAGTTAATAGAAGACCCAAAATGTGCTTGAAAAAAAAGTTTCAGCAGGAATACTGCCAACTTGGTCTTTTGCACAAGACAAGTACAAAATTGAATGACAGAATTACACCCACAAGTCCTATTAGTTAGAAGCAGGCCAATAAAACCACGTAGTTGCAAATATGTTATCTTTCAAGAAAAAAAAAAAGGATGATTCAGAGGGCAGAGCTGAGAACTGGAGAGAAATTGTTCTCAGGCCTTGAAATCTGACCAAAAGGTATTTGCCAAGTGAAGATTTAAAATTACCATGCACCAGTTTCGCCCTTTTACCTTGTAATTCTTGCCTCTTTTGAACTAATGTCTATAGCAATTATCCTATGTGTCAGTCCTATTTCATCATTTTATATTGGGGTGTGTTGGGGGATGTTGCCTTCGTTTCACAGGCCCAGAAATGGGGAGATGGAAAGAGGCTGCTGGTAAGAAGGATTTAATAATGAAGAGTAACAGAAGAACTGAATTTTGTTTGGAGTGAAAGCAGCTTATGGTGCCACACCTCATCTGGTCTGGGCTTGGGATCCAGGGAAGACATCTGATAATGCATCCTTTCTGGGAATTCTGGCTCCAAACTTGAACTCAAGTCTGCACATCTAGCCAACTCTACTGACTGTACCTTCCCAAAATTGGAATTGAGTAGTGTTATCAGGCTTAAATGGATATTAATTCTCTGTTGCTGTGTAACAAATTATCTCAGAACCCAGCATCTCCAAAGAATATACATTTATTATCTCAGACAGTTTCTGACAGTCTACAGTCTCAGAGAGGATCAGGTTAGAGGTTTGGGCTCAGGGTCTCTCTTGAGGTTATAGGCCAACTTTCAACTGGGTCTAGACTCATATGTAGGCTCAAATGGAGCTAGAGAATCCACTGCTAAAGGCACTCATTCGGTTGTTGATAGGCGTCAATCTTCACTGGTTTATGACAAAAGACCTCCATTATTTGACACAGGGACCCCTCCACAGCATGTTTGAACAGGTTCATTTCATGGCATCTGACTTCCCACAGAAGTGATTCAAGAAGGAAAGAAATGTGAGGAGGTGAGTGAAATATTGCCCCCAAAGGAAGCAAGACTTATATCTATAGTACAATCATATCTACAACTTAATAAGGTAAAGTACCCCCTTACAAATGAACAAAATAGTGGAATAGGAATGTCACATAAGAAGAAAAATGACCAATAAGCCCAGGAGAAAATACTCAGTTGTCACTCATCACAAGGGAAATAAATATTAAAATCTGTAATGAGATCTGCTACAGTTTCATAAAAATGGCTAAAATTAAAAAGGCAGAAAGTACCAAGCACTATCAAGGATGCATGCAAGGTGAATGATCATTTTTGCTGGGATTGTAAAATGGCATAGCCATTTGTAAACTGGCAGTCAGTTGAGTTATAGATATTTACCATACAATTTCTAGTTATTTATCCAAGACAAATGACCTCAACTGTTTTAGAAGCACTTGTATGTAAGTGTTCATAAGACTGCTATACATAAGAACACCAACGGAAAGCAATACATGTGTCCATCCAACAAACTTTGCTACCCAATGGAATGTTACCTTCTCTTCCCAAGCCCTAGGAATTGATACCCAAATAATTATATACTGAATATGCACCAATGTAAATACATCTCAAAAACATTTGGTTGAGTGCAAAAAACAACATAACAGAGAGTCTATATCGGGAGTCCCCAAACTTTTTACACAAGGGGCCAGTTCACTGTCTCTCAGACCGTTGAAGGGCCGGACTATAACAAAAACTATGAACAAATCCCTATGCACACTATACATATCTTATTTTAAAGTAAAAAAAACAAAACGGGAACAAATACAATATTTAAAATAAAGAACAAGTAAATTTAAATCAACAAATTTACCAGTATTTCAATGGGAACTATGGGTGCGGATGCATCCTGTGCTCCTCTCACTGACAACCAATGAAAGAGGTGCCCCTTCCGGAAGTGCAGAGGGGGCTGGATAAATGCCCTCAGGGGGCTGTATTCGGCCCGTGGGCCATAGTTTGGGGACCCCTGGTCTATACCATTTATCTATGTGAAAAAATAAACCCATAGTGATATCAATCACGTGAGTGCTGGTATGTGGCAGGTGTTTGAAAAATATTGACTTCAGAGTGGCATGCGGAGTATTCTGAGATGATGGAAATATCCTATATCTTTTTAGTGGTAATTATTACATGTTTAGTGGTAATTATAAAAAATGTTCTCAGTAGCCTAACCAGGTGGTGGCGCAGTGGATAGATCATCGGACTGGGATGTGGAAGAGCCAGGTTCGAGACCCCGAGCTCGCCAGCTTGAGCGTGGGCCCATCTGGCTTGAGCAAAAGCTCACCAGCTTGGACCCAAGGTCGCTGGCTCCAGCAAGTGGTTGCTCGGTCTGCTGAAGGCCCGTGGTCACGGCACATGTGAGAAAGCAATCAATGAACAACTAAGGTGTTGCGACGGCAACGAAAAACTAATGATTGATGCTTCTCACCTCTCTCCATTCCTGTCTGTCTGTCCCTATCTATCCCTCTTTCTGACTCTGTCCCTGTAAAAAAAAAAAAAAATGTTCTCAGTAAAATTTATTGAAATATAGTTTAAAGTATTTTATATTACATTTACACCTTATTAAACTTGTTTATAAAGGTAAGTAAAAGTTAAAATACGTAAACTAAATGTTTTAGAATTGAAGGGGTAGTTCATAGAAACAAAATAATATTTGTAAATGCATTGTCTTCCCTTAGTTTTTTTAGATCAACTATAAGGTAAAACATAATAGATAAAAATAAATAACACTGGGGAACAATTCATTTTTTCATTTTCTGTTGCATGAGGTTTTAGAACTTTTTCTATATATGTCTGCATCGCTGATTCGAAATATGAAATCAGTTTTTTGGTGCATGCTCTAGTTATTACGCAATTTAATTTTTTTGTTACAGTTAATGGCATGCATTGGTTTTTTAATTGGATTTAAAGGTCAATGACTCTTGGATTGAACATAACCACAAGGCAATTAATGTTTTACAAACTTCACTTTTACATAATTATAGATGTTTTTAAATGTAAAAAATTATTATCTGATAAAACACCCTCTTACTTTGTTTTAAGATTGAATCATGGCTTTTTCGAGTAGGCATAAATGTAAAAATACTCCTGACAACTTCTATTATATATGTGGCTGTTACACACTTCAACATCAAAGGCGCAATATTTCATCATTTGTGACACGTGCATATATTGCCTATTTTCAAGTTCCCCTTGGCAATTAGGACAAGAATTGGGCTCCTCATATTGTGTGTCATAATTGTGAGGAAATGCTTCATGACTGGACAAAAGGAAAACGCAAAGGAATGCCTTCTGGTATTCCCATAGTTTGGAGTGAACCTAAGGACCACAGCAGTGACTGTTATTTCTGTCTGATCCATACAAAGGGTATCGGCAAGAAAAAACGGCATATGATCACATATCCTAGTATTCCTTCAGCAAATGACGTATCTTGCATTCTGAGACACTCCCGTTTTCAATGGTTTTATTTCTTGTAAGTACAAAGAAAGTGAACATGGTGATCAAGTGTATTTTGATAAGATGTATGAGGAAAAGGTTGTAGAATCTGAAGGATCTTCTTCTGATGCCAAGCAGTCATTAACCCCTCAGCAGTTTAGCCAACCCAAATTGGATGACTTAGTAAGAGATTTGGGCCTATCAAAGAAAGCAGGTGAGTTATTAGCCTCCAGTCTTCAAGAAAAGAATGTACTTCACCGGTTAGCTAAAGTATCCTGTTTCAAGAAGCTTGAACAAATTTTTGTGAACTTTTTTTCAGAAGACAAGCACTCTGTTTACTGTCACAATATCAGTAGTCTTCTCAGCCATCTAGGTGTTACCACTTACAGTTCAAGAGAATGGTGGCTATTTCTTGACAGCTCTAAATGGAGTCTGAAATGTGTTCTCCTACACAATGGTAATGTTTATGCAGTGGTTCTAATTGGTTATTCAACTAATCTGTGAGAAGATTATAATGACATAAAAATTGTCTTTGACATTCTGAAGTATGAGGAGCATAACTGAATCATTTGTGTGGATCTTAAAATGGTAAATTTCCTGCTAAGACAACAGAGAGGTTTCATGAAGTATCCTTGCTTTCTGTGTTTGTGGGACAGCCAAGCTCGGGAGAAACACGGGACACAGAAGGAGTGGCCAAAACGTGAAGCTCTGGAAGTAGGGATGCAAAATATTGTGAATGAACCTGTAGTTAATCAAGACAGAATCCTTTTCCCCCTCTTTACATCAAACTTGGCTTAATGAAGCAGTTTGTTCAGGCTTTGAATACAGAAAGTGAATGTTTTCAACATATTCTTTTTGCTTTTACTGCCTTGTCTGTCAAGAAGATAAAATCTGGTGTACTCTATGGACCTCAAATTTGAACCTTCATACGTGATGAAGAATTTGCCAGGAACATGAAGGAGGAGAAAGCAGCATGGCAGTCTTTTGTGGCAGTTACAAAGAACTTCCTTGGCAACAAAAAAGCATAATACTATGAACTTCTTGTTCAAAGGATGCTGTTGGCTTTCTGTGACATTGGATGTAACATGAGCATAAGATTCACTTCCTGAACAGTCACCTTGATAAGTTTCCCGAAAATCTTAGAGCTCTTAGTGATGAACAGGGAGAATGCTTTCATCAAGATCTGAAGACGATGGAAAAACATTATCAGGGGTGATGGGACAGAAATATGATGACAGACTACTGCTGGAGCATCAAATGAGATTGTCCTCAACAATTACACAAATGCAAGAGCTACAAACACAAATTTTTGCCTGAATAGAATTTAGATAAGTTTTGCACAAATTTTATGATTAAAATAATGTTTTAATATGTTCTATTTTGAAATTATAGACAAATTTTGCTGCAATCCTATCTTTTAGTGTATTAGTATATTTACTGCATTATATAAATTATTATATTTTCACAAAGATGATGCCCAAGAGGACATTCTACTTCATTATGTTAAACTAAATGTTGATAATTTTACAATAAAATGAAAACCTAAAATCTTGAATTGCAAAAAAACTGTAGCTTACAGAGAAAAACTAATGTCAGATTTGAGATCAGCACACTGAATTAGGTAAGAACAAGGGTTTTTGTGGATGGAAAAAAAATTTGATCCCCAGTGTAATTATTCATTTTATTTTCATATTTATAGACATATAAAAAGATAGAGATATAAATAGATTTACCTTAGAAAAATATCTTTTCTGATATCATTAAAATCTTTATGTGAAAAGATTACATAATAAGCCTCATAGAAAATTTTTAATTTTTCTTATTTAAAAAAATTATAGATTGTTGTCTGACCAGGCGGTGGCGCAGTGGATAAAGCATCGGACTGGGATGTGGAAGACCCAGGTTCGAGACCCCGAGCTCACCAGCTTGAGTGCAGGCCCATCTGGCTTGAGCAAAAGCTAACAAGCTTGGACCCAAGGTCGCTGGCTCCAGCAAGGGGTTACTCGGTCTATGAAGGCCCACGGTCAAGGCACATGTGAGAAAGCAATCAATGAACAACTAAGGTGTTGCGACAGCAAGGGAAAACTAATGATTGATGCTTCTCACCTCTCTCCGTTCCTGTCTCTGTCCCTGTCTATCCCTCTCTTTGACTCTCTCTCTGTCCCTGTAAAAAAAAAAATTATAGAGATTACTTAATGAAATTTTAATTCAAAAAATCTGAAACTGAATAACTGAAATATAATTTTAAAAGCATTTTAAATCTAGGAATCCTCTTAATAAATTTTGAATCAATGTGGATATAACAAAAATTATAGATTATTTAAAGAAGGTTTTTACATCTTATTACTTGATACATTATTGAAGATAAACTTAGAAATCAAAATTAGAGCCTTACAAAGAGTTACAATTTAGTTATAACTCAATACGCATTTATTGAAAGCTTATTATGTCCTAGGAATTATTCTAGGTCTTTAAGATACATTCAGAGGTACTTGTAACTTCCTTTATAGAGTTATATACTAATAGAAGGACATAGAAAAGAAGGAAAATAAATACGTATATATTTTAGATAGTTATAAGTTCCAAGGATAAAATAAAGCTGAATAAGGTGGATAGAGAGGGATGCTATTTTGTATATAGTGGTCCAAGAAGACTTCTCAGAGAAGGTGACATTTCAGCAGAGTTCTAAGGGAGGGAAGGGAGATGGTTATGCAGACACTGAGGAAACAGCATTTCAGGCAGAAAGAAACAGTAAGTGCAGAAATCAAACAAGAAACTGGGAATGGAGCAAGCAGAGGGTCACTGGCAGGAAGGGAGATCACAGAAATTATATGAGGTCAGATCATGTAATATCTACTAGACGACTATCATAAGGACTTTGACTTTTGTTCTGAATGACCCTGTGGAAGGTTGGAACAGAGGAGAGACACAAAATGACATGTTTTAAAAGATGTGATGACTCTAGAATTGTTTATATAAGCACACCTTGTTTTATTGTGCTTCACTATATAACCCTTCACAGATGTTGCAGAGGTTTATGGGGGAAACTTGTTTGCAAAAAGATTATGACTTGTGCTATTGTGAAACCCACTTTATTGTGGGGTCTGGAACCAAACCTACAATACCTCTGATGTATGTATGTATAGATAAAAGAATAGAAACAGGAAGATCAGTTGGAAGGTTGTTGTAATAATTCAGATAAAGTATGTTGGAGACTTGGATCAAAACAGATTCAGAGGGAGGAAAATGGTGACGAAGTAGGCAGGCGTTACAACTCCCACCTCCCAGAACGAAAATGGATTACAACTTAACTGAGGAACAATCACCTTGAAAAACCAACTTTGGACTAAACTAAGAGTAAGCTATAACCAAGCATCACCAAAGAAGCTACACCTAGACTGGTAGGATGAGCGGAGATGTGGAAAGGGCTGCCCCACACTCAGGAGCAAGAGGTGGCCCGGAAGTTCCCTCACAGCATGTGGGGTTAGTTTCCCAGAGAGTTGTGGGTCATGAGCCCCAGGACTGGAACCCCAACCTGGATACCCAGAGACTAGAGGAGGTGTATGGACAGTAGTTAGCTGAAATAAGAGTTGAATTACTGTTTACGGGAGGGAGACAGAACTCTCAGACCCAGGCTCCATTATAAAGGAACCACACAGAAAACCTCATTCACAGCCACTTACCTGGGGCTCCAAGAGCAGGGAGCACCAAAAGGACTGAAGTTATGAGAGAAGAGTATAGTCTCAGGGGCACAGGGGGAGACTATGGGGGACAGACACCCTGACCCCTGTACTGGGTCATTCCCCAAACCTAAAGCAACCATTTTTCCTAGGAGAACCAAGCCAGCAAAGGGAAGCAATTACCCCGCCCTCCAGAGGCTCACCTTCTCGTCAGTGCAAAGAGATGCTTAGAAGCAGGGAGTGCATCAGGGACACAGATTTTGAGTGGTGACGTCTGGGCTACACCCTCCTCCCAATCTTCTGAGTACCCTCCAAAGGGCTGGTGGACCTGGCTGCCATGGTGGCAACCTCAGCGGAGCCCCACGAGGCTGCTCATTTGACGGTAATCAGAGGTGGAATCTGGCAGCCCTTGTGGCAGTGGAATGGGGCAGAGCCCAGTGAGGCAAGAAGCCCCTCGTGCCCACAGCACAGCCCGACCTGTGGCCCGCAAGCCCCCACATCCAGCAGTGCCAGCTCCTGAGGAGGTGGCGGCAGTAGGGGGCTGGCAGAAAGCACATACCTTGGGAAGAGAGAGGCCACACACGCTGGCCAAGAGTAGATAAAAGCCAGGCTAGGAGTGCAACTGATATTTATAATGCACCTGGGCCCAGCAGAGGCAGCCACAAATTCTGGATTGCCTGTAGCTCCAAAAAGGTTGCTAAGGGCCAGTCATAAGCAGTGACACCACTGGTCTGTGCCAGGTTTTGACCAGGGAGGTCCAGGGCTGGTACAACCAGCAGCCAGATATGGAGAGCATCAGCTGAGGGGCTAACAACCCTAGTTAGATTGGTATCTTAAGGAAAGGCTTCTCACACCTGACCCAGCTAAGGCATAGAAAACACTGACACAGATAGCAAAAAAAGCAGTAGCAGCAGACAAGTAGCCCACAGTGAATTACAAACAACAACTGAGACCAACTCAAGAAGATCTAGAAATAACACAACTGAAATCTGGAGACATATAACACCAACCCAATACTCAGCTAGCCACACAAACAACATTTCCAAAGGAGCAGTCTATACAGAGACAAATGGGAAGACAGAGAAATGCAATTCAAATGAATCAACAAGAGAAATCCCCAGAAAAAGAACTGAATGAGATGGAAATACCAAGATACTAGAGGCAGACTTTAGAATAATGATTGTTAGGATACTTAAGGATCTTAGAGCAACAATAGATGGATAATGACCACCTAAACAAAGAGATAGCAAGCATCAAAAAGAACATTGAAATCATAAAAAAGAATCAGACAGAAATGATAAACACAGTATCAGAAATAAAGACTACACTAGAAGGAATTAAAAGCAGGCTAGATGAAGTGGAGGATCAAATCAGCGATTTAGAGGACAAGATAAGCAAAAGCTCAGAAGCAGAAAAGCAAAAAGAAAAGAAGATCAAAAAGTCTGAGGAAACTCTAAGAGAGCTCTGTGACAACATGAAGAGAAACAACATCCGCATAATAGGGGTTCCTGAAGGAGAAGAGAAAGAACAAAGGATAGAGAACCTGATTGAAGAAATTATAGCTGAAAACTTTCCTAAATTGATGAAGGTAAAAGTCACACAAATTCAAGAAGCACAGAGAATCTTATTAAAGAGGAACCCAAAGACACCTACACCAAGACACATCATAATTAAAATACCAAAGCTAAGAGATAAAGAAAGAATACTAAAAGCTGCAAGAGAAAAGCAGTCAATCATTGACAAAAAAGCCCCCATAAGGATGACATCCAACTTTCAACAGAAACACTTAAGCCAGAAGGGAATAGCAATAAATATTCAAAATAATGCAAAACAAGAGCCTACAACCAAGACTTCTTTATCTAGCAAGGCTATTGTTTAAAATTGAAGGAGAAATTTTAAAAACTCAAAAAATTTATTACAGACAAACCAATGCTGCAAGAAATGTTAAGGGGCCTGTTATAAACAGACCAACAGAGAAAAAAATCTAGTAAAAGAGGAATGTAGATTTAAAGAATAAAGTGGCAATAAACAACTACATATCAATAATAACCTTAAATGTAAATGGAATAAATGCTCCAATCAAAAGACATAGGTTAGCTGTGTGGATTAGAAAACAGGACATGTACATATGCTATCTACAAGAAACCCACTTCAAAACAAAAGATACACATTAGGCTGAAAGTAAAGAGATGGAAAAATATATTTTATGCAAATGGAAATGAAAGAAAAAGCTGGTGTAGCAATACTTATATCTGACAAAATAGACTTTAAAACAAAGGCTATAGTAAGGGGTAAAAAAGGTCACTACATAATGATAAAGGAGCAATCCAACAGTAAGATATAACCATTTATAAATATCTATGTGCCTAATATAGGATCACCTAAATATATAAAGCAGATTTTGATGGACATAAAGGCCGAGATCAACAGCAATACCCCACTAACATCAATGCGTAGATTCTCAAAAAAGAAAATTAACAAAGAAACAGCAGACTTAAAGGACACACTAGATCAACTGGATTTAATAGATATCTTCAGAACCTTTCACCCTAAAGCAGCAGAATATACATTCTTTTCAATTACTCATGGTACATTCTCTAGGATACACCACATATTAGGACACAAAATGAGTCTCAAAAAATTTAAGAAAATTGAAGTTATATCAAGCATCTTCTCTGATCACAATGGCATGAAACTAGAAATCAACTACAATAGAAAAACTGAAAAACATTCAAACACTTGGAAACTAAATAGCATGTTATTAAATAATGAATGGGTTAACAATGAGATCAAGGAAGAAATAAAAAATTTCCTTGAAACAAATGAAAATGAACATACAATAACTCAAAATTTATGGGATACAGCAAAAGCAGTTCTGATAGGGAAGTTCATAGCATTATAAGCATACCTTAAGAGGTAAGAAAAAGCTCAAATAAACAACTTAAACCTCCATCTAAAAGAACTAGAAAAAGAACAGCAAGTAAAGCCCAGGGGCAGTAGAAGGAAGGAAATAATAAAGATCAGAGCAGAAATCAATGACATAGAGGCTAAAAAAAAATGCAGAAGATCAATGAAACCAAGAGCTGGTTCTTTGAAAAGGTAAACAAGATTGATGAACCTTTAACCAGACTCACCAAGAAAAAAAGAGGACTCAAATAAATAAAATTAGAAATGAGAGTGGAGAAGTATCAACTGACACAGCAGAATAACAAAGGATTGTAAGAAAGTACTATGAAGAACTGTATGCCAAAAAATTAGACCACCTAGGTGAAATGGACAAATTCCTTGAAACATATAATCTTTCAAAAATCAATCTGGAAAAATGAGAAAACCTAAGCAGACCAATTACAACAAAAGAGATTGAAACAGTTATCAAAACATTCCCAACAAACAAAAGCCCTTGGCCAGATGGCTTCACAAGTGAATTCTACCAAATGTTCAAAGAAGAACTAACTCCTAACTTTCTCAAGCTATTTCAAAAAACTCAAGAGGGAAGACTTCCAAGCTCCTTTTATGAGGCGAGCATTATTCTTATTCCAAAACCAGGCAAAAACAATACGAAGAAAGAAAACTATAGGCCTGACCAGGCAGTGGCGCAGTGGATATAGCATTGGACTGGGATGCAGAAGACGCAGGTTCGAGACCCTGAGGTCACCATCTTGAGCGCAGACCCATCTGGCTTGAGCAAAAGGCTCACCAGCTTAGACCCAAGGTTGCTGGCTCCAGCAAGGGGTGGCTCGGTTTGCTGAAGGACCGCAGTCAAGGCAAGTGTGAGAAAGCAATCAATGAACAACTATGGTGTCGCAATGGCAACAAAAATCTAATGATGGATGCTTCTCATCTCTCTCCATTCCTGTCTGTCCCTATCTATCTCTCTCTCTATCCCTGTTAAAAATAAATAAATAAAAATAAATAAATAAAAGAAAACTATAGGCTTATATCTCCGATGAATTTAGATGCTAAAATTTTCAACAAAATATTAACAAACTGGATCCAGTGATACATGAAAAAAATTATATATCATGATCAAGTGTGATTTATTCTGGGGAGGCAAGGCTGGTACAATGTTCAAAAATCAATGTGATTCATCATATAAACAAAAGGAAGGAGAAAAATCACATGATAATATCAATAGATGCAGAAAAAGCATTTGATAAAATCCAGCACCCATTTATGATCACAACTCTTAGTAAAGTAGAAATACAGGGAACATACCTAAACATGATAAAGTCTATCTATGACAGACCCACAGCCAACATCATACTTAATGTGCAAAAATTAAAAGCAATCCCCTTAAGATCAGGAACAAGGCAGGGGTGCCCCCTTTCACCACTCTTATTCAACATTGTTCTGGAAGTCCTAGTCACAGCAATCAGACAACAAGAAGAAATAAAAGGCATCCAAATTGAAAAAGAAGAAGTAAAACTATCATTATTTGCTGATGACATGATACTGTACATAGAAAACTCTAAAATCTCAGTCAGAAAACTACTGGACTTGATAAATGAATTCAGCAAAGTGGCAGGATATAAACTATTCAGAAATCAGAGGCATTTTATACTCCAACAATGAACTCTCTGTAAGAGAAATTAAGAAAACAATCCTCTTCATTATTGCAACAAAAAAAAAGTACCAAGGAATAAATTTAACCAAGGAGGTTAAAGACTTGTACTCGGAAAATGATAAAACATTGATAAAAGAAATCAAGGAAGATACAAACAAGTGGAAGCATATACCATGTTCATGGTTAGAAAGAATAAACATCATTAAAATGTCTATATTACCCAAAGCAATTTTAAATTCAGTGCAATTCCTATTAAAATACCAATGACATACTTCAAAGATATAGAACACATATTCCAAAGATTTATATAGAACCAAAAAAGAACACGAAGAGTCTCAGCAATCTTGAAAAGGAAGAATAAAGTGGGTGGTATCACACTTTCTGATATCAAGTTATACTATAAGCCATTGTATTCAAAACAGTTTGGCACTGGCATAAGAACAGGCACATAGATCAATGGAACAGAACAGAGAACTCAGAAATAAACCCACACCTTTATGGACAATTGACATTTGACAAAAAAGGTAAGAGCATGCAATGGAGTAAAGACAGTGTCTTTAACAAATGGTGTTGGGAAAACTGGACAGCTACCTGCAAAAAAATGAAACTAGACTACCAACTTACACCAGTCACAAAAAACAAATTCAAAATGGATAAAAGACTTAACCATAAGTCATGAAACCATAATCATCTTAGAAGAAAACATAGACAGTAAGCTCTCCGACATCTCTTGCAGCAATATATTTGCTGATTTATCTCCACAGGCAAGTGAAATAAAGGATAGGATGAACAAATGGGACTATATCAAACCTAAACGTTTTTGCTCAGCTAAGGACAATATGAACAAAATAAAAAGACAAACCACACAATGAGAGAACATATTCGACAATACATCTGATAAGGAGTTAATAAACAAAATTTATATAGAACTTGTAAAACTCCACAATGAGAAGATAAACAATCCAATCAAAAATATGGGCAAAATAAATGAATAAACACTTCTCCAAAGAGGGAATACAGATGGCCAATGGGCATATGAAAAAATATTCAATATCACTAATCATTAGAGAAATGCAAATTAAAACCACAATGAGATACCCCTTCACACCAGTCAGAATGACGCTCATTAACAAAACAACACATTATAAGTGCTGGCGAGGATGTGGAGTAAAGGGAACCCTCCTGCACTGCAGGTGGGAATGCAGACTGGTGCAGCCACTGTGGAAAACATTATGAAGTTTTCTCAAAAAATTAAAAATGGAACTGCCTTTTGACCCAGCCATCCCACTTTTAGGAATATATCCTAAGAATACCAAATCACTGATTCAAAAGAAGAAATGCACCCCCATGTTTATTGCAGCATTGTTTACAATCGCCAAGATCTGGAAACAGCCCAAGTGTCCGTCAGTGGACAAGTGGATTAAAAAGCTTTGGTACATATATACAATGGAATACTACGTGGCTGTGAAAAAGAAGTTAATTTTACCTTTTGCAACAACATGAATGGACCAGGAAACTATTATGCTAAGTGAAATAAGCCAGGCAAAGAAAGAAAAATATCATATGACCTCACTCATTTGAGGAATCCAATGAACAATGTGAACTGCAGAGAGGAATAGAGATAGAGACGGGATCAAAGGGACCAGAGGGAAAGCAGACAGAGGGAAAGGGGATGAGAGGATGGGATCAGAGAAGGGAAAGAGATTGGTGAAATTATATATACATAACACAGCATTATAGAGAGCAGGAAAGCAAATCCTGGAGGGAAGGGAGAGGGTGTTGGGGGTAGGGGGTAAGGGGGATGTTGAGGGGAACACGGGGGTGTGGGGTATGTACTCGGTGGAATACCTGAATCTATGTAAACACAATAAATTAAAATCAATAAAAAATCTTTAATTAAAAAGCTACCAGTTACCTAAGCTATTTTGATAGAAAAGTTTAGCTATAGGAAATTCTCTAATTTAGTTTCTTGCTATGGTGTGTTGAGTTTAATGTTTCTGCCAGTCTTCTCTGATAAATTCTCAATAAATATCAGATACTGAAAGAAACAAAAACAAAAAAGAACAGAAAATAAACAGATTCAGTGGCAGTGGGGAGAAGTATTTAAATACAAGAAAAAGAATATTTAGCTATTTAATTAAGTAATGCAACCTAGAAATATAAAAGGAGGCCAGCTACACTAACTTTTCAACAATCTTCTGGGAGAAGGAAATTAAATGGGAATTAAATTAGAACAGAATTAAATTGGTGAATTTCAAATGAGAAAGATGAACAATTGAAAAATAAAAATCAAAGCTAGTTTTTTGTAAAGTCTAATGAAATAGAAATTGTTGTTCATTTGAATGGGGAAAGGGAAAATACAGACATACCACATCCAGAATGAAGAGAAGATATAACCTCAAATATGAAGATTTGAAATAATAATAAAAGTGCATAATGATGCTAGTGTATACAGAAATCTTTAAAATTAAAAATTTTAGCCTGACCAGTGGTGGTGCAGTGGACAGAGCATCTACTGCATAACCTCAGATGCTGAAATCCCAGGTTCAAAACCTGGAGGTCACCGACTCAAGCGCTGACATATCTGGCTTGAGGCAGGCTCCCCGATTTGAGCATGGTGTTGCTAGCTTGAGCATGGGATCATGGACATGACCCTTGGTCACTGGTTTGATCCCACAGGTTGCTGGCTTGAAACTCAGGTTGCTTAGCACTCAATAATATTATCTGTTAATATTAGACCTTTTCCTTGACGAGGAAGTGGCACAGTAGATAGAGCGTTGGCCTGAGACTCAGAGGGCCCAGGTTCGAAACCCCATGATTGCTGGCTTGAGCATGGGCTCATCTGGCTTGAGTGCAGGCTCACCAGCTTGAGCATGTGGTTGCTGGCTTGAATGTGGGATCTTAGGCATGACCCCATGTTCACTGGCTTGAACTCAAGGTTGCTGGCTTAAGGAAGGGGTCACTCACTCTGCTGTAGCCCCTCAGCCAAGGCACATATGAGAAAGTAATCAATAAATAACTAAGGTGTTGCAATAGAGAATTGATGCTTCACATTTCTCTTCCATCTTATCTGTCCCTCTATCTCACTCTCTCTGTATCTCTCTCTCACACATACACACACACAAAAAGATATTAGTATTTTACTTTAAATATATTACTGATATGATTAAGTTAAAAAGGCCATCAGATAATCTCATTAGCTAACAAAAGGTATTTGATAAAACTCTATATCCATTTGATTTATTAAAATGTTCGTACACAATATAAAGAAGGATTATTATTCCATCTGTATATTCTTAAATAAAGAAGAGGTTCTACTTGATAGAATAAAAGGAGAAATATGAATGAAGACTTACTGTTATTTACGGGTGACACAACTTTTTACCTGGAAAGCCCAATGCAAATAACAATTCAACAGGATTTTTAAAGAGTTGACAATTATTCAAACTTACATCTAGAAGAATAAGTGTGTGAAAATTGCAAGACTATTTTGAAAAAGAGAAATATGAGGGCGACTTTGCCCTAACTGATAGAAGAGAAGGAAAGCCAGAAGGAGATCAGCAAATGAACAAATGGTATTGGGACATTTAGACACAATCTGGTCAGTAAAAATCTATTACTCTTTTGCAAATAGAACCATGATATAGATTCTGAAATTCATCATATTGTCAGGGGGTGTTGCAGAGCCAACTTGGAAACACACACTGGGGAAGTGACACTGGAAGTCAATGGCTGATTGAGTAGGGTGTAATCATTCTCTAAGATAATTCTTAGAGAATGTATTTATCTCTCCCTGTAATAGCTGTATTTATCTCTCCCTGTAATAGCTGTCTTACATGTTCTGATGCCATATTGTTGGTTGCACATGCATTCATAAAAATTGAACAAAGTTAAACACTATTGGGAGGGATGGGAACAATAGAAATAGCAACAAAAATTTCACCAACATGTATACAGAATAAACTTAGTGATGAGGTTTACAAATGACAAAATTAACATTTTCTTAAACAAAAAGTTCTCTGGACACACAGTGTTATTTTGTGAGTCCAGATACCTAGGAGGAGGCAGTCATTTTATGTCATCCTGAGGTTGGCAGAATCACTAATATCAACAGTTGGATGGTGGGCTGATAGAGCATAGATTTGGTACCAGATAAACCAATGAGACATGCTGTCATATTTAATGAGTACAGTATCAATTGTTATATATATATATATGGAGGCACACAAGGTAAGAGCAATGATTTTATTTTGCATTTAGCTTGAATATCTTTCAAACAAAGAAGATAGTTTTCAATGTCAAGAAGGATACAAAGGTGTCTTCCACACTCCTTTCCTACAAGTGGCTTTTACTACATATAAAAAGAAGTAGAGCTCATCTTCATCATGACCTAACTAAAAAAAAAAAAATAGCGACTACAATTTAGTTATTAATTGTGAGGCTCTTGACATCTGTGATCTCATTTAGTCTTTATATTAAATTTACAATTTACAGATGGGCAAACTGAGGCTCAGAGATAGTGTCTGTCCCATGGTCCTATCTGTAGTAGAGGAAAATCACAGTTCTTGACCTCATGTGTATGCTCTGAATTCCGATGTACACAACATTGTAGGGAATATTCCAAAGGACAGTGTCATTACCATTCAAATTCAAATAATAGAATAATCACAATTATGACAGTATGGAACATTGTCTTAAATAAATAGGACTATATTTCCTAGCAGGAGATCTCTGTGTCATAGGGAGACACTGGGAAACAGAGAAATAAACCCAAAATCTACATGATTCAGCTATTGGGACTCTGTTATTCTCAAAAACTGGAGTGGGCACCTTCTCCTGAGGATTATTTTTACTACATGGGCCCAGGGAGGTTTAGGGTGTGGCCTACAACCCTGCAAGACCCAGTCATCATGCTCCTGTCTAATAGTACAAAGGCAGTCACCTTCTTCCTGGAGTCCTTTCACTGCTCAGGACCATAGGTCACTGTGGCGACGGCCAAAGAACAGTGTGCTCCCATCGGGTGGGTTGAAACACATTATCCAAAAGAACCTCAAATTTGCTTTGAGTGTCTGACAATTTTTTTCAATCATGCTGGTGGCTGGATTGCACTCCTTCTTCTGGGCAGGGATGCTGTTTGATATGATGGAGGGAAAGAGGGCCTGTCAGTGATAGGTTGAGCGGATGAGGCAGAAGAGCCTACAGCATGGAATGGGACCATCACGGCAAAACTACTTTTCTTAAAGGCACCAATTAACTTTAAGTCATTCCTCTATACATGCTTATCACAAAAAAAATTTACAGGGACTTTGGGGGAAAGGCCACAATCTTTTACTATACACATTTTTAGGAGTCTTGGCCTGACCTGTGGTGGCACTGTAAATCAAGAAATTACGTGGAATGCTGACGTCGCCAGTTTGAATCCCTGGGTTTGCCTGGTCATGACACATACAGGAGGCAACTACTATGAGTAGATGATGCTTCCTGCTTCTACCCCTCTTTTGCACTCTTCCTCACTTTCTCTATCTCTGTCTCTCCCCTCTCCCTCCAAAAATCAATAAATAAAATCTAAAAAAAAAAAAAAAAGAAAGAAAGAAGGTTTGGCTGTAAAAGCCAATCTATCCTATGTAAAAAAAAACACCCTAAAAATCAGCAAAAGATTATATGACTAGAGAGAATTATGGCATCATGCCAAATCCATTTGCAAGGACTATCTAAGAATCACATTTCATTCATGGACAACAAAAATTCCCCTATCTTACTAAGAAGAGATAGAGTTTATAGCATCAAGCCCTGGAAGTGCTTACCTGCTCCTTAGCACAGCTATTCTTACAACTTCTGTTTGTTCACAAGAACCACCCAACATGCCCTTGTTCAGCTCTCCTGGGATTAAGCACAGGTCCCTGAATCCAAGAAGCCTGGGACATGGGCCAGATAACCACATTAGCTCACAGCTCACTGCTCTTTAGAGGAATACCGTTATTCCCCAATGACAAGCACATTCAAAATAAGACTATGAACTCTGCTATGAATTCTCAGGCACTCCCAGGGATACCCTCTCTCTCTCTGATCTCTTCTTGGGCAATCCTCTTCTGGCTTCTATATCTTGCTCTCTCTCCTTTCATCTGAGTTACCACATATCCACTGCTATAATGACAGCTACTGATACCAGCACAGAGAGCACAAGAGAGGACTGCAAGAATCTAGTCATAGGAAAGAAGTAAGAAAGGATATTAGAAGGGGTGTGGGGTTAGTAGGTATCTTTGGTTATGCAAACAGAAGGGCCGTAGTCTCTGCAAACCACTAGACAGGACACTTTATTTTTTGGATAGCTGTTCCGACCACAATTATAATTTTGGTGCAAGCTTAAACTTGTTGAGATCATGTGTGTAAATTCCAGGCAGACAGGTACTAAGGTTAACACACTGCTTAACTCTGCAGATGTCCAGGCAGCAGGGAAAAGACATGCCAGACATAACCATGAACAGGTGTGCCCCTGTGATGGTTACATAGAAATTTATAGAAAGAGGAAGAAGTTGGAGCTGGACAGACACCACTCTATCCACACTATTCTCGTTAAGGTCTTTGGCTTCACCTTGGAAATATCTAAGGAAGGTTCCTTCTGAAGTACAGAAGGCAGAGGTTAGCAGGGGGACCCAAATTTCTAAAATGCTCTGAACTATATGGGGTCCATCTACTGGTTTCACACTTACCAGTCCGAACTCCTTCAATGTTAGGAGCACTCCTCAATGCTGCCAGACCTACTTCCAGAGTGAGTGATTCTATTCCTCCCCCAACAGCTTCTAGAAATTAATATTTTTACATGTGGTCCAACCATAGTCTCTCCACATGATCTCCACCTTCAGTGGAGCCTGAGAACACCCTAGCCTCATGCTGGGGAGAACAGTGACAGTGTGCTGATCACCTGGCCAGCTGTGTTCTCTCCTCCTTCTTGGGATGTGCCTTCATGGCCATGACTGGGGGAGGGACAGCCCTGGGTTTGGCAGCTTCAGAACCTTACCTCAACCACTCTGTCTCCTGCTCACGGGCCGTCCTCTTCTCATGGTCCTTCATCAGTGCGCCCACTGGGAGGTCTCCTTTCTCCTCTCTGAGTGAGGCAGGGTGTATTCTGCTCTCCCTAGTAGAACCACGGAGGGGAAGTAAACCCAATAGAGCAATGGTAGTATTCAAATAATTTAACAACCAATTCTCTGCCCTAATGACCGTTTTAAAAATAAAAATATATATACCAAAAGATAGTTAATTATTTTATGCATTTAATACTTAAATAAGAACAATAAGAGGTACACAAAACTAGATTGTTATCAGAAAGAGTTTTAAAATATTAATAAAAAAATATTAAGGAATGCATGACCAAAAATCAATAAAACTGTTATTTAAGATATTTTCATATTGCTTGTTGATTGGCATCCTCACTTGCAATTTTTTTCACCTATGGATAGAAGGAACATTACTACAGGTGATTAGAATACGCTGTTGCACAGATGAACGCTAAAAAAAATTAAGAATGTAATTTGTGATTTCCACATTAAAGAAGAGTAAAGAATGTAATTTGTGATTTTCCACATTAGGCGGCTTCCCCGCACCCGCCTTAAAGAAAACCCTGATTACAAGTGCCATTTTAACAACTGGTTTGCTGAACTCAACCAAAAATTAGGTATTTCTTCTGCCAAACTGGTGCAAACCAGCTAAATCCCAACACTGCATTACCGGCTCTGAGCTATAGCCTACTACCTCCGCCAGATAAGCAACCACTTTTCCTGGTTCCTGCCATTTCTCCAAAGTATATGTCCACCCCAACCTCCAGTGCCCAGAGCATGAGGCCAGTGCCTTTCCAAAAACATTGCTTCACCAGGAGTCATGCTCTGGTATAACCTCAAAGAAGAGGTGTGCTGGAACTGGATCATATAGGCTTGTGAAAGCTTATGGTTAGACTTTCAGCAATTTTATCAGCTCAGTGTTAAATACAGCTATTGTTAAAGTTATGTTTTTAAAGATTTATTTATTGATTTTTAGTGTAGGAGAGAAAGAAAGAAGTTGAGAAGAGAAGCAGCAGGAGGCATCAACTGGTAGCTGTTTCTTCTCATATATGCCTCAACCAGGGAAGCCAGGGGCTTTGAACCAATATCCTTAGCATGCCAGGTCAGCACGTTGTCCACTGCACCATCACAGGTCAGGCCATTATTAAAGGAAATGCTAAAACTCAGGTTGAATATGAAAAATGTTTTGATTTACTAAATATTTGTATGTGGGTGAGAAACTACTTTCATAAATCACATATTAGA
Source organism: Rhynchonycteris naso (assembly GCA_037038555.1). NCBI lineage: Eukaryota > Metazoa > Chordata > Mammalia > Chiroptera > Emballonuridae > Rhynchonycteris > Rhynchonycteris naso. The sequence goes on along the minus strand of CM072995.1, from coordinate 331,936,391 downwards.
CTTAATACAAAAATTTGTTAAAAGAGTAATTCACGATTAATTTCTCAAATTGTAGTTGAATAAGATAAATAGGTTTGTGTCACATGCAAATACTTGGTAAAAAGAAATGAAAGCATTCTGTGAGGTTCAAGGAGATATATAAAATTTCAAATAAAGACTGTTCTATATCTGACTTCCATTTCTAAATAGTGTGTGACACATCTTTGTATCATAAAAACATATATGCTGGTTTAAATACATACATTCTGCCCACCATGCACCCAGAGTAGTTGTTAAACATTCAGCACACCACAGTTCAGACCTGGCATTGTTTGATCCCAGGCTCAGTGGGAGGGGAGTGGGCCCCTGGCAGGGCTGTCTTACCTGAATGCTGATGCCTGGAAGAGACCCGCCTGGTACAGCACCAACATGCTAAGAGCCAGGAAAGGGGAGAACTTCAGGCAGCCCATGTGGCCTCTCTGCAAGTGAAGAATAATGTCAACATGTGCAGTAGTTCAAAGTTCTGTGAGCCCACAGACCTAGGCTCCAGTGCTTCATGTAACTTCCCAGCATCGTGGCTCCAACCTGGGCACTTTTTCTCCTCAACATTGTTTCCTCACAGGCAAACAGACTGCTGAAGGGTCTGGCAGACATGCAGCACACATTCTATACCAAATTGGAATGGTGATCCCCCTTTGAATCTGGGTGGGAGGGTAAGCTTGTTCCCTCACACTCCACCCCACACTCACTCTCACATACACATGTGGGCCAGGTCTCGCCAGTATAGTCTCTGCATGGCCTGTCACAACAGCTCTTTCCATAATGCAACCACAGCTGCACAACTTGTGTGGAGCATTTGCCAAAACTGGCCAGGTATGTGGGAGAATGTAGGTAGAGAGGGAACATCTCTGCAGTTGGAATCTCTGAGAATCTGAAGACTAAAATATGCTGTGCTGTGCTGCCCACTAGAAAGAGACCCCTGTAATAACTAAGCTTAGCAAAATCCTAAGCTGGAACCCAGGACTTAAACTGGGACAAAGGCATGCAGACCCCAGAACGGGGGCTCACAGTTTAGGGGTGATTCCCTGGGTTACTGTGTATATGTGCCTCTCAGTTGTGCTGACACAGCTTCTGAACTGAGTCCCCAGGGACAACAGGGCACCAGACCAAATCCAAGATTGCACAGTCTGCAGAAAGTTCATCCTGCGTCCTGCTCAGAGATCAGGCTAAGCACATGTGCAGTAAGAGACAGCGAGCCTGGGTCCCGGATCTGAATGGGAAGAGTGAAGCTGGAAGTCCCCAAACTGCAAGTGTTTAGTGTTAGCTGGGGTTGCAGTCTTGGATGAATTGCAGACTCACAGATGATGAAGAGACCCAGACAGAAGTAGATAGAAACTCTGAGACTGACTGATCAACCAAGAGATAGCACAATAGAAAGGGAGGAAAGAGGAAGAGAAAGATTGACACATGTACAATAGAGTCTCAGGTCTCACCTGGTAGCGGTGGCTTACAGTGGAGGCCGTGATGGCACTTGTGGTGGTGTTGGTAGCGTTTAGGTCAGATGGTGGTACTGCCGAACCAGCAGAGACACTCCTGATGGACAGTGGCTCTGATGCCTCCCAGCACCAGCGGCGGCTCTTATTCCCACAGCTCTGGTCTGGGGTGGTGCAGGAGCAACCGGTAAGTGGGACAGATTTCTGTCTAAAATGAAAATGTCACCCACTTGCTGGATGGGAATATCCAACAGGATCATCTCATTTGTATCTGCATTGAGATCACTGATGGAACTGTGTTGGGGTGTGATGGTGGGAGCCACTGAAAAACAACACTTTAAAGGTGAATAGGACTTTTTTTTATTTTGAAACTTTTATAAACAGATTTTACAGAGAGTAAAGGAGAGAGAAAGACAGAAGAGAGATCTGTCCCTGCACGTGCTCTGACAGGGATCTATCTAGCAACGTCTGCTCTTAGGGGCAATGCTCTAAAGAACCAGCAATAAAGACCCCGCCGGACAAGTGAGCTGCACTTTGAAGAAAGTTTGTTCTCGTGATATATTTACCGTATTCAGTTCTGTGGCGTTTGAAGGTGCTTCGCACTCCATTTCCAGCTGTGTGGTCTTGTAGGGCAGTGTCCACGGTCTTAGGGCAACAGGCTTCCCCAGGTTGCCCTAAGACCGTGGACAACCTCCAGTCCCCATCCAAGTAAGGGTGAGAGGATTAATTCTTCAAAGGATTGGTTCTGGGACCCAGCAGGGGATCAATTCAGGCAGCTGGAATCAGCACAGGGGAGTGGGGCGTGTGAGAACAGGAGATGGAGGTGAGAGCAAGAACTTTGTCAGACTGAACTCAGTTCCGGCTGAGCACAATCCAGGCAGTGATATTATGGGCACTTTGACACTTCTCGGGGCTCAATACAAAATTGACCCTTATCATGGGTGAACCCCTGGTTCTAATTATACTTGGATTTTTTTTCAATTGACTCTGCGATGTTCAGTTCTCCCGAGCGGTTTGACTCATAGAAGTAATTGAACTGCGTAATTCCTTGACCTGCGCAGTTGAAACCTTGTCATTAAAGGGTCAGCTCCGCGCTTGGGAATCCAGGTATGTGTAGACCAACTGCAGCTACAGGCAGATATTGGACTGCACACGAAGTCGGCAGCGGTAACCACCACATTGCTCAATGGTCATCAGCATTCATCTTTGAAATTGGAAACATTATTCCATCCTGAAGGAATGATGTCATTAGTAACCATGTGCCTTTCCCTTAGCTAGGTCAGGATGTGGAGGAGTTCCTGATGTACATACGGGATTCCTTAAGAATGACATCCCTGCTGTGGGATTCCCCAACTGTGTGGCTGCCTGATTTGCACTGGGTGTCCATCACGTGGGTAGAAAGGGCCAATGACTGGATGGTCACTGAGGGAAAGGACAAGGCATAGAAGCATCCCAGCTTTCAAGCAGCCTTAGTGCTCCCTTGTCTACTCCCCCTACCTCCGATTCATCTTCTACTACTTAACTGCCTGCTGGAGCCATGTGTCCAGCTGCTTTTGTTACCGACAGCCATTTGCCAAGATGTCGCAGTGGTGCCCTAGACTGAACGATTGCCTGAGTTTCACGCACTACTGTTCTCTACCAGACAGCGGGGCAGGCTTGCGGAGCTGAAAGTGCCTACAGAGACAAAACTCGCAGTCACTTCCAGTCATGCTCTTCCACTCATACAAACAGATTCCCGTCTATAAACACATGCCCACTGCCCAGAGCACTGGCACTCGCAAAAGCAACACTTGCACGCAAGGATATGCGCCCGCGTTCCCGCAAAATCCTGCCCCAAGCCAGCCTCGGAGTCTCTCGTAGGGTCATATCCAACTGCACGTTGGTGACCTGTTCACGTTACGTATAACGTACCTGTCCTTACTCTCAAAAATAAGCGTGCTCCAGAACAGCCAACTATGCAGCTCCTGGACCCTCACACACCCGGCACAACAGGTGTCAAGACCCATTCCCATGAGCTTTCTGCTCCAAGGCCGTCTGGAAGATCTGGGACCCTGAGTTGCAGCCCTTAGCCAGTGGAGCCAGGAGAAAGAAACTGCTCACAGTAAGGAAATTTCAGGGTCTGAGCGCGCCGCTTGCGGTCCGAGCAGAAAATAAAGTGTCCCCCAGTGCGGCAAACAGCTGTAGTATCTGGGCCTTTGAGAGGAAAGGCAAGGACCCCCAGCTAGGTGGTTCCCAGGCATTGGGAAACTAGCCCTGTGTGTGCTGTGTGTCAACTCAGTCACTGGTACTCACTGTTCAGTAGCCCAGTAATTCCTATGGCAAACCTACTTGCCCCACATCGCTTCTCCGTTCGGGTTGGTGGCCTCCTTGCTGGGGACTCCAACCTCTCAACATGACCTTATTAAACTCCTCTTTTAATTAACTTATGAGACACCACTACCTATATGGAATAAAACCTTGGAGATGGCAACTGGGTGTGTGAAACTCACTCTGCTTAGGCACACTGGTGGCAGCAGGGGACGTGGCATGGATGAACTGTCTGAGAATGCAGGTGCACCGTCAGGTACACAGGGAGAAAAGACAATAGAAGCAAAGAACAGGCAGGGTTCAGAATGTGGGGTCCTGGGCTCAGTGTCCTGATGCTAGAAGCAATTAGCCAGTGCTGAGCTCCATTCCTGGTTTTGAGGGCTCAGCACATTGAATCCTGAACCATAGCCAAGCTTTCCATGCAGAGTTGCAGGGCCCGGTGGCAAAGGCATAGTGGAGGGTGTGTTCTATAGAAATAGGACTCTGCCGCTTGTGGATGTTGTAGGTGAGTCTCCGCTAACGTGGCAAAGGCAGCATAGTGGACATCATTTTCCTAGAACTTGGGCTCTGCCACTTGTGGCTGTTGTAGGTGAGTTTATCCTCTAAGGCAGTGGTTCTTAACCTTTTTTGAGGTACTGAACCCACAGTGTCATATGTGCATTCACCAAACCCTTCTTTAGTGATAAATAAAATGTGATTTTTTTTTTCTAAATTCAAGACATAGGTATATGTTTTTTTACTGGTGGACAAAATGAGCTGCGCATGAACATCCCTTTGCTCAAAGAACAAAACCAACAAAGTGCATGTACTCACAACAAATTACAGTATTTATTCTGTCCTCCACAGCAGAGGCTTCTCCGAACCCCTGAGACCGACTCATTGAACCCCTAGGGTTCAATAGAACCCAGGTTAAGAACCACTGCTCTAAGGTGCCAAATACTTTGCAGAAATACTTTTACTACCAAGAAAAGAAAGTCATTTGTAATCATGTGTGTCTGTAGATTCATTGCCCTGAAAGTGAACCAAACATACCTTTTCTAGCACAACAGGGAATGCAATGTGTTTAAGAAATAACTACTCCAGAAGTTGATTTCTTGGCCATGTCGCCTTGCCAGCTGACAACTTAACTTATGGCAGCCAGATATACCTTCTACCTTCAAATGGAATATTTATTTTCCCACTCTGAAATAGTTGGTGATCACAAACCATGGGTTGGTGGTATGGGGTAGGAATGAGGGTCTGCACCCAGAAGTTACAAGGGTAGCCTCCAGCTATTTCAAACTTTTCTTTAAAGGTCACTCTCTCCAGATAGGGAGGGACTGACATTAACTTATCCCTCAAGCACTCTCAATTGGTATGAAGTGCCTCCTGCTGACCCTGCCAAAGTTTAAAACGAAGTCATTTTGATTCTTTTTTTTTTTTGGCACTTAGCACAATTTCTGGCATACAAGTAGGCACTAAGCCAATGTTTGTTGAATGAATGGAAATTAATTTATTGTGGCCAATTCACCAGCCAGTCTCACTGCTCTTACAGGGCTCTAATGCCAGCAAGCAGAAAAATCCAAACCTACTTGAGTGGAGCAGCATTGACCAGGATTCCGATCGTGTGAGGACACACTTTTCAGCCAGATTCCTCTCATGTTATTCAGCACAGTAGAAGTGGTTTTCTAAGAGAAGTTTTCAGGAATGAGACAGGGATAAAGGGTTACCTTGAGGGTTGTCCTAAAGACTTGGGTCTCCTATGTACAATACAAAACCATTCCTCTGTGAGTCCATCCCTGACTTACTGAGGGAACTGAAGAACTGTAGTCCTTGGCATGTGCAGTTACCTAGGTTGCTTCCAGCTATCCTTGTGACTTTTCAGAACTTTAGCACTAAACAGCATGATCAAGCGAATGTTGCCCAGGAAAAGACTGACTTTTAAATAGCTCTTTGAGTATTTGTCCCCAAGTTTATGATTTTATTTAATAACTTAGTGTGAAGAGGTCCATATCACATTCTCCATCCTCATTTAGTATTAAATGGCGCGGTCACTTGACTTGTGTCTGGGAATGACAACCAGGGTTATTTCAGCAATATATTCGCCATGGTAGGTTTCTGAGTACAGAGGTCCATGTGTATGCATGGAGTTCAGCACCAAATCAAGTAGTTCTTCTTCCATAGCTCTTTGTCACACTTTCGCCTGAAAGGCAGTGGGTCGCCTAGGTCAACCAAATAAAGAGAAATGGTGTCTTGAGGAAACTGAGAACAGCAGAGCCAACCACTTCCTGATCTTATCTCACACTCTGGCTCCCTACAGTCTTCTCCACATGCTAGAAAATATGTTCAAGTACAACTCAGAATGTAAGCACTTCGCCCAGATATCCCCTTAGGCTATGTCCATGAATGTGGGCGCTTTCACCATCCAATGATATTCTGGCAGAGCAAAAATTTATTACTCCCAGAAAAAAGTTAGTGCCCTGGAATAGCTGCCCACTGGCTGGTCCCTTGTGAGAGCCCACATAGCTGGAGGACAGACTGAAGAACAGTCAGTGGGTAGGCCTGGGTCCTATCTTTCACAAACTTTGTGTGGGACTGGCGTCCCCACCCCTAATTTTGTTTCGTTGTTTTCTATGGTGGCTTAGCGGGAACTTCATGGACTCAGGGCTCAGCTCAGTCCCCCTTAGTGTTCTCCCATTTTCTTAAAAACAAAATAATATAAAGAGGAAAAATAAATTCAAAACCATTTTCCACTGAACTTGTTTCTTAATTATCAAGTGAAACCAAGGAGGAAGCTTACAACTTTCTATACCCTGATCTGTAGATTGAGACCAGCTATCCTTGAAACATATCTGGGCTTCAGGACCACAGACAGCATTATCTAACCAGTGTCACTAAAGAAAATACTGATTTTAAAATAGTTGCTTGACTTTCTGACTTTTAGTTTTATTATCTTATGTCATAATTTCTGACCTTAGAAATTAAGCCTAGCTTTGCAACAATCATGCTTGGAAATAAATATCTGATAAAGTTTTATGTTAGTATTTACTTCCGTTCATTTATCTTATTTTATGTACTCTTTGATTTAAATGTAAAAGTAAAAATAATTTATTAGGGCTCATAAGAGGCACAAAACTTGTTTAAATTCCTCTGTGATTTTTCTAGAAATTATATAAGTTACAGCTAATAGCTTATTCTGTTAAATGAGCAAGCCAAGGTCATGGCTGGCAGCAGAGCATCAGCCCAGTCTGTGAAGTCCCCGGGTTCGATTGCCGGTAAGGACACATAGGAGAAGCAATCATCTGCTTCTCTACCCCTCCTTTCCCCTCTTTCTCTCTCCTCCAGCAGCCATGGCTGGAATGATTCCAGCTATTTGGCTGCAGACACTGAGGTTGGCTTCACGCACTAAAATAGTCTGGTCCAAGCAAAGGAGCAGCGGACCCAGATGGGCAGGGCATAGCCCCCTAGTAGGCTTGCAGGGGAGATAACTTTCAGGACGCACTCTGGAGTCTGGCTCTCTGCCTCCCTGCCTCCCCGTATCTCACTGAATCAAAAATAAAGAAATAGATAAATAAGCCAATTTAAGTGGGACTACACTAAAGAGAAACACTTCTGCACAGCAAAGGAAACTATCAAAAAATGAAAAGACAGTCTATTGAATGGAATGAAATATTTACAAATCATGCATCTTATAAGGGGTTATTATCCAAAACGTATAAAGAACTCATTATTCACTAGGAAGAAAACAAACAATCCAATTAAGAAACGGGCAGATGAATTTTTTTAAAGACTTAAAATGACTTACTGTTTTCTACAGAAGTACTTAATTTCACTAATCATCAGAGTAATGGAAATCAAAACCACAATGAGGTATCACCTCACGTCTGCTAGAATGGCTTTATCAAAAAGACAAGAAATAACAAGTGTTGGTGAGAATTGGAGAAATGGAAACCACTGTGCACTACATATGGAAATGTAGAATGGTGCAGCTGCTATGGAAAATAGTTTGGAGTTTCCTCAAAACATTAAAAATAGAATTAGTATACGATGCTGAAGTTTCAGTTCTGGGTATTTATCTGAAAGAAATGAAATTGCTAACTGAAAAAGATATCTACAACCCTATGTTCATGACAGCATTATTTATAATAGCCAAGCTATAGAAACAACATCAATGTTTATGGATGTGTAAATGGATAAAGAAAATATGGTATATAAACAACAAAATATTATTTAGTCATTAAAAAGATTCTTGCCGCTGTTGCAGTGGTTAGAGTGTTGAACTGGGACATGGATGACCGAGGTTTGAAACCCCTAGGTTGCCAACTTGCACGAGGGCTTATCAGCTTGAGTGAGCAGTCACTGGCTTGAGAGTGGGATCATAGACATGCTTGAGCCCAAAAAACACTGACTTGAAGCCCAAAGTTGCTAACTTGAGCCCAAGGTCACTGGCTCTACTGTAGCCCCCCAACCCTTAGTCAAGGCACATATGAGAAAGCAATCAGTGAACAACTAAGGTGCCACAACAAAGAATTGTTGCTTTTCATCTCTCTCCCTTCTTGTTTGTCCCTATCTGTCCCTCTCTCTGATTCTCTCTCTGTCCTCTGTCCAAAAATAAATAAATAAAATAAAAATTCTTGCTGTTTTTGAAACATGGGGAGACCATGAGGGCATTACATAAAGTAAAATAGGTCAGAAAGGTATAGATAAATTTTTATGATATTATTTGTGGAATCATAAAAAAATAAAACAACAAAAGACTGCCAGACCAGGTGGTGACGCAATGCATAGAGATCACTGACTGGGGATGCTGAGGACTCAATTAGAACCCCAAGGTCACCAGCATGAGCATGGGCTTATCTGGCTTGATCACAGGCTCACCAACTTGAGCACAGGGTTGCAGTTTGAGCATGGGATCATAAACATGGCCCAATGGTCTATGGCTTGAAGTGCAAAGTTGTTGTCTTGAACACTAGGTCTTTGTCTTGAGCAAGGAGTCCCTGGCTCCACTGGAGGGCCCACCCCCATTAAGGCATGTATGAGAAAACAATCACTGAACAACTAGAGTGCTGAAGCAATGAATTGATGCTTCTCATTTCTCTCCTTTTCTGTCTCTCACTATCTTTCTCTTAAAAATAACAAATAAAAAATGCAAACTCATAGATACAAAGAACAGATTGGTGGTTGTCGGATTTGGGATAGAGGTGAGGGATCAAAGTAAGTGACGGTGGTCAAAGGGTAGAGACTTCCAGTTACAAAACATGTAAGTCATGCAATGTGATATGCAGCATGGTGGTTTTAGTAAATAATACTGCTGCATATTTGAATGTTGCTAAATTTAAGGAGATCTTAAATTTTCTAAAGTTAAATGTATTGCTGCCATATAGTTTGTATATCATATAGACTCAACAACATCAACAGAACCACAGTCACGACAGCAACTACAGGAGCAGCAACACCACCACCACCACCATGAATTCATTCTATTCAACCTGAGGGAAATTTGGAGCTGTCAATTAATGGGACTATTTCAACTAAAATTTGATTGACCTGGGATCCACATACATGCAAGGATTTTAGGAAGGCATAACAACAAGTAAAAAGGTGAACAGACTAAAAAAGATCAACTCTTCTAGGATCCCAAGAGCAGTGAGAACAAAGGGCAGAATCCTGCTCACCAAGATTGGAGAGACAGAGAGGTAAATTCAGGGAGTCATGACTTACTGGCACAGAGAATCACAAGAGAAACAGCGAGAACCAGGACTTGGAACCAATGCTGGGGAAGGAGAACTTGAACTGTAACTGAAAAACGGCTGGGTAATTCTGAGAACTAAACATTCCAGTATGACTCAGTCAAGGTCTGTGTGTGCTGTAGGAGGGCTTCCACGATTTTGTGAGATTTACCTTCAGTAGCCCAACCAGGTGTTCATAGTAGATATCAAAGAAAATGCCCTTGGGCTTCAGAGGGAAAAGCAACCATTTTGAAATCCATCAGAGCATGTTGTTTTTCCTAACCTGGTCTGTGCTCAGCAGAAACTAGTTAATCAGAGCCTAACCTGCTGGGCATTATTAGAGCCTTAATGAGTAGAGAGAATATAGAAAGAACTCCAGTCAGCTCCAGCCTAGCACCTGGGAGGAGGAAATACCCAACTCCAGCTTATTCTGAGGAAAAAAGTTAGAAACATGTGAAGTTCAAAGCCAAGATGCCCACATTCACTAAAAGTCTGAGCCCTTTCCTAAAGACTATAAAATGTTTCTCCTTCTCCTTTATTCAAATTGCCATCTTAGAAACAACCAAGATGTCCTTAGGTGGGTAAATAAGTAAATGAATTATGGTACATTCAGAAGATGGTATATTATTCAACAGTGTAAATAAATAAGGTATCAGGCCATGAAATGACATGGAGGAAACTTAAAAGCATATTCCTTGGTCCATGGCCCCCTTCCTCTAAGTGAAAAAAGCCAAAATGAAAAGGAGACATTTTGTATGATCCCATCTGTATTATGTTCTAGAGAAGATAAAACTATAGACATTGTAAAAATGTCAGAGATTGGCAAGGGTGAGGAGAGGGAAGAATAGAAGGAACACTTCAGAAGAGTCAGTGTAGTTAAATGCCCTGTAGGATCCTATAATTATTAACGGAACAAGCCAGGATTTCAGTTGACCATTGCTGCAAACCCAATCACAAAGATAAGATCCAACTGGTAGGAGAGTATCTTTAATCAACTTGCTAGCAACCTGAGAAGGCAGGGGGCTCACTACATCCAAAGCCTGCATTAACAGTCTCAACAGACTGGCCAGTTTGGGGAGCTAGAAAATGTATTGTAGAGCATGCAGTTAGTCACATAGCAGTGTATAGGAGGTGGGAGTCTGGTTTATAGATATGCCTCCCCAGAATGTCCTTCTGACACTAGCATTGGTGTCCGTGAGATTATCTCCAGAACAGCCAGGGTCTGGCATCTCTGGGAGTCAGCTGTGCCTTGGGAAGTGTCCACAAGAGAGATTCCCTGCATCTGCAAAAGTGACTGCCTGCATTCTCCTTAGGAAACATAGTAAAGATTAAGATTTGTGAACTAATCTTCTAGTTATCTACAGTGCCTTAATCCTTACCAGAAATTCTGTGACTGAACTCTTACAAGTAATAATTGTGATTTAACTCCTCACATAATGATAGATATGCCATTTACACCTATGTCCAAACACATAGAATGCACAATAACAGGAGTGAACCCCTAGGCAAACTATTGACTTTGGGTGATTGTGATGTAGGTTCATCAGTTGAGACACCCTCATGGGTGATCCCAATAGAAGAAACAAAACATATGTAGGAGAAGGAGTATGTGGGACATCTCTGTATCTTTCTCTCCATTTTGCTGTGAATCTAAAACTGCTCTAAAAACCATAAAGTGACTTACAAAGATTGTTTGCACAGTGAAAAGAAGTGGAGAAACCAAAGCTTTCCAACAGTAAATACTGAATACATACTAAAGAACATGTGAAGAGAATCGATTGCTTCTGAACCAGTTCCCTAATATATTTGTGGAAGGCAATAAAGCCCCTCTTTGAGGAGGGAGGAGAACAGAAGTGGCTACCAAAGAGGGGCAGGAAATGAACCTTGCTGGGGACTTTTTGTCATTCTGCAGTTGACAGTATCACTAACATCAACAGTTAGATGATGGGCTCATAGATCCCAGATTTGCTGCCAGATAAGTCAATGACACATGGTGTCATATTTATTGAATACAGTATTAAATTGTTTTAATAAGAGGCATGATCGATAGCACTAATGATTTTATTTTGCATTTAGCTTGAGATTTGTTCACCTAAACAAGATAGTTTTCAGTGTCAAAAAGATACAAAAGTGTCTTCCACACTTCTTTTCTACAAGTCACTTTCATTATGAATGAAGAGAAGTAGCGATCAGTTTCATTGTTACCTAAAGACAAAAATATAGTGACTAGAATTTGGTTATTTATTAATTGTGAGGCTCTTGATATCTGTTATCTCATTTAGTCTGTATATTAATGCTATCAGTACATACTATAATTATCTGCAAGTGAAGAAATTGAGGCTCAGAAAGTGAGTCTATCCCATGGTCATATTTGTAATAAAAGAAAAACACAGTTTTCAACCCCATGTATAAGCTCTGAATTTCAATGTACTCAACATTGTAGTTTATAGTCCAAAAGGACAGTGTCATTACTATTAAAATTCACATTCTAGTTAATCACAATTATAACTGTAGGAAACAGGGTTTTAAAGAAACAGAAGATATACTTCCTAGCAGAAGATCACTGTTTCACAGGGAGATACTGAAAACACAGGAAAATTAACTCAAAATATGATCTGTCAATTATTGGGACTCTCTGTTCTCCAGAAACTGGAGTGAGCAAATTCTCCTGAAGATTTTTTTTACTATATGGGCCCAGGGAGGTTTAGTGTACAGACTATGTTCTGGCAAGACCCAGACCTCATCTTCCCATTCAACAATACAAGGCCAGTCAGTCACCTTCTTCCTGGAACCTTTCACTTCTCATTACCGAAGGTCCCTCTGTCAACGGCCCACTTTATTTATGGCCTCATCACTGGATGTTTCTTCTCCTTTGTTTGCAGTTTTGTACAGATAGTCCATAAGTTTCCCCGTCGTGCAAGTGGCCAGTTTGCAATCCCTCTTCTGAGCAGTGACACTGAAGTAGAATGGAGAAAGAGAATACTTGTTCATGAGAGGTTGAGGATACAGGTCGGGAGATTCTATATCAGGGGTAGTCAACCTTTTATACCTACCGCCCACTTTTGTATCTCTGTTAGTAGTAAAATTTTCTAATCACCCACCAGTTCCACAGTAATGGTGATTTATAAAGTAGGGAAGTAACTTTACTTTATAAAATTTATAAAGCAGAGTTACAGCAAGTTAAAGCATATAATAATCATTACTTACCAAGTACTTTATGTCAGATTTTCACTAAGTTTGGCAGAATAAATCTTTATAAAACAACTTACTATTAAATCTATCTTTTTATTTATACTATGGTTGCTCCGCTACCACCCACCATGAAAGCTGGAACACCCACTAGTGGGTGGTAGGGACCAGGTTTACTACCACTGGTCTATGCCATGGGACCAGCATGTCAAAATTATTTCTCGGAAAGGCACCAATTAACCTTTAGTCTTTAACCTAAACACAGTTATCATAGCAGAAGAATCCCAGGATCTTTAGGGAAAATGCCACAATCCCTGGTCTTACACATTCTCAGTAGAATTCACAAATCAAAAAGAGAACTTGGTAACCGGCTGTGGAACAGAGGGCTATAACAGCCAATCTTTCCTTTATAAACAAACTAAAAATCAGCCAAAGTTTATGAAACTATAGAGAATTATGCCACTATGCCCAATTTATTTGCAAGAACTATCTAGAAGACACATTGAATTCATGGGCAGCAAAAATTGCCCTGTATCACCAAGAACAGACAGAGAGATTAAGATTACATCATCAAGTCCTGGAGGTGCTTATCTGCTCCTTAGCACAGCTATTCTTACAACTTGTGTTTGTTCACAAGAAACACCCAACATGCCTTTGTTCAGCTCTTCTGGGATTAAGCACAGGTCCCTGAATCCATGAAGCCTGGGACATGGGCCAGATAACCACCTCAACTCACAGCTATTTAAAGGGATACCTTTATTCCCAAATGACAAGCACATACAGAAATAAGATTATGGACTCTACTATGATCTCTTTCTGGATGATCCTCCTCTGGCCTCTACATCTTGCTCTCTCTCCTCCATCTGAGTTACTACATATCCACTGCTATAACGACAGCCACTGATACCAGCACAGGGAGCAACAAGAGAGGACTGCAAGCATCCAGTTTAGGAAAGAACCAAGAAAGAATATAAGAAGCAAAGCTGTGGGGTTAGTAAGTATCTTTGGTCATGACAACAGAAGGACTGTGGTCTCACTGCAAGCCACTGACATGATCTTTTTATTTTAATTTATTCATTTTAGAGAGGAGAGAAAGAGAGAGAGAAAGTGGGGAGGAGCAGGAAGAAACAACTCCCATATGTGTCTTGGACAGACAAGTGCAGGGTTTTGAACCGGCAACCTCAGCTTTCCAGGTCAGCGCTTTATCCATGACGCCACCACAGGTCAGGCCCCAAATTTTTGTTGTTTTTGTTGTTGTTATTTTGACATTTGTTCCAATCCCAATTTTAATTTGGGTGCACGTGTAAAACTTGTTGATATCATGTGTGTAAATTCTAGGCAGACAGGTACTAAGGTTAACATACTGCTCAACTCTACAGATGTCCAGGCAGCAGGGAAAAGACATGCCAGACAAACTATGACCCAGTGTGCCCCTGTGATTGTCACATACAAGATTACAGGAAGAGGTGGAAATTGAAGCTGGGCTAGAGGGGCTGGCAGGAGAACAGCTCACACTTCCTCCATAGGAGAACTCAGATATTTGCATAGTCAGGGCAGTGTGATGAAGGGTTGTAGTGTGGAAGGAATAACCAGTCCTGGCTTTCCCTCAGGCTGCTCAGGCCTTCATGCTCTGCAGAGAAGTTCTCAGGGAAGATGCAGGGGTAATTCATGTCTTTGCCTTGCTGTGCCAGGGTCAGAGCAGGGGCGGATGTGTGTGCCAATCTCAGGTGCTCTCCTCAATCCTATGACAACATGTACATCGCCATAGATTCTACACATGTAAAGGCCCCAGACTTACCTGAGACACTGTCAACGCATGCTATTCTTGGCAAGGCCTTTGGTTTCACCTTGGATATGTTCAATATAGACTCCTTGCAAGTGTGACAAAATGTGATGTGCAGGTTAACATGGGGAGCCAAATTTCTAAAATGTCCTGAATTATATGTTGTTCATCAGCTGGTTTCACACTTACTAATCCGAACTCCTCCAATGTTTGGACTCTTCAGTGCCACCAAACCTATTTCCAAAGTGAGTGATTCTACTCTTTCCCCAACAGCTTTAAGAAGTTAATATTTTTACATGTGGTCCAACCATAGTCTCTCCACATGATCTCCATTTTCAGTGGAGCCCGAGAACAGCTTGACCTCATGCTGTGGAGAACAGTGACAGTGTGCTGGTCACCTGCCCAGCTGTGTTCTCTCCTCCTTCTCGGAATGTGCCTTCATAGCCATGACTGGGGGAGGGACAGCCTTGGGTTTGGCAGCTGCAGAACCTTACTTCAACCGCTCTGTCTCCTGCTCCTGCTCACGGGCCGTCCTCTTCTCATGGTCCTTCATCAGTGCGCCCACTGGGAGGTCTCCTTTCTCCTCTCTGAGTGAGGCAGGCTGTAGGCTGTTATTTCAGGAAGAACAGCAGAGGGGAAATAAGACCAATAGAGGCTCTGAGCTACTGCCTACCACCTCTCAGTATAAGAAGCCAGGTTTCTTGGCTTCTGCCACTTCACCACCGTATGTAGCCAACCCAACTTCCAGTGCCCAGGGCATGAGGCCTGGGCCTTTCCAAAAACTTTGCTTCACCAGGAGTCGGACTCTGGGCTGGAACTAGATTATATAAGCTTGTGAAAATGTATGGTTAGACTTTCAGCAATTTTATGAGCTCAGTGTTAAATATAGCTATTATTAAAATTAAATGATGAACTTGAAATTAAATCTGAAACATGGTTCAGTTTACTTAATATTTGTATGAGGACATGAACCATTTTCATAGATCACATAGTAAATTTAATTGAAATAGGCTCTGGCTGGTGAGCTCAGTGGTAGAGCATTGGCCTGATATATTTAGGTCCGGGTTTTTTGTGTTGTTTTTTTTACAGAGTCAGAGATAGGGATAGATAGGGACAGACCGACAGGAATGGAGAGAGATGAGAAGCATCAATCATCAGTTTTTTGACACCTTAGTTGTTCATTGATTGCTTTCTCATATGTGCCTTGACCGCAGGCCTTCAGCAGACCGAGTAACTTCTTGCTCAAGTCAGTGACCTTGGGTCCAAGCTGGTGAGCTTTTGCTTAAACCAGATGAGCCCGTGTTCAAGCTGGCAAACTCAGGGTCTCGAACCTGGGTCCATCCGCATCCCAGTCCGATGCTCTATCCACTGCACCACCACCTGGTCAGGCTAGGTCAGGGTTTTGATTCCCAGTCAGGGCACACAGGAAAGCACCCATTTGCTTCTTCACCTCTCCCCTTCTCACTTCTCTCTCTCACTCCCTCTATCTCTCTCTTTCTCTGTCTTCTTCTTTTGCAGCCATGGCTTGATTGGAGCGAGTTGACCTAAGGCACTTAAGGATGGCTCCATGACTTCCACCTCAGGCACTAAAATAGCTCAATTGCTGAGCAATGGAGCAATGGCCAAAGATGGGCAGAGTATACCCCCCTTGTGGGCTTTCCAAGGTAGGGGATTCCGGTAGGGGAGCATGCCGGAGTCTCTCTGTGCCTCCTTTGCTCTCACCAAAAAAATACAATTTAAAATAATTTATTAGAAAAGTCATTAGCTATTTACTTCTCAATTTATGCTTGAATTAGATAGATAGGTGTGCTTCACATGCAAATAGATGGTAGAAAAGAATGAAAACATTCTTTGAGGCTCAAAGAGATATATGAAATTTACAATGAAGTGTATGGTATGTCTGATTTTTATTTCTAAATTGTATGTGCCACATCTTTGTATCATAAAAACATATATGTTGGTTTACATATGTACATAACGTTCACCATGCCCCAGAGTAGTTGTTAAACTTTCAGCATACTACATTTTAGACCCTGGCATTGTTTGATCCCAGGGGCAGTGGGAGGGGAGTGGGCCCCTGGCAGGGCTGTCTTACCTGAATGCTGATGCCTGGAAGAGACCCGCCTGGTACAGCACCAACATGCTAAGAGCCAAGAATGAGGAAAACTTCAGGCAGCCCATGATGTCTCTCTGCAAGTGAAGAATGATGTCAACACGTGCAGTAGTTCAAAGTTCTGTGAGCCCACAGACCTAGGCTCCAGTGCTTCATGTAATTTCCCAGCAACATGGCTCCAACCTGGGCACTTTTTCTCCTCAACATTGTTTCCTCACAGGCAAACAGACTGCTGAAGGGTCTGGCAGACATGCAGCACACATTCTATACCAAATTGGAATGGTGATCCCCCTTTGAATCTGGGTGGGAGGGTAAGCTTGTTCCCTCACACTCCACCCCACACTCACTCTCACATACACATGTGGGCCAGGTCTCGCCAGTATAGTCTCTGCATGGCCTGTCACAACAGCTCTTTCCATAATGCTAGCTGTGTGAAGCATTTGCCAAAAGTGGCCAGGTATGTGGGGGAATGTAGGTAAGGAGGGAATATCTCTGTAGTTGGAATCTCTGAGAATCTGAAGAATAAATTCTGCTGTGCTTCTCTGCCCACTAGAAAGAGAGCCCTGTAATAACTAAGCTTAGCAGAGTCCTAAGCTGGAACCCAGGACTTAGACTAGGTCAAAGGGCACTCAAACCCCAGAACGGGGGCTCACAGTTTAGGGGTGATGCCCTGGGTTACTGTGTATATGTGCCTCTCAGTTGTGCTGACACAGGTTCTGAACTGAGTCCCCAGGGACAACAGGGCACCAGACCAAATCTATGAGTGCACAGTCTGCAGAAAGTTCATCCTGCGTCCTGCTCAGAGGTCAGTCTAAGCACATGTGCAGTAAGAGACAGCGAGCCTGGGTCCCGGATCTGAATGGGAAGAGTGAAGCTGGAAGTCCTCAAACTGCAAGTGTTTAGTGTCAGCTGGGGTAGCAGTCTTGGAAGAATTGCAGACTCACAGAGTTTGTCGTGATGAAGAGACCCAGACAGAAATGCATAGAAACTCTGAGACTGACAGATCAACCAAGCAATAGCTCCATGAGGAAAGAGGTATAGAAGATGCAGGGATTGATTGACGCACCCACTGTGAAGTCTCAGGTCTCACCTGGTAGCAGTGGCTTAGAGTGGAGACAGTGATGGCACTTGTGGTGGAGTTGGTAGCATTTAGGTCAGATGATGGTACTGCCGAACCAGCAGAGACACTCCCGATGGACAGTGGCTCTGATGCCTCCCTGCACCAGAAGTGGCTCTTATTCCCACAGCTCTGGTCTGGGGTGGTGCAGGAGCAACCAATAAGGGGACAGATTTGTGTCTAAAATGGAAATGTCACCCACTTGCTGAACTGGAATATCCAGCAGGATCATCTCATTTGTATTTGCATTGAGATGAATGATGGAACTGTGTTGGGTTGTGATGTTGAGAGCCACTGAAAAACACTCTAAAAGTGAGCTGGATTTTGGTGAATGTTTGGTGTTATTATAAATTTCACCTGTTCAGTTTCGTGTGCTTTGAACATGCATCCCACTCCATCTTCAGCTATGTGGTCTTGTAGGTCAGAGTTTAGGGTCTCAGGGACTATTTGCTCCCCCAAGTCAGTCCTCTAGTCCCCATCCAGTTGCGGGTGAGAGGATTAATTCTTTTTTGTGACAGAGAGAAAGACAGAGAGAGGGACAGATCAGGACAGACAGACAGGAAGGGATTGAGTTGAGAAGCATCAATTCTTCTTTGCAGCTCTTTGGTCTCCTTAGTTGTTCGTTGATTGCGCCTTGATGGGGGTGGTTGGGGGAGACTGCAGCCGAGCGAGTGACCCCTTGCTCAAGCCAATGACTTTTGGCTCAAGCTGGCGACTCCACGCTCAAGACGGAGACATGTTGTTTTGAACCTGGGTCCTCCATGTCCAAGGCATACCCTCTACCCACTGCACCACTACCCTGTCAGGATAGAGAATGAGAGGATTAATTCTTAACAGGGTTGGTTCTGGGTCCCATCAGGGTGTTTAATTCAGGCAGCAGCTAGAATCGCCCATAGCAGAGTGGAGCTTGTGATAACAAGAGATGGAGTTGGGAGCAAGAACTATGTCAGACGGAACTCAATTCTGGCTAAATACAATCCAGGCGGTGGGATTATGGGCACTTTGTAACTTTTCAGGGCTCAATACAAAATTGATCTTTACCAAGGGTGAATTCTGCAATTCTAATTATACTTGGATTTTTTTTTTAATTGTCCCGGGAAAGTTTAGTTGACCCAAACTGTACATTTGATGGCAGTTCAATTGATCTATACTATTCCTGGGCCAGCACTGTTGAAATCCATGTTGTTTAAGGATCAGAACCGAGGTTAGGAATTCGAATATGTGTTGTCCCCCTGTAGGTATTTGTGGCTATTTGACTGCACACAAAGTCTATGCATAGTGGTGAGAATCAGCTGGTTCGCCAGGTTTCTGCAGAACTTACACCTAATTTTTTGTTGAGTTCGGTTGTTAAAATGGCACTTGTTATCAGAGTTCTGTCAAAGGTGGGCGCCAGGGCAGCTGCCCAATGTGGAGGTCACAAATTTACATTCCTTACTCTTTTTTAACATTCACATGTGCAACAGTGTATTCTAAGCACTCGTTTTAATGCTCATTCCCTCAATAGGTGAAAAAATTGCAAGCAAGGATGCGTATTAAGAAGCAATATGAGGGAGGAGCAAGATGGCGACGTAGTAGGCGGACGTACCAACTTCCAACTCCCAGAACCAAAGTGGATTACAACTCAATTTTAAGAACCATCACCTGGATAAACCAACTTTGAACAAAACTAAGTGAACTCTTCAACCAAGGAACACAGAAGAAGCCACATTGAGACTGGTAGGAATAGCGAAAACGCGAAGAGGGCTGCCCAGCTCCCCGGAGCAAACGGCAGCCCGGAGAGACCCGCGGAGCAGGAGGAAAGTTTGGCGGAGAGGGAGGGACCTGGGTCCCAGGAACCAAGCCCCAGCCTGCAGTCCCAGAGCCTAGAAGAGGCGTTTGGACAGTTTTGAGCTGTGAAACAAGTAAGGGAGCTCCCAGGCCTACAGTGTGGAGTATTAGGTCCCTTCCTACTCTGCTGAGGGCTGCTTAAGGTTTTGGGGCGGCAGGACGCTGAAAGGCGGTTCTGTCGGCGTGGGCAGAGGCCAAGCCGGTGGGAGATCGGTCTAGCCCAGAGGGTCGGAGGGGAAGCGCGAGAGCGGTCCGGAAGCTGCGGGCCCGCCTTTAATCCCACTTACGGGGACAAAGCGGGAGGCCAGGAACGGGCAGGCCCTGCGCAAGCCGGCCCTGACCGCGGGGACCGGGCTAGGACCAGGGACGGGCAGGGGCTCGCGGCTGAGCTGACGCTACCAATCCCCCCCCCCCGGGCCGGAGAAACCGCGGTTGGCCAGTATACGTGCGCGAGCGGGCTCCGAGCGCGGGAACGGGGTGGACCCCGAGACGGGTGGAGGCTCGCAGCTGAGCCCACGCTATTATCCCCATCCGGCCGGAGAAAATCGGATAGCATTCATACGTGCACGAGCAGGCTCCGAACGCGGGGGCGGGGTAGAGTCCGGGATGAGCGGAAGTACGCAGCTAAGCGGAAGCCAGCAAACACACCCGCCCCAATAAACCTTGGTTTCCGACCCTGCGCAAAGGGCCCTGGCCTCGAGGGCGGGGCTAAAGCTCCGGACGGGCAAAGGCTTACAGCTGAGAGCACGTCAAAAGCCCCGCCTAACCCGTGGAACTGTAGCGAGCAGGCTCCGACTGCTGGTTCTGGGCAGAAGTTCGGAAATAGGCTGGGTCCACAGCTGAGGAAAGGTGCTCACCTCTACCCTTGGTGCTAATCTTGTGGCTTCAGTCACAGCCCCTCCCACGGAGGAGAGGCAGAAATGACAGCAAAAGCCACAGTGGGCCAGCCCAGGCAACGCTCATACCCAACCACCCTAGGCACCGGCAGAGGGGGTGGGGGGCCTGCAGATAGACCACACCTAGAGAACACAAAGGCAACACCTACTGGACTTCAGTGGCCACAACTTGCTTATACACAGAAAAAATGGGCAGGCAGAGGAATGCAAACCAAATGAATCAAGAGAAATCACCAGAGAAGGACCTGAATGAACCAGATATAACCAAATTACCAGAAGCAGAATTTAGAATAATGATAGGTAGGATGTTCAAAGAAATTAGAGCAACAATGGATAGTCATTATGAACACCTAAATAAAGAGATAACAAGTATAAAAAATGAAATTGAAATAATAAAAAAGAATCAGACAGAAATAACAAATACAGTATCAGAACTGAAGACCACAATGGAAGAAATTAAAAGCAGGATGGATGACGCTGAGGATCAAATAAGCGAGTTAGAGGACACAATAAACAAAGGCACAGAAGCAGAGAAGAAAAAGGAAAAGAGACTTAAAAAATGTGAGGAAACTCTAAGGGAGCTTTGTGACAACATGAAGAGAAACAACATTCGCATCATAGGGGTGCCTGAAGAAGAGGAGAGAGGACAGGAAATGGAAACTTTGTTCAATCAAATCATAGCAGAAAACTTTCCTAAATTAAGGCTGGGAAACACTCCACACATTCAAGAAGCACACAGAACTCCATTAAGGAGAAACCCAAAAAGATCTACACCAAGACACATCATAGTTAAAATACCAAAGCTAATGGATAAAGAAAAAATTTTAAAAGCTGCTAGAGAAAAAAAGACTATCACCTACAAAGGAGCCCCCATAAGGATGACATCGGACTTCTCAACAGAAACACTTGAGGCCAGAAGGGAATGGCAAGAAATAATCAAAGTAATGCAGAACAAGAACCTACAACCAAGACTACTTTATCCAGCAAGGCTAACGTTTAAAATTGAAGGAGAAATAAAGAGCTTCCCAGAAAAAGAAAGCCTCAAGGAATTCATAAAAACCAAACCAATTCTGCAAGAGATACTAAGGGGCCTCTTGTGAACAGTTTAAAGGGAGGAATGAATAGAGCAAAAGAAGAATACAGCTTTAAAGAATAAAATGGCAATAAACAACTACATATCAATAATAACCTTAAATGTAAATGGATTAAATGATCCAATCAAAAGACATAGGGTAGCTGCATGGATAAAGAAACAGGACCCATACATATGCTGTCTACAAGAGACACACCTTAAAACAAAAGATGCTCATAGACTGAAGGTAAAAGGATGAAAAAAAATATTTCATGCAAATGGAAATAAAAAAAAAGCAGGGGTAGCAATACTTATATCAGACAAAATGGACTTTAAAACAAAGGCTGTAGTAAGAGATAAAGGAGGACACTACATAATGATAAAGGGAACAATTCAACAGGAAGATATAACTATTGTAAATATCTATGCACCAAATATAGGAGCCCCGACATA
Organism: Rhynchonycteris naso; assembly: GCA_037038555.1. NCBI lineage: Eukaryota > Metazoa > Chordata > Mammalia > Chiroptera > Emballonuridae > Rhynchonycteris > Rhynchonycteris naso. The sequence continues at coordinate 331,914,454 of CM072995.1, read as the reverse complement.
TATAAAGCAGACTTTGATGGATATAAAGGGCGAGATGAACAGCAATACTATCATAGTAGGGGATTTCAATACCCCTCTAACAACACTGGATAGATCCTCAAGAAAGAAAATTAATAAAGAAACAGCAGACTTAAAGGATACACTAGATCAACTTGATTTAATAGATATCCTCAGAACTTTTCACCCTAAAGCAGTAGAATATACATTCTTCTCAAGCGCTCATGGTACGTTTTCTAGGATAGACCACATGTTAGGAAACAAAAATGGTCTCAATAAATTTAAGAAGATTGAAATCATATCAAGCATATTCTCTGATCACAATGCCATGAAACTAGAAATTAACCACAAAAGAAAAACTGAAAAATACTCAAACACTTGGAAACTAAATAGCATGTTATTAAATAATGAATGGATTAACAATGAGATCAAAGAAGAAATAAAAAAGTTTCTAGAAACAAATGATAATGAGCATACATCAACTCAAAATTTATAAGACACAGCAAAAGCAGTTCTGAGAGGGAAGTTTATTGCACTACAGGCATATCATAAGAAGGTAGAAAAAGCTCAAATAAGCAACCTAACCCTGCATCTAAAAGAACTAGAAAAACAACAACAAATAAAACCCAAGACAAGTAGAAGGAAGGAAATAATAAAGGTCAGAGCAGAAATAAATGACATAGAGGCTAAGGAAACAATACAGAGGATCAATGAAACAAGAAGCTGGTTCTTTGACGAGGTAAACAAGATTGATGAACCTTTAACTAGACTCATCAAGAAAAAAAGAGAGAGGACTCAAATAAATAAAATTAGAAAGGACAGTGGAGAAATAACAACTGACCCAACAGAAATACAAAGCATTGTAAGAAAATACTATGAAGAACTATATGCCAAAAAATTAGACAATCTTGGGGAAATGGACAAATTTCTTGAATCATATAACCTTCCAAAAATCAATCTGGAAGAATCAGAACACCTAAACAGACCAATTACAGCAAATGAGATAGAAACAGTTATCAAAAAACTCCCAAAAAAGAAAAGTCCTGGGCCTGATGGCTTCACAAGTGAATTCTATCAAAAATTCAAAGAAGAACTAACTCCTATTCTCCTCAAGCTATTTCAAAAAATTCAGGAGGAAGGAAGACTTCCAAACTCCTTTTATGAGGCGAGCATAATTCTGATCCCAAAACCGGGCAAAGACAACACAAAGAAAGAAAATTATAGGCCTATATCCCTGATGAATTTAGACGCTACAATTCTCAACAAAATATTAGCCAACTGGATCCAGCAATATATGAAAAAATCATACACCACGATCAAGTGGGATTTATTCTGGAGAGGCAAGGCTGGTTCAATATTCGCAAATCAATCAATGTGATTCACCACATAAACAAAAGGAAGGACAAAAATCACATGATAATTTCAATAGATGCAGAAAAGGCATTTGATAAAATCCAGCACCCATTCATGCTCAAAACTCTCAGTAAAGTGGGAATACAGGGATCATTCCTTAACATGATAAAGGCCATCTACGATAAACCGACAGCAAACATCATACTAAATGGACAAAGATTAAAAGCAATCCCCTTAAGATCAGGAACCAGGCAGGGTTGCCCACTTTCACCACTCTTATTCAACATAGTTCTGGAAGTCCTAGCTACAGCAATCAGACAAGAAGAAATAAAAGGCATACAAATTGGAAAAGAAGAAGTAAAACTGTCATTATTTGCAGATGATATGATATTGTATATTGAAAACCCTAAAGTCTCAGTCAAAAAACTACTGGACCTTATAAATGATTTCAGCAAGGTGGCAGGATATAAAATTAATACTCAGAAATCAGAGGCATTTCTATACACCAACAATGAAATATCAGCAAAAGAAATTAAGGAAACAACCCCCTTCACTATTGCAGCCAAAAAAATAAAGTACCTAGGAGTAAATTTAACCAAGGAGGTTAAGGACTTGTACTCAGAAAATTATAGAACATTGATAAAAGAAATGAAGGAAGATACAAACAGGTGGAAGCATATACCGTGCTCATGGCTAGGAAGAATAAACATCATTAAAATGTCTATATTACCTAAAGCAATTTATAAATTCAATGCAATACCAATTAAAATACCAATGACATACTTCAAAGATATAGAACACATATTCCAAAAATTTATATGGAACCAAAAAAGAACACGAATAGCCTCAGCAATCTTAAAAAGAAAAAATAAAGCATGAGGTATCACGCTTCCTGATATCAAGGTTTACTATAAGGCCATTATACTCAAGACAGCCTGGTACTGGCATAAGAACAGGCACATAGATCAATGGAACAGAACAGAGAACCCAGAAATAAACCCACAGCTTTATGGACAACTGATATTTGACAAAGGAGGAAAGAACATACAATGGAGTAAAGACAGCCTCTTTAACAAATGGTTTTGGGAAAATTGGACATCTACCTGCAAAAAAATGAAACTAGACCATCAACTTACACCATTCACAAAAACAAACTCAAAATGGATAAAAGACTTAAATGTAAGCCGTGAAACCATAAGCATCTTAGAAGAAAACATAGGCAGCAAGCTCTCCGACATCTGTAGCAGCGGTATATTTGCCGATTTATCTCCACGGGCAACTGAAATAAAAGGCAAGATAAACAAATGGGACTATATCAAACTAAAAAGTTTTTGCACAGCTAAAGACAATAGGAACAGAATAAAAAGACAAACCACACAATGGGAGAACATATTCGACAGCACATCTGATAAGGGGTTAATAACCAAAATTTATAAAGAACTTATAAAACGCAACACCAGGAAGACAAACAACCCAATCAAAAAATGGGCAAAAGAAATGAATAGAAATTTCTCCAAAGAGGACATACAGATGGCCAATAGGCATATGAAAAAATGCTCCACATCACTAATCATTAGAGAAATGCAAATTAAAACCACAATGAGATATCACCTCACACCAGTCAGAATGGCACTTATCAGCAAAACAACACAGAATAAGTGCTGGCGAGGATGTGGAGAAAAGGGAACCCTTCTGCACTGCTGGTGGGAATGCAGACTGGTGCAGCCACTGTGGAAAACAGTTTGGAGATTCCTCAGAAAATTAAAAATCGAACTGCCTTTTGACCCAGCTATCCCACTTTTAGGAATATACCCTAAGAACACCATAGCACTGTTCGAAAAGAAGAAATGCGCCCCCATGTTCGTGGCAGCATTGTTCACAATAGCGAAGATCTGGAACCAGCCCAAGTGTCCGTCAGAAGACGAGTGGATTAAAAAGCCATGGTACATATATACTATGGAATACTACTCAGCCATAAGAAACGATGACATCGGATCTTTTATAACAAAATGGATGTACCTTGATAACATTATACGGAGTGAAATAAGTAAATCAGAAAAAAAGAAAAACTGAGAACAGCACGATTACATACATAGGTGGGACATGAAAGTGAGGTTATGAGACATGGACAAGAGAGTGTTGGTTATGGGATGGGGTGAGGGAGGGAAGAGTGGGATAGGGAGGAGGGGAGGGACACAGGGAAAACCAGATTGAAGGTGACAGAGGACAATTTGACTTTTGGTGATGGGTATGCAACACAATTGAATGATAAGATAACCTGGAGATGTTTTCATTGTACATATGTACCCTGATTTATTGGTGTCACCCCATTAGAATTAATAATAATAAAATATATATTAAAAAAAAAAGAAGCAATATGAAAATATCTTAAATAATAGTTTTGTTGTTTTGGGGGGGTAGTCAAGTATTATTTAATATTTTTTCATAAATATTTTAAAACTCTTCCTTGTAGCATAATCTAGTTTTGTGTGCCCCCTTTATTGTTCTTACTTAAGTGTTATATGCATGAAATAATAAACTACCTTTTGGTATATTATTGTTTATACTTAAAACAATCAATAGGGCAGAGAACCGGTTGTTAATTTATTTGAATCACACCACGGACTACGCCCCAAACAACCACATTGTTCAACGGACATCAGTATTAATCTTTGATATGATAATTGTTTTCCCATCTTCAAGGAATTATGTCAGTAAACCATGACCCTTTCTCTTAGCTAGGTCAGGGTGTGGAAAAGCTCCTGGTCTACATAGGGGATTCCTTAAGATCATGATCGAAACTGTGGAATTCCCCAACTGACTTGGCTGTCTGGACTCCCGCTGGGTGGCCCATCACGTGGATAGAAAGAGCCAATGACCAGTTGGGTTTAAGCGGGAAGGGGCAAAGCATAGATGCTTCCTCAGCTTTGAAGCAGCCTTAGTGCTGCCCCTTTCTACACCACTGGCCCCTAACCCTCAAACTTTATTTATTTCTTATCGCTCAGCTCACTGCTGGAGCCATGCCATATGCACAATTGCCTTTTTCACCGACAGACATTTGCCAAGGTGTCCCAGTGGCTCGCGATTCTGCACCTGCGTCTGCCACACTACTTACTGATCACTAGAGAGCAGGGTGGGCTTGGCGGAGATAAAAAGTCCCTACAGGGACGAAACTCACAGTCACTTCCAGTCATACTATTCCACTCATAGATACTTATTCCCGTCCACAAACACATGCCCACTCCCAAAGCACTGTCACTTCTAAGAACAACACGTGCACTCAAGGATATCCACCCTGGTTCCCGCAGAATCATGCCCCAAGCCTGCCTCGGAGTCTCTCGTAGGGTCAGTCATATCCACACACCTGCTTGTTGGTGACCTGTTCCTGTCATACCTGTCCTCATTCACAAGAATAAGCGTGCACCATAACCCCCAAATATGCAGCTCCTCGACCCTCTCACACCCGCACAACTGGTTCCAGGACCCATTCTCAAGAGTTTTCTGCTCCACGCCCGTCTGGAAAGTCCTAGACCCTGCGTTGTTGCTCTCAGCCAGTAGAGTGCAGAGAATGAACTTCTCACTGTCCAGGTGACTTCTGGGTCTGAGCACGCTGCTTGCCAACATAGTGTCTCCCAGTGCAGGAAACCTCAAAAGTGTTCGGCGCTTTGAGAGGACACATAAGTACCCCCAACGGAGGAGTTCCCAGACAGAGAGAAATAGCGCCACGTGTGCTGTATTTCCGCCACCGCTCTTCACCCTACTCCTCACTGTGCAGTAGCCACAGTGATTCCTACCACATACCTGCTTGCCCCACGTCGCTTCTCCTTCCAGGTCGGGGGCCTCCTTGTAGGGGACTCCAACCTCCCAACATGCCCTTTAAAACTCCCCTTTCTTAACTGATGGGGAAACACCACCAAGACAGAGTAAAAGCTTGGAGATGGCAGCAGGGTGTGTGCAACTAACTCCACAGGTACATTGGCGGCAGCAGGGGACGTGGGATGGATGAACTGTCTGAGAACGCAGGTGCACCACGGTACACAGGGAGAAAAGGTGAGGGAAGCAAATGACCGGCAGGGTTCAGAATGTGGGATCCTGGGCTCAGTGTCCTGGAGCTAGAAGCAGATAGCCAGTGCTGAGCTCTATTCCTGGTTTTGGGGCCCAGTGCTTTGAATCCTGAGCCCTAGCCAAACGTTCTGTTTAGAAGTGCAGGACCAGATTGGCAAAGGTGGCAGGCATACTGGAGATGTGATGTGGAAATTGGGCTCTGCCCCTTGTGGATGTTGTAGGTGAGTTTTTGTTCTCAGGTACCAAATACTTTTGCTGAAACACTTTTACTACCATGGTGAAAATGTCATGTGTAAGTATTGGTTCCTGTGCATTTTTTTTCCCCTAGGAGGGAATCATGCCTTTCAGCAGAACAATGGGGAGTACAGAATGGTTAAGAAATGACTACTGCAGAAGCTGCTTTCATGGCTATGGTACTTTGCTGGATCAGAACTCCTTCCTGGCAGCCACATATGCCATCAACCTTCAAAGCCAACAATTATTCCCTGCTCTGAAACCTTTGGTGGTTACAAACCATGGGCTGGTGGTGTGGGGTGTGAATCAGGGTCTGCAGCCAGGAGTTGCAAGGGTAACCTCCAGGAATTTCGAACTTTACTTTAAAGGTCAGTCTAGATAGGGAGGGACTGACATTAACTTATCCCTCAAGCGCTCTCAATTGGTACAAAGCGCCTCCGGCTGAGTCCCCCAAGGTTTAAAAGAAAGAGTTCTTTTCTTTGCACTTATCACTATATCTGGCATACAAGTAGGCACTATGCCTATGTTTGCTGAATGAATGGAAATTAATTTGTTGTGGCCAATTCATCAGCCAGTCTCACTGCTCTTACAAGGCTCTAATGCCAGCATGCAGAAAATCCAAACCTAGTTGAGTAGAGCAGCATTTAGATTTGGATAATATGAACACCAACATTTCAGCTAGACTTCTCCCATGTTATTCAGCACAGCAGGGTCGCTTTTCTAAGAGAATTTTTCAGAAATAAGAAGGAATAATAAAGGTTACCTTGAAGGTTCTTCCTAAAGACTCGAGTCTCCTACATGAAATACAAAACCATTCCTCTCTCAGACATCCTTAATTTACAGAGTGAACTCAGGGAAGTTGAGACCTTGGCATGTGTGGATTCTGTAAATTGCTTCTAGCTATCCTTGCATCTTTCTCAAATTTTATCACTAAAGAGAACATGATCTAACAAATGTCACAAGAAAATACTGATTTTTTACATTTGCTCCTTGAGTATTTGGCCCCTGATTTTGATTTTATTTAATAACGTAGTATGAAGAACTTAGTCTCCACACCTTGGGCTCCATCTTCATTTCGTGTTTTGTTTTGTTTTGTGACAGAGGCAGAGAGAGACAGAGAGAGGAACAGATAGGGACAGACAGACAGGAAGATAGAGAGTTGAGAAGCATCAATTCTTCGTTGTGGCTCCTTAGTAGTTCATTGATTGCTTTCTCATATGTGCCTTGACCGGGGGGCTACAGCAGACTGAGTGACCCCTTGCTCAAGCCACCGACCTTGGGCTCAAGCTGGTGAGCCTTGCTCAAACCAGATGAGCCCATGCCTCATTTCATATTAAATGGTGCAGTCACTTGAATGGTGGCTGGGAATGACAATTAGGTTTTATTTCAGCAATTACATCTCTCTGGTAGGCTTCTGAGTACACGGATCCATAGGTATACAGGAGTTCAGCACCAAATTCATCAAGATCATCTTCTATAATGCCTGTCACACTTTTGCCAAATTGGCAGTACCAACCAAACAAAAAAAGTAGTGTTCTTGAGAAACTGAGAAGAGCAAAGCCAACCACCTTCTGATCCTCTCCTGGGCTGTGGCTCCCTATAGTCTTATCCACATGGTAGAATGCACCTGCTACTACAACTCAAACTTCCATCACTTCACCCAGATTCCCACTAAGGCCATTTCCATTAGTGTGACTGCCTTCACCATCCAGGGACACCTTTGGCAAACCAAGAATTCTATTACTCCCAGGAGGGAGACAGCACTCCCCAAAGAGCTGCCACCCATATGGTCTATGGTAAATGCACACATATCTAGAAGACAGACTGAAGGACTGGCAGTGGATATGCCTGAGTCCTATCTTTCCCAATCTTTGATTTGGACTGGACTCCCCTTTCTCTAATTATGTCTAGTTTTCCTATGGGGGCTTAGCTAGGAAGTTCAGAGATTTAGGCTTCAGTTCAGTTCCCTGACTATTCTCCCAACCCTCTTAAAGGAATACAAAGTAAAAAACAAATGCAAAACCATTACCACTGAACTTCTTCCCTAATTATCAAGTGAAACCAAGAAAGAAGTTAAGGACTTCCTGTGCCCTGATTTTATAGATTGTGACCAGCTATCTTTGAAACTTATCTGGGCTTTTGGACCACAGACAGCATGATCTAGCAAAAGTCACTAAGGAAAATACTAATATTAAAATAGTTGCTTGACTTTCTGACCCTTGATTTTATTATCTTACATCTTAAGTTTTAAATTAGAAATGAGGGCCAGTTATGTAACAATTTTGCTTGGAAAACATATTTTACAACACTCTGATAAAGTTTTACTTTAATGTTTACTTTTCTTCCTTTAATTTTAAATTCTATAATTTTTTATTTAAAAGTGAAAATAAAGATAATTTATCAGGGCTTATCAGAGACCCAAATCTGGTTTAAAATATTTATCTGAGTTTTCAAGGGATTAAAAAAGTTATAACTAAGGGCTTAATCTTTTAAATGAGCAAGCCAGTTGTGAAGTTAACAAATAATAGTTTGAAAAACAACAAAAGAAAACAAAACAAAGCATTTCCAAATTCAGAACGCAAGTTAAATTTATTGTACCCAGAAATAGACCCATGTACATATATATGTTCAATTAACTATGACATAGCCAATAATATACAATGAGGAAAATGAAGTGTCTTCAGTAAATGATGTTGGGAAAACTGTACAGCCACATGCAAAAGAATGAAACAGAACGACTATCTTATACACACAAACTAACTCAGAATAAACTTGAACATAAGACCTAATACCATTATAATCCTGGAAAGAAGCATAGAATGTAAACTTTTTGTTATCAGTCTTGAAAATGATTATTTTTGATTTGAATTTGACATTAAAAACAAAGGCAACAAAATTTTAAAAAAGTGAGACTACACTAAACAGAAAAACTTCTGGACAACAAAGGGAACTATCAACAAAATGAAAAGACAGCCTACTGAATAGGAAAAATATTTGCACATCATGCATCTCATAAGTGATTGATATGCAAAATATATAAAGACTTCATCACCCAATAAGAAGAAAACAAATAATCCAATTAATACCTATGTCCAAACCCATAAAATGCAAGTGTGAACAAGAGTGAACCCTTAGGCAAACTATGACTTAGGGTGATTATGATGTGCCCATGTAGGTTCATCAGTTGTGACACTCTTGTGGGTGATGTTCCTAACCATCATCATAACTTCCCAGCTAAGCCCCCATAGGAAAACTGTGGGGCATCTCTGTATCTTCCTCTCTATTTCGCTATGAATCTAAAACTGCTCTAAAAACTATAGAGTGACTTACAAAGATTGTTTGTACTATGTTAAGAACTGGAGAAACAAATTATAAATATTAACACTACCAAAACTTGAGTTTCAGTAGTGTGTCAGGTACTATGGATATGTTATCTCTGTGGTAGACTGCAAGCTGGCAAAGCCCTCCTAGTTTAAGACTTAAGCCAAAAAGTTAAGCTTTTCCCTACAACACTATATTTGCTATGAAGCTTAGTATTTCTATTTATATCATCCCCCCACCTCACCTTCTTGATTAAGTTGCTAAAGGCTATGCCTTTCTCCATACCTCCATGTTAGCTGTTTCCATTCATCCCATCCTCCATGTCCCTTGAAGAGACTGGAGGAAGTTTTCTTTTAGCCTTTGTTTTGTAAAGTTAAGATGTTATACAAGGTGGGGGTTCTCTGCACTGGGGAGAATTCTTGGGTTGCCTCAGAAATGTGATTTGTAGCAAAGATCTCTTTGTTTTGCTAATGACGTTGCTCTGCCCATAAATAAAGCAGTTTGGGGGTAGAGACAGACTTGCAGCCATAGGCTGTGCAAAGAGACCTGATCCCATCCTTTTTCTCTTTGAGTTTATGTTTTCATTCTTCACCGTTCTCACTCAAAACCTGGACAATTACTAACCGCACTGGTCCACGGCAATCTCATACTCTCAACAATTTATTTTTATTTTATTTTTATTCAGTGAAAGGAGGGGAGGCAGAGAGACAGACTCCCGCATGTATCACAAAAGGGATCCACCTGACAATGCTCTGCTCATCTGTGGATTTGCTCTGTTGCTCAGTGTAAAACCAGTAGTCGAGGCCACTATCAGAGCTGCCTGCCCATGCAAGTTCACATTAGATTCAGACAGTCGGTAATGAAACAATGGAGTCAAGAACTGGTGAGCCATTAGCTTTAATTCTAGCTTGTGCCCGGCGGGCAAGCAAAAACACACACTGGGCTCCAAAACCCACTCATTCAGTACTCACAAAGCTACTAACTTATCCGAGTTTCCTAGAATCAAAAGGTTTCTAGCTCACCAGACTACTGGTCTGTCTCACTTTATAGTGTAGAAATCCAAACCCTTAATCCAATCTACAAACAAGAAAGTCTCTGATACAAAGTCACCCATCTGAAGCATAACGGGATTCCTCAGGAGAGCGCACCACCCCACATCATCCAATCAGTCAAGGGTGTGGGGAAAAGCTTACTCTTAAAACTAAGCCTTAGGCTATAAAGACCCAGCCTGCTTACATTACAGCCTTTCCCTCACACCCATTCCAAGCATAAGGGCAAATAATATTACCTGGGTGATGGGCTTCCATATGGGCAGTGCCATCTTTAACAAAGTGAGCATATTATATTTTACCTGCCCAACACTTAGCAATCAAGTTCTTTTTAGCACCGCAGGAACCATCCTCAGTGTAAGGTATTTTCCCCATTGAGGAAGAAGGAAGGACGTAGCCATGAAGTGTGGAATAGTAAAAGCTTTATTTAGTACAGCACTTCCCAGAGGATGTTTTCTGGTCCTGGGGACAGAGGCCAGAGAAGTCGCATGGATGTAACCACATGGGGGAAATTTAAAGGGGACTTGTCTAGGGTGGTAGAGCTAATATGACGTGGTGAAATTTCATTGGCTGGCAGACAGTTGCTCTTTTCCAAAGGACTCCTAGGAAGTTTCTTTTGGCGCACATGGGTGTGGGTGGTTCCAGCCAGAGTTCCTGGGTCTGGTTCCTCACGTGACCTTTCTCCATTGCCCACTGACCTTATACTCAGCACCAGGGGCCAACTCACTCCAATTGAGTTGTGGATGCAGGAGAAGGAAGTGTGTGTGAGAGAGAGAGAGAGAGAAGTGAGACGGGAGGAGTGGAGAAGCAGATGGGCGCTTCTACTGTGTGCCCTGATCGGGAATCAAACCCAGGATGCCTAGCCAACATTCTACCACTGAGCCAACTGGCCAGGGCCTCTAAACAGTTTATTAAGATGGGTATTTTATATATATAGAGAGAGAGACAGAGTCAGAGAGAGGAACAGATAAGGACAAAGGGAAAGAGATGATGAGCATCAGTTCTTCATTATGGCACTTTAGTTTCTCATTGTAAAGCCAGGAACCAAAGCCACCATCACAGCCGCCCAGCCAGTACAGGTTCGCATTAGATTCGGATAGTTGGTAATGAAACAACGGAGCCAAGAACAGGTGAGCCAGCTTTAATTCTAGCTTGCACCTGGCGGGCAAGCAAAAACACACACTGGGCTCCAAAACCCACTCATTCAGTGCTCACAAAGCCACTGACTTATTCGAGTTTCCTAGAATCAAAGGTTTCTAGCTCACCAGACTTATTCACCTCTGTTTCCCATCTCTTTCTCCAGCACAAAATCTGCTCAAACTGGCTTCTCTCTCAGCACTCCACCATCTTGACTGCTTCTCCTGGCCTCCACATGGCCTTAATCTGCTCTCCTTTCTAATACCTCAGGAACCAAGAGAGCAAGCTCCTGGCCTGCCCCATTTTATAGCGTAGATTCAAAACATTTAATCCAATCTACAAACAAGAAAGTCTCTGACACAAACTCACTTATCTGAGACATACTGGGAGGATTCCTCATGAGAATGCACCACCCTACATCATCCAATCAGTCAAAGGTGTGGGGAAAAGCTTACTCTTAAAACTAAGCCTTAGGCTATAATGACCTGGCCTGCCCACAGCCTGTTCCCAACACACATTAATATCAACAGACTTGCATGTGGGCAGTGCCATCTTTAACAAAGTGAGCATAATATATTTTATCTGCCCAACACTCATAGATTGCGTTCACATTAGTTGTTCATTAGTTGCATTTTCATTTGTGCCTTGATGGGGGGTGGGGACTACAGCAGAGGAAGGGACCCCTTGCTCAAGCCAGCGACCTTGGGCTGAAGCCAGTGATCCTTGGGCTCAAACCAGATGAGCCTGTGCTCAAGCTGGCAACCTTAGGGTTCGAACCTGGGTTCTGTCCTCTGTGTCCCAGTCTGACACTCTATCCACTGTGCCACCACCTGCTCAGGCAAGATGAGTATATGACCTTTGTTTTATAAGCACAGAACAAGTAAGGGAATTTGACCTGGAATGATTTTACTTTCCAGATGCCAGTGAGGTTCTGTGATGCTGGTGCATGGCTTATCTGTTGCAACATAAGGTGCGAGATCTGGTCCTTTAGACATAGCCACTGAATAAGAGGAGGACATAGGCATGTGGCCTGTTTCAGAGTTGATGTGATTTTACTGGGAGGCTCAAAGGCAAGAATCATTTATAATTCCTAGACAACATTTGGAAGATTGACAGTTTTGTAAAGATTGACACTTAAGTAAAATACTAAAGACGAAGTTAAAAAAGAGACCCATAACAACATTCATAAAATTAAAATCCAATAGCTTTCTATATTTTGTGGTATATGTTGTTTCACTTGTAGTTTTATTTTGTTCACCTGTATAATTCTGGACAATGTCCCCATATCAGGATACTCCCATTTATCACATCTTCAAAGTTCCTTTTGCTGTGTAAAGTACATAGTCACAGTTTCTAAGGATTAGGGTGGGGACATCTTCAGGGGACCAGGGGGTGGAGAGAATTATTCTGCCTCCCATGATAAGGAAATGCAGAGATAACTGACAAGGACTGTAAGTGCTGGACTGGGATAAAGAGGCTGCTGTGGGCTGGAGCACTGAGGAAGCCTCCTGCAGGAGGTGGACCAGAGCCAGGCAGTGGCTAATAGGGGGAAGTGACAGCCCCTGATAAGGGAGGGCACTAATGGGGAGTGGCGCAGGGGTGAGGAGACAAGATAATGCCTCTTTATCAGGTGCAATCATCCTCTGTGCCTCGTCCACTGAGAGGGAGCCCTCCTGAGTATGAGTTGTATGGCTGTCTGCATTCACCCCTCAGGTAGGTTGTGTCTAGAAATCATGAAATCTGAAGTATAAGATGTTCCTCTATTACCAAATTCCAATTTATTATGTGTCTTTCAGTATTCTTATTCAAATATGCCACAGCAAAAAGGAGCTATTGAGCCAACTGGTGTCCCATTTGATGAAACTCCAGTAGGGGCAGGAGGAAGAACACTTTGCCATCACATAACTCCAGTCTTGTCAGGTTATTACAATGCTATTAAACATTAAAGTTGGTACCTTGTCTGTGAGCCTGAGACCTTAAATTCCTCTACTAGATTCTTTTGACAATAACCAAACAGCAATTCTTTTAGTTAAATGAATACTGGAATAAAACCCTTCTGAAAAAATGACCCAGTTTAATTGTTAACCTGTATTGAGTATTTAGAGGCTGCTGATTTTAAGCAGGCAATGGGGAATTGTTAAAACATGTGGGGGTGCACTTGAGTTTTAGAACCTTTCACCACTGGAACTTCGGAAAATTTTCTAATGTGTTCCTGTTCCCAGGAGAATGTGATGACTATTCACACTCAGGTTTCAGGGCTTGTGGAGCATTGATGCATGACTTTCTGCCCCCACAATGGGATATAACAACTGCCATTAGAGCCTACAACCAATGACACCATGTCAATGGTTTTGAAGTTAGACAAGCAATGAGAAAGACATTTATTTATGGCAGAAGGAAGGAATGGATTTTGTCTCTGTGGAGTTTTTCTGGTCTCTCATTCTTGAGGTAATGAGAGGACCTAGCTGATTTCCTGCAGAGTGGAGTTGACTTGCCCTGAGGCATGCTATTCCTACCCCATGTCACCCTGTTTGCTTTTGCACCAGGAGAGGTTCCTTCCAAAGTCTATAGGCCATTTCCAGAGTGCCTCCAGCTACTGGGGAAATAACTGAGTGTGGTGGAGGAGGGCCAGGCTGGTCACTCTGAGAGGTGGGTGGACACAGCTGGTGACATCAAGGAATTGCTCTAAAATTTTAATTTATTTATTCTTTTTAGAGAGGAGTGGGGGGGGGGGAGAGTAAAAGAAGGGGAGGAGCTGGAAGCATCAACTCCCATATGTGCCTTGAACAGACAAGTACAGGGTTTCAAACCGGTGACCTCAGTGTTTCAGGTCAACACTTTATCCACTGCACCACCACAGGTCAGGCAAGGAATTACTCTAGATGGGCTCCTTTTAGGTGACTAAACTTCTCTGTTGGCTCAGACCCACAGGATCCAAAATGCCTCTTCTCTTCCTGGCTGGGAACAGCGTTCCATGCAGAAGAGGGAGAGACATAGGAATCTTCCTACTTAACCAGAAAGCTCCTTACAGACAGGGCTTCCTTAGGGCACTTAGGGCTCCCTTAGGTGCATTTAAGGGGATTCTTCTGTAACTGGAGTCCACTGGGATTGGGAGGAGTGTGGGTTTTGGGGTCCTATGCAACTAGATTTGAGTCTTGGCAGAATCACTCACCTACTGTCGTTGAGCAGATAATAATGTCCCTGTGCCAGAGTTTCTCAACCTGTAAGATGGGGTGATAATAACTACGTGGAAGGAGTAAAGATGGTTTATGTTAAAGATTAGACACATTGCTTAGCACAGAGCAAATACATAAGAGTATTAATTATTATTATTGTATCAAAAGCTTATCCCTTCAAGTCCCAAATTATATCAGCTTAATATGGTAAATTAAATGAAATCATTACACACTCTACTGCCTTTTTTTAAAATTTATTGATTTTAGTGAGAAAGGAAGAGAGAGAGAAAGAGACGGGAGTATTAATCTGTACCTATATGTGTCCTGATTGGGAGTCAAACTGGTATCCTCTGTACTTCGGGATGTTGCTCTAAGCAACTGAGCTATCTGGCCAGGGCTTTTAAGAAAAAGGTAATCTGTGTCTTTAATTCTCAAAATGAAGCAATTCACCAAGGTCACCACAGAATGAATCTGCCTTGCCCAAATCTCTGAGATCCATGCCTTACCAGGTGGCAATATCATTGCCCAGCAAGATTAATGGTAGTTTATAATCAGTACTTACATACTGCCTGGCTAGGAGAAAGCACTCAAAAGTGGTGACTACTATTATCATTATAACAAATATTTACTTTATTCAAGTATGAAATTTTGTCAATTTGTATGGAACATTAGATAAAATGCATTTCATTCTCCTCTACCTTATTAAAAAGAATATACAAAATATAATTTAAATATTTTTGTGATTATCATCAATATCATTCTAAGAATATCACTTAATACGTTGGGCACTAATAACGTCTGCTTTCAGGGCTATGAGACATGTGGGGCCAGTAGTCACAAACTAAACGATATCATAATATCTTCCTTTTTGAGGTCTATAGTTCATATAATTATATGGTTGTTCATTTTCATTTTCTCTCATAAGGTTGTCAACTATCACTTTTTGCTGGTATCATTTTAATTGTTGTTCACAGCATCACCTGCTCCCATTTTAATTTGGAATGCAGTTAATAAGTAACAGAATAACACCAAGAGACATGCTTTGCAGAATGGTATGGAAACAAAGAGCCTATAGGCATTAAGTTAGAACCTGTAAATTATGGTCAAGAACTATAAAAAGAGTCCTTTTAAACATCTGGTAAACTAATCTGTGCTCAAGAACAGAAACAAAGCCAGCCGGAAGAGCAAATAAATAAATAAAACTGAGCATTTTTGAATCATGGTCAGGAACTTCATGGTGTTTTGTAGCAACGGCTTCTACTACCTTATGCTCAGAAAAACAGAAAATAGTCACACGAGTTAAAGCTAAGTGTTAAAGTCACATGAGCCACAGACATTGAGAGAACGTAGCAATGGTCACCATGGCTGTAATGAATTGCTGTGACACCTATTTCAGTTTTCCAGAGGCTGTTTTCTTGACTGCTTCTTCTCAGGCTTATCTGGTTTAAGGTAGGTCTGCAGGCAAGAGACACCTGATGACTGGGCATTTTTGTTGCTTCTTTCAGGAGATACAACCACAGTGAAGACAAAGTCCATGGTGTGGGAAGGGCTCAGCCATTCAGGCAGCCTGCAGTCTCATGAGGAGCGTGTTACTGGCTAATAGGTGTCTGAGGACATGAGTAGAAGTCATGTGTTCAGTTACAGGCAAATATGTAATTGGTCCTTGGAGCTGGTACAAGATCAACCAGCTATCAAATATTCATATCAAATCAGTTTTTGGCATGAAAGACCCAGAGGAACTTAAAGGTGCTATGGAAGCCCTTCAGTCTTGGAGTAGTTGTTCTCAGAATTCCTTGAAGCAGCAGCAAATAAATACACTTACACAATCAAAGCCTAACTTCTCTTCCGGACCAATAAGTATCATCCACAGAAAACTTCTAATTAAATTGCACCCAAGGAGTCCAAGGGCTGCAACCATGGGTTAGAGAACTGTTTGTTTCTCCTTTTTTTCTACTTTGCCTTGTGCCAAAGTAGGGATCACTTTTTCCTCTTATCTTTGTCTCAGGGTTCAGAAATTATCACTAGCCAAAATACTGCTAGGAGATCCTTTCTGCTCTCTCTTTAGAAAGATAGAGAAGCCTGGTTCCTGCAGGTGATGAGGCAGGATAGGGGAAGGTTATTGAGAAAGTTTATTCTTATTTCTGCATGATCCAGTTACAACCCAGATATGTAATTATCTGTCTTCTTTCACATCAGACTACAAGCACCATTTAAAGCAGGAATGGTGTCTGTCTTGTTCTCCCTTGTATTTCTAGCTTTATGTGCTCAAAACACTTCTGAATGATTGAATGAATATCTACTGAGATTGAAGATTATAAGAAATCCAATATGCAAATTCTCAAGACAATTTTGGGAAACCCTGCTTAGTGCACTACAGAATTGGAGAAGTAAAAAGCTAAAACCCCTTTAGATGCTCCTAGAAGATCCTGACAAATGCCAAATGGTAGCAGTTCAGTTTTTGGAGACATCATACTCTTAGTACTTCATTGGAGTAGCCATAAAGATTTTTTTTAAATAAGCCCTGACCTGGTTGGCTCAGTGGTAGAGTGTCAACCTGGCATGTGGAAGTCCTGGTTCAATTCCAGTCATGGCACACAGGAGAAGCAACCGTCTACTTCTTCACACCTCCTCCCCTCCTCTCTCTCTCTCTTTCACTATCTCTACCCTCTCTTCTCACAGCCATGACTCAAATGGTTCAAGCAATTTGGCCCCATGGCTCCAGGTACTGAGAATGGCTCCAGAACCTCACCTCAGGCACTGAAATAGCTCCATTCTGAGCAATGGAGCAGTGGCCCCAGATGGGCAGAGAATCGCCCCCTAGTGGGCTTGCCGTGTGAATCCAGTTGGGGCGCATGTGGGAGTCTGTCTCTGCCTCCCCTTTCTCACTTAATAAAAATAAGCATTTTTCACTTTTAATTTTTTCTCTTATCCATAATGAGTCTCTTCAGATCTTTATTAAAGCAGGTAAAGGGAAAAAGATATGCAGAGGAAAGTATAAGAGAAATTATAGAATGTAAATTTTTTTAATTCTAAGATACATTTCCGTATGATTGTTAATACATTTACAGTGGGATTAGGGTAAAAGTAGCCAAAACAATAATATTAATATTACATACTAAAATGTGTCTAATATATGCTAAGCATTTAGTCACTAAATGTATGACTTGGTTTGAAGAAATGTTAGGTTCTTTTTTTTTTAAGAAAATGAGAATTCTTTTTCATATATAATTACACACAATACACAATAATAGATATCGTTATAGATGTTCTGACCTACTGAGATATATTGGCTGCATGGTTAGTGAAGCTAGATTAAATCAGAATACTAGAATATCAGGAAAAAATAAGTTTTGGTTATTTTTGGAAAACAAGACAGAGACAGAGAGGAAGGGAGAGAGACAAGAAGCATCAACTCATATAGTTCATCACTTTAGTTGTTCATTGATTGCTTCTCATATTTTCCTTGATGGAGTGAAGGGGGAGGCTTCAGCTGAACCAGTGACGTGTTCAAGCCAGCTACCTTGGGCTTCAAGCCAGTGAGTGACCTTTGGACTCAAGCCAACCAGCATGGGATCATGTCAATGACCCCACACTCAAGCCTGCGATCCTGCTTAGGGCTTCGAACCTGTGACCTTAGTGTCTCAGGTCGACACTGAATCCACTGCACCACCACTGCTCAGGCTGTGTATAGATATAGATAGATATAGATATAAATATAGATATACATATACATATATAATGAGAGAATAATGTCAAGAGCTACACAAATATCAAATGAGAAGAGTTTATAAAAAAGTTAATCGTGTTTGGTTAATAGAGAATCTTTATTTTTTCTAGAAATGTAAACTTGGAGTTATAGATGAAGAAAGCTATTAATTACAGTGGTTTGAAATATGCTTAAATTGATTAGAAAAATACAAGTCAGAGTGATTCATGTCAGGCTTGTAACTATAAATAAAACAAGTGATGAGAATATTGGCAGGAGAAGATCTGGTTTTGCTATAACAAAATGTGTCAAAATCTGAAGACTTTGTTGGTAGAGAAAAAACAAGTATATTGCAAATACTTAAAATACAGAATTTTAGGAGAAAGACAATGAGACAATTAAAGAAGTCAGAATATATGTAGAGAAAATACCCTTTTAAAAAAAAGAGGTTTTCTTACTGCTGGTATAAGGAACGGGGGACAGAGGAGTTGAGAGTTTATATACTTTAATAGAAGATCTTCTTTTTTTAAGGTTTTTTTTTTTACTTTGTTTTTAATTGAATATATTGGGGTTACATCGGTCCACAAAACCGTACAGTTTTCAGGTATACAACTCAATAAAACCTCATCTGCACAGTGCATCGTGCACCCATTGCCCCAAGTAAAGTCTCTTCCCATCCTCATTTCCCCAACTTTGACCAATTCCACCTATCCCCCACCCCTTTCCCTCTGGCTATCACCACAGTATTGTCTGTATCTATGTGTTATGTATATACTTTTTCTTGTTAATTCCTTTACCTTTTTTCATTCAGTCCCCAATTCCCTTCATCTCTGACAACTGTCAGTCTGTTCCATGTATCCATGCTTCTTTTTCTGTTTTGTTCATTGGTTTATTTTGTTCATTAGCTTCCACATATAAGTGAGATAATATGGTATTTGTCTTTCTATGACTGGCTTATTTCACTGAACATAAAATCCCCAGGTCCATCCAGGCTGTCACAAAAGGTAAGATTTCCTTTTTATTGCTGAGTAGTATTCCAATTTGTAAATGTACCAAATGTACCACAGTTTTCTTATCCACTCATCTACTGATGGGCACTTGGTCTATTTTCAGATAACCCAACAGCTTTTTCTTGGCTGTTGTAAATAATGCTGCAATAAATATAGAGATGCATATATTCTTTTGAATTAGTGTTTTGGGTTTCTTTAAATGTATTCCCAGAAGTGGGATCACTGGGTCAAAACACAGTTCCATTTTTAATTTGCGGGGGAAAACTCCATTCTGTTTTCCACAGTTGATGCATTCCCACCAACAGTGTGCAAGAGTTTCCTTTAGCCACATTCTCACCAGCGCTTGAGTTGTTTGTTGATTTATTGATGACAGCCATTCTGGCAGGTATAAGGTGATATCTCATTGTGGTTTTAATTTGCATCTCCCTGGTGATTAGTGATTTTTAGTATATTTTCATATCTCTACTGCCCATGTGTATGTAGTCTTTAGAGAAGTGTCTATTCAGCTCCCACTTTTTAATTGGGTTGTCTTCTTGGTATTGAATTGTTTAAGTTCTTTATATATTCTGGAAATTAATTCCATATCAGATGTATCATTGGCAAATATGTTCTTTTCTGTGGATTCCTTTTTCATTTTGCTGATGGTTTCTTTTGCTGTGAAAAAGCTTTTTAGTTTAATGTAGTCCTATTTGTTTATTATTTCTTCTTTGTTTCTCTCACCTGAGAAGATATATCAGCAAAAATATTGCTACAAAGGATATCTGAGATTTTACTACCTATGTTTTCTTCTCAGATTTTTATTGTTTTGTGACTTACATTTAAGTCTTTTATCCATTTTGAGTTTATCTTTGTGTATGGTATAAGTCTAGTGATCTAGTTTTATTTTTATTTTTTGCATATACCTGTCCAATTTTCGAAGCAGATCATTTATTGAAGAGACTGTCTCTACTCCATTCTATGCATAGTCTTGCCTCTTTTGTCAAATGTGAATTGACTATAAAAGCATGGGCTTATTTCTAAACTCTCTATTCTGTTCTATTGATCTATACCCACTCTTATACTGGTACTAGTCTTTGTTGATTATGATGACCTTATACAGTGGTACCCTGAGATACGAACAGACCAATATTTTAAGATAAGAGCTGCGACTCGGACCATAGTTTTGTTTGAGATCCGAGCGAAATTCTGAGATACAAGTCGTGATTCAGGAAGCTGCCAATAGTTGGCACGTTGGTGCATGGGTCCAGTATGGGCAGCACAACACCAGCATCTCATTCTTTCTCATGTGTTACCCACAGAATCAAGTAGAATCTCGTGCGCTGTACTTGTTCTTGCATCATTTTTGCATTTTTTACTAACTTTTTTGTGGACTGTCATGGGACCAAAGAAAGTGAGTGTAAACAACAGTGGTGAGAAGAAGAAGAGAATGATGTCAATAGAAGTAAAGCAAGAAATAATAGAAAAACATGAGCATGGTATACAAGTGATTGAACTGGCAAAGCTGTACGACTGCAATACATCTACAATTTGTACCATCCTTAAACAAAAATATGCCATCAAAAGCACAAATCCAGTGAAAGAAACTACAATTCTGTCCCAATTAAAGACAAATATCCATAAAGAAATGGAGAAGCTTCTGCTGGTGTGGGTGAAGGAAAAAGAGCTGGCAGGAAATATAGTGATGGAGACTGTAATATGCGAAAAGGCATGTATTATTTACGGCTACTTGAAGAAGAAAGAACCATCAACCTCAAAAGAGGCAGCAGAAGTCTGACCAGGTGTGGCGCAGTGGATAGAGCATCGAACTGGAATGTGGAGGACCCAGGTTTAAGACCCCAAGGTCGCCAGCTTGAGCACAGGCTCATCTGGTTTGAGCAAGGCTCACCAGCTTAAGCCCAAGGTCGCTGGCTCAAGCAAGGGGTCACTTGGTCTGCTGTAGCCCCTGGTCAAGGCACATATGAGAAATCAATCAATGAACAACTAAGTAACCGCAACGAAGAATTGATGTTTCTCATCTCCCTCCCTTCCTGTCTGTCTGTCCCTCTGCCTGACTCTCTCTCTCTCTCTCTCTCTCTCTCTCTGTCTCTGCCACAAAAGGGGAAATAAAAAGAGGCAGCAGAAGATACGTTTAAGGCAAGTCATGGCTGGTTTTAAAATTTCAGGAAGAGATCTGGCATCCACTCGGTGGTGAGGCATGGTGAAACTGTGAGTGCTGATGTTAAGGCAGCTGAGGAGTACATCGCACGTTTTGCTGCGCTTATCGCAAAGGAAGGCCACATCCCTCAACAAGTGTTCAACTGTGATGAAACAAGATTGTTTTGGAAAAAAATGCCCCAGAGGACTTTCATCACCACAGAGGAGAAGAAGCTGTCAGGCCATAAACCCATGAAGGACCATCTGACCCTTAAATTGTGTGCAAATGCTAGCGGTGACTGTAAAGTAAAGCCACTGCTAGTGTATCATTCTGAAAATCCTTGAGCCTTTAAGACTCACAAGATTCTTAAACAAAAACTGCAGGTTATGTGGCGTGCCAATGCTAGGGCATGGATTACGTGGCAGTTTTTTATTGAATGGGTAAATCTCATCTTTGGTCCTGCAGTGAAGAAATATCTTCAAGAAAATATACTCCCGATGAAAGTATTACTAATCCTTGAAAATGCTTCAGCCCACCCACCTGGTCTTAAAGATGACATTCTCAATGAGTTCAAATTTGTGAAAGTCCTCTACCTCCCACCCAACATGACTTCAGTCTTGCAACCTATGGATCAGCAGGTCATTTCCAACTTTAAAAAGCTTTACACAAAGTACTTGTTCCGCCGCTGCTTTGAGGTGACTGAAAATACAAATCTAACCCTTCAAGAGTTCTGGAAAGATCACTACAACATCATGATATGTTTACGCATTATTGACTTGGCAAGGTAAGAGGTTACAAGAAGAACCTAGAACTTGGCATGGAAAAAGTTATGGCTTGGAAAAAGTTATGATGTTGCAGACAGGGACTTTGAAGGATTCGAACCAGAGACTGAGACCAAGGTAGAAGCATTGGAGGAGATTGTGTCCCTCGGAAAGTGGATGGGTCTGGAGGTAGATGAGGGTGACGTAAACAAGCTCTTCGAGGAACATGAGGAGGAACTCTCAACTGAGGAGTTGAAGGAGCTACAGATGATGCAACATACAGAGCTTCTGCAAGAAATTAGTAGTGAGGAGGAGGTAGAGTCAGAGGAAGTGATTTCTACAAATGAAATTAAAGACATGCTGGCAATGTGGGAGAAGCTTTCAAGTTTCATTGAAAAGAAACACCCAGAAAAAGTTTTAACTGGTCATGCTTCAGCACTTTTTAATGACACTTGTTTGTCACATTTCTGTAACATTTTGAAAGGCAGGCAAAAGCAAACCTCTTTGGATAGATTTTTATTCAAAAGTCCTGCAAGTGAAATTGCCGAAAGTGCAGCCAAAAAGGCAAAAACAGGTGATGATTAAATGAAAAATACGTAATGTTAAGCTTAGATTAAGTTTAAAGTTAAGAAAGTGCATTTTTTTACAATTAAGTTTTTGTGGTTTCATTTTAAGTAAAGAAAGTACAGTTTTAGTTTTGTTTAAAGTAAAGAAAATGCAGTTTTAATTTACATTTAGTGTTAAGAAAGTGAAGTGTTAGTTTACGTGTCTGCAGTGCCTGCATTCCTTCCTCCCTCCCTCCTCCTTTGCCATTCACCTCCGTTAGCCACACTTGTCTGTCTCCAAGGTAAGAATATAGTACTAAATAACACTTTTTTCTTTTATTTTATATATTTTGTTATGCATTAGTAAAGTATATATGTATGCTTCTTAATTAAAAACATGTCTTTTTTCTTTTTTTTTCGTTTTAAATTTTTTTTTAATTTTATTCATTTTAGAGAGGAGACACAGAGTGAGAGAGACAGAGAGAGAGAGAGAGAGAGAAAGAGAGAAACGGGGGAGGAGCTGGAAGCATCAACTCCCATATGTGCCTTGACCAGACCAGTGCAGGGTTTTGAACTGGCGACCTCAGTGTTCCGAGGTCGACGCTTTATCCACTGCGCCACCACAGGTCAGGCAAAAACATGTCTTTTTTCATAATTTAGGATGGTTTGGGGATGTTTCACAGGGCTGGAACAGATTAAATCTATTTCAGTTCTTTTAAATGGAAGAAATTTGTTTGATATATGAGTTGACTGACTTACGAGCTTGGTTACAGAATAAATTAAACTCATATCTCAAGGTACCACTATAGTATGGTTTGATATCAGGTAGTGTGATACCCCCAACTTTTCTCTTTTTTTGTCAAGATTTTTGAGGCTGTTTGGGGTCTTTTTTTGTTCTAAGTAAATTTTTGGAATATTTATTCTAGATCTGTGAAATATACACTAGTATTTTAATAGCAATTGCATTAATCTATAGATTGCCTTGGGTAGTGTAGACATTTTAATAATGTTAAGTCCTCCAATCCATGAACACAATATATGCTTTCATTTATTTGTATCTTTCTCAATTTTTTTCTTCAATATCGTATAATTTTTCAAGTACAGACCTTTTACACCCTTGTTTAAATTTATTCCCAGGTACCTTATTTTTGTTGTTGCAATAGTAAATGTTATTTTGGGTTTTTTATTTTAAGATTTTATTTATTCAGTTTTAGAGAGAGGAGAGAGAGAGAGAAAGGAAGAAAGAAGGGGGAAGGAGCAGGAAGCATCAACTCCCATATGTGCCTTGACCAGGCAAGCCAGGGATTTTTTTGAACTGGCGACTTCCGTGTTTCAGATGGACACTTTATCCACTGGGCCATACTGGTCAGGCTGGTATTATTTTCTTAATTTCTTTCTCTGATAGTTCATTATTTGTGTATAAAAATGCCACCAATGTCTAACTACTAATTTTGTATCCTGCTACTTTGCCAAATTTATTTATTAGATCCAGTACTTTTTTGGTGTAGTTTTTAAGATTTTCTATGTACAATATCATGTCATTTGCAAATAATGACAATTTTACTTTTTATTTTCCAATTTTGATGGCTTTTATTTCTTCTTGTCTGAATGCTGGGGCTAAGACTCCCAATGCTATGTCAAATAACAGTGGCAAAAGCAGAAATCTCAGTCTTGTTCCTAATCTTAGGGGAAATGCTTTTAGTTTTTGCCCATTGAGTATAATGTTGGCTGTGGGTTTGTCATGTATGGTCTTAATTATGTTAAGGTATAAACCCATTTCCACTTTGCTGAGAGGTTTTTATCATAAAGAGATGCTAGATTTTATCAAATACATTTTCTATTGATATGATCATGTGATTTTTATCCTTCATTTTGTTTTTGTGATGTATCACATTAATTGATTTGTGAATATTATACCAACCCTGCATCCGCAGAATAAATCCAACTTGATTATGGTGTATGATCTTTTGAATGTATTGCTGGGTCCAGTTTGCTAATATTTTTTGAGGATTTTAGCATCTATCAGGAATGTGGGCCTATAATTTTCACTCTTTGTAGTGTCATTTTTCTGTTTTTGACATTAGGATAATGCTGGCCTCATAAAAAGAGCTTGGGAGTCTTCCCTCCACTTTAATTTTTTGAACAGATTGAGAAGGATAGATATTAGTTTTCTTTGAATATTTGGTAATTCACCTGTGAAGCCACCTGGCCTAGGACTTTTTTGTTTGCTGTGAGTTTTCTTTTTATTACTGCTTCAATTTCATTAGTTGTTAATTGTTTCTGCTTCTTCTTGATTTAGTATTGGAAGATTATATGTTTCTAGGAATTTATCTATTTCACCCAGGTTGTCTAATTTGTTGGCATATAATTGTTCATAGTATGTTGTTACAATCTTTTGTATTTCTGTAGTGTCACTTTTTATTTCTCCTCTTTCATTTCTGATTTTATTTATTTGGGTCCTCTCTCTTTTTTTCTTGATGAGTCTTGTTATAAATTAGTCAATCTTGTTTATCTTTTCATAGAACTAAATCTCTTTTATTGACCTTTTGTATTTATTTATTTATTTTAGTCTTTATGCCATTCATTTCCACTCTGATCTTTATTATTTCTTTTCCTTCTTTATTATTTCTTTTCCTTCCTTATCTGGAAGAGTAAAACTTTAAGAAAGAGTAACCAATTTGACCAAGTTTGATTTCACTCTGAATGTGAAGAACTATAAACACAGGCATATTACAGCTTTTGCTTTAAACTTTCCCAGAATAACATTGTTCCCACAACAACATGGTTATTTACTTCATTTTCAACTTGCCTCATAAGTAAAATTCATGAGCATAGAAACTATATGTAATCATACCTACACAGCATAGAGAACCATGCTCACAGAGGGATTAGTGTTGGTTATAAGCCCACTGTCATTTACCTGAAATTACAGGAGTCTCATACCAATTCACTAGTATATTGCTCAGGCTAAGGGTAAAATTACTCTGATTTTCTGAACACATGTCAGTTAGAAGTTAGGTTAGGAGGCCAAGGTGTGGGTAGGTGGGATAAGGCAGCAATGGAGAATGACATTTACCCCATATTATCTGTGACTTAAATGGAAATACCATACATAATTAGGAATTTAATATTAATGAAACCAAACATCTCAGCCTAGATTTGATGTTTTTATGTTATTGTACAGTTTTTCATGATAGGAAATTATTGATTGAAAATGTGATTAATCACTAAGAAGTAAAACAGAAAGCATACTAACAATAACCTTATACAATAACCAAAAAGTATATACAGAAGGAAAGCCACAGTCTTCTGAGCCTGTATGAAATCCTAAAAGATTAAGCATTTTTTGTATTCCATCTTCCTGCTCAATCCTCTGAACTCCCAGTGCATGCATTATTTGGTCAAGAAGTCTGCTGAAGTCTACTGTGCCACATGCCATGCCAGGCATTAAGAATATTAAAATGAAAGATGCAGTTCTTGCCTCTGAGAACTTTGACTCTTTCATTAGAGTATTTCATATTACATCATGTTATGGCTCAGTGCAAATATCTTTTAAGGAAGGACCCAGGTCTTATTCATATTTGTTTACTGTAGCTAGCCCAGTAATCATTTTTAAATGCAGCAAAACATTTAACTGGTAATTTTCTCTCCAAATTAACATCAGAGGAATAAAGAGAAAAATAAGATTAAATTTAAAAGAATTCAGTTTGTTGGATGAGGAAGATGCTAACAGCATTTCCTGATCGCCCATCATGTGCCAAACATTATTCCAAAAAATTTGAATATATCCCCTTGTTTAATCCTCACTCTACTCCTGCAGGGCAGAGAGGAAACTAAATCTTACTAAGCTGTATAGAAGTCAATATCCTATTCCTTTCTCACCCATCCTCCCCAATATAACCTTGTGACTTAGTCTATCACTCATTGGCTTAACCCCCTACCGTGGCTCTCTACTGCCCTTGAAATAATGTCCAAAATACTTAACTAATGTTAAGGAGTCATGATGCATTCCCATGTCTCCAGCATCATTTCTTGTCACTCTTTCTCTTGTTCTCTTCTCTTTAGGCATAAAGCATTTCTTTCACTTACTTGAGCACACAACACCCCCCTTTTCAATCCCTGGCTTTGCCACAGGTTGTTCTCTGCACTTGGAATTATTCCCTTCCTCTCTTTTATTAAATGTTGAATGACTAAAGAAATAAATAAAGTGATATTGAAGAAAATCAGGGCAGAGTCTTATTCAGGGAAAGATTGGAAGTAGATAGAGATTGGGTTTTAATCACAAAGCTTTGATAATAGACATATTCTTTGAGGTTTAAGTTGATAATTAGATGTAGCATATCTAGCATTCAAATTTTGGCTCTTCTCTTCACTACTTTCTTCAGGTTTCAGCATTAATTCCACTTTCTCTAAGAAGCTTTTCAGTCCCCAAGGTGGTTAAATCCCCTTGCTATATGCCCTATAGCTCTATGTACCTCACTTCTGTAATTCTCATAACACCAGACTGAAGGTACTTAAGAGTGTAGCCCTGACTTTCTTGGCTTCTTTTCTATCCCAGCACATAACATTGTAAACATTACACATGATTACTCTCTCTATTTCTTTATTTGAATTACACTTACTTGTTCTAGGGGAACATACAGTTGGTTAGTGTTTCTCATTGGTTTTGATGTTTTATGTTTTTGGCAATTAGTTTCTTTCATGTAGCATTATTGGGGTGGTTGTAGATTATATAAATTTCCTATCTACTTTTTCAGATTGAGTACAAGTCACAGGAGAGTGGAGCTACTCTCAAATATTAAATGACATCTAATTAAATGATAGAATTAAAAAACAACAACTATCAACCCCTGGCCAGGTAACTATGTCTGCCCACTCATCACACCCAGAAATATACAGTTGCCTTTACTCTTAGAGAGGCCACGCCTTTCAGATAAACCAAATAATGGATCCTGACCAGGCAGTAGCACAGTGAATTGAGTGTCAGCCTGGAATGCTGAGGAGCCAGGTTTGAAACTCCAAGATATCTGGCTTGAGCATGGGGTCATAGAGATGACCCAGTGGTCGCTGGCTTGAGCCCAAAGTCGCTGGCTTGAGTAAAGGGTCATTGTTTTGACTGGAGACCCCAGTCAAGGCACATATGTGAATATGAGAAAGCAATCAATGGACAACTAAGGTGCAACTATGAGTTGATGCTTCTTATCTCTCTCCCTACCTGTCTCTCTGTCCCTGTCTACTCCTCTCTCTCTCTCTCTCACTAAAAACAAAAAATTAAAAGTAAACAAAAATAAATAAAGGACCATTACATAAATAACAGAAACAAACCATTCAATATTTGAGATACCTCAACAGCTTCAAAAAGAGTGGGCAAACTGAACAAAAGAAAATTTCTCATAATAAAATAAGGAATTTAGTTTAAAGTTATCATGAACAGATTATATTCTCCAATATCAAACAAAAGCAAATTTAAATTAATGCTAAGAGATTTAAAATCAGGTCATTAAGAATTCTTAGTGATTGGATACCAATAAACACAAACTAAAAATGTCTAAATCACAAAATGCACATGAAAGAAGCCATTATAAGTAAGAATCATTATAAATAAAAAACTGAAGTATTAGATCCAGAAAGAATGCAAATACAAAATTATTGATTTCAAAACACATTTATCCAATATTTTTCAATAAATAAAAAGAGATGTTACACATTATATTAGTAAGCGTGGACTACTACAACAAAATAGAACAGTCTGGATAACTTGAACAACAGAAATATATTTTCTCACAGTTCTGAAGGGCTGAGACATCTAAGATCAACATGTCAGCTGAATTGATTGTTAATAAAATCTCTCTTCTCAGATTGCAGATGTTCACCTTGTTACCATGTCCTTATATGACCTTTCTTCAGTGCTTGGGCTTACATACAAGAGTTGGGGGGGGTGGAGAGTTTCTCTTTCCTGTTTTATAATTTCAATAATCCCATCATGAGGCCTTTTGAAACCCCAAGGTTGCCACTTGAGCACGGGCACATCTGGTTTGAGCAAAGCTCATCAGCTTGAGCCCAAGGTTGCTGGCTTGAGCAAGGGGTCACTTGTTCTGCTGTAGCCCCCCTCCAGTCAAGGCACATGAGAAAGCAATCAATGAACAACTAAGGAGCCAAAACAAAGAGCTGATGCTTCTCATCTCTCTCCCTTTCTGTCTGTCCCTATCTGTCCCTCTCTCTGTCTCTGTCTCTCTCTCTGTCTCTCTCTCTCTCTCTCTCACACACACACACACACACACCTAATCTAACTCTACTTACCTCCCAAAGATTCCATCTCTAAATATTACCACATTGCAGGTTAGGGCTTCATCATATGAATTTTTAGGGGACATGATCATTTAGTCCATACACTATTCCAATAAAAGAGATGCACAAATGCATAATTAAAACAGGGTATAGTAACTCCCCTAACAAAGAGTGAAAAAACAAAACTTCACCTGTCTGTATGATCTTGAACAAGTTCTTATCTAGACTTCCAATTTCCCAAGAGTTCCAAGGGCACTACTCCAGTGCTATGCTAGAAATATTATTACTGGCTCTCTAAAAAATAAATTATGTCTATAAATTTATCATAGAATTTTTTAATATGAAAGATGTGAAACAAAAAATTTAAAAATAATATTCTGTAGTCTTTCTCATGAATTCAATAACCAATTGGTCCTCAACAATGCTTTTATCAAAACTCTTGCCTGACCAGGTGGTGGCGCAGTGGATAGAGCATCGAACTGGGATGCGGAAGACCCAGGTTCGAGACCCCAAGCTTGCCAGCATGAGCACAAGCCCATCTGGCTTGAGCAAAGAGCTCGTCAGCTTGGACCCAAGGTCGCTGGCTCCAGCAAGGGGTTGCTCCATCTGCTGAAGACCCATGGTCAGGGCACATGTGAGAAAGCAATCAACGAACAACTAAGGTGTTGCAACGGCAACAAAAAACTAATGATTGATGTTTCTCACCTCTCTCGGTTCCTGTCTGTCTGTCCCTATCTATCCCTCTCTCTGACTCTCTCTCTGTCCCAAAAAACAAACAAACAAAAAAACCCTCATATCAGTAGTCAACCTGTATATGTAACTGATGAAAGAGTCTAGTTTTCACATGAGTGCTGATCAATATTTTTTTGCATAATAAAATAAAATTGAAACAATGAAGACATGTGTTGGAACTTTACCCACTTATCAGGGGCATGAATAACTTCTTTGCAGAATTGGATAACAGTATTAAAATACTAGAAGAGTACAGTGTGTCCGTAAAGTCATGATGTACCTTTGACCGGTCGACAGGTCAAAAGTGCACCATGACTTTACAGACACACTGTATTTCCTCAATTTTTGATGCTATTCACAATGTACAAGCTACTAATTTTACACACTTTTAAGTTTAATCTTCATTTTTAACATTTCTCCATAATCTCTTGAGTCTAGACAATCAAGAAAACAGTAAGCCAAGCCCTGATTGGTAATGGATTTGCTCATTTCTTTGGTATAAATACTCTTACCATGGTCAAGTTCAAGCTACCAGTGCGACACCAAGGAATAAAAGTTGAGAAGGAATTTGAATAGCATACCATTACCAAAAAAAAAGAGGTAAATAATCCTAAAACAAATAATACTAACATATAGCCAAATACTTAAGAAGTGATGAGTTTTAAGTATTAACTATCTAAAACATAATTCAAATTTTGAGTTTATATGAGTTAATTTTAATAATGGCTCAATGGTGTGGAATAACTAACTCAACATTTCTGAAAATTTAAAGATCAGCTATTGCAAACCAGTATAACTTCATTTCAGAACACTATTGCCTACTGCTCTTCATATAATTTTCTAAAACCCAAGAATCTCAGGAGTTTTTAGAAGAACATCACATAGTGGAGTATATGATTGCTTGCACCCAAATGCTCTTTGTCTATCCCTGCCAGGGACAACTATGCATATATGACAGAATGTGGAATATGAGGACTAGGTTTAACTTGTTACTTAGCTTCTAAATTCCACATATTTAATGACTAAACCTCTTAAATAATCAGATAAAGTCCAAAACCATTGCTGTCCACAACAAAGTTTCCAATATAATTCCAGGTTTTGAGTGATTTTCTCCTGAAAATTCTATATGGAAAATAAATCTTGTTATTTCTATAAGCAACCAGTTCTTTCTTTGTCTGACCTCAGTCTTTTTAGCTTGAAAGTCAGGTCTGCTGCCTCTTGGTGGGCCTTTCAGGGAGCCCTTGTGATGACTCTCGCTTGTTCAGTACACCTCCAAGATTAGGATGGCACCATCTCTTCTGTCAGCATCTTCACAGAGAAGGTTATTAACATGGTAGACCAGCAAAAAAGAGCACTGATGACCAAACAGGCCCCAAATCCCGTGATGGAGATAACAGATCAGCGTGATCATGTCTGATGTATCAAAAGATATGAAAGATAAGTAAAAACCCACCAATTTTACTCCATATCCAATTCCATCCCTGCAGAATATAAGCTAAAATGGAACTAACAAATCATGTGGTTCCAATTTTCCCATTTTATGGCAGGGAATGCTGAGGCTTCATAAGGACTGACCTGGCAAAGATCACACAGAAAGACCAAAGCATACATCTACCTCCTGGTTTAGCCTTCCAAGATGATTCTTGAGAATATGCAGAATAGGAAGCACTAGGAATTTGCCCACCTATGCGATAATTGCACTGGTAGATCTGATGCGATCATTTTTTAACTTTGGAACCTACTTAAGGCACTAAAATTCCAGGAGGAGTCTTGCATGGTTAACTTGTGGTTGATTTTGGTCAACTCAGCTCTTAGCACAGTAGCAGCTACTCATCCCCTATCCTCAGTCCCATAGCAGGCAAGTTTGTTTATACATGTTCTTGGAGCAACTTGTACCAGGCTTTTGGATGCCATGGTGGGTAAAAAGAACCCGGCTCTCAAAATATCAGGGATCTGTGTTCTGATTGCTGATTGCTGCTTTTGACCACAGATTACATACAAAGAGGCTGACAGTCATTGTTGTGGCACATCCCCCCAGACGTTGCTGGTTCAGTCTCTGGTCAGGGCACATACAGGAACAGATTGAGGTTCCTGTTTCTCTCTCTCTCTTTCTTTCTTTCTCTCTCCCCCATTCCTCTCTCACTAAAATCAATATATAAATTTTTAAAGAAATTAAAAATAAAGAATTATAGCTCTTTTTATTTCTCTCTCTTTTTCCCCCCTCTTGGAAGCCAGTCATAAAAATCCCCAATATTCCAAAGTAAATACATATACAGAGAAAATTAGAAAATGACTGTGCATGCCCAGGAAAAATCACAAGCTCATAAAAGACCTGAAATACCTGCAGTTTACAACTCAGTTGATATTTGCCACAGAGAGAGCCCACTAACTAACTAACTAAACACACAAACCCAAGAGAAAAAAAACAAAACAGAAAACCATAGAGAAAGGAGAGAATCTTATTTCCAGAACTACCACATCATTAGATATAAATGTCCAGTGTTTAACAAAAGTCACAAGGCATACAATGAAATGGGAAAGTATGGTCCTTTAAGAGAAAAAAATGAATTATCAAAAATTATCCTTGAGCCTGACCTGTGGTGGTGCAGTGGATAAAGCGTTGATCTGGAAAGCTGAGGTCACAGGTTCAAAACCCTGGGCTTACCCGGTCAAGACACATATGGAAGTTGATGCTTCCTGCTCCTCCCCGCTTGTGTCTCCCTTCTCTCTCTCTCTCTCTCTCTCTCTCTCTCTCTCTCTCTCTCTCTCCCTCACCCCACAAATGAACAAATAAAATCTTAAAAAAAAAATGATCCTTGAAAATGACCTGATGGCAAATAACTTGATTTTTGAAACAACTGTATTAATTATTCTCAAAAACTAAAATAAGATGTGAAGAAATTTAATAAAATAACATATGAT
This sequence comes from Rhynchonycteris naso, assembly GCA_037038555.1. Taxonomy (NCBI): domain Eukaryota; kingdom Metazoa; phylum Chordata; class Mammalia; order Chiroptera; family Emballonuridae; genus Rhynchonycteris; species Rhynchonycteris naso. Next base: position 331,882,024 of record CM072995.1, on the reverse strand, counting down.
CATAATGGAAATATGAATAAAGAGACTGAAAACCTAAAAAGAAACTGAATAAAATTCTGGAGTTGGAAAGTAGATAACTAAAATTAAAATTCACTAGACAAATTTAAAGGCAGAATTGTCCAGAGAGAAGACAAAAATCAGTAATGCAAAACTATAACAATGAAAATTATAGAGTCTGGGGGATAGAAACAAACAAAAGACTGAACAAAAATGAACACAGCCTAAGGGTCCTGCGGGAAACCATCAAGTGGACCAATATATGCATTGTGGGAGGGGAGTCACTGAAAGGAAAATAAGAAAGGGGCAGAGAGAATATTTGAAGAAATGATCACTGAAAACTTCCCAAATTTGAAGAAAAACATTCATCTACACAGTCAAGAAGCTAAATGAACTCTACATAAGATGAATTCAAAGAGATCACACTAGGACACATTATAATCAAATTTCAAAAGACAAAGATGAAGAGCAAACCTTGAAATCAGGGAAAGAGAAGCTACTAGTCACCTACAAAGGGATCTTCAAAAAGATTATAAGCAGAACTATCATCAGAAACACCAGAAAGCAGTGGGGACAATACATAAAAAGTGCTAAAAGAAAAATAATCTGTCAACCAGATATTGTATACGTGGCAAAACTATTGTACAAATATAATGAATAAATTAAGATGTTTCTAAATAAACAAAAATGAAGGGAGTTTAGCCTGACCTGTGGTGGTGCAGTGGATAAAGCATCGACCTGGGAACACTGAGGTCGCCAGTTCAAAACCCTGCACTGGTCTGGTCAAGGCACATATGGGAGTTGATGCTTCCAGCTCCTCCCCCCTTTCTCTCTTTCTCTCTCTCTCTCTCTCTCTCACTCTGTGTCTCCTCTCTAAAATGAATAAAATTAAATTTAAAAAATTAAAAAAATTAAAAAATGAAGGGAGTTTGTTACCACAAGACCTGCTCTACAAGAAATGCTCGAGAGTGTCCCGCAGGGTGAAATGAAAAGATACTAGACAGTAACTAGAAATCACATGGAAAATTAAAGATCTCAATAAGTATAATTAGGTCTGGGAAGAGCAAGATGGCGACGGAGTAGGCAGACGTACCAACTTCCAACTCCCAGAACCAAAGTGGATTATAACTCAATTTTAAGAACCATCATCTGGATAAACCAACTTTGAACTAAACTAAGTGGACTCTTCAACCAAGGAACACAGAAGAAGCCACATTGAGACTGGTAGGAATAGCGAAAACGCGAAGAGGGCTGCCCAGCTCCCCGGAGCAAACGGCAGCCCGGAGAGACTCACGTGGCGGGAGGAGAGTTTGGCGGAGAGGGAGGGACCTGGGTCCCAGGAACCAATCCCCAGCCTACAGTCCCAGAGCCTAGAAGAGGCGTTTGGACAGTTTTGAGCTGTGAAACAAGTGAGGGAGCTCCCAGGCCTACAGTGTGGAGTATTAGGTCCCTTCCTACTCTGCTGAGGGCTGCTGAAGGGTCTGGTGGCGGCAGGACGCTGAAACGCGGTTCTGTCGGCGTGGGCGGAGGCCAAGCTGGTGTGAGATCGGTCTAGCCCAGCAGGGGCGGAGGGGACGCGCGAAAGCGGCCCGGAGGCTGTGGGCCCGCCTGTAGTACCACCTGTGGGGACAAAGCGGGAGGCCAGCAATGGCCAGAGATCTGCTCTGCAACCCTGCGCAAGCCGGCCCTGACCGCGGAGACAGGGCAAGGACCAGGGACGGGCAAGGGCTAGTGGCTGAGCTCATGCTACCGGCCCCGCCTGGCCGGAGAAACCGTGGTTTGCCATTCTACGTGCGTGAGCGGGCTCCGAGCGTGGGGACGGGGTAGACCCTGAGACAAGTGGAAGCTCACAGCTGAGCCCACGCTACTATACCAGCCCGGCCAGAGAAACCACGGTTTGCCATCCTACGTTCACGAGCGGGCTCCGAACGCGGGGGCGGGGTAGAGTTCTAGACGGCCGAAGCTTAAGGCTGAGCTCATGCCAGCAAACACGCCCGGCCCAATAAACCTTGGTTTCCGACCCTGCGCAGGAGGGCCCTGGCCTTGAGGGTGGGGCTAGAGCCCCGGACGGCAAAGGCTCACAGCTGAGAGCACATCAAAAGCCCCGCCCAACCCGCAAAACTGTGGCGAGCAGGCTCTGACTGCAGGTTCTGGGCAGAAGTCCGGAAACAGGCTGGGTCCGCAGCTGAGCAAAGGTGCTCACCTCTATCCTTGGTGCTGAGGCTTGTGGCTTGAGTGACAGCCCCTCCCACGGAGGAGAGGCAGAAATCACAGCAAAAGCCACAGTGGGCCGGCGCTGGCAACACCCATACCTAACCACCGTAGGCAGTGGCAGAGGGGGTGGTGGGACTGAGACAGACCACACCTAGAGAACACAAAGGCAACACCTACTGGACTTCAGTGGCCACAACTAGCTTATACACAGACAAAATGGGCAGGCAGAGGAATGCAAATCAAATGAATCAAGAGAAATCCCCAGAGAAGGACCTGAATGAACCAGATATAACCAAATTACCAGAAGCAGAATTTAGAATAATGATAGGTAGGATGTTCAAAGAAATTAGAGCAACAATGGATAGTCATTATGAACACCTAAATAAAGAGATAACAAGTATAAAAAACGAAATTGAAATAATAAAAAAGAATCAGACAGAAATGACAAATACAGTATCAGAACTAAAGACCACAATGAAAGAAATTAAAAGCAGGATGAATCACGATGAGGATCGAATAAGCGAGTTAGAGGACACAATAAACAAAGGCACAGAAGCAGAGAAGAAAATGGAAAAGAGACTCAAAAATGTGAGGAAACTCTAAGGGAGCTCTGTGACAACATGAAGAGAAACAACATTCACATCATAGGGGTGCCTGAGAAGAGGAGAAAGGACAGGAAATGGAAACTTTGTTCAATCAAATCATAGCAGAAAACTTTCCTAAATTAAGGCTGAGAAACACTCCACACGTTCAAGAAGCACACAGAACTCCATTAAAGAGAAACCCAAAAAGATCTACACCAAGACACATCATAGTTAAAATACCAAAGCTAATGGATAAAGAAAAAATTTTAAAAGCTGCTAGGGAAAATGGCTATCACCTACAAAGGAGCCCCCATAAGGATGACATCGGACTTCTCAACAGAAACACTTGAGGCCAGAAGGGAATGGCAAGATATAATCAAAGTAATGCAGAACAAGAACCTACAACCAAGAATACTTTATCCAGCAAGGCTAACGTTTAAAATTGAAGGAGAAATAAAGAGCTTCTCATAAAAGGAAGGCCTGAAGAAATTCATAAAAACCAAACCAATTCTGCAAGAGATACTAAGGGGCCTGTTGTGAACAGTTTAAAGGGAGGAAAGAATAGAGCAAAAGAAGAATACAGCTTTAAAGAATAAAATGGCATTAAACAACTACATATCAATAATAACCTTAAATGTAAATGGATTAAATGATCCAATCAAAAGACATAGGGTAGCTGCATGGATAAAGAAACAGGACCCATACATATGCTGTCTACAAGAGACACACCTTAAAACAAAAAGATGCACATAGACTGAAGGTAAAAGGATGGAAAAAAATATTTCATGCAAATGGAAATGAAAAAAAAGCCGGGGTAGCAATACTTATATCTGACAAAATGGACTTTTTTTAGAGAGAGAGAACTTTCTTTTATTTATTTTATTTATTTATTTATTTATTTATTTTTACAGGGACAGAGAGAGAGAGTCAGAGAAAGGGATAGACAGGGACAGACAGACAGGAATCGAGAGAGGTGAGAAGCATCAATCATTAGTTTTTTGCTGCCATTGCGACACCTTAGTTGTCCATTGATTGCTTTCTCATATGTGCCTTGACCACGGGCCTTCAGCAGACCGAGTTCCCCAGGCTGGAGCCAGCGACTTTGGGTCCAAGCTGGCGAGCTTTTGCTCATGCCAGATAGCCCCACACTCAAGCTGGTGAGCTCGGGGTTTCGAACCCGGGTCCTCCGCATCCCAGTCCAACGCTCCATCCACTGTGCCACCAGCTGGTCAAGCAAAAAAATGGACTTTAAAACAAATGCTGTAGTAAGAGATAAAGAAGGACACTACATAATGATAAAGGGAACAATTCAACAGGAAGATATAACTATTATAAATATCTATGCACCAAATATAGGAGCCCCGACATACATAAAGCAGACTTTGATGGATATAAAGGCCGAGACTAACAGAAATAGTATAATAGTAGGGGATTCAATACCCCTCTAACAACACTGGATAGATCCTCAAGAAAGAAAATTAATAAAGAAACAGCAGACTTAAAGGATACACTAGATCAACTTGATTTAATAGATATCTTCAGAACTTCTCACCCTAAAGCAGTAGAATATACATTCTTCTCAAGCACTCATGATACGTTTTCTAGGATAGACCACATGTTAGGACACAAAAATGGTCTCAATAAATTTAAGAAGATTGAAATCATATCAAGCATTTTCTCTGATCACAATGCCATGAAACTAGAAATTTTAACCACAAAAGAAAAACTGAAAAATACTCAAACACCTGGAAACTAAATAGAATGATATTAAATAATGAATGGATTAACAATGAGATCAAAGAAGAAATAAAATGTTTCTAGAAACAAATGATAATGAGCATACATCAACTCAAAATTTATGGGACACAGCAAAAGCAGTTCTGAGAGGGAAGTTCATTGCACTACAGGCATATCATAAGAAGATAGAAAAGCTCAAATAAGTAACTGGACCCTGCATCTAAAAGAACTAGAAAAACAACAACAAATAAAACCCAGGACAAGTCGAAGGAAGGAAATAATAAAGATCAGAGCAGAAATAAATGACATAGAGGCTAAGGAAACAGTACAGAGGATCAATGAAACCAGAAGCTGGTTCTTTGAAAAGGTAAACAAGATTGATGAATCTTTAACTAGATTCACCAAGAAAAAAAGAGAGAGGACTCAAATAAATAAAATTATAAAGAACAGTGGAGAAATAACAACTGACACAGCAGAAATACAAAGCATTGTAAGAAAATACTATGAAGAACTCTATGCCAAAAAATTAGACAATCTCATTGAAATGGACAAATTTCTTGAATCATGTAACCTTCCAAAAATCAATCTGGAAGAATCAGAACACCTAAACAGACTAATTACAGCAAATGAGATCGAAACAGTTATCAAAAAACTCCCAAGAAAGAAAAGTCCTGGGCCTGATGGGTTCACAAGTGAATTCTATCAAAAATTCAAACAAGAACTAACTCCTATCCTCCTCAAGCTATTTCAAAAAATTCAAGAGGAAGGAAGACTTCCAAACTCCTTTTATGAGGCGAGCATAATTCTGATCCCAAAACCGGGCAAAGACAACACAAAGAAAGAAAATTATAGGCCTATATCCCTGATGAATTTAGACGCTAAAATTTTCAACAAAATATTAGCCAACCGGATCCAGCAATATATGAAAAAAATCATACACCATGATCAAGTGGGATTTATTCTGGAGAGGCAAGGCTGGTTCAATATTCGCAAATCAATCAATGTGATTCACCACATAAACAAAAGGAAGGACAAAAATCACATGATAATTTCAATAGATGCAGAAAAAGCATTTGATAAAATCCAGCACCCATTCATGCTCAAAACTCTCAGTAAAGTGGGAATACAGGGAACATTCCTTAACATGATAAAGGTCATCTATGACAAACCCACAGCAAACCTCATACTAAATGGACAAAAATTAAAAGCAATCCCCTTAAGATCAGGAACCAGGCAGGGTTGCCCCCTTTCACCACTCTTATTCAACATAGTTCTGGAAGTCCTAGCTACAGCAATCAGACAAGAAGAAGAAATAAAAGGCATCCAAATTGGAAAAGAAGAAGTAAAACTGTCACTATTTGCAGATGATATGATATTGTATATTGAAAACCCTAAAGTCTCAGTCAAAAAACTACTGGACCTTATAAATGAATTCAGCAAGGTGGCAGGATATAAAATTAATACTCAGAAATCAGAGGCATTTCTATGTACCAACAATGAACTGTCAGCAAAAAAAAATAAGGAAACAATCCCCTTCACTATTGCAGCCAAAAATATAAAGTACCTAGGAGTAAATTTAACCAAGGAGGTTAAGGACTTGTACTCGGAAAATTATAGAACATTGATAAAAGAAATCAAGGAAGATACAAACAAGTGGAAGCATATACCGTGCTCATGGCTAGGAAGAATAAACATCATTAAAAATCTATATTACCCAAAGCAATTTATAAATTCAATGCAATACCAATTAAAATACCAATGACATACTTCAAAGATATAGAACACATATTCCAAAAATTTATATGGAACTAAAAAAGAACACGAATAGCCTCAGCAATCTTAAAAAGAAAAAATAAAGCAGGAGGTATTACTCTTCCATATATCAAGGTTTACTATAAGGCCATTATACTCAAGACAGCCTGGTACTGGCATAAGAACAGGCACATAGATCAATGGAACAGAACAGAGGACCCAGAAATAAACCCACAGCTTTATGGACAACTGATATTTGACAAAGGAGGAAAGAACATACAATGGAGTAAAAACAGCCTCTTTAACAAATAGTGTTGGGAAAATTGGACATCTACCTGCACAAAAATGAAACTAGACCATCAACTTACACCATTCACAAAAACAAACTCAAAATGGATAAAAGACTTAAACGTAAACCGTGAAACCATAAGCATCTTTGTTCGGCAGATAAAATATAATATGCTCACTTTGTTAAAGATGGCGCTGCCCACATGGAAGTTCGTTGATATTAATGTGTGTTCTGGAACAGGCTGTGGGCAGGCCGGGTCATTATAGGCTAAGGCTTAGTTTAAGTGTAAGCTCTTCCCCACACCCTTGACTGATTGGATGATGTAGGGTGATGCACTCTCCTGAGGAATCCCATTATGCCTCAGATGGGTGGCTTTGTATCAGAGACTTTCTTTATGTATAATTGGATTAAGGGTTTGGATTTTCTATGCTATAAACTGGGACAGTCCGGGAGCTTGCTCTCTCTCTCAGTTCCTGGGTTCCTGAGGTTAGTATTAGAGAGGAGAGCAGAGTAAGGCCACGTGAAGGCCAGGAGAAGCAGCCGAGATGGCAGAGTGCTGAGGAAGAAGCCAGTTTGTTAAGAGTTTGTGCAGGAGGAGATGGGAAACAGAGGTGAATAAGTCTGGTGAGCTGGAAAGCTTTGATGCTAGGAAACTCGGATAAGTCAGTAGCTTTGTGAGCACTGAATGTGTGGGTTTTGGAGCCCAGTGTGTGTTTTTGCTTGCCCGCTGGGTGCAAGCTAGAATTAAAGCTCATGGTTCACCAGTTCTTGGCTCCTATGTTTCATTACCGACTGTACGAATCTTATGCGAACCTGCATGGGTCAGGCTACAGTGATGGGTGCCTTGGCCACAGGCTTTACAATCTTAGAAGAAAACATAGGCAGCAAGCTCTCCGACATCTGTAGCAGCAATATATTTGCCGATTTATCTCCACCGGCAAATGAAATAAAAGGCAAGATAAACAAATGGGACTATATCAAACTAAAAAGTTTTTGCACAGCTAAAGACAATAAGAACAGAATAAAAAGACAAACCACACAATGGGAGAACATATTCAACAGCACATCTGATAAGGGGTTAATAACTAAAATTTATAAAGAACTTATAAAACTCAACAACAAGAAGACAAACAATCCAATCAAAAAATGGGCAAATGAAATGAATAGAAATTTCTCCAAAGAGGACATACAGATGGCCAATAAGCATATGAAAAAATGCTCAACATCACTAATCATTAGAGAAATGCAAATTAAAACCACAATGAGATATCACTTCACACCAGCCAGAATGGCACTCATCAGCAAAACAACACAGAATAAGTGCTGGCGAGGATGTGGAGAAAAGGGAACCCTCCTGCACTGCTGGTGGGAATGCAGACTGGTGTAGCCACTGTGGAAAACAGTTTGGAGATTCCTCTGAAAATTAAAAATTGAACTGCCTTTTGACCCAGCTATCCCACTTATAGGAATATACACTAAGAACACCATAGCACTGTTCGAAAAGAAGAAATGCGCCCCCAAGTTCGTGGCAGCATTGTTTACAATAGCAAAGATCTGGAACCAGCCCAAGTGTCTGTCAGAAGACGAGTGGATTAAAAAGCTATAGTACATATATAGTATGGAATACTACTCAGCCATAAGAAATGATGACATCGGATCATTTATAACAAAATGGATGTACCTTGATAACATTATACGGAGTGAAATAAGTAAATCAGAAAATAAGAAAAACTGAGAACAGCATGATTACATACATAGGTGGGACATAAAAGTGAGACTATGAGACATGGACATTTGGTTTTCTATATAATTTAATAGACAAACACATTTCAATACCTGGAACCAAGTAACTGAAGTATAATTTTCAAAGCTATCTGTAATTTAAAAATATTCTTCTATATAACTTTTGAATCAAAGTGTAAATCAAGCAAATATTACAGACTTTTTAAAGTAAGATCTTTACATCTCATAACAGGTTATTCGGTTAAAGATGAACTCAGAGACAAAATCATAAATATGTAATACTTAATATTTCAGATAGTGGTGAATTCTATGAATAAAAATTAAGCAAAATGGGGCAGATAGAGAGTGATCAGTGAAGGAATGCCATTTTGTATATTGTGACTAGGGAAGTCTTCTCCGAGAAGCTGATATATCAGCAGAGTTCTGAAGGAAACGAGGAAGGCAGTCATACAGACTTTGAGGGAGCAGCATCCTACGCACAAAGAAAGAAAAAGTAAATGTGAAGACCCTGGGGAAGCTGGGAGTGAGCAACCAATGGAGGAATTGGTAAGAAAGTATATCTGAATAATTAATGGATACAGGATCAGATCATGTAGTACCCTAGGCTATCATAAGGACTTTAAGTTTTATTCTGAGTCAACAGAGAGCTTGTAGGTTTTAAGCAAAGGAGAGACACCATGTGATTTGTGTTTTAAAGAAATCACTTCAGAATTGTCTATATAGCAAAAAGAATAGAATCAGAGATTAATTAGAAGGTTGGTATAATAGTTCAGGTAAAACATGATGAATATTTGGATTAGAATATTATCAGTGGAGATAGGGGAGATGTGGCTAAATACAGGTAATCAAAAAAAGTGTATATATATCGCTTCTCGGCCTTTTGGCTAAGATCAAGTGTAGTATCTGTTCTTATCAGTCTAAAAAAAGTGTATATAACCAATTTGATTTAATAATTCAACTCAGAAATCTAGAAAAAGACCAGCTAAACAAACTTTTCAAAAATCATATAGTTGAAGGGAATTAAGTGGGCAGAAAAGACATTAGTGAATTATAAACTGAAGAGATAATGAAATTGAAGAATAAATATTAAAGTTCATTCTTTGAAAATTCCAATAAAATTAAAAATCTGGTAAAATGGATAATGAAAAGAAAAAGGTAAAGTACAGATATATCACATCCAGAATGAAAAAATATTTAACCTCAAATAGAAATATTTTAAATTATAATGAGAAAGTATAATTTGCTAATGCACACAAAAAAATTAAAGTTAGCAAGTTTCACAAAAATATATGTAAGTCAAAATAGATATTAGAATTGATAAATTACTTTAGTAAATGAACAATATATTCAGTAATTTAAAACTATAATTAATAAATGAATTCAGTAAAATTGCAGGATACAAAATTAACACACAGATATATGTTGCATTTTTATACACTAGTAATGACAATCAGAAGGACAAATTGGGAAAACAATCCCATTTACATTTACATCAAAAAGAATATAATACCTAGGGATGCATTTAACTAAGAGGTAAAAAACCTGTACTCTGAAAACTATTAGATGTTGAAAAAAGAAGTTAAAGAGGACACAAATAAATCAAAGGATATATTGAGCTCATGGATTAAAAGGATTTATATTGTTAAAATGTCTATACTATCCAAATCAATCTACAGATTCAGTGCAATTCCTATCAAAGTATTAATGCATTCTTCTCAGAAGTAGAACAAATAATTCTAAAATTTATATGGAACCACAAAAGACCCTGAATAGCCAAAGCAATCTTGAGAAAAAATAACAATGTTGAAGGTATCACATTTCCTGATTTTAAACTACATTATAAGTCTATAATAATCAAGACTGTATGGTACTGGCACAAACACAGATACCTGGATCAATAAAACAGAATAAAGAGCCCAGAAATAAATTCTCACTTATATGGTTAATTAATCCATGACAAAGGAGACAAAAATATACACTGGAGAATAGACAGTCTCTTCAATAAGTGGTGTCAGGAAAACTGGACAGATATATGCAAAAAAATGAAACTGGACCACTCTCTTATACCATATACAAAAATAAATTCAAAATTAGATTAAAGACTTAAATGCGAGACCTGAGACCATAAAACTCCTAGAAGAAAATATAGGTAATAAACTCTTTAACATCAGACATACTAATATCTTTTAGGATATGTCTCCTAGAACAAGGAAAACAAAAGCAAAAATAAACAAATAGGACTACATCAAACTAAAATGCTTCTGCACAGCAAAGAAACCATAAACATGGCCCTGGCCAGCTTGCTCAGTGGACAGAGCCTAAGCCTGGCATGAGGATGTCCCAGGTTTAATCCCCAGTTAGGGCACACATGAGAAGCCACCATCTCTTTCCCTCCATCTCTCCTTTCTCTCTCTCTTTCCTTCTTGCAGCCAGTGGCTTGGTTGGTCCAAATGTCAGCTTCAGGCACTGAGGATAGCTCCATTGATTCGAGCATCAGCCCCAGAAAGGGGCTGCTGGGTGGATCTTTGTAGGGGCACATGTAGAATTCTATTTCACTATCTCCCCTCCTCTCACTTAAAAAAAAGAAAGAAACCATAAACAAAACAATAAAACAACATACTGAATGGGAGAAGATAATCACAAATGATATATTGAATAAGGTGTTAATATCCAAAATATATAAAGAACTCATATAACTCAATAGCAAAGTAAAACAATTTAATATCCATTTATGATTTTTTGAAAATATTTTAGTACATAATAAGAAGAAAGATACTTTCATAAGATGATAACAAAGCTCCATCTGAGCAATTAAAATTCTAACACAAATTTTTTAAAAGATTTTATTTATACATTTTGGAAAGAAAAGAGAGAGAGAGAAGTGGGGAAGAGCAGGAAGCATCAACTCCCCTATGTGTCTTGACCAGGCAAGCCCGGGGTTTTAAACCAGCAACCTCAGCATTTCAGGTTGATGCTTTATCCACTATGCCACCGCAGATCAGACCCTAACACAATTTTTTAAAAATTGATATTTAGCTAATTTTCTTCTGAAAGAATAAATTTGTGAAAATTGCCAAGAGCTTTTATAAAAGACAAGTATGAGATGCCTTCTTTTATTTCTAACTAAACTGTATTACTGGTGCATAGATGTATCCATAGAAGAGACAAGAAAGTCCAGAAGAAAAGACCAGCGTATCTTAAGAGTTATTGTTTCATATCAATGTGGTTGGTTAATTAATAAATGGTTTAGGGAAAAGTAGACATAATCTGATTATTAACTAAACCTCTCACCCCATTGTGGGTATAAACACTGTATGTTTTCTGAATCCTATCTTATTGTCAGGGAGTATTTGCAGAGCCAACTTCAAACCAGGCATTTTTAGGTGATTCCAGAAGCCAGTGAATGACTTATTGAGATAGGTGCCTGAATTATATAACAAGAATTCTTGATACACATATTTCTCCCTCCAATTCTGTTAGTTCTTATTTTACATGATTTGAGGTCATGTTTTGTGACATACACATGTCTATGGTAAATATATCGTCTTGCCATCTGGATCCTTTTCCCACCATTGTACACCAGTCTTTTAACCATTTTATTTACCTTGAATTCTATTTTCATCATATATTATGAAGTTATCTCAACTTATTTTATTTATATTTGTCTTATATATCTTTTACTACCTATTTATTTTAATCAATTCTAATTTTTTTGTTCTAAAGCTTTCTCTGTAGAAAAAACATTACTGGATCCTTTTTTAAAATGCAACCTGATAGTCTTCTCCTGGGTGGCTTTAACTAATTTACAATTACTTTAAAGCTATGTGAGTATTTACTACTACCATACTTTCTCAAATTTACTGTATATTTGGGGGTGGGCATTTTTCCTACTTTCATTGAGCACAAGAGAATCTCTTTTTTTTTTTTTAAATGAGAGTATTCTTTTTTTTTATTATTCATTTTATAGAGGAAACACAGAGTGAGAGAGAGAGAGAGAGAGAGAAAGGGGGGAGGAGCTAGAAGCTTCAACTCCCATATGTGCCTTGACCAGACCAGTGCAGGGTTTTGAACTGGCGACCTCAGTGTTCCCAGGTTGACACTTTATCCACTGCGCCACCACAGGTCAGGCCAGAAGAGAATCTCTTTAGTATTTAAATTTTATGCACTTTTTAAATTTTATGGTGATTGCCTTAACATAAAATATCCATGCTTATAACACTTATTCTACTAAAATAACCATCTATGTATACCAACTATTAAGCTTAGAATATAATACCTAAAGACTTCCCAAATGATTCTAGTCCAGATGGCAGCATAGATAAATGCAGTACTCAAATCCTCCCAAAACCATATTAAAATTACAACTAAATCAAAAAACAATCATCATTCAGAACCACCTGAAATCTAGCTGAATAGGAATCCTATAACTAACGATATAAAGAAGAAACCATATAGAGTCTAGTAGGAGGAGTGGAGACAAAGAATGAGCTGATCTCACACCCATGTGAGGAAGTTAAAAATTGGGAGGGGCCTGACCTGTGGTGGCGCAGTGGATAAAGCGTCGACCTGGGAACACTGAGGTCGCCAGTTCAAAACCCTGCACTGGTCTGGTCAAGGCACATATGGGAGTTGATGCTTCCAGCTCCTCCCCCCTTTCTCTCTCTCTCTCTGTCTCCTCTCTAAAATGAATAAATTAAAAAAAAAATTTAAAAAAAAAAAATTGGGAGGAATATCTCAGCTTTGGAAGTCCTTCCTGAGGAGTGAGGAATTCAAACCCTACACCAGGTCCCCCAACCTAGAGTTCCAGTGCTGGAAAGAGAGGTCCCATAATTTCTGGCTGTAAAAGTCAGCAGGGATTGTGGCTGAGTGAGGCAGAGGGTGGATGGAGTCCCCAGTGTTCCTCCAAGGGTCCCTGAATGCAGGGACTTATTTGAACTCACATGCTCTGCGCTCCTGCACTGAGCAGCAACTCAAAGGTGCCTGGGACATGCAGAGAGGAACTGAATTATCTGGCTTCAGAGCAAAGACTGGAAGGACAGCTTTCTCCCAGACAGAAGTGCTGGCAGAGGCCACTGTTCCGTTGCAGAGCCCTTATCCCACAGAGCCATCAGGTGGGCACCTTATCTGAGTCTTCATCAACCTGACAAACATTGTTCACCCTGTCCTAGTGATTCCCTAGACACAGCCCCATCCAAATTGCATGCCCACTCAAGCCATTTCCAGTAGCTTTTTCTTAAAAATGGCCTATCTTAGTTTATACTGTGTCCTTTCCTAAAATGTCTCAAACAAGCAGCATCTGGCCTCAGTGTGCCCCATGTCTCTTCCTAAGTGGCCCCAGGCCTGGCACTATCAGCAGTGAGCCATGGTTCACAGCTTGACCTGTTCCAGGAACCTCCAAGCCCAGCAAAAGTAGCAATCATCTGCAAATTGCTTTGTAGCTCATGCAAGTGATCTGAGCAGGACACAAAGAGTGACTGAGCTTGGCCTATAGCTCCTAGGAGGCCCCAGAGCCAATGTACCTGGTGGACAGCTTTAGAATATGATGAAGCACCATACTACTATGGTCAATACTCTCAAGGGGTATACTGAGCATGCACCAGAGCCCCACTGAAGCAAGTCCTGTTCTATGGGGTTAGCCCCTCTTTAGCAGGTCCTTCATGGTGATCACAGTTATTTTTCAAAGCCAGTTATCCTGAGGGTAAATCCCTCTCGCTGACGAGCCAACAGTAATTAAGGCTCAACTACAACAGAAGGGTGCACATAGGTCATGCAGGGAGCATACGTAGAGCACTCAGCCTGAGTGACGGGGAGGATGTGCTACTGGGCCCTACAGAACATCTACTATATAAAGCCATCCTCCCAAGATGAAGAGACATAGTAGCTTTACCCAATGTGTAGAAACAAACACAGGGAGACAGCCAAATGAAGAGACAAAGCTACATGTCCCAAATGAAAGATCAGAACAAAACTCCAAAAAAGGAGCTAAACAAATGGAGACAAGCAATCTACCAAATGCAGAGTACTGGTTATAAGGATGCAATGAACTTAAGGGAAGAGTAGAGGAATTCAGTGAGAACTTCAACAAAGAGACAGAAAACATAAAAATGGAGATAGAAAACATAAAAAAAGGCACCAGTCAGAAATAAAGAATAAAATAACTGAAATGAAGACTATATTCCAGGGAGTCAACAGTAGAGTAGATGAAGCAAAGGATACAATTAGCAATTTGGAAGAAAAGAAAGCAGAAAACATCCAATCAGACCACAAAAAAGAAGGGAAAATAAAGAATTCAAAATTAAAGATAGTTTAAGGAACCTCTGGGACAGCTTCAAGCAACATTAGCATCATAGCGGTACCAGTAAGAAAAGAGAGAAAGAGAAATTAAAAACCTATTGAAAAAATAATGACTGAAAACTTTCCTAACCTGGTGAAGAAAATAGATATCCAAGTCCAAAAAATGCAGAGTCTTAAACAAGATGACCCTAATTAGGCCCACACCAAAATTTTAATTTTCATTCTAATTAAAATGCCAAAGGTTAAAGACAGAGAAAACTTCAAAAGCAACAAGAGAAAATCAGTTAGTTGCCTACAAGGGAGCTACCATAAGACTGTCAGCTGATTTCTCAACAGAAACTTTGGAATTGTCTGCCCTGTGGTGACACAGTGGATAAAGTGTCAACCTGGAATGCTGAGGTCACCGGTTTAAAACCCTGGGCTTGCACAGTCAAGGCACATATGACAAACAACTAATGAACAACTAAAGTGAAGCAATTATAAGTTAATAGTTCTTACCCCCTCTTCCCTCTTTCTCCTCTCTCTGTAAAATCAATAAATAAAATCTTTTAGAAAGAAAGCGAAGGGAAGGGAAGGGAAGGGAAAGGGAAGGGAAAGAAGAGAAGGGAAGGGAAGGGAAGGGAAGGGAAGGGAAGGGAAGGGAAGGGAAGGGAAAGGGAAGGGAAGAAAAGGGAAGGGAAGGGAAGGGAAGGGAAAGGAAGGGAAGGGAAAGGAAGGGAAAGGAAGGGAAGGGAAGGGAAGGGAAGGGAAGGGAAGGGAAGGGAAGGGAAGGGAAGGGAAGGGAAGGGAAGGTGAAAGGAAAGGAAAGGAAAGGAAAGGAAAGGAAAGGAAAGGAAAGGAAAGGAAAGGAAAGGAAAGGAAAGGAAAGGAAAGGAAAGGAGGGATGGAGGGAGGGAGGAAAGAAAGGAGGGAGAGAGAGAGAGAAAGAAACCTTGCAGGCCACAAGGGACTGGCACAAACTTTTCAAATGATGAAAAGCAAGGACCTACAACCAACACTACTCTAATCAGCACAGCTATCGTTTAGAATCAGAGGACATATAAAGAGTTTCCCAGACAAGAAAAAGCTAAATAAGTTTATCACCACCAAACTAGTATTATAAGAAATGTTAAAGGGTCTTCTTTAAGAAGAAGAAAATAGAAGTTTAAAATGTGAACAATAAAAGGCAATAAATAAATATCTACCAACAACTACTTCAAATGCAAATGGGTTAAATGTTCCCATCACAAGACACAAGATGGCTGCATGGATAACAAAAACAAAGCCCTTACATATACTGTCTGCAAGAGACTCACTTCAGATCAAAAGACACACATAGACTAAAACAATAGGGGTAGAAAAAATATTTCATGAAAATGGAAACAAACAAAAAACTGGGGTGGCAATACTTATACCAGACAAAATAGACTTTAAAACAAAGGCTGTATAATAAAGGGACAAAGAAAGACCCAGCAGTTTCACTACTGGATATTTATTAGAAGAAACCCAAAATACTAAACCAAAAACACATATACATTCATTCACATGTTCATTGCAGCATTATTTACAATAGCCAATATATGAAAGCAACCTAAATGTCCATCAATAGATGAATGAATAAAGAAAACGTCATGCACATATACATGAAATATGTCTCAGCCATGAAAAAGAGTGCAACAACATATCTGCAACAACATATGGACCTAGAGAGTATTGTGCCACGTGAAATAAGTCAAGAAAGACAAATGCCAGATGATTTCACTTATATGCAGAATCTAAAAAAAAAAACAAATTAAAGAACAATCAGAACAGCAACAGACTCATAGATACAGAGAACATTTTGACAGTTGCCAGATGGGTGGGGGTTGGAGAGATGGGTGAGAAAGGTGAAGGGATTAAGAAATACAAATGGATAGCAACAGAATGGTCATGGGGATGTCAAGTGCAGCATAGAAAATGTGGTTAACAATGTAGCAACTCTGTGTGGTATCGGATGGGTGCTGGGTTTGTCAGGGTGATCGCTTTTGTGTGGATGTCTGATGACGAGGTTGTACACCTGAAACTAATATAATATTGTACATCAACTCTAACTGAAAAATTTTAAAAAATATTATAATCAAATGATATCTCAGGTAATAAAACCTTGGCAGATGCTGCATACCTACCCTTTTTCATGGGATCTCCTTCCTACCCCCTCAGTAATCATTTTTTTTATTATTATTATTAATTTTAATGGGGTGACACCAATAAATCAGGGTACATATGTACAATGAAAACATCTCCAGGTTGTCTTATCATTCAATTGTGTTGCATACCCGTCTCCAAAAGTCAAATTGTCCTCTGTCATCTTCTATCTGGTTTTCCCTGTTCCCCTCCCATCCTCCCTATCCCAACCTTCCCTCCCACCCTCCACCCTGTAATTACCACTCTCCTGTCCATGTCTCATAGTCTCACTTTTATGTCCCACCTATGTATGAAATCATGCTGTTCTCAGTTTTTCTTTTTTCCTGATTTACTTATTTCACTCCGTATAATGTTATCAAGGTACATCCATTTTGTTATAAATGATCCGATGTCATCATTTCTTATGGCTGAGTAGTATTCCATAGTATATATGTACCAAAGCTTTTTAATCCACGCGTCTTCTGACGGACACTTGGGCTGTTTCCAGATCTTCACTATTGTGAACAATGCTGCCACAAACTTGGGGGCGCATTTCTTCTTTTCGAACAGTGCTATGGTGTTCTTAGGGTATATTCCTATAAGTGGGATAGCTGGGTCAAAAGGCAGTTCGATTTTTAATTTTTTGAGGAATCTCCAAACTGTTTTCCACAGTGGCTACACCAGTCTGTATTCCCACCAGCAGTGCAGGAGGGTTCTCTTTTCTCCACATCCTCGCCAGCACTTATTCTGTGTTGTTTTGCTGATGAGTGCCATTCTGACTGGTGTGAGGTGATATCTCATTGTAGTTTTAATTTGCATTTCTCTAATGATTAGTGATGTTGAACATTTTTTCATATGCCTATAGCCATCTGTATGTCCTCTTTGGAGAAATTTCTATTCATTTCATTTGCCCATTTTTTGATTGGGTTGTTTGTCTTCCTGGTGTTGAGTTTTATAAGTTCTTTATAAATTTTAGTTATTAACCCCTTATCAGATGTGCTGTCGAATATGTTCTCCCATTGTGTGGTTTGTCTTTTTATTGTGTTCTTATTGTCTTTAGCTGTGCAAAAACTTTTAAGTTTGATATAGTCCCACTTGTTTATCTTCCCTTCTATTTCATTTGCCCATGGAGATAAATCTGCAAATATATTGCTGCTACAGATGTCGGAGAGCTTGCTGCCTATGTTTTCTTCTAAGATGCTTATGGTTTCACGGCTTACGTTTAAGTCTATTATCCATTTTGAGTTTGTTTTTGTGAATGGTGAAAGTTGATGGTCTAGTTTCATTTTTGTACAGGTAGATGTCCAATTTTCCCAACACCATTTGTTAAAGAGGCTGTCTTTACTCCATTGTATGTTCTTTCCTCCTTTGTCAAATATCAGTTGTCCATAAAGCTGTGGGTTTATATCTCGGTCCTCTGTTCTGTTCCATTGATCTATGTGCCTGTTCTTATGCCAGTACCAGGCTGCCTTGAGTATAATGGCCTTATAGTAAACCTTGATATCTGGAAGAGTGATACCTCATGCTTTATTTTTTCTTTTTAAGATTGCTGAGGCTATTTGTGTTCTTTTGTGGTTCCATATAAATTTTTGGAATATGTGTTCTATATCTTTGAAGTATGTCATTGGTATTTTAATTGGTATTACATTGAATTTATAAATTGCTTTGGGTAATATAGACATTTTAATAATGTTTATTCTTCCTAGCCATGAGCCCTGTATATGCTTCCACTTGTTTGTATCTTCCTTGATTTCTTTTATCAATGTTTTATAATTTTCCGAGTACAAGTCCTTGATCTCCTTGGTTAAATTTACTCCTAGGTACTTTATTTTTTTGGCTGCAATAGTGAAGGGGATTGTTTCCTTGATTTTTTTTGCTGACAGTTTATTGCTAGTATATAGAAATGCCTCTGATTTCTGAGTATTAATTTTATATCCTGCCACCTTGCTGAATTCATTTATAAGGTCCAGTAGTTTTTTGACTGAGACTTTAGGGTTTTCAATATACAGTATCATATCATCTGCAAATAGTGACAGTTTTACTTCTTCTTTTCCAATTTGGATGCCTTTTATTTCTTCTTCTTGTCTGATTGCTGTAGCTAGGACTTCCAGAACTATGTTGAATAAGAGTGGTGAAAGGGGACACCCCTACCTGGTTCCTGATCTTAAGGGGATTGCTTTTAATTTTTGTCCATTTAGTATGATGTTTGCTGTGGGTTTGTCGTAGATGGCCTTTATCATATTAAGGAATGTTCCCTGTATTCCCACTTTTCTTAGAGTTTTGAGCATGAATGGGTGCTGGATTTTATCAAATGCCTTTTTTGCATCTATTGAAATTATCATGTGATTTTTGTCCTTCCTTTTGTTTATGTGATGAATCACATTGATTGATTTGCGAATATTGAACCAGCCTTGCCTCTCCAGAATAAATCCCACTTGATCATGGTGTATGATTTTCTTCATATATTGCTGGATCCGGTTGGCTAATATTTTGTTGAAAATTTTAGCGTCTAAATTCATCAGTGATATAAGCCTATAATTTTCTTTCTTTGTGTTGTCTTTGCCCGGTTTTGGGATCAGAATTATGCTTGCCTCATAAAAGGAGTTTGAAAGTCTTCCTTCCCCTTGAATTTTTTGAAATAGCTTGAGGAGGATAGGAGTTAGTTCTTGTTTGAATTTTTGATAGAATTCACTTGTGAGGCCATTAGGCCCAGGACTTTTCTTTTTTGGGAGGTTTTTGATGACTGTTTCTATCTCATTTGTTGTAATTGGTATGTTTAGGAGTTCTGCTTTTCCAGATTGATTTTTGGAAGGTTATATGATTCAAGAAATTTGTCCATTTCAATGAGATTGTCTAATTTTTTGGCATAGAGTTCTTCATAGTATTTTCTTACAATGCTTTGTATTTCTGCTGTGTCAGTTGTTATTTCTCCACTGTTCTTTCTAATTTTATTTATTTGAGTCCTCTCTCTTTTTTTCTTGGTGAGTCTAGTTAAAGGTTTATCGATCTTGTTTACCTTATCAAAGAACCAGCTTCTGGTTTCATTGAGCCTCTGTATTGTTTCCTTCGCCTCTATGTCATTTATTTCTGCGCTGATCTTTATTATTTCCTCTC
Organism: Rhynchonycteris naso; assembly: GCA_037038555.1. Classification (NCBI taxonomy): domain Eukaryota; kingdom Metazoa; phylum Chordata; class Mammalia; order Chiroptera; family Emballonuridae; genus Rhynchonycteris; species Rhynchonycteris naso. The sequence goes on along the minus strand of CM072995.1, from coordinate 331,862,158 downwards.
TTCTACTTGTCCTGGGTATTATTTGCTGTTGTTTTTCTAGTTCTTTAAGCTGCAGGATCAGGTTGCTTATTTGAGCTTTTTCTAGCTTCTTATAATATGCTTGTAGTGCAATGAACTTCCCTCTCAACTGCTTTTGCTGTGTCCCATAAATTTTGAATTGATGTATGCTCATTATCATTCGTTTCTAGAAACTTTTTTATTTCTTCTTTGATCTCATTTTTAATCCATTCATTATTTAATATCATGCTATTTAGTTTCCAAGTGTTTGAGTATTTTTCAGTTTTTCTTTTGTGGTTAATTTCTAGTTTCATGGCATTGTGATCAGAGAAAATGCTTGATATGATTTCAATCTTCTTAAATTTATTGAGACCATTTTTGTGTCCTAACATGTGGTCTATCCTAGAAAACGTACCATGAGCGCTTTAAAAGAATGTATATTCTACTGCTTTAGGGTGAAAAGTTCTGAGGATATCTATTAAATCGAGATGATCTAGTGTCTCCTTTAAGTCTGCTGTTTCTTTATTAATTTTCTTTCTTGAGGATCTATCCAGTGTTGTTAGAGGGGTATTGAAATCCCCTACTATGATAGTATTGCTGTTCATCTCGCCCTTTATATCCATCAAAGTCTGCTTTATGTATGTCGGGGCTCCTATATTTGGTGCATAGATATTTATAATAGTTATATCTTCCTGTTGAATTTATCATTATGTTGTGTCCTTCTTTATCTCTTACTACAGCCTTTATTTTAAAGTCCATTTTGTCAGATATAAGTACTGCTGCCCCATCTTTTTTTTCATTTCCATTTGCATGAAATATTTTTTTCCATCTTTTTACCTTCAGTCTATGTGCATCTTTTGTTTTAAGGTGTGTCTCCTGTAGACAGCATATGTATGGGCCCTGTTTCTTTATCCATGCAGCTACCCTATGTCTTTTGATTGGATCATTTAATCCATTTACATTTAAGGTTATTATTGATGTGCAGTTATTTATTGCCATTTTATTCTTTAAAGTTGTATTCTTCTTTTGCTATATTCTTTCCTCCCTTTAAACTGTTCACAAGAGGCCCCTTACTATCTCTTGCAGAATTGGTTTGGTTTTAATGAATTCCTTCAGGCTTTCTTTTTTTGCGAAGCTCTTTATTTCTCCTTCAATTTTAAATGTTAGCCTTGCTGGATAGAGTAGTCTTGGTTGTAGGTTCTTGTTCTGCATTACTTTGAATATATCTTGCCATTCCCTTCTGGCCTCAAGTGTTTCTTTTGAGAAGTTCAATGTCATCCTTATGGGGGCTCCTTTGTAGGTGATAGCCGTTTTTCCCTAGCAGCTTTTAATTTTTTTTCTTTATCCATTAGCTTTGGTATTTTAACTATGATGTGTCTTGGTGTAGATCTTTTTGGGTTTCTCTTTAATGGAGTTCTGTGTGCTTCTTGAACGTGTGGAGTGTTTCCCAGCCTTACTTTAGGAAAGTTTTCTGCTATGATTTGATTGAACACAGTTTCCAGTTTCTGTCCTCTCTCCTCTTTTTCAGGCACCCCTATGATGCGAATGTTGTTTCTCTTCAGGTTGTCACAGAGCTCCCTTAGAGTTTCCTCACATTTTTGAGTCTCTTTTCCTTTTTCTTCTCTACTTCTGTGCCTTTATTTATTGTGTCCTCTAACTCGCTTATTCGATCCTCAGCGTGGTTCATCCTGCTTTTAATTCCTTCCATTGTGGTCTTCAGTTCTGATACTGTATTTGTCACTTCTGTCTGATTCTTTTTTATTATTTCAATTTCATTTTTTATACTTGTTATCTCTTTATTTAGGTGTTCATAATGACTATCCATTGTTGCTCTAATTTCTTTGAACATCCTAACTATCATTATTCTAAATTCTGCTTCTGGAAATTTGGTTATATCTGGTTCATTCAGGTCCTTCTCTGGGGATTTCTCTTGATTCATTTGGTTTGCATTCCTCTGCCTGCCCATTTTTTCTGTGTATAAGCAAGTTGTGGCCACTGGAGTCCAGTAGGTGTTGCTTTTGTGTTCTCTAGGTGTGGTCTGTCTGCAGGCTCGCCACCCCCTCTGCCGCTGCCTAGGGTGGTTGGGTATGGGCATTGCCAGCGCCAGCCCACTGTGGCTTTTGCTGTGATTTCTGCCTCTCCTCCACAGGAGGGGCTGTAATTCAAGCCACAAGCCTCAGCACCAAGGGTAGAGGTGAACACCTTTGCTCAGCTACGGACCCAGCCTGTTTCCGGAAGGCTTACGTCCAGCACCCACAGTCAGAGCCTGCTCACCACAGTTTCACTGGTTGTGCGGGGCTTTTGACGTGCTCTCAGCTGTGAGCCTTTGCCCATCCAGAATTTAGCCCCACCCTCAAGGCTAGGGCCCTCCTGCGCAGGGTCGCAAACCAAGGTTTATTGGGCCGGGTGTGTTTGCTGGCTTCCACTCAGCTGCGAGCTTCCACTCCTCCCAGACTCTACCCCACCCCCGCGTTTGGAGCCCACTCGTGCACGTAGGATGGCAAACCACAGTTTCTCCGGCCTTCGGGGCTAGTAGCGTGAGCTCAGCTGTGAGCTTCCACTCGTCTCGAGGTCTACCCCGTTCCCGCGTTCGGAGCCAGCTCGCACACCTAGGATGGCAAACCGTGGTTTCTCCAGCTGGGCAGGGCTGGTAGCGTGAGCTCAGCCGCGAGCCTCCGCCCATTCTTGGTCCTAGCCCCCACCCCGCGGTCAGGGCTGCCCCGCGCAGGGTCACAGAGCAGATCTCTGCCCCTTCCTGGCTTCCCGCTTTGTCCCCGCAGGTGGGATTACAGGCGGGCCCACAGCTGCTGGACCACTTTCGTGCGTCCCCTCCACCCCTGCTGGGCTAGACCAAGCTCACACCAGCTTGGCCTCCGCCCACGCCCACAGAACCACGTTTCAGCTTCCTGCCACCACCATAACCTTCAGCAACCCTCAACGGAGTAGGAAGGGCCCTAATACTCCACACTGTAGGCCTGGGAGCTCCCTCACTTGTTTCACAGCTCAAAACTGTCCAAACGCCTCTTCTAGGCTCTGGGACTGTAGGCTGGGGCTTGTTTCCTGGGAACCAGGTCCCTCCCTCTCCGCCAAACTCTCCTCCCGCCACGCAGGTCTCTCCGGGCTGCCATTTGCTCCGGGGAGCTGGGCAGCCCTCTTCGCGTTTTCGCTATTCCTACCAGTCTCAATGTGGCTTCTTCTGTGTTCCTTGGTTGAAGAGTCCATTTAGTTTAGTTCAAATTGGTTTATCCCAATGATGGTTCTTAAAATTGAGTTATAATCCACTTTGGTTCTGGGAGTTGGAAGTTGGTACATCCGCCTACTCCATTGCCATCTTGCTCCACCCAGTCCAGTAATCATTTTTTTAATGTGATGTTTGTACTCCCTACACATGACTGTATACTTTTACTATATATGTAGGTATTCCTAAATTATGTGTAATAATATTATACTTTGAATTTAATACAAATAGTATTGCCTGGTGTGTGTGTGTGTATATATATATATATACATTCTGCAACATGCTTTATATTACATTGAATAGTATATGTGAAATTTATCCAGATTGATACATATATTTATATAAACTACTGTGTGCATATTGTCTAGGTTTAGTTAGGAGATTAAACAGAAACAAAATGAACATTTTTAAAGATGATCTTAAGGAAACAAAATGTAAATGAACTCATACAAAGAAATGAGTAAATTTGATAAATTGGCCATTGAGAAAATTGATTTAGAACCCAAAATCTTAAAGAAAGAAAGAACAAGCTATAGTAGCAGAAAGTATTTCATTAACTAATGCTCCTTGCATTGGTCTGCTCCAGCAGCCATAACAATACCAGAGGCTGGATGGCTCAATTAACAGAATTTATTTCCTCTCCGTTATGGATGCCAGAAGTACAGGATCAAAGTCCCATCAGTGTTGGTGTGTGGTATGATCTCTCTTCCTGTATCACAAATGGCCCTCTCTCACTGTGTTCTCACCTGGCATCTTCTCTGTGTGTGCATAGAGCAGTGATGGGCAATCGTTTGAGCTTAGTGTGTCAAAATTCGCCAAAAAACCGAGCATAATTCGGGTGGTGTGTCACTTAGAGAAAAATGGCCTAACCGGAAGTCCCAGAACTAGAGCTCTGTGCTGGAGTTCTGTTGCTTTGGCCTACAGACCTCCAGCACAGAGTGTCTACGCTACAGCAAATGTTTTATCCTCGGCTACTGCACCTGGCCATGCAAGAGCCGAGGATGAAACGTCTTTCTCGGCATGCAGCCCCATACTTCTCTGGTACGCGGCCACGTGTCATTGAAAATGGTTATGCGTGTCAGTGCTGACACGTATGTCATAGGTTCGCCATCATGGGCATAGAGAGAGAGACACACATCTCTGGTATCTCTTCTTCCTTTTATAAGACACCATCCTATCAGATTAGGGTTCCTCCCTTACAACCTCATTTAACCTTATTTACCTCCCTAAGGGTCCTGTCTCTAAACATAGTCCCATCGCGGGGTAGGGCTTGAGTATATGAATTTTGAGGAGATAAGTTAACTCTATAGCACTTCCAACTCATATGAACTGCTAAGCTATTGCCACAACAAGGTTACGTAAAAACAACCTCAGCCTGACCAGGAGGTGGCGCAGTGGATGGAGCGTTGGACTGGGATGCAGAGGGCCCAGGTTCGAGACCCGAGGTCGCCAGCTTGAGCGCGGGCCCATCTGGCTTGAGCGAAGGCTCGCCAGCTTGGACCCAAGGTCGCTGGCTCCAGCAAGGGGTTGCTCAGTCTGCTGAAGGCCCGCGATCAAGGCACATGTGAGAAAGCAATCAATGAACAACTAAGATGTTACAATAGCAATAAAAAACTAATGATTGATGCTTCTCACCTCTCTCTGTTCCTGTCTGTCCCTATCTATCTCTCTCTCTCTGACTCTCTCTCTGTTCCTGTAAAAAAAAAAACAACCTCAAAATCTCAAAAACAAATACACAAAAGTCTCAAAAACTAATATTTATATCTTTGCTCATGCATGTATGGTAGAAATGAGGATGACCTTGGTTGGTAGTGGCTGCTTGTGGATCCAAGCTGCAGGTCAGGTTTAGTTCCATAGGTCTCATTTTGAAGCCCAGGTTAATGGATTACCAGACACATAAGGCACGTTATTTTCAGGGTGATGAAGAATCACAAACATAAAACCCAACCACATAAACACATTTCTAGCTTCAGCTTGCCCATGTATACTAATATCATAATGGCCAAAAGAAGTCACTTGTCTAATCCCATAAACAAAGGGGAGGCATGTCTATTTCACCCACCACACAGCTATGGTAAGTGTAGGCAAACAATACTACCATGGCATATTGAAGAATTGGGAGCAATTATTCAATCAAGCCTCAGGACATGCTCTTGAGCTCTGAGTGTTTAGCATGAGCCTTAATTGACATTAAAATACATTCTTTTGCTGTAATGGTCCATGTGGGTTTTGAGGAGTAATGAATGATGCTGCAGCCACACCACAAGTCTTTGTTTCTCCATGCTGTGCTTTGATTGCCTTGTACGTTCCTATCTACTCTCAGGATTCTGATTTAGTGCAAGTTATGTAGTGGTTTGAACGTTGAAATTACTCCCGCCCACTCTATGAGCTATTGAGAAAGATCCATTGTTCTGATGGGAATTCAGTAAGTATTAGTTCAGGTATTGATGAAGCGTCCTTGAACCCTAGACTTCCTGCGTTTTCCCCCTTCTGATTTGAACTTAACTACCTAGTTATAGGTGTTACTTGTAGACGACACTCAAAACTCCACCATGTTTACTGCATAGGATGAAGAAAAGCTAGTCAGATTAATCCGGGGGAGGGGAAGTGGAGGGTGAGAAGAGTGGGCAAAGTCAAGAAATAGTGCTTGTGGAGGCCTGGAGTCAGGAAGCAGTCATTAACTGGCAGCCATAACAGAAGTCTTCAGGCATTTGAGGGATTCACTGTCCAGGTGATGTAACTGCTGAAGATGAAAGTCCTTCAGCAATTTAGCCTGAAGAAAATTAGACCAAGAGGAATCCTGAACATTAACCACAAAGAAGAGAAAAGGACTGCACTCCATTCTTTCAATAAATAGTTATTGAGCGCTACCTCAGGCCAGGCATACTGCTCTGTGTGTATGGGGGGGGGGGGGGGCGATCCAGCAATTAACAAAATAGCCATATTCCTGTCCATGTGGAACTTGCATTGTTAACAAGATGAGGTACCAACAGTAATCTAAATAACCAAAAAATATATACTATAGTAGAAGGTTATAAGTGGTAAAGAGGAAGAAAAATAAAGCAAGAGGAAGAGGATTAGGCTATGTTGGCAGGATGGGGTACAATTTCTGAATGGAGGGCCAGCATGTGTGACATTTGTATAAAGATCTGGAGGAGATGGAGCCAAGGGTAGGAGCATTCTGCACAGATGCACAGAACCAGCAAGTGCAAACATTTCAGGGGGTTGCTACGGGGTGAGGGGTGAGGAATAGTAAGAAGGCCAGTGCGGGGAGGAGAGTAGGAAATGAGGCCAGCAGGTAACAGGGCTGGTGGTGAGAGGAGAAGGGCAGATCAGCTTGGAGATTGTGAGCCATTGCATGCTTCAGGTATTTACTCTGTGAGATGAGGAGTCAATGCAGTACTTTGTGCATAAGGGACACATGGACTGAGCTATATTTTAGGCAAAGGGTGAGTTACAGTGTGGGCTACAGACCAAATGAGAGCAAGGGTCATAGTTCTATGTGCTCCTGGGGAAATAACTAGAGTCAATGGATGAAAGGAGCTGATTTCTCTAATTAAACGATCCCAATTAACTGACTGTCCATCAGTGAAATGGGCTGCCCAGTCCCCCTGGGAGTTAAACTCAGCAGCTTGTCACCAGTCTGGAGTGCCTGATTCCACAGCATGCATCTCTTCAATCTCCCCCAGTTTAAAATACAGCTCCATGCATGTAAGAGTTTTGTCTGTTCTGTTCATTGTTCTGTTCCTTGTGCCTCTATAGTGCCAAGAATATAGTAGACCCTCCGTATTTGTTGAATGTATGACTGCCTCAGTTAAACTGATAGCAGACCCTGAAGCAACACACTTTTTTTCTCTGCTTGTCGGACAATGAAAAGGCTGGGCTGGATGGCCTCTGATGAGCTCCCTAGGTCTGCTGTCTGTGACCCCATTTCAAACTCCCAGACGTTGCTTCTAAAAGGCTTTGCAGTCTATGGGGTGTTTGGGGTCCCTCATGGGGAGGAAATGCAGGGGTATGTAAGGGCACACCTGAGTTAAAGGGAAGTGAACACATGTCCTTTGGAGCTCGAGACCAGGACACTCTCTAAAAACATGTATTATCTCTGAGACGCACAGGGTTCTAATTGCAGTAGGGGACACTTGACTAGAGACTGCAGGTTTCTGCCCCCAAGGTTCCCTCCCAAGCATGGGTTGCCTTCGCCTCCTTTGAGCAGCCTGGTCAACAAAGTGCTCCCAGGTGTCCGGGACTGTGGGTGGGGAATAGCATAAATAACAGGAGGGACTTCTTTTAAGTGAATTGAATTACATTTGTGTGTGTGTGTGTGTGTGTGTGTGTGTGTGTGTGTGTGTGTGTGTGTGTGCATGCATGTGTGTGTGTGTGTGTGAGATGAAGTTCCCAAGAGACAAGGTTTCTTTAAAGAAAAAATTCCGTTGAGGCACAGCATTACCATGTGTCCCCAGACACCCACAGAGCAATGATTTCATGTCCCCCTTAGTTTTTGGCTGAATTGCCAACATCATCAGGTTGGCTGACCGGACCCTCGTTGTTACCAGATAAGTGGATGAAATCTGCCATAATATTTATTGAATATAAAATAAATTATTTAAAAAAATACAATGACACTAGATGATTGCAATAAGCTTTATTGTTCATTTAGCTTTAATTTATTTTAAATAGGGCAGTATTTTTACTGTCAGGCAGCATGCAAATTTATGGATCTTCATGCTTTTATGCTAAATTTAAAGGAGTTGAGTTCAGCTTCATGGTGATCTAGGAGGAAAAAATAATAATTAGAATTTAGTTATTCGTTGTGAGGTTTTTAACATCTATTATCTCAACAATCTTTTATATTAATACTAGCAGATGGGCACTATTGTTGCCCTCAGTTTACAGATAGGGAAACTGAGGCTCAGAGAGAGTGTCTATCCCATAGTCCTATTGGTAACAAAGGGAAAACACAGTTCTTGACCCCAAGTGTATGCTCTGAATTCAGATGTACGTAACAGTATGTAGACCAATATCATAGTGTCGTTACCTTTCAAACTCAAATACTGGAATAATCACAACTATAACTGTAGGGAGCAGTGTTTTAAATAAATAGGATCTATATTTCCTGGCAGATGATCTCAGTGTCACAGGGAGACATGGGAAAAACAGAGAAATAAACCCGAAATCTAGGGATTTCGGCTGTTGGGACTCTTGTCTTTTTCCAGAAACTGGAGTGAGCACCTGTGGAATTTTTACCTATTTGGGCCCAGGGAGGTTTAGATTGTGGTCTGCCCCCTGCAATACCCAGTCATCATCCTTCCATTTAATAGTACAAAGGCACTCACCTTCTTTCTGGAGCCATTTAGGTGCTTAAGCATCAAGGTCCCTGCCTTTCCGGGCAGAGTTTTTGGCGACCATATCAGGGGGCAGCATGTTGGTGTGTGCCACACTTCCAGACCTGCTCAGCAAGCCTGCAAGCTTGTGGGTCAAGCAGGTACCAGTGTTGCAGGCTCTCTTCTGGGTAGTGACGCTATACATGATGGAGAAAACAGAAGACCTGTCAGTAAAAGTTTGATGGGAGCAGAGCCTGCCCTGTGGGACCATCATGGTAAAATTATTATTCTGAAAGCTTTCAGAAATGGTTTTGTTTTGTTTTGTTTTGTTTTACATGTGGTCCCTCCACCTGACCCCTGTCTCCAGTGGAGGCTGAGAACAGCCTGACCTCATGCTAGGGTGAACAGTGACAGCGTGCTGGTCACCTGTGTTCTCTTCTCCTTCTCGGGATGTGCTTTCATGGGCATGACTAGGGTGAGGGCCTGCCTTGTGTTAGGCAGGTGTGGATCCTTACCTAGAGCCCTCTGCCATGCGCTGCTTCTCACTGGCCATCTTCTTCATAAACTCCTTCATCAGTACAGCCAGAAGGAGGTCTCCTTCCTCCTCATTGAGTGGAGCAGGGTGTGGGCTACTTTCCGAGTCAGACCTGAGGAGAGGTAGCAAACCCCATACAAGCTCTCAGTTCTTCCTGCCCCCTCCCCAGAATAAGCACCCAGGCTTCTTGCTTCTTGGGTTTCCTATAAGGAAGATGTTATTTCGACTCCCAGTGGACAGGGCATGAGCTAGTGTCCTCTTGAGGACAGCACTGTTGTGACCTCCAAGCAATGTGTGCCAGATTCAGATCATGCAGGTTGGTGAAAATTAATGTTTCAGAAATTTGGTGAACATAGTTTAAAATATTGTCAATATTAAAAATTAAATGAGTGTGCTACTTACTTGAATGGTACTGCCTGGAGCATGCCTGCCTGGTACAGGACCAGGATGCCAAGAGCCAGGATGGGGGTGAACTTCCAGAAGCCCATGATGCCTCCCTGCAAGTGAAGAATCGTGTGAACATCTGCACCAGTTCAAAGTTTTATGAGCCCACAGACTCGGACTGGTCCTGCTTCTCCAACTAACTCCCTGGTCCATGGTTTCAGGCTGGTCATTTCCCTTCACCATTTTTTTTCCATATCAGCAAAGTGGACTGCTGGTAGATCCAATAGCCTGCAGCATGCATGGGATAGGAAAGCTGGAGGAGCAATTCTGTCAGACAACTGGGTGAAGAAATGTCAGTCCACAGCCCCTTCCTTGCAACCCCACCCCACTGATTCTCACATACACCTGTTGGCCAGGTCTCCATTGAGGACAGTCTCTGAATGCCCTGTCACCACAGCTGTACTCCCTGTGTGGTGCTTTTGCTCACACCTGGGAGTGTGTGAGAAAAAATATTTGCTGTTGGAATCTCTGAGAAACTGAAGCCCACATTTTATTGCTCAGCCGCTCCGCACTTTGGCAAAGAGACCCCTGTAAGAACCAAACTTAGGTGTTAAACTGGGACAGAGGACTTAAACTGGGGAAAACGAAACGAGCCCCAAACCCGCAACTGTGACTTGTGTTTAAAGGCTGCCTGCCCCGCGTCTTTGACCCTATTTGCCACCCATTCTCGCTGAACCAAGTTCCGAACCGATTTCCCGGTGTCCGGTTGGCACGAGCCCAGATCCGTGAGCGCAGAGTCTCCAGAAAGTTTCTCCTGCGTCCTCCTCTGCGCGCGGTACCTGGGGAACTCCAGCATCAGTGATGGGTCTAAGCGCGCGTGCAGCAAAAGGCAGCGAGACGGGAGACTGGCTCTGCGCAGGAGGAGTGCAGCAAGAAGTACCTGGGATGAGACTGTTCAGTGTTAGCTGGGATAGGAGTTTAGGATGGATCCCGGACCAACAGAAATTGTGAAGAGACCCAGACAGAAGTGCACAGAGGCTTTGAGACTGGCAGGGAGATAGACCAAGAGATAGAGCAATAGAGAGAGGGGGAGGAGAGAAGAGGGAGAGATAGAATCGCACAGCTAAGCAGGAGTCTCGGGGCTCACCTGGCAGCAGGTAGCAGTAGAGGTTGGCAGCGGCGGTGGCGGCGTTCGTGTCAGGCGACGAGGCGGTGGAAGTGGCAGTGACACTCCACCTGGGAAGTCGCGCTGATGCCTCCCAGCACCAGCGGCTCTTCTTATTCCCGCTGCTCCGGGTCTGGGGGGGTCCAGGAGCTCCGGGCAACCAATGAGAAGGATCCTGTGCCTCAGACAGATTGTGTCACCATTTGCGTCCAGAACCTGTAGCATCCATCAGGATCATCCCACTTGTATTTGCATTGAGGTCATTGATGGAAAGGAAAGGGGGGAGTGGTGGGGGCCAAGAAAAACACCCACGAAGTGAAGGGGATTTTGAGGACAGTTTGACGTCATGGTAAATTTCACCTGTTAGTTTCATCCGGTTTTGAATGTGCATCCCACTCCACCCCCGGCTATGTGATCTTGCAGGGCACCGTCCAGGATAGCAGGGACTCCTGGCTCCCCTAGGTCGGAACTTTGACCCCCATCCAAGTGAGGGTGATAGGGTTCCTGCATAACAGGATTGATTCTGGGTCCCAGCAGGGTGTTTAATTCAGGCAGCTGGAATCAGCACAGGGGAGGGGGGCTTGTGAGAACAGGAGATAGAGATGGGAGCAAGAACTTGGTCAGACCGAACTCAGTTCCGGCTGAGCACAATCCAGGCAGTGGGATTATGAGCAAGTAACTTCTCAGTGCCTCAATGCACTCATCTTTAAAATGGGGACCCAATGCCTTTAATGTTGTGATTAGTAAATTGCCTTGCCCCACCCCCAGCTGGGTAGGAATGTGAAAGAGCTTCGTGGCCCACATAAGGGATTCCTTAAGATTGTGACCCATGATCCATCCAGCCTGGAGTTGCCCTAGGTGGTCCTTCAAATGGGTCGAGGGGACCAATGTCCCAGTGGGCCACAGCAGGGAGGTGCAAGGCACAGATGCTTCCCCAGTTTCCAAGCAGCCCTAGCAATCTCCTTTTCTACCCCGCCATCCATCACCTATTGCTCATCTGCCTGCTTGAACCATTTGCCCAGCTGCCCCTACTTCCGGCAGCTGTTTGCCAAGATGTCCCATTGGCGTGCAATTCCGTACCTGCACCCGCATCCCCGCGCTTCAATTCTCCAATAGAGAGCGAGGCAGGCTTGACGGGAGTGCCTGCAGAGACTATTGCTCACTGTCACTTCCAGTCACACTCTTCCACATGCACAAACTCATTACTGTCTCCAATCATATGCCCACTCCCCAAAGCACAGGCACTCGCAAACAGACACTGGCGCACAGAGGCATATGCCGGGGTTCGCTCCGAATCGTACCCCAAGCCTGACTCCCGGTCTCTCGTGTGGTCACATCTGCATACTGGCTTGACTATGACCTGTTCGCATCATACCTGTCCCCATTCGCAAGAATAAGCGTGCTCCATAACACCCAACTATGCAGCACCTCGACCCTCTCACACCCGGCACAACAGGTTTCAGAACCCCTTCCCTTAAGCTTTCTGCTCCAAGCCCGTCTGGAAAGTCCCCGCATCTGACTTGCTGCTTTCAGAGAGTAGAGTGCGGATAAAGAAGCTTCCCACTGTTAGCAGGATCTCCGGGTCTGAGCGCGCCGTGCGCACTCCGCAGCAGCAAATATAAATAGAATCTACCAAGTGCGGCGAGCACAGCAAAGTATTGGGGCTGTGGAGGGGCAGGCAAGGAGCCCAGCTAGGTAGTTCCAAGGCAGAGAGCAATGAGCTCCTCCTGAGCTCTGAGTGACCCAACCCATGGTACTCATCTCTGTCCTCAGTCTTAAGAAGCCTCAGCATTTCCCAGGACACACCGGCCTCGCACCCCTTCCGGGTCGGTGACAACCTTATTCCGGGACATCTAACTTCCAAGATGCCTTTATTAAACTTTCCTTCTTCTTAACTGATGGGACGTCACTGCCACAGTGGAATAAAACCTTGGAAATGGAAGCCGAGTGTTTAAAACCCGCTATCCGCAGGCACACTGGCCGCGGCAGGGGAAGCAGGGGATGGATGAACTAACTGCTCTGTAGAACGCAGGTGCGCCATCAGGTACAGAGACAGGGAAGGCGAGTGAAGCAAAGGACAGGCAGGGATTAGAATGTTGGATCCTGGGCTCAGTGAGTTCTGGAGCTAGAAGCAGACAGCCGGTGCTGAGTCCCAGTCCCCGGCTTCAGGGGCTCAGCAGTTTGATTCCCGAGCCCTGGCCAAGCTTTCCGTGCAGAGTTGCAGGGTGTGTGGTGTGGAAATTGGGCTCTGCTTCTTGAGGCTGTTATAGATGAGTCTTTGCTCTCAGGTGCCAAATACTTTTGCGGATTTTTTTTTCATTCCAAAACTTGAGGTTTCCAACATATGAACCTTTTAAAATCGTTTGTAAGTATGTGTGTGTGTCTGGATCGTATTTTCTTGAGGAGAGAAGCCTAGATTTTACCAGCACAATGGAGAGTGCAAAATGATTAAGCAACAACTGACTACTCTAGAAATTGATTTCATGGCTCAGAACTGTCTACCTGTGGTGGTCAGGTATGCCTCCAACCATCAAACCAATATGTATTCCACATTCTGAAATCTTTGGTGATTACAAACCATGACTTGGGGTGTGGAGCATGAGAATCCAGGTCTGAACCCAGAAGGTGCTATTTCAAGCTTTACCTTAAGGGTTAGTTTCTCCAAGTAGGGAGGGACAGACATATTAACTCATTCCTCAAGAATGCTTTGAATTTGTAAGAAGTGTCTCCTGCTGAGCTGGGGGTCAAGGTTTAAAAAGAAAAAAGAGTCCTTTTCTTTGGTGCTTAGCACCATATCTTCCAAACAAGTAGACACTAACGACTGTTGAATGAATGGAAATTAATTCATTGTGGCAAATTCACCAGTCAGTGTCGCCACTATTAAAATAACTCTAATCCCAACAGGCAGAAATTCTGGACCTGGTTAGGTAGAGTAGCATACTGCTTGGACTGGGAAATTACAAGGGCAAGCATTTATTTCAGTGAGACTTCTCCCACTTAATTTGGCACAGAAGAATAGGTTTCTTTTTTTTTTTTTTTTTTTTTTTAACTCATAACCCTCACAACAACTCTATAAGACAGGGACTATTACAATTCCCCTTTTTAGGTGAGGAAACTGAGGCACTGAGACCTCCCCAAAGGCACAAAGCTAATAAGTGGAAGAGCTAGGACTCAACCCAGTAGTCTGGTTCTAGAGTCTCTTTATATTTATATATATATATATATATATATATATATATATATATAATTATTATTAATTCTAATGGGGCGACACCAATAAATCAGGGTACATATGTACAATGAAAACATCTCCAGGTTATCTTATCATTCAATTGTGTTGCATACCGATCACCAAAAGTCAAATTGTCCTCTGTCACCTTCGATCTGGTTTTCCCTGTGTCCCTCTCCTCCTCCCTATCCAACTTTTCCCTCCCTCCCCCCATCCCATAACCACCACTCTCTTGTCCATGTCTCATATTCTCACTTTTATGTCCCACCTATGTATGTAATCATGCTGTTCTCAGTTTTTCTTTTTTTCTGATTTACTTATTTCACTCCGTATAATGTTATCAAGGTACATCCATTTTGTTATAAATGATCCGATGTCATCGTTCCTTATGGCTGAGTAGTATTCAATAGTATATATGTACCATAGCTTTATAATCCACTCGTCTTCTGACGGACACTTGGGCTGGTTCCAGATCTTCGCTATTGTGAACAATGCTGCCATGAACATGGGGGCGCATTTCTTCTTTTCGAACAGTGCTATGGTGTTCTTAGGGTATATTCTTATAAGTGGGATAGCTGGGTCAAAAGGCAGTTCTATTTTTAATTTTCTGAGGAATCTCCAAACTGTTTTCCACAGTGGCTGCACCAGTCTGCATTCCCACCAGCAATGCAGAAGGGTTCCCTTTTCTCCACATCCTCGCCAGCACTTATTCTGTGTTGTTTTGCTGATGAGTGCCATTCTGACTGGTGTGAGGTGATATCTCATTGTGGTTTTAATTTGCATTTCTCTAATGATTAGTGATGTTGAACATTTTTTCATATGCCTATTGGCCATCTGTATGTCCTCTTTGGAGAAATTTCTATTCATTTCTTTTGCCCATTTTTTGATTGGGTTGTTTGTCTTCCTGGTGTTGAGTTTTATAAGTTCTTTATAAATTTTAGTTATTAACCCCTTATCAGATGTGCTGCCGAATATGTTCTCCCATTGTGTGGTTTGTCTTTTTATTCTGTTCCTATTGTCTTTAGCTGTGCAAAAACTTTTTAGTTTGATATAGTCCCATTTGTTTATCTTGCCTTTTATTTCAGTTGCCCGTGGAGATAAATCGGCAAATATACTGCTGCTACAGATGTCGGAGAGCCTGCTGCCTGTGTTTTCTTCTAAGATGCTTATGGTTTCACGGCTTACATTTAAGTCTTTTATCCATTTTGAGTTTGTTTTTGTGAATGGTGTAAGTTGATGGTCTAGTTTCATTTTTTTGCAGGTAGATGTCCAATTTTCCCAACACCATTTGTTAAAGAGGCTGTCTTTACTCCATTGTATGTTCTTTCCTCCTTTGTCAAATATCAGTTGTCCATAAAGCTGTGGGTTTATTTCTGGGTTCTCTGTTCTGTTCCATTGATCTATGTGCCTGTTCTTATGCCAGTACCAGGCTGTCTTGAGTGTAATGGCCTTATAGTAAACCTTGATATCTGGAAGACTGATACCTCCTGCTTTATTTTTTCTTTTTAAGATTGTTGAGGCTATTCGTGTTCTTTTTTGGTTCCATATAAATTTTTGGAATATGTGTTCTATAACTTTGAAGTATGTCATTCGTACCTTAATTGGTATTGCATTGAATTTATAAATTGCTTTGGGTAATATAGACATTTTAATGATGTTTATTCTTCCTAGCGATGAGCACGGTATATTCTTCCACTTGTTTGTATCTTCCTTGATTTCTTTTATCAATGTTCTATAATTTTCTGAGTACAAGTCCTTAACCTCCTTGGTTAAATTTACTCCTAGGTACTTTATTTTTTTGGCTGCAATAGTGAAGGGGATTGTTTTCTTAATTTCTTTTGCTGACAGTTCATTGTTGGTATATAGAAATGCCTCTGATTTCTGAGTATTAATTTTATATCCTGCCACCTTGCTGAATTCATTTATAAGGTCCAGTAGTTTTTTGACTGAGACTTTAGGGTTTTCATATACAATATCATATCATCTGCAAATAGTTACAGTTTTACTTCTTCTTTTCCAATTTGGATGCCTTTTATTTCTTCTTCTTGTCTGATTGCTGTAGCTAGGACTTCCAGAACTATGTTGAATAAGAGTGGTGAAAGGGGACACCCCTGCCTGGTTCCTGATCTTAAGGGGATTGCTTTTAATTTTTGTCCATTTAGTATGATGTTTGCTGTCGGTTTATCGCAGATGGCCTTTATCATGTTAAGGAATGATCCCTGTATTCCGACTTTACTGAGAGTTTTGAGCATGAATGGGTGCTGGATTTTATCAAATGCCTTTTCTGCATCTATTGAAATTATCATGTGATTTTTGTCCTTCCTTTTTTTTATGTGATAAATCACATTGATTGATTTGCGAATATTGAACCAGCCTTGCCTCTCCAGAATAAATCCCACTTGATCGTGGTGTATGATTTTTTTCATATATTGCTGGATCCGGTTGGCTAATATTTTGTTGAGAATATTAGCGTCTAAATTCATCAGGGATATAGGCCTATAATTTTCTTTCTTTGTGTTGTCTTTGCCCAGTTTTGGGATCAGAATTATGCTCGCCTCATAAAAGGTGTTTGGAAGTCTTCCTTCCTCCTGAATTTTTTGAAATAGCTTGAGGAGGATAGGAGTTAATTCTTCTTTGAATTTTTGATAGAATTCACTTGTGAAGCCA
The DNA here is from genome assembly GCA_037038555.1 of Rhynchonycteris naso. Taxonomy (NCBI): domain Eukaryota; kingdom Metazoa; phylum Chordata; class Mammalia; order Chiroptera; family Emballonuridae; genus Rhynchonycteris; species Rhynchonycteris naso. The sequence goes on along the minus strand of CM072995.1, from coordinate 331,845,622 downwards.
TCAGGCCCAGGACTTTTCTTTTTTGGGAGTTTTTTGATAACTGTTTTATCTCATTTGTTGTAATTGGTCTGTTTAGGTGTTCTGATTCTTCCAGATTGATTTTTGGAAGGTTATATGATTCACGAAATTTGTCCATTTCACCAAGATTGTCTAATTTTTTGGCATATAGTTCTTCATAGTATTTTCTTACAATGCTTTGTATTTCTGTTGTGTCGGTTGTTATTTCTCCCGTATTCTTTCTAATTTTATTTATTTGAGTCCTCTCTCTTTTTTTCTTGATGAGTCTAGTTAAAGGTTCATCAATCTTGTTTACCTTTTCAAAGAACCAGCTTCTTGTTTCATTGATCCTCTGTATTGTTTCCTTCACCTCTATGTCATTTGTTTCTGCTCTGATCTTTATTATTTCCTTCCTTCTACTTGTCTTGGGTTTTATTTGTTGTTGTTTTTCTAGTTCTTTTAGATGCAGGGTCAGGTTGCTTATTTGAGCTTTTTCTAGCTTCTTATGATATGCCTGTAGTGCAATAAACTTCCCTCTCAGAACTGCTTTTGCTGTGTCCCATAAATTTTGAGTTGATGTATGCTCATTATCATTTGTTTCTAGAAACTTTTTTATTTCTTCTTTGATCTCATTGTTAATCCATTCATTATTTAATAACATGCTATTTAGTTTCCAAGTGTTTGAGTATTTTTCAGTATTTCTTTTGTGGTTAATTTCTAGTTTCATGGCATTGTGATCAGAGAAAATGCTTGATATGATTTCAATCTTCTTAAATTTATTGAGACCATTTTTGTGTCCTAACATGTGGTCTATCTTAGAAAACGTACCATGAGCGCTTGAGAAGAATGTATATTCTACTGCTTTAGGGTGAAAAGTTCTGAAGATATCTATTAAATCAAGTTGATCTAGTGTATCCTTTAAGTCTGCTGTTTCTTTATTAATTTTCTTTCTTGAGGATGAATCCAGTATTGTTAAAGGGGTATTGAAATCCCCTACTATGATAGTATTGCTGTTAATCTCGCCCTTTATATCCATCAAAGTCTGCTTTATGTATGTCGGGGCTCCTATATTTGGTGCATAGATATTTATAATAGTTATATCTTCCTGTTGAATTGTTCCCTTTATCATTATGTAGTGTCCTTCTTTATCTCTTACTACAGCCTTTGTTTTAAAGTCTATTTTGTCTGATATAAGTATTGCTGCCCCTGCTTTTTTATCATTTCCATTTCCATGAAATATTTTTTTCCATCCTTTTACCTTCAGTCTATGTGCATCTTTTGTTTTAAGGTGTGTCTCTTGTAGACAGCATATGTATGGGTCCTGTTTCTTTATCCATGCAGCTACCCTATGTCTTTTGATTGGATCATTTAATCCATTTACATTTAAGGTTATTATTGATATGTAGTTGTTTATTGCCATTTTATTCTTTAAAGTTGTATTCTTCTTTTGCTCTATTCATTCCTCCCTTTAAACTGTTCACAACAGGCCCCTTAGTATCTCTTGCAGAATTGGTTTGGTTTTTATGAATTCCTTCAGGCTTTCTTTTTCTGGGAAGCTCTTTATTTCTCCTTCAATTTTAAACGTTAGCCTGGCTGGATAAAGTTGTCTTGGTTGTAGGTTCTTGTTCTGCATTACTTTGATTATATCTTGCCATTCCCTTCTGGCCTCAAGTGTTTCTGTTGAGAAGTCCGATGTCATCCTTATGGGGGCTCCTTTGTAGGTGATAGCCTTTTTTTCCCTAGCAGCTTTTAAAATTTTTTCTTTATCCATTAGCTTTGGTATTTTAACTATGATGTGTCTTGGTGTAGATCTTTTCGGGTTTCTCTTTAATGGAGTTCTGTGTGCTTCTTGAATGTGTGGAGTGTTTCCTATCTTTAATTTAGGAAAGTTTTCTGCTATGATTTGATTGAACACAGTTTCCATTTCCTGTCCTCTCTCCTCTTCTTCAGGCACCCCTATGATGCGAATGTTGTTTCTCTTCATGTTGTCACAAAGCTCCCTTAGAGTTTCCTCACATTTTTTAAGTCTCTTTTCCTTTTTCTTCTCTGCTTCTGTGCCTTTGTTTATTGTGTCCTCTAACTTGCTTATTCGATCCTCAGCGTGATTCATCCTGCTTTTAATTCCTTCCATTGTGGTCTTCAGTTCTGATACTGTATTTGTCATTTCTGTCTGATTCTTTTTTATTATTTCAATTTCGTTTTTTATACTTGTTATCTCTTTATTTAGGTGTTCATAATGACTATCCATTGTTGCTCTAATTTCTTTGAACATCCTAACTATCATTATTCTAAATTCTGCATCTGGTAATTTGGTTATATCTGGTTCATTCAGGTCCTTCGCTGGGGATTTCTCTTGATTCATTTGGTTTGCATTCCTCTGCCTGCCCATTTTTTCTGTGTATAAGCACGTTGTGGCCACTGGAGTCCAGTAGGTGTTACCTTTGTGTTCTCTAGGTGTGGTCTGTCTGCAGGCCCCTCACCCCCTCTGCCGCTGCCTAGGGTGGTTGGGTATGAGCGTTACAAGCGCCGGCCCACTGTGGCTTTTGCTGTGATTTCTGCCTCTCCTCCGTGGGAGGGGCTGTCACTGAAGCCACAAGTCTTAGCACCAATGGTAGAGGTGAGCACCTTTCCTCAGCTGTGGACCCAGCCTATTTCCGAACTTCTGCCCAGAACCAGCAGTCGGAGCCTGCTCGCTACAGTTCCGCGGGTTAGGCGGGGCTTTTGACGTGCTCTCAGCTGTGAGCTTTTGCCCGTCTGGAGATTTAGCCCCGCCCTCGAGGCCAGGGCCCTTCTGCGCAGGGCCGGAAACCAAGGTTTATTGGGCTGGGCGTGTTTGCTGGCTTCTGCTCAGCTGCGTACTTCCGCTCGTCCCGGACTCTACCCCGCCCCCGCGTTCGGAGCCCGCTTGTTCACATATGAATGCAATCCACGGTTTCTCCGGCCAGGCGGGGATAGTAGCGTGAGCTCAACTGCGCGTTTCCACTTGTCTCGGGGTCTAGCCCGTTCCCGGCCTCGGAGCCCGCTCGCGCACGTATACTGGCCAACCGCGGTTTCTCCGGAGTGGGGGGGGGGGCTGGTAGTGTGAGCTCAGCCGCAAGCCCCTGCCCTTCCCTGGTCCTAGCCCGGTCCCCGCGGTCAGGGCCGGCCTGCGCAGGGTCGTAGAGCAGATTTCTGCCCGTTTCTGGACTCCCGCTTTGTTCCCGTAAGTGGGGTTAAAGGCAGGCCCGCAGCTGCCGGTCCGCTCTCGCGCATCCCCTCCTACCCTGTGGGCTAGACCGAGCTCACACCGACTTGGCCTCTGCCCACACCGACAGAACCGCTTTTCAGTGTCCTGTCGCCCCAAAACCTTAAGCAGCCCTCAGCAGGATAGGAAGGGACCTAATACTCCACACTGTAGGCCTGGGAGCTCCCTCACTTGTTTCACAGCTCAAAACTGTCCAAACGCCTCTTCTAGGCTCTGGGACTGCAGGCTGGGGCTTGGTTCCTGGGACCCAGGTCCCTCCCTCTCCGCCAAACTTTCCTCACGCCCCACGGGTCTCTCGGGGCTGCTCTTTGCTCCGGGGAGCTGGGCAGCCCTCTTCGCATTTTCGCTATTCCTACCAGTCTCAATGTGGCTTCTTCTGTGTTCCTTGGTTGAAGAGTCCACTTAGTTTAGTTCATAGTTGGTTTATCCAGATGATGGTTCTTTAAATTGAGTTATAATCCACTTTGGTTCTGGGAGTTGGAAGTTGGTATGTCTGCCTACTCCGTCGCCATCTTGCTTCCCTAGAATAGGTTTCTTGATAAAAGTTTTCAAGAATGAGACAGGAAAATAGGGGTTTAAAAATATTTATTTTCTGAAGATTAGTATCTCTCACTATGAAACACAAAACCACTTTTCTCTGAGCCCATGACTAATTTAATGAGTAAACTCTAGGAAGTTTAGACCTTGGCATGTGCAGAATCTTAAGGCTGAGTCCAGCTGTCCCTGAAATTTCTCCAAAGTTCAGCACTAAACAAAGCATCATCTCTAGCAAGAGTCACCAAGGAAAATAGTGATTCACTTGACCATTTGTCACTTGACTATTTGGCCCTTGATTTTACAATCTTACTTCATAAGCTTTAAACCTAGAAATCAAGATCAGTTGGAAACAACCTAGTTTGAAAAACATTTTAATAGAATTATTTATTTATTTATTTATTTATTTGAGAGAGATTGATTTGTTGTTCCACTTATTTATGCCTTTATTGGTTGATTCTTGTATCTGCCCTGACCGATGATCGAACCCGCAACCTTAGTATATCGGTTGACACTCTAACCAACTGAAGTACCCAGCCAGGGCTAGAAAAAATTTTATAACACTGATAAACTCTTACAGTAATGTTTATTTTTATTCTTTTAAATTAGATTCCTGTGCTTTTTTACTTAATTTTTTTTAAAAAAATGATTTATAAGAGTGTTCCAGAGTCCCATATCTGGATGAAAATTCTTATGCAAGTTTTATGCAATTAAAAGGGTTACACCTGTGGGTCTTATCTACCCATGTTCCCTTTCTCTCATGCATATGGAGTCATGTATATGACTCCCTCATGTATGTATGGCTCACATACATATGTATTAAGTTTGGTAATTTTGTCTTGCTCATCTGTGTCATGTATGTTTGATTATTAGACCAACCAAAAGAAACTTAAGGGTAGATAAAAGTATGTTTCTCCACTATACACCTAAAGGCATATAAGTCCTTTAATTGTGAACAATTTGTGTATGAAATAGACTCAACAAAAACACAACAATAACAAATGCAGCAACAGTAACAACAACACATATTTATTCTCTTTAACCTAGGAAAATTAATTGAGAGCTATCTGAATTAACTAGAGATTTATTGTACTAGGTTCCTTGTGCAAGGAGATGAAAGTCACCACTCTGTCCTAACAACGAGTAAAAAGCTGAAGAAAATGAAAAAAAAAGAGGGGGAAAAAACTCTGTAGGATTGTAAGAGTGGTGAACATATGGCAAACCATGGCCCTCACTCAAGATTGGAGAGAGACAGGCATGTACAGGGAGTAAAAGCTGACTGGAGCAAAGACTCCGAAGGTGAAAACTCAGTGGGAACCAGGGCAGGGGCAATAACCTAAACTGACTGACAAACTGCTCAGTGTGGACAACTCCGGAAGTTAACAACTCCAGGGACGCTCAGTCATAGAGGGGCCCCCACAGTTGTGCATGAGTTTTTATTCTAAGAACTCAACCAGGTTCTCACAGTTCGTTGAGAGGAAATACCCTAGTGGGATTTGACTCCAGGAGCTACACTTGTTTTCACAGTAAATAACAAGGAAATCCACTTGTGCTTCTGCAGGGGGAGGCAGAAGAAACCGTGTTTGTAATATACCAGAGCACTCTGTTCTTTTTTAAAAAATTTATTTTTATTTTATTCATTTTAGAGAGGAGACACAGAGTGAGAGAGAAAGAGAAAGAGAGAAAGGGAGGAGGAGCTAGAAGCATCAATTCCCATATGTGCCGTGACCAGACTAGTACAGGGTTTTGAACTGGCGACCTCAGTGTTCCCAGGCCGACGCTTTATCCACTGCGCCACCACAGGTCAGGCCAGAGCACTCTGTTCTTAAGACATCCTCAAAAAAGACAGTTAACCAGAGCCTAACCTGCCGGGGGTATTAGCATGGGCTAATTGACGAGGGGGGAGGGAAATACCCAACCACACTCAGCTCTAGTCTTCTGCCAATTGAGCCTAGAACCAAGGACACAACATCAGAAGATTTTTTGGTAGACAACAAATGAGAAAGACATTTATGGCAGAAAGGAGGGAATGGGTTTTCCCGGCTGCTCATTCTTGAAAAATGAGAGGACCTAGCTGACTTTCTTATAGAGTGGAGTTGATTTACCCTGGGACCTGCTCTTTCCACCCTACAGGCACTTTCCATGCTGTGGGCATCAGGAGAGATTCCTTCCAAGGTCCAGAGGCTCATTTTAGCATGACTGCCGCTGCCAAGGGAAATACTAAGTACAGTAAACTAGAGTCAGGCTGGTCACTCTGAGAGGTAGACAGACTCAGGAAGTGACATCAAGGAATTAATCTGTGTGGGTTCCTCTTAGATGATTAAAATTCTACCTTGCATCCAGAATGCCTTCCTTCACCCTGGCTGAGAACAGTGTTCCATGGAGAAGAAGTACTGAAATACAAACCTTCCCATTGCATTAGAAAGCTCCTTACAGAAACAACTCTTTTGTGGATGCTATCCAGGAAACATAAGGTAAATTTAAGGAGTTATCTTCTATAACTAGAATCTGCCTGGGATTGGGAAGAGTATGGAGTTGGGGTCGTTTCTTTCCCCAAGTGTGCAGCATAATGGTTAGATATTTATATAATTTTTGAGTAATCCCCCCTGATAAGTCTGGAACAATGCATAGTTATTACAATATTATTTACTATATTGCTCTTTACATTTCCATGAGTATTTTGTAACTCCCAATTTGTACTTCTGAATCTCTTTACCTTTTTCATATAGGCCCCTCAATGCTCCTCCCATCTGGCAACCTTCAGTTTGTTCTGTGTATCTAGGAGACTGTTTCTGTTTTGTTTGTTCATTTACTTTGTTTTTCAGATTCCACATATAAGTGAAATCATATAATATTTGTCTTTCTCTCACATTTCACTAAGCATAATACCCTCTAGGTTCATTATGTTTTTGCAAATGAAAAGGTTATATATATTTTTAAGGCTAATTAACATTTCATTGTATGTAGGTACTACTTCTTTATCTAATTGTCTATTGATGGGCACTTGGGTTTCTTTCATCTCTTGACTATTGTAAATAACGCTGCAATGAATATAGGGGTGCATATGTTTTGTTGAATTAGTGTTTTGGAATTCTTTGGATAAATACCCAGAAGTGGAATTGCTGTGTCATAGGTAGTTCTACCTTAAATTTTTTGAGGAACCTCTTACTATTTTCCATAATAGTTACACCAATTTGCAATCCCAACATCAGTGCACAAGGGTTTCTTTTTCTCCACAGTCTCATCAACATTTTTTGTTTATTGATGATAGCCATTCTGACAGGTGTGAGATGATAGCTCAGTGTACTTTCAATTTCCATTTCTTTGATGCTTAGTGATGTTGAGCATCTTTTCATATGTCTACTAGACATCTGCATATCCTCTTTGGATAAATGTCTATTCAGATCCCCTGCCAATTTTTTTTTTTTTTTTTTTTTTTTTTTTTTTTTTTTTTTTTTTTACAAAGAGAGGGATAGACAGGGAAAGACAAACAGGAACGAAGAGAGATGAGAAGTATCAATCATCAGTTTTTCGTTGCGACACCTTAGTTGTTCATTGATTGCTTTCTCATATGTGCCTTGACCACGGGCCTTCAGCAGACCGAGTAACCCCTTGCTTGAGCCAGCGACCTTGGGTCCAAACTGATGAGCTTTTGCTCAAGCCAGATGGGCCCACTCTCAAGCTGGCAACCTCGGGGTCTGAAACCTGGGTCCTCCACGTCCCAGTCTGACTGATGCTCTATCCACTGCTCCACTGCCTGGTTAGGCCCCTGTCAATATTTTAATTGAATTGTTTGGGTTTGGGCTTGTGTGTGTGTGTGTGTGTGTGTATGTGTATGTTAAGTTGTATGAGTTCTTTATAAATTTTGGGTATTAACCCTTTATTGGACATGTCATTAAAGAATATCTTCTTCCATTCAGTAAATTGTCTTTTTGTTTTGTTGGTTTTCTTTGATGTACAAAGCTTTTTAGTTTGATGTAGTCCCATATGTTTATTTCTTCTTTGTTTCCCTTGCCTGATGATATAGATCAGAACAAAATATTACTAAGAGCAATGTTAGAGAGTTTACTTCTTTGGTTTTCTTCTAAGAGTTTCATGGTTTCAGGTCTTACATTTAAATTTTTATGCCATTTTGAGTTTATTCTTATATATGGTGAAAAAAATCACCTAGTTTCATTTTTTCACATGTATCTGTCCAGAATTCCCAACACTGTTTATTGAGTAAACTATATTTATTCCATTGTACATTCTTACTTTCTTTGTCATAGATAATTAACCATATAAGCATGGCTTAATTTGGGGGCTCTCTATTGTGTTCCATTTACCCATATGTCTGTTTTTATGCCAGTACTATGTTGTATTTATTACTACAGCCTTGTAGTATAGTTTGATATCAGGTAGCATAATTTCTCCAAAATTGTTTTTCTGTCTCAAGATTGCTGTGGCTATTTGGAGTCTTTTGTGGTTCCATGTAAATTTTGAAATATTTGTATTTTGTTCTGTGAAAAATGCCATTGGTGTTTTTATAGGGATTACAATGAATCAATAGATTGCTTTGGTCAATGCGGACATTTTAATAACATTAAATTTTCCTTTTCATAAGCACAGTGTATGCTTTCATTTATCTATATCTTCTTCAATTTCTTTCTTTAATGTCTCAGAATTTTCTGAGTAAAGGACTTTTGTCTCCTTGGTTGAAATTAGTTTTAGGGTTTTTTTATACAATTGTAAATGGGATTGTTTTCTTAATTTCTTCTCTGATAGTTCATTATTTGTTTATAATAATGCAATTGACTTCTGAATATTAATTTTGTATCCTGCTACTTTATTGAGTTTATCAGTTCTAATAGTTGCTTTGTTTTTGGTTTTTTGGTGGAATCTTTAGGGTTCTCTGTCCATAGTATTATGTCGTCTTCAAATAATGACAGTTTTACTTCTTTCTTTCCAATTTGGATGCCTTTTATTTCTTCTTCTTTTCTGATTGCTGTGTCTAGGACTTCAAATATTTTATTGAATAAAAGTGGTGAGCCTGCCCAGGCAGTGGCACAGTGGATAGAGTGTTGGACTGGGTCGCAAAGGATCCAGGTTTGAAACCCCGAGGTCGCAGGCTTGAGCGCAGGCTCATCCTGCTTGAGCACAGTCTTACCAGCTTGAGCACAAGGTCATTGGCTTAAGCAAGGAGTCACTCGCTCTTCTGTAGCCCCCGAGTCAAGGCACATATGAGAAAGCAATCAATGAACAACTAAGGAGCTGCAACAAAGAATTGATGCTTCTTATCTCTCTCCCTTCCTGTTTGTCTGTTCCTATCTGTCCCTCTCTCTGTCTCCCTCTTTGCTTCTGTCACACACACACACACACAAAAAAAAAATGGCAAAAGTAGACACTCTTGTCTACTTACCAAAAAACTATAAAAAGGGTCTTTCTGATCATTTACTCAATTATCCTGTTCCAAGAGAACAGAAACAAACTTTGTCAGAATTATGTGTAAACACAAAGCAAATGGATTCTGCATAAGCATTTAGGGGAATAATCAGGAATTTCATGGTTTTTTCTAATTTATTTATTTTCTAATTATACTTTACTTATAATATTGTATTACTTTCAGATGTACAACATAGTGGTTGGACATTTACATACCTTATGAAGTAATCACCTCGATAATTCATTTCTCTTTTTTTTGGCTAGGGTTTTTGCTACAATTATTTTGTATGTATATGCGTGCGGTAAAATGCACAGAACATAAAATTTATCATCTTGATCATTTTCAAGTGTACAGATCAGTGGTATAAAATACATTTATAATATTGTGCAATCATCACCACCATCTATCTCCAGAACTCCTTTTGTCTTAAATAACTGAAACTCTATATACATTAAACAATAATTCCCTATTCCTCCGGCTCCTGGTTCTCGCAACCACCATACTACTTTCTGTCTCTATGATTTTTAGTATTTAATGTACCTCATATAGTTGGAATAAGACAGTATTTGTCTTTTTTTGTTCTGGCTTCTTTCACTTAGTATAATGTCGTTAAGATTCATCCACACTGGAGCATATGTCAAAATTTCCATCCTATTTTAAGGTTGAATAATATTACATTGTATGTATATACAACATTTTGCTTATCTATTCATCAGATGATAGTCACTAGAGTGGCTCGATGTTTTGGCTATTGTGGATAATACCACTATATACATGTGTGTACAAACATTTCTTTGAGACCCTGTTTTCAGACCTTATGTGTATATTCAGAAGTAGAATTGCTGGATCATACAGTAATTCTATATTTAAGTTTTTGATGAACTGTCCTATTGTTTTCCATAGGCTATACCTTTTAACATTCTGGCTATACATGTACAGCAGCTATACATTTATTTACATTTGACATTGTGCACCAAATGTGCACAAGACTTCTGATTTTTTCACATTTTTGCCAACATTTATTATTTACTGAGTGAGTTTTTATTTTGTTTTGTATTTTTGATAGTCATCATCATAGGTGTTAGGTGGTATCTCATTGTACTTTAGGTTTACATTTCCATAATGATTAGTGATATTGGGCATCTTTTCATTACTTATTGGTCATTTGTCTTTGGAGAAATGTGTATTCAAGTCCTTTAACCATTACTAAATCAGGACATTTGATTTATTTTATTGTTCAGTTCTTAAACTTTTCTATAACTTCTGGATACTAATCCCTTAACAGCTATGTATTTGCAAGTATTTTCTTCCATTCTGTCTATTGCCATTTTACTCTGTTGATAGTTATTGTTGATGTACAAATTTTTTAAGTTTTTATGAAGTTGAATATGCTCATCTCTTTTATTATCTGTGTCTTTGGTGTCATATATAAGAAATAATTGCTAGATCCAATGCTGCAAATCTTTTGTCCTAAGTTTTCTTTCAGAGTTATATTGCTTTAGGTCTTACACTTAGGTCTTGATCTATTTTGAATTAATTTTTGTCTATAGCATTAGTTAAGTCACAACTTCATTGTTTGCATGTGGACATCATTTTTTCAGCACATTTGGTTTTTTTTGTTTGTTTTTTAAGTGAGAGAGAAAGACAAAGAAAGAGAGAATGAGGAAGGGATAGACAGGGACAGACAGATTGGAAAGGAGAGAGATGAGAAGCATCAACTGGTAGTTGCAGCACTTTACTTGTTCATTGATTGTTTTCTCATACATGCCTTGACCGGGAGGGGTGGCTCCAGATGAGCCAGTGACCTCTTGCTCAATCCAACAACCTTAGGCTCAAGCCAGCAACCTTGGGCTTCAAGGCAGCAACCATGGGGTCATGTCTATCATCCCACACTCAAGCCAGTGACCTGTGCTCAAGCTGGTGAGCCCATACTCAAGCTGGATGAACCCACTCTTAAGCTGGCAACCTTGGGGTTTCAAACCTAGGTCCTCAGTGTCCCAAGCCAATACTCTATCCACTGCACCACCACCTAGTCAGGCTCAGCACATTTATTGAAAATTATTCTTTTCTTATTGAATGGTCTTCACACCCTTGTCAAAAATCAATTGATCATACACATACGAGAATACATTTCTGGTTTTTTTTAAACCATTGGTCTATCTGTGTATCCATATCAGTACCAGTTTTTATTACTGTGGCTTTGTAGAAAGGTTTGCAAGTGATATTTTAAAGTTTTTTCTTTTTGCAAAATGTTTATTTTATTGATTTAAGGGGAAGAAGGGAGAGAGCAGAAGAGAGACAGGAACATCTGTATGTGTCCTGACTGGGGATTAAACAGGCAACCTCTGCACTTTGAGATGATGCTCTAACCAACCCAGGTATCTGGCCAGGGCTAAAGATTTTTCATTGAAATATAATTAACAGATAATATTGGATTAGTTTTAAGTCCACAACATAATTATTTCAATATTTGTATATCTCATAAAAATAATTACCACATAAGTCTAGTTAACATCCACTACAATAAAAAATACAAATTTGTTTTTGGGATGAGAACATTTAAGATCTACTCACTTAGCAACTTTCATATATGTAGTACAATATTTTTATCTATAGTCACCATGCTGTATATTATGTCCCCATGATTTATTTATTTTATAACTGAAAATTTATACCTTTTGAACCCCTTTACCCATTTGACCCAACTTCACCCCTTCACCCCACCTCTGGCAGCCACCAATATGTTCTCTATATCTACAACTGCCTGATTTATTCACTTAGCATAATGCCCGCAGTGGTTAATCATGTTGTCACAAACAGCAAGATTTAATTTATTTTTAATGGCTGAATTTTATATACATATATACATACATATACATACATATATATACATATATATATGTATATGTATATATATATATATATATATATATATATATATATATATATATATATATATATATACAGGTATTGATCGACTTATGACCTATGCAACTTACGACCATTCGACTTTACGACCACAATCGCTAGCTACAACTGCTCCCCATCTGGAGCAGTTTTGTTATCTACCTGTATTTCGTAATTTTGTATGTTTTGCAAATATTAAACCAGTTGTACTGGTAATGCAGTGTTTTACTTAAACCTGACGAATGTAAAAGTAAGAGACAAAATGGTGTAGAGATTATACAAATGTCATAAAATGAACAAAGAAAATTATGATATAAAACAATAATGAAAGAAAATTATAATAAAATATGACTTAAAGATTTTTATAACCTCATTTCACAGTACTGTCCATATAGCCTACTCAACTTACGACCAAATTGTGTTACGACCAGTCTGTCGGAGCCAATCATGGTCGTAAGTCGAGCACTAGTTGTGTGTGTGTCTGTGTGTGTGAGTGTATATATATATGACATTTTTTCTATCCACTCATCTGCCAATGGACACTTAGGTTGTTTCCATGTCTGGGTTATTATAAATAATGGTACAATGAACATAGGGGTACAGATATCTTTTTGAGATAGTGCTTTTGTTTTTCTTTGGATAAATACCTAGAGTGAAATTAATAAATTATATAGCAGTTCTAGTTTTCATTTTTTTGAGAAAATCCCATACTGTTTTCCTTAGGACCTGAACCAATTTACCTTTTTACCATGGTGTACAAGGGTTCCCTCTTCTTCACACCTCCATCAACACTTGCTTTATCTTATGTTTTTCTTAATAGCCATTCTAACAGGCATGAGGTGATATCTCATTGCAGTTTTAATTTGCATTTTCCTGACGATTAATGACATTGAGCACCTTTTCATGTACCTGTTAGCTATTTGTATTTTTTTTAGAAAAATGTCTTTTCTGATATTCTGACCATTTTTACCTGTTTTTTTTTCTCTTACTTTCTTTTTTTGCTTTTGAGTTGTATGAGCTTTATATATATTTTGTATATTAACTCCTTATCAGATATATAATGTGTAGATATGTTCTCCCATTTAGTATGTTCCATTTACATTTTGGTAATGGTTTCTTTTGCTATACAGAATCTCTTCAATTCGATGTAGTCCCACTTGTTTATTTTTGCTCTGGTTGCCTATGCTTTGATGTCAGATCCACAAACTTATTGCTATGACTGATGAAAAGACTCTGCCACCTATGTTTTTTTCCTGGGAGTTTTATGGTTTCAGGTCTTACATTCAATCAAGTCTTTAATCTATTTTGAGTTATTTTCTATATGGTGTAAAATAGCAATCAAGTTTTATTCTTTTTCATGTTGTTGTCCAGTTTTCCCAACAATATTTGTTGAAGAGACTTTTCTTACCCCATTATATATTTTTAGCTTCTTTGGCATAAATTAATTACTAATCACACGTGTGATTTTATTTATGAACTTTCTATTCTGTTCTATTGATCTATGGGTCTGTTTTTTATGCCAATAATTAACTGTTTTAATTATTACAGCTTTGTGATGTACTTTGAAATTATGTGTCAGATATAAGTATAGGTTCCCAGTTTTCTTTTGGTTTCCATTTTAACCTTCATCTTAGCTTTGTTAATGATTAATCCACCACCCTTACCATATGTTTTCCTTAACAAGTGAGATTTATAATTTCATACATTTTCTTATTCCTAACTTATACCTTTTCTTTTCAGCTTAAAAATGTTTCTTTAATTTTTGGCCTGACCTGTGGTGGTGCAGTAAATAAAAGCATTGACCTGTAATGCTGAGGTCACCAGTACAAAACCCTGGGCTTGCCTGGTGAAGGCACACATGGGAGTTGATACTTCCTGCTTTTCCTTCGCTTCTTTCTCTCTCTCTCTCCTCTCTAAAAATAATAAATAAATAAAAATCTTTTTTTTTTTTTTTTTTTTTTTTTTTTTTTTTTTTTTTTTTTAGCGAGAGAGAGACAGAGAGAGTGACAGACAGACAGGAAGAGGGAGAGATGAGAAGCATCAGTTCTTCCTTGCAGCACTTTAGTTATTCATTGATTGCTTTCTCATGTGTGCCATGACCCGGGGGGGGGGGGCAGTGGCTACAGCTGAGCCGGTGACTCCTTGCTCAAGCCAGCATCCTTGAGCTCAAGCCAGCGACCTTTGGGCTCAAGCCAGTGACCATGGGGTCATAACTATGTTCCCACACTCAAGCCAACAACCTTAAGGTTTCAAACCTGGGTCCTCTGCATCCCAGGCTGATGCTCTATCCACTGCGCCACCACCTTGTCAAGTGAATAAATAAAAATCTTAAAAAGAAACCTATTTCTTATAAGAGATGTTGGTAGTGATGAATATTTTTAGCTTTTGTTTGTCTAGAAAACTCTATACCTCTTCTTTAATTCTGTATAACTTTGTCAGGTAGAGTATTCTTGGGGAGCAGGGTTTTTTTCTTTTAGCACTTGTAATATACCATACCATTGCCTTCAAGCCTGTGATGTTTCTGCTAAACACTAGTCTTATGGGCATTCCCTTGTACAAACAAGCTGTTTTTCTCTTGATGCTTTTAAGGTCCTCTCTCTGCCTTTAACTTTTGAGATTTTAATTATAATGTATCTTGATGTGGGTTCCTTAGGTTCATCTTATTTCAAACTCTCCAGGCTTCCTGGATTTGGATGTCTGTTTTCTTCCCCAGGTTAGGGAAGTTTTAGCCATTATTTCTTCAAATATGGTTTCTTCATTTTTCTCTATTCTCCTTCTGACCCCTTTAAAGCAAATAAATGTTAGTACATGCAATGTTGTAACATAAGTCCCTTAAGCTACCTTTACTATTTTTTTCTTTTTGCAGTTCTGATTGAATGAGTCCCACCACTCTACCTTTAAATTCATTAATCCTTGGCCTGACCTGTGGTGGCACAGTGGATAAAAGCGTCAACCTGGGAACACTGAGGTCGCCAGTTCAAAACCCTGCACTGGTCTGGTCAAGGCACATATAGGAGTTGATGCTTCTATCTCCTCCCCTCTTCCTCTCTCTCTCTCTCTCTCTCTCTCTCTCTCTCTCTCTCTCTGTGTGTGTCTCCTCTCTAAAATGAATAAAATAAAAAGAAATTAAATTCATTAATCCTCTCTTTTGCTTCATCTAGTCTGCTGTTGAACCTCCTCTAGCATATTTTTCAGTTTATTTAGTTTATTCTTCAGCTCTGTGACTTCTATTTAGTACTTTCCAAATATCTTCTGTCTCTTTTGTTGAAGTTTGCACTGTGTTTATCTATTCTCCTCCCACATTTGATGAGCATTTTTATGACCATTACTTTGAACTCTGTCAGGTAAAAGACCAGTGCATTAAAGTGTTTTTCTGAGGCATTATCTTTTCCTTTTGCTTGGAATATATTCTTTTGTTTCTCCGTTTTGCTTCAATCTCACTGTTGGTTTCTATACATTAGATGAAACCTCTTCCAGCCTTGAAAGAGTGGTCTCACAGAGGAGAGAAAAATTATTATTTAGTACTGCCCTAACTCTTTGTTGTCTCTTAAACCTTTGTGATTGTTCAAGCAACCTATTTTATTTTTTAATAGCTTTCTGTAGTTGAGAGTGTGCCAAGATCTGTCAGTATCCCAGAGATCTTAGTCAATACCTAAAGTCAAGCTATTTGGAAGCCAGGCACTCAGGCAACATCTTTTAAAGCAAGCAAATATATACGGTACAGTCCTGTGCGACCACAAGCATAAGCCCTAGTAGCCAGTAGGCCAGGAGATCTGGAGGTGTCCCCTAGCCATCAGTCACAAAATTGAGGCTACAGATGAATATATAAGCTCCTTTGTGTGAGATACAATGTGCAAGGCAGCAGAAAGCACAAAGATAGTGTGCACTGGTTTATATTCATTGAGGGCACATAGGTCCCTAGATGTATACAAATGCTGAATCCTGTCCCTGAGGATTTTCTTTGTGCTGAGGATCAACCTGAAGTGTAAGGTCTTTTCAGGTCTTTTCTGAGCATGGTGCTTTCTAATTTTCCCTGTATGTGCAGTCGTTTTTGAATGTCCTATCTTTAATGTGTTTTTCCCATGGGAAAAAGAGAAAAATGAAGGAGGAAGAAAGTGAGCACTGGCCCTTTAAATACTCTGGCAGTCACTTCTTATAGAGGGAAAGTGATGGGAGGTGCAACAATCATAGCCATCAGACCCTCCTCCTTGGCTGAATCTCTGAGATAAAAGCAGCAATCAGCAAGCAGAGTACACAGATCTTTAATATTTGGAGGACATAGTGTTTTATCCACCACAGCTCCCTTAAGGTGTTTGCACACTGCTCCAGGAGCACATGCACGCCTAACTGCCACATGCCTGGGCGGAAACTCAGCTGCTATAGTGCTAAGAGCTGGATTTGGCCAAAATTGGCTCAATCTTTAGTCCAAGTCTTCTCTTGGAAGTTACAGGCCTTCAATACACTCCAGAGTGCAAAGAAGAATTTGCATCTGACAGGTTTACCAGCGCAATTGTTTGCTAGGTGGGGAAACAGATACTTGCTACTCTTTACCTCCCCAGCCATCTTTGCAGAGTCCTCCTCCATGGTCTTTTGTAACAACTGATTGGAAAACTAACATAAAAGACCCTGTAGGCATTCAGTGAGAATTTAGCAATGTTCACAATAGGTGTAATAAATTGTTGTGACTCATTTCAGTTATCCAAAGGCTATTTTCTTGGTCTTCTCTTCCCAGCCTTGTCTGATTTAAAGGTAGTCTGCAGGCAAGGACACCTGATGAGTGTTTCTGTAGTTGTTGTGGTTTTTTTCAGGAGGCACAGTCATAGTAAAGACAAAGTCCATGGTGTGGGAAGAGCCCAGCAATCCAGGCTGCAATCTTGTGAGGAGTGTGTCCCTGAATAATAGGGCTTAGAGGAGATGAGTAGAAATCATGTTCTATTTCCAGGAAAATATCCTTGTAGCTTGTGCACAATCAACTTTTGGATATTGAATCTTATATTGATTTCTATACTGCATAGTCATTCTTTGTCATCAAAGAATGAAACCCCTCAGCCTGGGGCACTTGTCCTCAGCACACCTCTAACACCTTTAAGAATTAGTCAAACACACTTAAACAATCAATTCCTAACTTTCCTTCAATACCAATAATGGCAATCCACAGAAAACGTCAGTTAAAATGTGAAGAAATGGGTTTTACAGAGAGACCAAGGGTGGAGTAGGGGCCAAAATTTGAAAATGGTTTGTTTCTCCTTTTCCTGCTTTGGCTTGTGGTCCACCTGGGAAGACTTATTCCCTTGGCCTCAGAAGTTCAGGAGTTTTCACTGACCAAAATACTGCTATAAAATCCTTTCTGCTCTGTAAGGCCAATGGCTATGGCCATGCAGGTTCATATTGGATTCGGGCAGACAGTAAAGGAACTGTGGAGCTGGAAAATGGTGGGCCATTCCATTTATTAGAGTCTCACAATGGCAGAGGAGCAAGCAGGCAGGGAAGACCGCTTCCCTCAGATTTGACAAGCAAAACAGGCTGGGAATGGGGGGAGAAACCCCTTCTAGCAAACAATGGCACCTCCCCATGGCTTCAGGCAATCTGCAATTTACAATCTGCCACCCTGAGGGCAAGCACCTGCAGCCTTACATAGACTATACACACTTGGTGCTGCCCATGCTCATGCACCAATCAGGCAAAGTGCTAATGAGCAAGCCTAACACACTTGTTTGTCCAACATGCTCTCTCTGTAGAAAGAGATCAGGTCCTGCAGGTGATAAGATAGGATAGGGGAGAGGTTATTAACAAAAGTTATTGCAACTCTGACGTGTATATTAAAGATTGACCCTCTTCCATTTATTTTTCTTTACTGCATGCAGTCCTTCTCGGTATGGGGTAAATTTAGATCATGTGTAGTCATTAGATTATGGATAGATCACATCAGGAAAGTTGTTCTACTAATTTGGCCTCTTTATATGTCTAGACTAGAAAATAGTGACATTTAACTAAAAAAAGTGCTTGTGAGGCCCATTCTAATCTCATACTTTTATTAAAATGAGGAGAGATAGGAAGGAGGTGGATATAGAATACAAAGAACAAATGAAGGACATTGTGTGATGGCAATGAGATTTACTTGAAGGTTAGTTGGAAGACCTGATGATTATTTTATTTTATATTTTATTTTTGTGGTGAAAGCAAGTTACCAGTAGATATGTGGGCAAGTTCTCTGAATGAAACAGTTTTCAAGAAGCCATTTTTAGTCAACTATAAATTGAGGTACATTTTAGATCTCATGCCTTCATGAGAAAATTTACTCCTTCCCATTGCTCCATTCCTTTTCCCCAGTCAGCATGCTTATTCACATCTGTTACAGTCCCCATTCACTTTTAGAAACAGAAGCTAATCTGGGTATTTTAAGCAGAATGGAATTGCATACAGGAAACTAGGTATTGACAAATAATATTTGTAGTTCTGGAGAAAGCTACATTTACCATAATCACAAAGGTGGGGACTAAGAAGGCCCACACACTTGAAGTGTAGGTAAGCATCAAGAAAATCCCATGAAGGCTGTGATCTGCCCCTCAACTGCCACAACTACCTTTCAACACCCACATGATGCTAAACCCTGGAATGCTGCTGTAGAATCCTGGTTTCCTGACTGTGGAAAACAGAAGAGCATAAAGATAGAACTGTCTCACTCTGTCTTCCAATTCTCACATAAGACATCTAATTGGACAAAGTTTTCCCCATATAGTAGCTTTAAGGAAGTATGGGGAAAATGATGCTCTAGTTTTCCAATTTCCTAGGAGGGTGGAAAGGATCCTGAGTATCCTGCTACCATTTTTACCATAAGAGCCAAGTGCTTTAACTATTTCCAATGCACCAAGGACAAGGCTTATATCAAAGGAATGAATATCTAATAGTGTAATTTCATCAATCATTGAGAAATGCTCTTTCTCTTAATGTTGGGAGGGTACTTTAGATCTTAACACATAAATTATCTCTATCAATTTTATTTTTGACCTACTAGGGCATTATAGATATGATTATCCAATAGAAGGCAAAGCCCTTGCTTAATCTTCCATTTCTTACTGCCCAGGAATGCAGTATGTTCTCCTATATAACTTTATCATTGGGATTATGAATATGGTTGCCCTACCTCAGGCCCTCATTCTGATGAAAGCACACTCATTAGTGTACAAAGTGGAATGTGCATGCTGGTTGCATTCGTCTGCACTGGGAGAGCACTGTGGGTGTGCACCCAGGGCTCAGGCCGCAACTGCGGCTGCCTAAGAACTGGCAGGAGCCAAGAGACACTCTCACATGAGGCTGCCCCCTCAGGATGAGTCTTAGATTAGGATATCTTTAAATCTCTAGCCAAAAGAGACTCTTAAAATTTTTGTAACTGAATGTCCATTTTTAATTCTTATTTTCTTTATGTTCTAATTATTTCATTAGAATATGCCTTGGTGTCAGTCATTCTGGGTTAATTTTCCATGGTACACAGTATATTCTTTATATGTGATTTCAAATTGTATTTTATTTCAGAATGGCTTTATTTAATCATAATTCTTTAGTATTTGTTCTATTCTGTTGTTTGATTTTCTTCAGGAATTTACACACACACACACATACATACACACACACTTTGCTGGTGTTCTATATCACTTTCCCTCTTTCATTTACTTTATATTTTAATTTAAAATTTCCTTCTTTTCTATTTTCTGTTTCTATTTATGCATGGCTCATGGTATTTATTAACTAATATATCACTATTAGTTTAGTCTCCATTTCTAAAATATTGTTTCTTTTATTTCTAGTACTTTCCTTGGCTTTGTAAGCTGCTTTTTCAAATATTCCTGTTTTTTCTTTTCAATAATATTATTTCTGATTTATTTTTATTCTTATTTAAGTTGTTTTTTATAACTTCTATGATTTTCTTAATTTCTTTGGGCTTTTTGCGGGCATGTTTTTCTGACTGGTTTTAATTGCTTGAAAGGATGATATTCTGCTCCTAATTTTTCTTTTTTTCTGATAATAATTTTGAATGGGTTTTACTACTTTTCTTTCCCATTGTTTATATTTCAGCCGGATGAGTTTGCCTGTAAGAAGTCAGCCAGTGTAGCTTTCCTAGCATCAAGGTTGTAGAGCTCCCTCTACTGTCATTTACTTGAATTGTTAGAAAATTCTATGCTTTGTGAGATGTACTGTGTCTCCTTTCCCCATTTCTTTGCTCCTTTTGTTCCAGATCAATATGGGGGGCTTTGCCCTAGCAGTAAGACTGGAGCCAGAATGGAGATCACCCCAGCATTCTTGACTGAACAAGGTCCTTCGCACTCATCAGCAAACCACAGTCTACAAAGTTACTCCCAGTTTGGGAGTATGAATATGTCCGCAATGCATATTAACACAAAGAAATTCTAATAATATGCAAATCATATATAATCAATAAGGAAAAGAAGCTGCTCAATAGATAATGTTACAAGCAGGCAATCTAAAAAGGAGGACACCTGAATGTCAAATAAACATATGAAAAGTGCTTCATACAAAAATGTGCGTCATCTCATCAGTAATTGGAAATGCTAATTAAAACATGAAAACAGAGTTGCATCTGACTCAGCACTAAGGACTTAGCAAAAGTTAAATAATAATTACCAAAAAAAATTAAATTTGCCATCTGCTAAAAAACAACCATCACCTCTTTCATATTCTGAAGAGAGAGATCCAGAAAAAAATCTGATAAGAGAAAATTACATCTCTAGTACTCTCTGTTTTTTCTGGCTTTGCTTAAACTTCGCAAATCCCAGAATACTCTCCATATACCTTTTTATCTAGCTAATTTCTACTCATCTCTCAGTTCTCTTACCATATTTGCCATCTTTCAGGAAAACATCTTACTCCCTTTAAACTAAGATAGATGTCCCTGCCATGTCTGTCTTTGGCATTACATCCTTTCTCTACCATAGCATTTTCCAGACAGTTTTATGTCACCTTACTAGGTAATAGTGCTGAGTTATTCAATCAACCCCTAATTGAGGTGTTGCTATGAATGTAGTTTATAGATGCCGTTAGCATCTACAATCACTTGACTTATCTGCCATGGTCAAGATAGGCTTATTCCACAGTGTTTAAAGAGCTTAAGAGCAGAATCAAAGTTTCCCTGAAAATGAGAAATTTCCATTGTGAACTGTGGGGTCACCTACTGCTTGAGTGTTTCCAGCTTTCCTCTCCTAATTGCCTGCCTGAGGAATTTTGGACTTGACAATTGTGTAAGCCAATCCCTTGCAATAAATTTCTCAGTATCTCTCCCTTCCTTCTTCTGTCTCTGTATATAATATAATGTTATATATTAACATATAGAGAGACATATACACATGTTTAGATATATATGTATATTCTAAGTATACATATATATCTCCCACTTGTTCTATTTCTCTTGTGGAACAATGGTTAATACAACCACTATACCAGATTATATAGTCTGTTTTCTTTGACATCAGATTGCAAGCATCATTAAAACAGGAATAGTGTTTGTCTTGTTTATCCTTATATTGCTAGTGCCTAGAATATAATACATGCTCAAAAAACTAGTAACTGAATGAATTTCCTACTGATATTGAAGAATATAAGAGCCTAATATAAAAATTTTTAATACAGCTATAGGAAACCCTCCTTTGTATAGAATTGGAGAAAGAAGGGGCTAAAAGATTTCCAGATGCTTCTAGAAAGTTCAAACAAGTACCAAATAGTAATAGTATACCCTTTGGAGAAATCATCCTTTTGGTAAGTTACTGGGATATGTATCCAGTTTTCAAACTTGTAGCAAACATTGAAATAAAGCTGATCTAAGAGTCATTCATTACTGTACTGAAAAGAAAGGAAGGTTTAGCTAATCACTACTGGTGTAGTTCAGTGGCAATAAACTTTGATATTTAAAGGAAAGTCCTGGTAGAAAAGCTTTCATGTTATTATAGTATGTGCTTCATGGTAGAAAGAAATTTATTTGAAAATGTGATTAGCAATGACTCTGATAAAACTTTCATTAAAAATAAATAAATAAATAAGTAAATAAAGCACACTGACAAATCATCTCAAATAATACCAAGACTGACTGTATCAAATCCTAAGATATTAAACTTTCAGTGCATCTAAGCCTTCTGTTCAATCCTCTGAACTCCCAGAGCATGTGTCATTTTCCAGGAAGTCTGCTAAAGTCCACTGTGCCACATATTTTGTCCACATTAAGGACAGAGAGACAAAGGATGCTGTTCTTGCCCTCTGAGAACTTTGGCTCTTGTTATCAATGTAGTTTCTATTATATCATGTTATGACTTATATCTTAAAACTTAAATATGTTTTAAGAAAGTACCCAGGTCTCATTCATATTTGTTTACTGTGTCTAGCACAGTAGTCGATTTTAATTGCAGCAAATAAGTTAAAAAAGTAATGTCCTACCCAAAATACAGTCAAGGAGATAAAAGGAAAAACAAGATTAGAAGAAAAAGAACCAAAATTGTTGGAGAACAAGGCACCAGCATTTCCTGTTATGTGCCAAAGATCCTTCCATGGAATTTTTATGTGTTCCGTTGTTTCATCCTTACCTCAATCCTGTTAGGCATGAAGTAAACTAAGCCTTACAGAGGGTGAAGACCTACCTCTTTCTAAGTCATCCTCCCCACTGCACCTAGTTGACCCAGTCTGATCACTCCTTAGTTTAATAGCCTTCTGTGGCTCCCCATTACCCTTGGAATGATGTCCAAAACCTTCATTTGACCTTTTGGATTTACTGGACCTTGTTCATTCCCATGACTCCAGCCTCATTTCTTTCCATTCAGTCTCTTTTTCTTTTCTCTCTAGACATACTGTATTTCTTTCACATACTTGAACACACACCTTTACATACCTAGCCTTCCTGCAGGCTGTTCTCTTCATCTGGCATGATTTTTCTTCCCATTTTCTAAAAAAAAATTTTTTAATGTTGAATGAATGACTGAAAAGACATTAGAGATAGAGTAGGCTATAGGATCTTACATAGGGGAAAGCTTAGAAGTAGTAAAGTGATTAGGAAATTAATCACAAGACTAAGATAATGAATGCCTTCTTTGAGGTTTAAGCTGGTCACAAGATGTAGCCCATCTAGCACTCAGACCTTGGTTTCTTCTCCTTCACTACTTCCTGCTCTTTCTTGAGGCTTCAGCATTAGTGCCACTTTCTCTAAGAAGCTTTTCTGACCTCCTAGGTGGTTAAAGCCCCTCACTATATATTCTGTAGCTCTATGCACTTCCCATCTGTAATCTCATCACACCGAATGAAGGTGCTTGAGGGCAGAGCCATGCCTTTCTTGTTTGCTTCTCCATCCCCATCACATAGCATTGTAAACACCACATAGTGGTCACTCTTTATATATTTACACATAACATTCTCTAATAAAATGAAGCAGGAATCCTTGGAGAAATTGTTGATTTTAGGGCTGGGCAGGGAAAATACAAGATGAATTTATAGTATCTTGTAGTGTTAGAAGGTGTCAAAAGTGCAAATTGAGTTAATGGAAGAAACCTGGCAGATACTACCGTAATCAAGTGGTCAAGCCAGTAAATCATACTGACATTATAGACTCCCTGAAAGGTGCAGCGAGAAAGGCACCCCTATGCTGAGATATTCTTCTCCCAGATCCATAACCTCTATCTAATTAAGAGCAAACATCAGATCGCCTAAATTGGGGGAGACCTGTGAGAAATATTTGACCAGTACATTAAAAGAGTCAAGGTCATGAATAAACTTGGTAAAGAGAGAAAAGCTGTTAAAGAATCAGGAAACTAAGGAGACATAACAACTGAAAGCAACATGGGAGTAGATGTCAACAAGACGGCGACATAAGACATTTCTCCTCTTTATCTCCCTTTTAAATCAACGGATTCATCATCTATACACAAACAGAACTGCCTTCATTCATCTTTCGGGTTCTTGGCCCTTACTCCAAGTGACCCAGACGGAGTCTCACCTACCAGTGCAGCTGGTATGAGGCAAACAAACTTCTATGCAGCCTGTGAAACAGGCAGAGCCAGCGTAACTGTGTAGACCCCTATAGCTGCTGTCAGGCAAAAATTTAGAGCCTACCCAGAAAGACACTCACCCAAGAGAAAGAACTTGTAGAAGTACAGCCATCCCACCTGACCAGGCAGTGGCACAGTGATAGAGCATTGACCTGGGACACAGAAGACCCTGGTTTAAAACTCCAGCATCACTGGCTTGAGCACGGGCTCATCCGGCTTGAGCACGGAGTCGCTGGCTTGACAATTGACATGACTGCATGGTCACTGGCTTGAACCCAAAGGTCGCTGGCTTGAACTAGGGTCACTGGCTTGGCTGGTGCCCCCTGGTCAAGGCACATATGAGAAAGCATTTAGTGAACAACTAAGGTGCCGGAACAAAGAATTGATGCCTCTCATTTCTCTTCTTTCCTGTCTGTCTGTTTCTCTCTCTCTCTCTCTCTCTCTATCTATCTATCTCAAAAAAAAAAAAAAAAAAAAGAAAGAAAGAAAGAAAAGAGGATGTTTAGCCATCCCAAAGGGAGATTCAGGTGCACTACTTGGGGGAGGTGTGGGCGTGGGAAAGGGAACTACAGTTTTGTTTGCAGAAAAGGCAATAAGATAAGTTCTCCCATTGCTGCTTTTCCCCCCAAAGAAAGAGAACAAGACTGATTATCTGGCAGTGATGACCTCCCCACTAGGGAAAAGAAAAGGGGTGGGTGACTTTCTGGCTGCCTCAATAGATGGTATGTGACTGAAGAAATCCATTTCTCTCCACTAGCATCTGAAGTACTAAGATGAGAACACTACAACTAGGGGAAAGGAGGCTATTGGGGAAAAGGCAGGTACGAATTTCAAACAGTATTAAAAGGATTGCGCTGAGTAAGAGGTCCACCCAAAGCCTCTGGGAGTATCACCACCTGGGATCTTCCTACCAGGTACCCAGGCACCCTCAACACACTGAGTGTTAAACCCATACTTCTCCCACTCTGCTGTAGGCTCCCTGTGCACGCTCCCTTGCTTTGCCTGAGTAAGCTCTGATAGAGAGAGAGCACGGTCAAAAAGCAGTGTTTGGTAGACAAGGAAGATAGCACAAACTTGAGCTATAGCACCATCTTCTGAGAAACAAGAGAAATTTCCAATAGCTTGCCTGGTGAATTGTAAGAAACAGAAAAAAAACATTTAAAAAGCTTTAAAATTAGCCCACAAAAGAGAGGAATAAAAGTAGGGTAGGTTTGCCTTCACAAAACAGAAAAAAAGACAGATAATAACAACACCATAGAACATAACACTCCATCGGCTAAAAAAAGAAAAACGAGCACAGAGTTAAGAATGTGTCTGCTTCTTCAAGTGTGAAAGGACTAGCACATAACTAAAAGGAATATAAAAAAATCAAGGAAATATGGCATCACAAAAAGAAAATGATAAGTCTTCAGCAAGCAGGCTCAAAGGCATAGGAATTTTCTGATCTAACTGATAAAGAGTTCAACAGAGCAGTCTTAAAGAAATTCAGTGAGTTACAAGAAAGCTCAGAAAAGCAATTCAGTGAAATCAGGAGTAAGATATAGGAACAAAATGAGTTATTTTTTAAAAAAACAACAACACAGGCCCTGGCCAGCCAGCTCAGTGGATAGAGTGTCAGCCTGGAATAGGGACATCCCAGGTTCAATTCTCAGTTAGGGCACACCATCTGCTTCTCTCCCTCCCCCCCCCCTTACCTCCCCTTCTCCCTCTCACAACCAGTGGCTCAGTTGTTTGAGCATTGGCCCGGGTGCTGAGGATAGCTTGGTTGATCAGCCTCAGGCACTAAAATTAGCTCAGTACTTGAGCATTGGCCCCAGACGGAGTTGCTAGGTGGATACTGGTTGGGGTGCATGCAGGAGTCTGTCTCACTATCTCCCCTCTTCTCACTTAAAAAAATTTCATTTTTAATTCTGGAAGGCAAAGAGTCAATAAATGAAATGATGAAAGCATAGAGAGCAACTGTAGGGCAGACCGAATGGTAGAAAGAATAAGTGACTTGGGGGATAAGAATTTAGAAATAGCACAGTTAGAGGAGATGAAAGAACAGAGATCTAAAAAGAGCACAGAAAGCTTACATGACTTATGGAAATCTATTAAAAAGATATCAGAATAATCAGGATTCCGGAGGGAGAAGTGTAGGAGAAAGAGCAGAGAGTTTATTTAAAGAAATAATAGCTGAGCCCTGGCTAGATAGCTTGGTTTGTTAGAGCATCACCCCAAAGTACAAAGGTTGCCAGTTCAATCCATGGTCAGGGTACATGTAGGAACAGATATTCCTGTCTCTCTCCTGCTCTCTCCCTTTCTCTCTCTAATATCAATAAAATAAACATTAAAAAAGAAAGAAATAATAGTTGAGAACTTTGGAAACCTGGGGAAAGACTTGGACATACAAGTACATAAAGCTAATAAACTCTATTATCTCAATGCAAAAAAGACTTTCTCTAAGACATTATAATGAAACAGTCAAAATCAGAATTGTTGAAATCTTGGAGAATTTCATATAAATGACTGAGAAGAGAGAGGAAGACTCCATCCAATTAAAGAGAAAATGAGGTGAAGTGGGAACACTTTTGCTGAAACACAGAAAACAAAGTGCTGTAGAGAGATTGCTGAATACAGACCTTGAGAAAGATCTTAAGAAAGCCAGCTTGAATAATGAGGACACCCTGCTGCAATGTGGTCTCCCTCTGCATCTTGTTCCCCTTAAGTTCTTATTTGCTATGATGCTAACTCATTTTGGCCAGCTGTAGGAATGACATCACTAGTGTCCAATAGTTTTTTTGTTTTTATTTTAAAGACTTTTGAAGGCACGCAGGGAAAATAAGAATGTAACCTACAAAGCAACCCCCATTAGGTTATCTGCAGATTTCTCAACAAGTCTACAGGCTAAAAAGGACATGCAATGACATATTCTAAGTATTGAAAGAAAAAATTGCCATGCAAGAATACTTTATATGGCAAAGTTATCAGATTTGAAGGAGAAACGAAGACTTTCCCAGACAAACATTAGCTGAGGGAGTGCACCACTACTAGACTCGCCTTGCAAGAAATGCTGAAAGGAGTTCTTAAAACTGAAATGAAAAGACAACAATCAGTGACATAAAAACATATGAAAGTACAGAACATACTGGTAAGAGTGAAAAATATACAGTCAGACTAAGGAAACTGTTTTAACTACTCAACTTTAGTATAAAGTTTAAAGGGAAAGAGTCATAAAAGTAGCTATATAGTACTATAAATTGTTAATAAATGGAGAACATAGAAAGAGGTAAATTGTGACATCAATAATTCAAAAGGGCCCTGGTCGGATAGCTCAGCTGGTTAGAGCACCGTCCAGAAGCACAGAGGTTGCTGATTCAATCCCTGGTCCGGGCACATACAGAAGCAGATGTTCCTGTCTCTCTCTTGCTTTCTTTCTAAAATCATTAAAAATAAACATTTAAAAAAGTTTTAAAGAGCAAACAGCTGGAACCATTATAGATGACCAAATATAAGTTGCTATCAGCCCAAGGTGGGCTAGTTTATTGCTAAGATGTGTGTGTAAGCCCTATGGAAACTATAAAGGAAAAACCTAGAGCAGGGCCAAAAGGAAATGGAGATCATGTGGAACAGAAACAGTGCATACCAACACACAAAAACATCCAGTTTACAAAGGTAACCAGAAACAGAGAAGAAAAGAAACTATGGAAGTACAAAACAACCAGAAAGCAATAAATAAGATGGCAATAGTAAGTCTTGAATATCAAAAATTAGTATAAATATGGATTGAATTCACCAATCAAGAAACACAGAGTTGTTGAATAAATTTAAAAAGACAAGACCCAGCTATATGCTGCCTACAGGAGACTCAGTTGAGCCTTAAGGACACAGAGAATCAAAGTGAAGGGATGGAAGAAGAAACTATATGCAAGTGGAAACCAAAAGAAAGTGGAGTTAGCTATGCTTGCATCAGATAAAATAGACTTTAAGCCAAAAATAGTAACAAGTAAGGAGGAAGTCATTATATAATAAAAGGGTCAATTCAAGACATCAAGAAGATATATAACAAACATAAAATGATATGCACTCAACATTGGAGCACTAACAGATATGAATGGAGAAACACACAACAATAATAGTAGGGGACTTCAATACCCTACCTTCAACAACGGATAGATCATCAAGACAGAAAATCAACAAGGAAATGATGGAGTTGAACCAAACATTAGACCAAATAGACCTAACAAATATCTATGGAACATTTTATTCAACATCATCAGAATTGAAAGTTCAGTATTAAACTCCCACATATATGGTCAACTAATATTTGACAAGGGAGCCAAGAATATCTAACAGGAAAAGGATCATCTCTTCAATAAATCACGGTGGGAAAACTGGATACCACAGAAAAATAATATTGAACCAATATTTTACACCACTCACAAAAATTAACTCAATATGGATGAAAGAACTAAATATAAGACCTAAAACAATATAACTCCTAGAAGAAAACATAGGACAAAATTTTTATGGCATTGGATTTGGCAACTATTTCTTGGATATGACAGCAAAAGCACAGGTAATAAAATGTATAACAATTAGTCAAGGTAGGCCAAGTTTATGGCCTTTAATTTAAATTGCCAAGTTGCCTTGCAAAAAAATTATATCAATTATACATCCACAGGCAGACTAACAGTTTTATAGGAGCATGACCACTATTGTACATTATTCTTTTAATTTTGTTTATATTTTTTAAAATATTTTATTTTATATTTATTGATTAATTGATTTTTGAGAGAAAGAGAGGAAGGTAGAGAGAGAGAGATACATCGACTTGTTGTTCCAGTTATTTATTCATTTATTGGTTGACTGCTGTACATGCCTTGACCAGGATCAAATCCACAACTTTGGCATATCGGGATGACACTCTAACCAACTGAGCTACCAGTCCAAAGCTTTTAAAAATATTTTTAGCCCTGGCCTGTTGGCTCAGCAGTAGAGCATCAGCCCTGTGTGTGGAAGTCTTGGGTTCAATTCTCACTCAGGGCACACAGGAGAAATGACCATCTGCATCTCTACTCCTCCTCTTCTTTCTCTCTTTCTCTCTCTCCTCCCTCCCCTCCCCATTCCCACAGCCATAATTCAAATGGGTCAAGCAAAGTTGGCCCCAGACACTGAGGATGGCTTCATGGCCTTGCCTTAGGCACTAAAATAGCTCAGTTGCTGATCAATGGAGCATCACCCTAAATGGGCAGAGTATTGCCCCAGTAAAGGGTTTGCTGGGTGGATCCTGGTTGGGGAACGTGCAGGAGTCTGTCTGTCTGCCTCTCCACCTCTTACTTAATAAGAAAAAAAATGTTTTTAATTTACTTAATACTTTTTGCTTATTTAATAGGCAAAATAGCACTTCAGTCTTTTTAGTCAAAAATTTTCTAAGAAAAAATTAAAACATATATTTAAAAAAATTAAAACATTACTAATTGACTAGTGTTTTTTAGGTAAAAGTTAAATATGGTGAAACAGGTAAATCTGAAGTGTATGTGTTTTGGCAAACACATACGCCTGTGAGACACAAACCTCTATCAAGATACAAGACATGACCATCATTCCAAAGAGCTGCTTCATGCCTCCTTTCATTAAATCCTGCCCCCAATACCTGCCCTTCTTCCAGAGACAACCACTGTTTTCAGTGATTTTTTTTAACTTTTTAATTTATTGATTAATTTTAGAGAGAAAGGGAGAGGAGAGAGAGAGAGAAACATCAATTTGTTGTTCCACTTATTTATGCATTCATTGGTTGTCTCTTCTATGGTGACTGGAGATCACACCCACAACCTTGGTATATTGAGACCACACTCTAACCAACTGAGCTACTCTGCCAGAACTGTTTTCAGTGTTTTAACTCACACTTTACTTGAACCAGTTCCAGAACTTCATGTCAATGAAATCATACCATATGCATTCTTTGGGATCAGGATTCTTTCACTGAGCATAATATTTTTGAGATTTAGCCCTCTTGTTTCATATTCCAGCAGGTTTTCTTCTCCCTTTTATTACTGAGCTGTATTGCATTGCATAAATGTACCACTGGTATTTTATTATTATTATTATTGATTATTGATTTTAGTGAGAAAGAAAAGATGGAGTGGGAGACAGACAGGAAAATTGATCTGTTCTTGTATGTATCCTGACTGGGGAACCAATCTGGCAACCTTTGCACTTCGGGATAATGCTCTAACCATGAGCTATCCGGCCAGAGTGCCACTGGTATTTCTTGATTCTCCTGTTGATGACACCTGAGCTGTGTTTAGTTTTGTCTTTTCTGAATGAAACTGTTATGAATTTCACAAGTGTTCTATTTTGCATTTATTATAATGAATAAGGCCAAGCACTTTCATTGTTTTTTTAAGAGTTTTAATTACTCTTTAATGAGTTATAGATTTGCTCATGTGTTTTGTTTAATAATTTCTTACAATTTCAAACATTTTTATATACTTTTTTTTTTTTACAAGGACAGAGAGAGAGTCAGAGAGAGGGATAGATAGGGACAGACAGACAGGAACAGAGAGGTGAGAAGCATAAATCATTAGTTTTTCGTTGCTGTTGCGACACCTTAGTTGTTCATTGACTGCTTTCTCACATGTGCCTTGACCGCGGGCCTTCAGCAGACCGAGCAACCCCCTGCTGGAGCCAGCGACCTTGGGTCGAAGCTGATGAGCTTTTGCTCAAGCCAGATGGGCCCGCGCTCAAGCTGGCGAGCTCAGGGTCTCGAACCTGGGTCTTCCGCATCCCAATCCGATGCTCTATCCACTGTGCCACCACCTGGTCAGGCTATATACATTTTTAAGAGCTTTTTTTTACAAACTATAGAAATGATACCTGAAAGTATAGTCTTAAGAACTTGTTTTAACAGTAAAGCTATTACTACCTTCATAACTATCTTGCCTGCATTTTAGTATTTGACTATTTTCATAACTTTTATTTAGGCAGTGATGGCCAATTCTCAAAAGTTATTTATAAAATAGATATTCTATTTTTTAATATATTCTAAAATAATCTGAGAGGATTAACTACAAATATATTTTTTAATTTCTTTCTCTTTGGAAATTGAAAACCACTACCACAAAACACACATGCACAGACAACTTTACAGAGACAAAATAAGTGGTTTAACTTCTATTTTAAATTCATGTATAAGTTCTAAGCAATCAATAGACTCATAACCATGAGCTTATTATGAAGTTCTGAAATTGAGTAATATATTAAGTAGCTGAAATGCATTTTTTCAAAGTTTTCATTTCCCTTCATTAATAGTTACTGTAAATTTGTATTTCAGTGCTTAGGTTAAAATACTGCTTTTGGATTAATCCATGGGTGAGCAAAACAATATATTTTTAAGTCTGGCCCTTTCTCTATGTTGGCAGAATTTGAAGATCTCTAATTAAGTAGAGTGTTCCAAACTGTACAGAGATTATGGTTTCAAAAGAGAGAGCCAGAAGCTCTCTATCAAAGGGCCTATTGAGAAAGAAAGTAGAAAGAAAACAGAATGGTTGCTAACCTGCTGGATATTAGAATATAATTAGACAAAATGATGACATTTTCCCTGGGGGAGCCAACTAATCTCACTGGTAAGATACCCAAATGACAGTTCTGCTTAGTGATCTGACATTGTACCAGAACAAAAACCAACAACAACAGTTCTTTTCTTTTGTGTCTCCTATACTCTCACACTACTACCACACCCACAACATTTCTGATGCCAGATGTATGGGGTTTCCTCATCCAAACAATTCCCTGTGAAACGGGCTAGGTGTCCTCTGACTCAACTCATTTCTGATACTATTTACGTGGAGACAGTGTCAGGTTCCACAGGTTAAGGGCTCAGTTCTACAGGAACTGAGTGCTCCCAGCCCACTTCAGATGCCAATCACAAGTGGTAGTAGATCCCCAGTCTGACCGGGCTACAAATCATTTCCCATAACCCTCTCCTCAATTTTGATTAATTGGCCAGAATGGCTCAAAGAACTCAGGAAAACACATTTACCAGTTTACTGAAGGATATGATAAAAGATGAACAGCCAGGTGAAGAGCTACATAGGGCAAAACCCCATAATGACCTCCACTGAGGCAGTTGCCATGAAAGACAAATGCTCATTCTCCTCAGGACCTAAGCCCACCACCCCTTTTCTTTTAGACCTAAAACTAGACTCCAGTCTTAGCAGGTCCCTAAAGATAATGTATAAAATTTGGCTCCTGAGGTGGTATGCTACATTTCAAAAGAACTACTTGAATTTTCCAATCTTCATTAGCAGAAATCTGAGGAATTTGCATGGGAATAAATATTAAAGATGTGGACTGCCTGACCTGTGGTGGTGCAGTGAATAAAGCGTCGACCTGGGAACACTGAGGTTGCCAGTTCAAAACCCTGCACTGGTCTGATCAAGGCACATATGGGAGTTGATGCTTCCAGCTCCTCCCCCCTTTCTCTCTCTCTCTCTCTCTCTCTATCTCTCTCTCTCTTTCTCACTCTGTGTCTCCTCTCTAAAATGAATAAAATAAAAAAATAAAAAATAAAAAGTAAAGATGTGGACTAATGGTGGAAAGAAGGAATAAAGTTGGATCAGGCCAAATGTATGGATATAGGTTCAATAAGAAGAGATTCTGCACTCAGTGTTGCAGTTTAGATAGTTAGGAAAGGCTCTAATAGCTTGTTTAGTTGGCTGAAACAGGACCAAAAGATGGCCCACCCTGAGCAAAACTGGAAATGCTCCACCTTTCTTGGTTTAATGTGGAGGAAGGGATTCAGAGGCTTAAGGAGATTGGAATGTTAGAGTGAATTTGTCATTTAAGACCCACTCACTTACATTGGGAAAGTCTAGATGACATACCTTTCACCAACACTGTAAGGGAGCCCTAGCATTCCTGAAAAGCTCTGCAATCACTCTTTGCTGTAGGCCAGATGATATGGTGGGAACTGCAGCCACTCAACTGGAAATCCTAAATGCAATGCAAGTAACTGGATCACAGGGTGACAAGGGCCAAGTGGTGGTACTTACTGCCAAGAGCAAAGTAGATGAAGATGGTTACTGTAATGGACAGCAATGTCAAAGCATCAATCAGAATAGTCAGACCCACACAGAACTACCTGTGGTATTGCCTAGTTAATCATGAGGTTCCTAGAAGTGAAATAGACAGGAAGCCTACTAAATTTTTACTGAGCTATTTAAGAAATTTTCTAGGTCAAGTAAGCAAAAATCTAACCTGAATCATAAACAGTCACAGACCCTCAATCAGTTCCCACACTTAAGCCAGTTTAGAATCTCAGAACCCTTTAAAAGAAGAGGTCCCCTTGATGAAAGACTCTGGTACATTACCAAAAATGTATATTGTTCATCTTTCTCCCAGACTTCCCCAAAAGGACCTATGGCCTTTTAAACAGGATAACTGTACATTGAGGAAAAGAAAATAATCAGATATTTCAGGAACCACTGAACTGACACTAATTCCAGTGGACCTGAAACATCACTGTAGTCCTCCAGTCAGAGTATGGGCTTATGAATATATCCATTTGTGATTATTTGATGTTTGCATCACCCTGTAGACTGTAAATCCCAGAAAAGTGGGGACCATGACTGGTTTTGCTCACCATTACACCCCAGCACCTAGTTTAGTAGGAGCTCAATAATTTTGTGATGAATGACCGACAGACCATGCATCCAATCCACAGCCCAAATTTCTGTCTCCACTGGTCCTGTCTTGTGTGACCTTGGATAGAGCATTACACCTGCTCTGAGTCTCAGATACTATATTTGGAAGAGGATCTTCAACAAAATGTTCATAAAGTGTCCATCCACTTTAGACATATCATCTATTTTAAGTGACAAGAAAAGAATAGAAGATGCCATGATTAGAGGATGGTCCAGCAGAGAGCTGTGGCCAGTGGTCAGCTGGGCTCTCCCAGGCTATTTCACGAATGACTCCTGAATCTCTCTAAGGCCATCCAGACTTTGGAAAAATTGTGAAAGGAAAGAAGTTTCTTATTGAAATCATCCTTTTTCTTTCTGCTTCCCTTTCTTGAAACCCCACACCCACCACCATCTTCTTCACTACACCACCACCTCCAAAAAAATCAAGCATCATGTCTCCCATTCTGTCCTGCCTCTAAGAGAATGCTGAAATAAACTCATTCACATATAAGTGCAGTTTTAGAAATTTCACTGTACGCTCCACCATCAAGGTTTGCATTTTTAAACTCAGCCTATTTGGGGGAATGTTTAACTCATATTAATTAATTGATAAAGATTTAACTTCAGGTAAGGTATGGACTATTTTTTTAAATTTACCACTTTAAACATTTATTTTATTTATTGATTTGAGAGAGAAAGAGAGAAGAAGGAAGAGAGAGTGAAATACAGAAACATTGGTCTGTTCCTATATGTGCCCTGACCAGCAATCAAACCCACAATCTTTGCGTATCAAGACGACGCTTTAACCAACCAAGCTATCCAGCCAGGGCAGGTGGCGCCTTTTTTAGTGGTCAAAAGAAGACTTTTAAAAGCTGCTCAAATTCTATCCAGAGATCCTACTGCTCTGCCAGCCCTACCTATTAGGAGAGCCAGGGAAATCAAAATGTGAAATCCAGGTTCCTACATAACACTTTGTCATTGAAATCATTATTTTGGTATCCTACTTCCCAGGGATGGGTGAGGCAGGTGAGGCATTTGCCTCAGAAGCAAAAATTAAAGGGACACCAAAAAGCTCACTAATGAAGATAATACTCTAATGTAACACTTTAACATCAATATTAGTGGGAAAAAAATCCACAATGAAAAAGATATTGCATTTTTGATAAGCCAAGATCACTATTATTGATTTTTTTTTTCTTTTGCCTCAGACTCCAATATGGCTTAGCTGGGCACTTTCTCTCATTTCAGTGAAACACAGCTGTGAATGCCCATAATGGAATGTGCAAAGAAGGCACATTTGTGCTCAATGCATCACTGTGAGCTGGGAAGGACTGTCTGGCCAACACCCAGGGATCAAGTCAGGGTTTCAGGTCACAGCCATTCATGTAATGGCAGGGAGCCCTGGTGACACTCTCATCTGACACTGACCCTCAGAATAAACCTGGAAGGAGAATTCCCAAAGGTCAAGAAGTGGCTTTTGATCCAGCTCAGCGCCCTTGTCCTCTGTTGAAACCATTACTATCTGCATGCAGAAATGTCAGAGGCATGTACAGGATTTTCACATTTCTCCAGGCGCCCATTCTACCCTGCATACTGAAGACAGGGTCCCTGCCACAAAACAGTGAAATCCTTCACTTCCTGATCCACCAAACATCCCTGTTGTTATCAACTCCATAGACATTTTGTTCCGTATCACGTGCAGTCAGCTATTTCCCTTTGATGAGCACTGACAAACCATGACAAATGATCTCTAAGTGCTCATGACAGGGAAAGATCCATGTTCTGAGAAACTTTGAGTGATTTCTGAGGACCAGCCTCCCATCAACCCCTTTGTGGGGTAAGGGACAGAGGCCTCTCCTCAATGCAGTTAGCTGTTGCCAGGATTCCAGCTCTCCTCAGCTACTACAACCAGGGGGAGAATGCCAAAGAGGGAATGTTCCTTAATTTAAATGAATGATAGGATATTTTTGGAAGGGAAATTAATTTTTTTTAAATAAGTGATGGAAGTGGGTCACTCTTTTCTTTCTTTCTTTTTTTTTTTTTTACAGGGACAGAGAGAGAGAGTCAGACAGGAACGGAGAGAGGTGAGAAGCATCAATCATTAGTTTTTCATTGCCGTCGCAACACCTTAGTTGTTTATTGATTGCTTTCTCACATGTGCCTTGACCGCGGGCCTTCAGCAGACCGAGCAACCCCTTGCTGGAGCCAGTGACCTTGGGTCCAAACTGGCAGACTTTTGCTCAAGCCAGATGTGCCCGCGCTCAAGCTGGCGAGCTTGGGGTCTCGAACTTGGGTCTTCTGCATCCCAGCCCAACGCTCAATCCACTGCGCCACCGCCTGGTCAGGCGGAAGTGGGCCACTTTTGAACAGAATATACCAATACTGTGTAATAGCTGTGGCCAGACCAGATACCACAAGCCCAGTGATACTGGGGAAGCAGACAAGGCTGACCTCAGGCTTCCCATCAGCAATATTCCTCTGCTCCTGGTGCCTCAGTGTCATTGTGCTCCATCCACAATCCTAATATTCATCCCTGGTCATATCCACTGGTCTTTGGTAAATCACTGAGGACTAAGTTTAGCAATACTCTGTCACAATTATTTTCCTATTTCACTAGAAGATTCTTGAGTAATAGACTTAATTTAAGGTATCCCTAAGATTAAAATGCCAGGCATCTGTAGTAGGCAATGGGAAATATTTAATGGCTAAAAATCCTGTGAAACACACCTTTTCCATAGGTTGATATGCCATACCTATTGATCCTGTGAAGCAGACCTTCAGATTTGGGGAATATCCACATCTAGTGAGTGCAAAATAGGCGGCAAACTGCTAAGGTCAACTAAGTGGCTATTTTTATTTCAGTGTATTTGCATCAGAGATATACAAAATGAAAGACTGGCAAACCTCTCAGGGAAAGGGCTTGCTGATACATGGGGGCCTTTGCTCTTGGTATTCCCTCATTGGAATATTTCCCTCCAGATTTTCCTCAGGCTTCCCTCCTGCAGTAGGGAGAGTAATGCCCTACTTCACCCCACATAAGCTTCACATCCTAATACCTAAGACCTGTGAACATGTTAGGTTCCAGGACAAGGGGAAACAAAGTTGCAAGTGGATTAAGGTTGCTAAAGAGCTGACTTTGAGTTGGAGACTGTAATCCAAGTGGGTCAAATGTAATCACAAGGATACTTACCTGTAAGTGGAAGAGGGAGGCAGAAGAAAGAATTGGAGAGAGCCAGTGTGAGAAGATTCTGCCTGACACTGCTGACTTTGAAGATGAAAGAATGAAGGAGACTCAAGTCAAGGCATGTGGGCAGCCTCTAGACACTGGAAAAGGCAGGAAAACTGGTGCTCCCCTTGAGCCTCTAGAACAGGGGTTGGGAACCTATGGCTCACAAGCCAGATGTGGCTCTTTTGATGGCTGCATCTGGCTCGCAGTCAAATCTTTAATAAAAAAAATAATAACATTAAAAATATAAAACATTTTTACGTATTACAACCCATTCATTTCCAACCGCTCATGTTCATGGTTGCGGGTGGCTGGAGCCAATCACAGCTGTCCTCCAGGACAACATCAAATTTTTATTGGATAATGTATGGCTCTCACGAAATTACATTTTAAAATATGTGGCATTCATGGCTCTCTTAGACAAAAAGGTTCCCAATCTCTGCTCTAGAAGGACGGCAACCATACCAACACCTAGATTATAGCCCAGGAAGACTCATGCTGGGCTTCTGAGCTCAAGAACCATGGGGTAATAAATTTGTGTTGTTTTAAGCCATTACACTGGGAAACAACTTTCTTTTATTCATTTTCTGTTGCATGAAGTTTTAGAACTGTTATTATATAGATCTGCATCACTGATTCCAAATATGAAACCCATTTTTTGGTGCATGCTTTAATTTTTATGCAATTTTAATTTCTTTTTGTTACAGTTAATGGCATGCATTGGTTTTTAAATTGGAGCTAAAGGGCAACGACTCTTGGATTGAACATAACCACAAGGCAATTAATGTTTCACAAACATCACTTTTATATCATTGTAGCTGTTTTTAAATGTAAAAAATTATCTGATACAAACACCCTCTTATTTTGTTTTAAGATTGAATCATGGCTTCTTGGAGTAGGCATAAATGTAAGAATACTCCTGACACCTTCTGTTATATATGTGGCTGTTACACACTTCAACATCAAAGGCACAATATTTCATCATTTGTGACACGTGCATATATTGCCTATTTTCAAGTTTCCCTTGGCGATCAAGACAAGAATTGGGCTCCTCCTATTGTGTGTCATAATTGTGAGGAAATGCTTAGTGACTGGACAAAAGGAAAATGCAAAGGAATGCCTTTTGGCATTCCCATGGGTTGGCGTGAACTTAAGGACCACAGCAGTGACTGTAATTTCTATCTGATCCATACAAAGGGTATCGGCAAGAAAAAAATGGCATATGATCGCATATCCTAATATTCCTTCTGCAATACGACCTATCCCACACTCTGAGACACTCCCGGTTCCAGTTTCCAATGGTTTTATTTCTTCTAAGGAAAAATAAAGTGAATATGGTGATCAAGTGTATTTTGATAAGATGCATGAGGAAATGGTTGTAGAATCTGAAGGGTCTTCTTCTGATGCCAAACAATGATTAACCCCTTAGTAGTTCAGCCAACCCAAATTGAATGACTTAGTAATAGATTTGAGCCTATCAAAGAAAGCAGCTGAGTTATTAGCCTCCAGACTTCCAGGAAAGAATGTATACTTCACCGGTCAGCTAAAGTATCCCATTTCAGGAAAGCGTGAACAAATTTTTGTGGACTTTTTTTCCGAAGACAAACACTTTGTTTACTGTCATGATATTAGTAGTCTTCTTAACCAGCTAGGTGTTACCACTTACAGTCCAACAGAATGTCTTGACAGAAATATGATGGCAGACTACTGCTGGAGCATCAAACGAAATTGTCAACAAGTACACAAACGCAAGAGCTACA
Source organism: Rhynchonycteris naso (assembly GCA_037038555.1). Taxonomy (NCBI): domain Eukaryota; kingdom Metazoa; phylum Chordata; class Mammalia; order Chiroptera; family Emballonuridae; genus Rhynchonycteris; species Rhynchonycteris naso. The sequence goes on along the minus strand of CM072995.1, from coordinate 331,806,829 downwards.
AATGCAAATTTTTGCCTGAATAGAATTTAAATAAGTTTTGCGCAAATTTTATGATTAAAATAAGTGTTTTAATATGTTCTATTTTGAAATTGTAGACAAATTATGATGCAATCATATCTTTTAGTGTATTAACTGCATTATATAAATTATTATATTTTCACAAAGATGATGCCCAAGAAGACATTTTACTTTATTACGTTAAACTAAATGTTGAAAATTTTACAATAAGATGAAACCTAAAATCTTGAATTGCAAAAAAACTGTAACTTACCAAGAAAAACTAATGTCAGATTTGAGATCAGCATACTTGAATTAGGTAAGAACAAGTGTTTTTGTGCATGCAACAAAAATTTTGTTCCCCAGTGATTCATGCTAATTTATTACAGAAGCAGTAGGAAACACACTTCCTTATTTGATCTAAGCTCAAATGTCATCTTCTGTAAGAGACATTTTTTGACATTTAACCTGCTAAATCATCTCACCATGCTCAGGCATTCCCTATATAACACATTCTTATTTCCATTTGCTTATGGTTATTTAAAAGTATTTATGTATTTATTCCTCTTCTCTCTCAGAAAAATGTAAATTCTAGGAGAGTAGGGACTTTGCTGTTCTTTTCACCTATATATCTCCACTGCTTAGGTTACCATTACAGGGTAGATAGACATTCAATAAATATGTGTCTTATGAATAAGCCTTAAACTAATGAGAACCTTAACACTCTTGCAATTGCTAAATCACAATTAGGGGCAGGTGTCAGAAGAGTCCATGCCCAGTAAGTAGGTCCTGTGTTGCAAGGAACTGCCCAAAAGAAAACAGAAATAGATACAGAAATAGCAAATAGGTAATCAGTTGCTTAATTTTAGGTAGTGGAGACAGAAAGCTTGAATATTAAGTATGATGCCTGGGCAACTGCAGACTAGAGTCCTCTCTGATTGCCAAGAAGTAACCAATTTGGGAATACCAGGAAGGAGTGAAAATATATGTAATTAATTCAGATTAGCAGAGTATTGTGTAATCACATATTTTCAAGGAATTGCACACACACAAAATAATGCCTCGAGACATGAGGAAAGGAACAGATGAGTAGTAAGATTTTTATACTGATAGAACAATTCTCTAATGGATATTCTGAAGATTATCAGGTTTGGCTAAAAGACTGCAATGTTGATGAACTCTCCAGCTTTTCTAGTTTGAAACCCGTAGACATGGTTCCTAAAAAGACACCTCAGGGAGGGCTGGCCTCAAGGGAGGCAGGATCTGCCCAGCCCAGTGAAGGACAATGTACTACTCCTCAATGCCTTAATGCCAATATCCTGCAAAAGGGCCCCGGGTTCGGTGCTCCCTCGGGTTGGAGCTTGACCAGCCAAAGGGCCGCACTTGGCACAGCGTACTCTGAGCCAAGGGAGACAGAAGTAACTGACCCGTGGTCCAGTGCCTTACACTCAGCCAGCCAATTGCCCTGAAACTGGGCGGAACCTCAGAGTATCGGGCCAATGGGGTGCGGCGGAGCAGGAGCGAGGCCGGTCCCACGGCGAAGGGGGTGCGCAGGCCCCAGGCCCTGGCCATGTGGGAACTTCGCGTAGCTGAGGCGTTTGCGGCGGCGCTCGGCGGTGCGCTCTTCCTGCTGCTCTTCGCGCTGGGGGTCCGCCAGCTGCTGAAACAGAGGCGGCCAAAGAACTTCCCGCCGGGCCCGTCGGGGCTGCCATTTATCGGCGACATCTACTCCCTGGCCGCCTCCGCCGAGCTCGCCCATGTCTACATGAGAAACCAGAGCCAGGTGTACGGCGAGGTACAGCCCGACGGGCTGCGGGCAGGGAGGGCCGGGCCTTCCTCCCGGGTGGGCTGGTTGCCGCTCCTGGCCGGGACGTGTCGGAAACTCTCCCGGTGTTCCGAGGCTTAGGGGGAACCCACTTCCGGCTTCTCTGTCGGGAGAGGTCCTGGGGGCCGCGCCCCCGTCCGAAAGCCCCGCCCAGGCGGGACCGCCCGACGCCCCGGGGGATCTTCCGGCCCCCTGAGCTGCCTTGGTTGGCTCCGGCGCTTGCGGTGTGGGCTCCTTGCGCGCCCGCGCTTGCGCTACGGGTTCTGTCCTAGTTGGGACAAGCTTAAGCCTAGGTTCCAACCCACGGCCTCCGGGGTCAGTGGGAGTCTGAATTCTAGGCCTGAAGTTAATGGTTAATGGAAGGTTCTTATTAGGTGTTTGCATTTGAGGACGGCTGGTCTAGGTGTTTCCTGTGAGAATTAACAAGTATCTGGGAAGGCCCTGGCCGAGAGATGGGCTCTGCTAAATTTTGAAAGAAAGATAGGAAGGGAGGGAAGGAAAGGAAAGAAAGGAAGGAAGAAGGGAAGGAAGGAAGGAAATCGCAGCGGAATCCTACAAAGTCGTGCTGACAGGCCGAGAGCATCCTCATAGGACACCCCCAGACAGACGGTGCCTGCTGTGGGCCAGCCTCCCTCCAACAGATAGGACCCCTTTAAACTCATAAGGCCCCAGGGGGAGGTCTTCTGGTCCCCCCTTTTACAGAGGAGGAAACTGCACCCAGAAATAGCCATGAATTCGCAGACAGCCACAGAGCTGCTCACTGGCAGGGGAAAGGGCCTGCATGCAAGCTTGTGTTTGGAAGGGTCCCTGACCCCAGGAGAAGGCAGGAGTTCCAGGGCACTGGCACTAACCGAGCTCACCTGCTTTGAGTTCATTCATTTATGTGCAAAGCAAACCAGACTCTTGCCAGGTGCCAGGGATAAAGAGGATAAGGAATCAAACAGAACCAGACTTTAGGGAGTTACAATCTAGTGAGAGAAAGAAAATCAGTGTAATCACAAACTGTGATGAGTACTTTGAAGAATCAGTACAGCAGGACTATTGGCAACTGTGTTTCAGGTTGGGGCTTAAATCCTTATTTAAACCAGGTTTGACAAAAATTATTCTAGGTTTCTGCAGCTCACTGATGGTTTATATTACCAAAGGGAAGCTGGCCTTAGGAAAAGCAAACAATACTTAGATTTTATTTTTCACCCTTAAGTTCTCCCAAGATTTGAATGTGTTTTCATTTAATATATTTGATCTCTGCTGTGTTGGTGCAAAGCATCCCAATATTCTAGAGAAAGTATTATATGTGAGAGCATGAGACTAGAGATTGAGTCCTCTTTACTTAGATAAAATTTGACTTTTACTTTGATTCTTAATTTATCCTCCTGTGCATATGAGTGCATAATAATAATAACTGACAACAGTTAAGTGCTACTCAGATGGTCTCAGTTATTTTTTTTCCCCCTGGGACAGAGAGAGTCAGAGAGAGGGATAGATAGGGACAGACAGACAGGAACGGAGAGAGGTGAGAAGCATCAATCATTAGTTTTTCATTGCTGTCGCGATACCGTAGTTATTCATTGATTGCTTTCTCACATATGCCCCGACCCCTTCTGAAGCCAGCGACCCTGGGTCCAAGCTGACAAGCTTCAGCTCAAGCCAGATAGGCCCCGCGCTCAAGCTGGCGACCTCGGGGTCTCGAATCCGGGTCTTCCACATCCCAGTCCGATGCTCTATCCACTGCGCCACCGCGTGGTCAGGCGGTCTTGGTTATTGATTACAGAACAATTAAGCCAGTGGTTCTTAACATTTTTTGAGGTACCGAACCCACCAGTTTCGTATGCGCATTCACCGAACCCTTCTTTAGTGATAAATAAAATATGATATTTTTTTCCAAATTCAAGACATAGGTATATGTTTTTTTACTGGTGCACAAAATGAGCTGTGCATGAACATCACCTTGCACAAAGAACAAAACCAACAAAGTGCAGGAACTCACAACAAATTACAGTATTACTTTATTCTGGCCTCCACGGCAGAGGCTTCTCTGAACCCCTGAGACCAACTCATCGAACCCCTAGGGTTCGATAGAACCCAGGTTAAGAACCACTGAATTAAGCCTACAAATTCAAACATTTTAAAACTGATTTTGTGAAACGGTGTCTTGAAGAACAGGGATTTGTATATATATATATATATATATAGAGAGAGAGAGAGAGAGAGAGAGAGAGAGAGAGTAGAACTGAAAGGAATGTTGTATTTACAGTAAACATTCTTTTCTGGAAGGTCGTAATCTAAGTCTCCTATCATAATAGATTACAAATTAAGTTAGAAACATGCTGGAAATTTTATCTTGGTATAGGTAGATTTGATTTAAATTATTAAAGAATTTAGCATGAGTAAACATTTTTATTATTGGTGCAGCTATTTGAGGCCACCATGGCTCTTTATAAAGAGGGCTCTTTACTGGAGGTGGTAAAATCAAACTCTTTTAATAGGCAAGAGCAGTAGAAGAAAAATAAAGGAACAAAAATGAAAAAGATGTATGCACTGAAGAGTGTTTGCCTGACTACCACCTAACAATAATTCTTTAAACTACAGCAGCATTTGACCTTTATCTAGTTGTAAAATACCCCTAAAGGTTTCCCATTATCTTAAAGGTGTTCCCAATTCTAACAAAGTCCCAAAGTTAGTGTTAGTTGTCAACACACTATACAGGTACACTATACCTTTTTGAAAGTGGAGACTATTATCTCCTGTAGTTCTGGAAAATTGTAGAAAGTTGTTTATAGGGCATTTTTGTAAATGGAATCTTATTTTTACACTATCTTACTTTATAATTTGGAGATGTGTGCTCACAGAGAAAAACCTGGACTTGAAAATTGCTTATGAGAAATGACAATCACTTCAAGTGACATCTATTATGAAGTCTGTGAATTCAATTCTCCTTTGTAATTCTTGAAAGGAAGACAGCCAGTCCTTCATTTTAAAGGCAATCTTAAATAGATATGTACCACATCAAGAATTGCCATTTCCTTAGAGATTCACTCTGAATATATAAGATTCTGCAGTGACTTTAATCTTAATCCAGATTTTGAGAAGCATTCCCTAGTTAGGAAAGTGGTAAACAAGTGGTTTTTAGAGATTATTTGCAGGTCATACACATAGGACAATAAAATAATTAAGGCAAGTGGAGTTGACAACTTATTAATTTATGTAGTAACCGTTTATTGAGACCTTTATGCAAGGCACTGAACAAGATTCTATGGGTCCTGGCCGATTGGTTCAGTGGTAGAGTGTCAACCTGGCGTGTGGATGTCCTGGGTTCAATTCCCAGCCAGGGCACACAGGAGAAGCGCCCATCTGCTTCTCCACCCTTCCCTCTCTCCTTTCTCTCTCTCTCTCTTCCCCTCCCATAGCCAGGCAAAGGCTTTGGAGCAAAGTTGGCCCAGGAGCATGGCCTCTGCCTCAGGCACTAGAATGGCTCTGGTTGCAAAGGAGCAACGCCCCAGATGGGCAGAGCATTGCCCCCTAGTGGGCTTGCCAGGTAGATCCAGTGCAGCACATGCAGGAGCCTGTGTCTCTGCCTCCCCGCTTCTCGCTTCAGAAAAAATACCAGCCTGACCAGGTGGTGGCGCAGTGGATAGAGCATCGGACTGGGATGCGGAAGACCCGGGTTTGAGACCCTGAGCTCGCCAGCTTGAGTGCGGGCACACCTGGCTTGATTGAGAAAAAGCTCATCAGCTTGGACCCAAGGTCGCTGGCTCCAGCAAGGGGTTGCTCCGTCTGCTGAAGGCCCGCGGTCAAGGCACACGTGAGAAAGCAATCAATGAACAACTAAGGTGTTGCCACGGAAACGAAAACCTGATGATTGATGCTTCTCACTTCTCTCCGTTCCTGACTGTCTGTCCCTATCTACCCCTCTCTCTGACTCTCTCACTGTCCCTGTGGAAAAAGAAAAAGAAAAAAATAGCAAAAAAATACAAAAAGGAAAGATTCTATGGAAGATTCAAAGATGAAACACTTAAAATCATTGATTCTAAGGAGTTTAATTTAGCAGACAAACAGAAAGTAGAATATGAATGTTTCTGGTTTAAGGTAGTATTAAATAAGTGCCATGGGAGCTTCTAAGCATGTGTTGTGGTGGCTCAAAGGAGAGACAGAATGAACCAAGAAAAGCTTTACTGAGGATGGTCCCTAAAGACTTGGTATGGTTTGGGCAGTACAGTAATCAAAGGAAGCATTCCAAATGAGAAAACAGCTCAAGAAGTGTTAAAAAGTGTGTGGCAATAATTTATCAGTTTTCCTCAACAGCTCTTTTCACATTCCTCTTTATTAGCACTTAATCCACGGTGTTGTAATAATCTGCTTAATTGTATGCCTCCACCACTATTCACTAATTCAACCTATGTTTTGTCAGTTTTCAGTGAAATGCTGTCCTAGGTGTGAAGATAAAGCATTGAACAAAACAGAGATTGAAAACTTCCTATCCATGTGTAGCTTACATTCTTGCTAGGTAGGATAGGAGGAACATAGTAAAATGAACAATATAAATATAAGTGAGTTATATAATATGTTCTAGTTCAAAGTATGAAATACAGGAAGTCCCCGGGTTATAAATGAGATAAGTTCTGTAGGTTTGAAAATGTTTATTTATATGCACAGAAAGGTAAAAATAAATCCTGTGTTAAGACAAACATCTAAGTTGCATTTAATAAGGAAATGTACCTGTTCCAATTGATATACAAAGTTAACTTAAGAACAAACCTATCGAACCTATCTCTTTCATAACCCAGGGACTGCCTATAAACTACATTAGATAAGAGAGATGGAGAATGCTAAGGGGTGAAATTTTAAATGGGCCAGTCAAAGCAGACCACACTGCAAAGAAGGCATCTCAGTCAAGACTAATGATATGAATGAGCAAGCTATAGGAATATCTAGGGGAAGAACATTCCAGGCAGAGATAACAAGTACAAAGGTCATTGAAGCTGGAGTATGCCTTGTTGAGAATCACCAATAAAGAGACAAATTAAGAAGCTATTTTGATAGCATAGGGGAGAAATGAAGGTGGCTTGGATTAGAGTATCAGTGATAGAAGTGGTAAGAAACTGTCATATTCTGTTTATATTCTGAAAGTAGAAACAACATGACTACTGAGCAGTGAAGTGGGAAGAAAATATGGAGTCAACATGGACAACTCATGGTATAATGCCAGTGGCCGAGGCTCTGCAGGTTCACGGTGGATTCGGGCAGACGTTAGCAAAACTGCAAAGCCAGAAAGTGTTGGGCCATTCAACAAAGTCTCACAACAGCAGACAAGCACACAGGCAGGGGAAAACCTCTTCTCAGGCAAACAAACAGCAAAAATAACCCCTCACAGTAGCAGGCACGCAGTCCGCCATCCACAATCTTTCTGAGCGCAAACACCCACAGCCTATTACCAGTGATGGGCAATCTTTTGAGCTTGGTGTGTCAAAATTTGCCAAAAAAAATGAGCATAACTCAGATGGTGTGTCACTTCGAGAAAAAAAAATTTGCACTTTTTATAGTTTAAATAACAAACATGTTTTGGCCTACAGACCTCCAGCACAGAGTGTCTACACTACAGCAAATGTTTTATCCTCGGCTACTGCACCTGGCTGTGCAGGAGCCGAGGATGAAGCATCCTTCTTGGCATGCGGCCCCATACTTCTCTGGTATGCGGCCGCATGTGGCTGCGTGTCATTGAAAATTGCTACATGTGTCAGTGCTGACACGCTTGTCATAGGTTCGCCATCACGGCTATAGACCATACACATGTGGTACAGCCATGTGCTCACACAACAGTCAGGCAAAGTGCTTGCAGCTGGTAACCCCGCGAGCAAACCTAACACAGCTGCCCCACACATGGGTAGTTTGGGCCTGAGTAGCTTAAATGGAGTGATCATTAACTGAGATAGTGAAAAATTGTGAGTACAACTGGTTTGAGGGAGGGTAAGAGATTTAAAGATCATAGACTTACTTCTAGAAGGCAAGGTAAGTATTTCATGTGTTCCTGTTATCTATCTCTGCCAGCATCAGAACTAGCTCATAGTACAGTACTACTAAAAGTTATTGACTAAAGAAGAGAACATATAAACTTAATCTTGCATCATTTCATAGATTAAAACAGCTTAAGGATAAGTTTTCCCAATTTTATACACAAACATTTACCAAAGTCCTTAAGAACAGCTTAATGCAGAATAGGTACTAGTTCTAGTAATACTTTCCCCAGATTTACCCTCAAATAGAGGGACATCTCAATTTTTTTTAGTAAATATGGATTCTCCTTGGCTTTTGTAATGCTTAGTAGTCCACAGACTGACAGCTTTATTCTGAAGTATGACTCCCCTGTTTTTTCTGCCTTCATATTAACACAGTTTTCAATCCCAGGGTCTTTTACCATCCTTGGGAAATCATCAGTCTGGTTTTTTGCCTCCATCAGGGCCCATTGTCTATTCACTAATGCCACTTTTTTTTTAATTAATTTATTTTTATTTTAGTGAGAGAAGGGGAGACAGAGACAGATTCCCACATGCGCCCTGACCGGAATCCACCCAGCAAGCCCACTAGGGGCAATGCTCTGCCCATCTGGGGCCCTTGCTCCATTGCAACCAGAGCCATTTTTTAACTCCTGAGGTGGAGGCCAAGGAGCCATCCTCAGTGCCCGGGGCCAGTTGAGCCATGACTGCAGGAAGAGAAGAGAGAGAGAGAAACGAGAGTGGAAGGGGTGGAGAAGCAGATGGGCACTTCTCCTGTGTGCCCTGGTCAGGAATCGAACTCGGAACTTCCACATACCAGGCCCATGCTCTAGCATTGAGCCAACTGGCCAGGGCTATGCCAACCTTTTATCATCTCTGCTGTGATATTGTAATTTATAAGAAATATATATTTTGGTCTTTGTCCATTTTTTGGCACATTGCTCCTAAAACCCTTGAAATTTCCCAAGTATTAAGAGTGATAAAGCATCTTTTGTTATTCATAACAAGTCCCTTTCAACCACACCTAAGTTTATGAGGTAATTTTTGGAAAACTCAAAGACGGAGCTTGATTTTAGGAAAACATTCATATGAAAGGGTTGGGACTTTGAATCTTATCCCTTCCCCTTATTTCTGAGGAGGAGATAGGGGCTGGAAGTTGAATCAGTCACCAATGATCAATGATTTAATTGATTGCTCCTAGGTAATAAAGACTTCATAAAAATCTCTGAATTACAGGGTTTGCAGAGCTTCCATGTTAGTGAAGACATGGAAGTGAGTAGAGGGTTGTATGCCTGAAGAGTGCATGGAAGCTTCCCACCCTTTGCCCCATGCATCTCTTCCACGTGGCTGTTCCTGAGCTATAGACTTTTATCATAAAGCAATAATCTAGTAAGTAAAGTACTTTCCTGATATCTGTGAACCACTCTAGCAGATTAATTGAACCTGAGGAGGAGGTCATGCAAACCTCTGATTTATAGCTTTTTGGTGAGAAACACAGGTAGACAACCTGGACTTATGATGGGTATCTGAAGCGGGGGAGAACTCTTGTGGGACTGAACTATAACATGTGGAATCTGACACTGTCTCCAGGTCGATAGTGTCAGAATTCAGTTAAATTGTAGGGCACCCAGCTGTTTTCCCAGAATTGCTTGATGTGTGGAAAACCCACATAACCTGTCTTTGAGGTGTAGTACAAGTAGAATTTTAGGGGTAGAGGAGATACATAGGAGGAGGAGTTTCCCTTTACAGCAGCTAAAATTATACTTTTGGGTAAAATACTCCTTTACAGACCTTTCATTACTGCCTTGGGAACTGAAAAAGTCCCACCTTTGCTCAGCTGAAACTCTTACACTCCCACTTTTGACTAATACCGCTGCTTGTGGCAGGCAGCCCATTCTCCTTCCCCAAAGTTATGGATGTGCCTGCTGCTCATTTGGCAGGGCCTGTTCTTTTGCTAAAGACCCCATTGCTCAGCTGGTTAATTCTGTTACCACTTGGAGGTTTTCATCACTGTTGCTGCTGAACTTCTATTCTCTGTCAAGCCCCCTGATTTTTGTTGTTGTTTTTCCAAAGTAGTGTGAACCATAGCTAAACATGCTCTACCTGTTTGCAGAGATGAGGTTTGAATTAGAATTTTGGCTCTAAAAAGCTCTCAGCCAACGCCTGAAAGGTTGGGGATAAGCATTCTTTGCATCCCACGGAGAAGGTAGCACTGTACTCCCACTGGACTAGTCCCTTATGGACCTGGCTAGAGTAGACTGTGAGGTGTGACATTGTAATTGAACCTGTGGTGAGGCACATTAGAAGCTCCTCCTGCAAGGCATAGCATGGAATTCTGTCTCGCCTTCCCCTTAGCTGAGGGATCTCCACCTGTGCCTTTGTGGTGACTACTGTTAAAAGGAGACAACAGGTCTGACCAGGCAGTGGCGCAGTGGATAGAGCGTAGGACTGGGATGCGGAGGACCCAGATTCGAGACCCCGAGGTCGCCAGCTTGAGCACAGGCTCATCTGGCTTGAGCAAAAGCTTGCCACCTTGGACCCAAGGTCTCTGGCTCCAGCAAGGGGTTACTCGGTCTGCTGAAGGCTCGCGGTCAAGGCACATATGAGAAAGCAATCAATGAACAACTAAGGTGTCCCAACAAAAAACTGATGATTGATGCTTCTCATCAATCTCTTTTCCTGTCTGTCTGTCCCTATCTGTCCCTCTCTCTGACTCTCTCTCTGTCCCTGTAAAAAAAAAAAGGAGACAACAGGCTCAAAATGGAATCATTTGTGCTAAGCCCATGTCAGCAAACCAGGACTTAGTATCTAAGCTAACTGAAGTTTCAGCCTCCCGTATGAGTTAACCTTTAACCAGTGAACCTGAAATTACCTGTTCAGCACTAGATAGGTAATGTACTGGGTAAATGTCTTTGTTCCCCTTAGAAGGGTGATCTTGCCTGAAATAATGCATTCCTTACTAATAATTTTCTTTTCTCACCTCTTCTCTGCCTTTAAAAACCTTTCCTTTTCGCCTGACCTGTGGTGGCGCAGTGGATAAAGCGACGACCTGGGAACACTGAGGTCGCCAGTTCAAAACCCTGCACTGGTCTGGTCAAGGCACATATGGGAGTTGATGCTTCCAGCTCCTCCCGCCTTTCTCTCTTTCTCTATCTCTCTCTCTCACTGTGTCTCCTCTCTAAAATGAATAAATAAATAAGTTAAAAAATAAAAACTTTTCCTTTTCTACAGCTCTTTGGAGTTTCTTTCTGCTTGCTAAAGGATACTGTCTGATTCATGAATCATTCAATAAAGCCCATTAGTTCTTCAAATATACTCATATGAATTTTTGTTATTTTAGTAACGCCTTTCTTCCAAGGTCATATTCCCTTAGGGCCTTCTTTGTTAACTTCTTGGAATTCAGGGAGCTGTATACAAATGGGCCTAGTTGTAATATGTTTATACCTCAAAGTTATTTCTGATACCTTTTACAATCACCCTCCCTACCTAACTCTGGAATAATAAATGATATGGAGATGGTACTGCTTTCTCATTCATCTTGGATATAAAAGGAAATTCCTAGATATCATTGACTGTTTTCAGTTGAAATGCATCTTAAAAGAGTATCTAAATCAAGTACAATATTTTCTATGGCAGCCCTGATGCCCCGAAAGGTGAAGGGTTCTGCACAGGGTCCTATATCTGTTTAATTGCAAAGCTTAAACTAGAACCCAGGCCTTCAGAGTCTGATACTCCTTCCATTATACCATTTAAAAAATCATGTCTTCAGACATTGAATACATAATGAAATCATGGTGTTTGATAGGCCTTGTAGAGAGAAGGCTCTCTAAGTACCTAAATTCTGGTATTGTCAGTTGAATAAGTACCTACATTTTCAGGGAAGTAACAAATCTGGAAGAGCTGGCTTAGCACATGTTAATTTCTATGGTTATATTTCTTCATACATTTTGCCTTTTAAATGTTGTTTTTTCTTCTGAAAGATCTTCAGTTTAGATCTTGGAGGTATATCAACTGTGGTTCTAAATGGCTATGATGTAGTAAAGGAATGCCTTGTTCATCAAAGTGAGATTTTTGCAGACAGACCATGCCTTCCTTTATTCATGAAGATGACAAAAATGGGAGGTATGTTCTTTTTACCTAGTGATTTACTAAACTGTTTTAAATCATATTTCTTATTTTATGTAAATTTAGCACATAGAGTTAGGATTCTGTTGTACTGATTAACAGGAAAGTATTAATTAATCAGTTTAGGCTACAAATCCTAGTGTTGAGTACTTTTAGGTTGCATTACAGTCATACAGGGGTGGGCAAAAGTAGGTTTACAGTTGTGAATATGTGAAACAGTTTATTCTTGTATTAGTATTTATTAATGTATTATGTTTTATACAAGCAACTGTAAATCTACTTTTTCCCATCCTCTCTATTTTAGTTACATGTTAATTCTACTGTTGTAATCCAGTTCTTATATTGTAAATAATGTTTGAAAGAATTAATACTAATAAATACAGGTTTTGTGAAACAAGTTCGGAATATGCACACATGAATCAAAAATGCCTTTTGAAACTAGTCTTGGGTACCTGGTAACATTTTTGCCATCACTTTGCTTATAATATTATAAAACCTGAAGCAACCTTTCTTTTCTTTCTTTTTTTCCATATTTCTTTCTTTTTATGTTTCTCTCTCTCTCTCTTTCTCTTTCTTTCCTCTCTCTCTCTCTCTCTCTCTCTCTCTCTCTTTCTTTCTTTCTTTTTTTCTTTCCAGGGTCTTAAAGAGGCTTTAATGATGGCAGCAACAGGGTAGGGTGGGAAGGTACAGTACTGGTCTCACAGTGACCAATGACTGAAGGCTAGAAAGGAACCAGGACATCTCAGTGGGTGACAGTATAGATACCCACTGACAACCAGCTCACATTTAATTTTAATGAAAAATTTATTAGCCTGACCAGGCAGTGGCGCAGTGGATAGAGCGCCGGACTGGGATGCGAAAGGGCCCAGGTTTGAGACCCCGCGGTCGCCAGCTTGAGCACGGGCTCATCTGGTTTGAGCAAAAAACTCACCAGCTTGGACCCAAGGTCGCTGGCTCCAGCAAGGGGTGGCTCGGTCTGCTGAAGGCCCATGGTTGAGGCACATATGAGAAAGCAATCAATGAACAACTAAGGTGTCACAACGAAAAACTGATGATTGATGTTTCTCATCTCTCTTTGTTTCTTTCTGTCTGTCCCTGTCTATCCCTCTCTCTGACTCTCTCTCTGTCTGTAAAAAAAACTTATTAATACCTTGCTTAGATTAAAAAAGACATTGACTGAAAAGAAAAAATTAAAATTAACCATATATCACATCACAAAACAAATCAACTAATGCAAAGAAAACACTAGTTTTTAAGGCCAAATTCTTAGGCCAGTGTATAATGATATTTGGAAGCAATAATATAAATAAAAATCAAATTTTAACCTCTAAAATAATCTTCTAAATCATCATCATCTCTTTCTAGAAATATGATTTTCAGGTGTTTGTTTAGTCCAAAATATAATTTTGCCCATAGAACATGTAGTCATTTGTCTTTTGTAAATTATAGTGAAAGATGGATAATAAAGTCATCTGGGTCTAGTTCATCCAGGTTGAATTACATAAGACTGTCCTGTTTCTTGTGATGGGAAAATTATGTGTCTTTTTGCCTGTCCCCAGATGATAAGTAGACAAGTTTTATAGGTTTATAATATTCTGTAGATAATGAGCAGCAGAAAATAGGGCTTATCTACTGGGTCTAGTTTTCGTTTTATAGATAGATAATTTGGAGAAGAATAACTAATCATCTTTTTTTCTTTTTCTCCATAGACTTTTTAGCTGTTAGATACAAGGATGTAGTAATGATAAGTTTTTTTACCTTTTTTCAGGCTTACTCAATTCCAAATATGGCCGAGGATGGGTGGACCATAGAAGATTAGCTGTAAACAGCTTTCGCTGTTTCGGATATGGCCAAAAGTCTTTTGAATCTAAAATTTTAGAAGAAACCAAATTTTTTATTGATGCTATTGAAACATACAAAGGTCGACCTTTTGACTTTAAGCAATTAATAACAAATGCTGTTTCAAACATAACCAATCTGATAATTTTTGGAGAACGATTCACTTATGAAGACACTGATTTTCAGCACATGATTGAGTTATTTAGTGAAAATGTGGAACTTGCTGCCAGTGCCACAGCCTTCCTGTACAACGCCTTTCCATGGATTGGCCTCTTACCTTTTGGAAAACATCAACAGCTGTTTAGAAATGCTGCTGTGGTCTATGATTTTCTCTCCAGGCTTATTGAAAAAGCTTCCATCAACAGAAAGCCTCAGTTACCACAACATTTTGTTGATGCTTATTTAGATGAGATGGATCAAGGTAAAAATGACCCATCATCTACATTCTCCAAAGAAAACCTGATTTTCTCTGTGGGTGAACTCATCATTGCTGGAACCGAAACTACAACCAATGTGCTACGGTGGGCAATTCTTTTCATGGCCCTTTATCCTAACATTCAAGGTGAGGATTCTCTCGATCTCAAGGTCTGAACTTAAATTTAGGATTCACACATGTTTTAGGGTCTTTGGCCGTGTACAAAGCATTTTATTTAGGAACTCCTGAGTTAACTGAGAAGAAAATATTAATAGCTATAAAGAGTTTTCAAATATATTATCTCAATTTATGTAAAAACCTCAGAGATAAGTTTTATTATGCCTATTTTATGAATGAAAGAAAAAGTAAGAGTGGCTGACATCCCCAACCTCATTACTGGAAGTGACAGAGCTGGGACCTGACCCTGGTTGTTTTCATTCAAGTTTTATTCTTTACCGTTTTCCTTGCTGAGAGTGAATGTTATTCCAATTCTAGGTTTGTTTGATTTTTATTACTTTTAATGTGTTTTTCACAACAGTGTTAGAGCATGGTTACTGGTAGTACAAGATATATGGTATATATATTTAAATAGAACTCCCAAATTCTGAAAAATCTGAATGTGGGTATATCCATTATTATTATGGACTTATTATTATGTTATTCCCTGTTTTGTTGCTAAGGCAAATTACATTAGATATACTTTTTAAGCATTGTATAATAACTTGAACACTTTTTCTCTAACAGGACAAGTTCAGAAAGAGATTGATTTAATTGTGGGACCCAATGGGAAGCCTTCTTGGGATGACAAATGCAAAATGCCTTATACTGAGGCAGTTTTGCATGAAGTTTTAAGATTCTGTAACGTAGTGCCATTAGGGATTTTCCATGCAACTTCTGAAGATGCAGTTGTACGTGGTTATACCATTCCTAAAGGCACAACAGTAATTACAAATCTTTATTCTGTACACTTTGATGAAAAGTACTGGAGAGACCCAGAAATATTCTGTCCTGAGCGATTTCTGGACAGCAGTGGATATTTTTCCAAGAAGGAAGCTTTGGTTCCATTTTCCCTAGGTAAGATAACTTTCACGGGCATAACTTTAGGACAAAATATAATGATGGTTCATCAGTAAAACATTTTAGTCTGAAGCAAGCATTCTGTTGTAGAATTATATGTTCCAACTCTAAAAACAGCATTGACTCTTACAGGAGAGAAAAGTTTGATTAGAGGTCATTAACACTTATTTCTACTCAATATTAACAAGTCTTAATTTAGTATCTAGAAAGAAACTGTTGAGAGCTCTGGCTTCTTCTGAAGCTTTTTTTGCATGTTGATTTTTGGCTTATAATCAAAACTTTCAAGAGCTAGAAGGTCAGGAATGAGTAGCTTGAGAAACTGAGATCCAGAGAGGGGAATGGCTCGTATTTTGAAGTGAAAATAGAATCTAGCTCTCTTGGCTGTCAGTTTATTATACCTCATCTCCAAAAGTACTGCTCCTGCAGTGAAAAAGTAGCCGGGTTACAAGACCCAAGGAAGATGGACTGGAAATATCCTTGCATTGGGAAAGGGTACACATTTAGCCATTTGAAATGAAATTACTTTCTCTTGAATCTAGAACAAACTGTCACACTTTGAGTTAGATCTTTCATGGCATATTTTAGGCTCTATTGCAATGTGCACATAAATTGGAGGGTGGATAAATAAGTTTATAAAAGTCCATGATTTGACTAAAGAAGGTAAAGAAATGTGTTCTGGGAGATGAAAAGCCAAGTTCTATTCTTTGGAGTTTAGGAAAATTCTTCAATAAGAATAACCTCTCTAACTTTTTTTTAAATTCCAGATTTCCTGAATAGCATCCACATATTAGGCATAAATTTTGGTAAATATTTGGACTTTTAAAAAGTATAATGTCTGGTTTGTTTTTGTTTAGGAAGAAGACATTGTCTTGGAGAACAGCTGGCTCGGATGGAAATGTTCCTGTTTTTTACAGCATTGCTTCAGCGGTTTCACTTGCATTTTCCCCATGAACTGGTTCCAGATCTGAAGCCCAGGTTAGGAATGACATTGCAACCCCAGCCCTATCTCATCTGTATGGAAAGACGCTGAAAATACATGGATGTTGTGTGGAACAAGGCTATATGTTCGCCTTACCCCTGAACCTCATTTTATCAGTGTGTGTTTGGACAAAATCACAGCATCATAAAGCCAAATTAACACACATGTGTCTTTGAAAACAATACCAGGCAATAATAAGCATCAGCTATGACTTCTAAGGTAGAATCATCTGTTTTGGAAAACAAAGGTACAAATGACAGGTATTTATTAAGAGACTAAGACTGGGGTCCCCAAACTTTTACACAGGGGGCCAGCTCACTGTCCCTCAGACCGTTGGAGGGCTGGACTATAAAAAAACTATGAACAAATCCCTATGCACACTGCACATATCTTATTTTAAAGTAAAAAAACAAAACGGGAACAAATACAATATTTAAAATAAAAAACAAGTAAATTTAAATCAACAAACTGACCAGTATTTCAATGGGAACTATGGGTGCGGATGCATCCTGTGCTCCTCTCACTGACCACCAATGAAAGAGATGCCCCTTCATGAAGTGCGGTGGAGGCAGATAAATGGCCTCGGGGCCACATGCGGCCCGCGGGCCGTAGTTTGGGGACCTCTGGACTGAGATTTGCCGTAGATACCTTAAGCAGAGACCACCTTATCAGCTTCTACTGAGTACCAGGTACCCCTCATCTCTTCTTGACTCAGTCTTGCTCCTACCTTGGGGCTTTGCTTCCAAATGCCAGTGCCAACTCCCATCTGATCAGGTATTGTCATTAATAGTTTGTGCAGTATTGGTCTAATTTAATAAAGAACTAAAGAAATTAGAACCCAAATGAGTTTGGACTACAGTGATATTTTAGACATGGTGGCAAATGCTAGAAGAAATATCTATGTATTTAATGTAGAACCTGACAGCGTTTTCAAATCTTGCTCCCTACTGTTTCTTTGTAAGAATTGCATTAGTCTTGCCTGACCAGGCAGTGGTGGAGTGGATAGAGCGTCAGCCTAGGATACTGAGGACTCTGGTTTTGAAATCCAAAGTTTCTGGCTTGAGCACAGGCTCATCCAGCTTGAGTGTGGGATCATAGACTTGACTCCATGGTTACTGGCTTGAAGCCCAAGGTCTCTGACTTAAGCCCAGGGTCTCTGGCTTGAGCAAGAGGTCACTATCTCTGCTGGAGCTTCTAGTCAAGGCACATAAGAGAAAGCAGTCAATGAACAACTAAGGTGTCGCAGCTACGAGTTGATGCTTCTCATCTCTCTCCCTTTCTGTCCTTGCCTAACCACTCGCCTCACTAAAAAAAAAAAAAAAAAAAAAATTGCATTACTCTTTCTACAGATAACCCCTTAGTATCCTTCCCCAAAGCAGCAGTTCAATAGATAGGATATTACAATAACATTAAAATGAAAACAATATGTAATGATTCTTTGTAGGTACAGTCATTTTCCCTAGTACCAGTGTTTTCCAAAACCAGGCAAAGGGCTTAAAGATTGAATTCTTTTGACTTTTAGAGGTCTTTGGGTATTTCCTCTATTACTGTTATCTTTCTAAAGATATATCTATTCAAATCCGAAAAAATGTTTCAGAGTCAGCATAACTTACAAGTGAGAGACTTCTAGTAATAATTACGCCAGGAAAACAAGTGACTCTTGTCTTGATCTTGTCTTGTTCAAACTGATAAATATATTCCAGTAATAGGCTTCTTTCTTGTGAATATTATTTCTTCTAAAGTTGTAGATTAAGTATTCATGCTCTTGTAACTTGGCTCATGGTTAGTTGCAGCGTCTGAGTAAAATACACATAACAGTGACTTCTGTTAAAACTATGTATTTAACCTTAGTTTGACTTCATCTGTTGCAGATTTTCAAGTTTCTCTGTGATAAATCAGGAGTTTTAATCCCTGATATATTAAGATGTTTCTAGTTGCAAGGGGGAAAAATCCTGTGCAAATTTATTTAAATAATAAAGGAGAAATAGAGAAGTAGCACAGCAGCTTTAGAATACGTAGCCATGTCCCAGGTGTAATCAAAGATTGTTTCTTTGTTTTCCTCAATTTTGCCTTCCAGGTGGTATCAGCTTTATCTAAAGGCTGACTCCAGGAATTTGATGTGTTTTGACTACCTCCTAATAAAGAGAGTGAGCTTGGACTGTTTCTGTGAGAACAATGGAACTTTTCAGATGTTTCCCCAAAGATTGTTCTTTTTTTTTTTTAACAGGGACAGAGAGAGATTCAGAGAGAGGGATAGATAAGGACAGACAGACAGGAACAGAGAGTTGAGAAGCATAAATCATTAGTTTTTCATTGCCATTGCGACACCATAGTTGTTCATTGATTGCTTTCTCACATGTGCCTTGACCGCGGGCCTTCAGCAGACCAAGCAACCCCTTGCTGGAGCCAGCGACCTTGGGTCCAAGCTGGCGAGCTTTTGCTCAAGCCAGATGGGCCCGCGTTCAAGCTGGCGAGCTCGAGGTCTCGGACCTGGGTCTTCCACATCCCAGTCCAATGCTCTATCCACTGCATCACCACCTGGTCAGGCCCAAACATTGTTCTTTATGTCCCACAGGTCCTAATGTATACATTTAATAGAATGAGGGTATTTTTTTCATTAAGCTGGAATAGCTGTCTGTAAAATTTACATGAAGAGGTACATGAATAGCCATAAAAAGAATAGCAGTTTGGGGGTTAGCCACATCAGTTATTGAAATATATTCTGCTCACAAAAATTAGATATTTTATAGTTTCATATTCATTTTGAAATATCCCCTAATATTTGTGAGCAGTATATGTACTTTAAAGCTTGAAAACTAAAATAATGTAACAATATTATGAATACACAGAGAAATAGAATAGAATAGAAGATCAAATAAAAATATAGAAGAATGTTTAGTCAGTGGAACAAAAATGGACTTTTATTTTTTAAGTGTGAGGAGGGGAGATAGAGAGACAGACTCCCACATGTGTCCCAACTGGGATCTACCCAGCAACCCTGTCTGGGGCTGATACTCAAATCAACCTAGTAATCCTAAGGACCTGAGACCCACGCTCGGACCAACTGAACCATCCTTAGTACCCTGGGGCCAACGCTCAAACTAATCCAGCCACTGGCTGTGAGAGAAGAGAGAGAGAAGGGGGAGAGAGAGAGAGATAGAAGCAGATGATCACTTTTCACGTGTGTCCTGACCAGGGATCAAACCTGGGACGTCTGCACACTGGACCAACACTCGATCCACTGAGTCAACTGGCCAGGGCCAAAAATGGACTTATAAATAAATGATATTGGTGTTGGAACTACCTGTAGTTATTTTGAAAACAGTTAAAAATTTGAATCTATCTCTCACAGCATGTGCCTTACTATATACAACAGATTGCTCAAAAGTGTATGTGAACAAAGCCATATAAGTGCTAGAAAACAGGAGTGAATTCTTTTTAGTTTTGCAATGAGGAAGCCTTTCTAAATATAACTGAAACTCCAGAAGCCATAAAATAAAAGTGATATTTTTGGAAGCTAGCTTCACATTCTGTATGTTGGTTTTTCTGTTTTTGTTTTGTTTAACATGATTTATCTTGGATATCTCTTCATATCACTATATAGAAAAGATCCTTATTCTGTAGCTGTAGACTGTTGCAGGATATACTATGGGAACAGAACACACAACAAAAAACATAACTCTTCTGCAAGGCAAACAACACCATAGGTGGAAACAAGCTAGGAAAAAAATATGCAGATCTTATCACAGACAAAGGGCTGATCTCAATAGCATAAGAATACAGAAGAAAAAGTTTAACACTGCATCCGAAAACGCTGGTAATCGACATGAATAATTCACATATTTATCACATTGTGAACATCTAAAAAGATAACTTTATTCATAATAGAAGAAATGCAAATGTAAACATTATTGGGATAACATATCAACCATATCAGCAAAGAGTTTGGAATTTGACAGCACAGTATTGACAAGGCTGTGTTAAAGCATGTACATTCATACATGGCTGATGAAAGTACAAAGTCACACATTTCCTGTGGAAAGAATTTTGGCAATCTCTATCAAAAATAGATGTATTCATCTTTTGACTGAAAATTGTAATTCTTAGGACTATCTCCTGCAGATTAACTTGAACACATAATGAAGGGACGTAAGTGCCAGGCTATGCACTGGTGCACTTATAATAGCAAAGCTAAACAAAGTAAAGAAAGCTACTGTAACAACACATATCTCTTAATAGAGGAATGGTAGAATAAGCTGGTATAAACTGCATGTACGGCCAGAGGCCGCCACCATCGTGGCCATTCACGTGCAGGTTCTCATTGCATTCGGGTAGACAGATAGTAAAGAAACAGAGGAGCCATTCTGTTTATTAAAGTCTCGCACCAGTGGACAAGCAAACACAGGGAAGACTGCTTCCCTCTCAGGGCTCCCAAAGCCACTGCCACATTCTCCAGTTCCACAACCAGGAGAATCTTCTCTGGTTTCTCCTAGAATCAAAGGCCCCCACCAGTCTTAGCAGATCTCACAAAGCCCCTCAGCTCTAGTTCCCCATTTGCACACCTCTCTCTCTGCAAAACATGGCTTCTTCTTGAGCACTCTACATTCTCTCTCTCTCTCTCTCTCTCTCTCTCTCTCTTTCTCTCTCTGCAAAACTTCCTGGGCCCATAAAGACCCCTCTTCCAGCAAACATTAGCAATACAGTGACACCTCCCAAGCAGGAATGCAATCTGCATTTTGCAATCAACTGCCCTGCTCTGAGGGCAAGCACACATATCACATGGCTGCCCAGCGCCATTTTTTAACAATAAAAATGAGCAAACTAAAAAAAATACAAATTTTACAAACTCATTTGCCCAACAGTGCAATAGAATATTATACAGCTATGTAAAGAATGAGGAATATACAGCTATATAATTATAAGGAGAAATTCTCCAGGATAAATCATATTAAAACAAAAAAAAAAAAACCAACACGTGAAATGTGATAGCCAGCTTCCAAAAATACCCCCAATGATCTTCACTTGGTATACACAACTTTGTGAGTCATGGCTGGTCTATGTGACGAACAGAATGTGATGGAAGTGATGCCGTGTGACTTCTAAGGCTTGTCTAAGGGAATTGCACTCTTTCACCTTGTTCCCTTTACATTTCTAAATTCTGGATTCACAAAAAACACAAGAAATGATTACTACCAGTATATTCTGGGGTGATTCCTTAATATTAGATAATGAATACTGTATGGCCAGGAGCCGCCATCATGGCCAATCACATGCAGGTTTGCATTTGATTTGGACAGATGGTAATGGAACAACATGGCCAAGAACAGGTGGGCCATTATCTTTAATCCTAGCTTGCACCCGGCGGGCAAGAAATGCACACAGTGAGAAAACACTTCTCTTTCCATTTAGGGCTTCCAAAGCCACTGACTTATCTGAGTTTCCTAGAATCAAAGGTATGTACCTCACCAGCCTTATTCACCTCTGTTCCCCATCTCCTTCTCTCTGCACAAACTCTGCACAAATTGGCTTCTCCTTTAGCACTCCGCCATCTTGGCTGCTTCTCCTCTCCTCCATGTGGCCTTTCTCTGCTCTCCTCCATGTGGCCTCTCTTTGCTCTCCTCTCCACGGCTAATTTCAGGAACTGAGAGAGAGCAAGCTACTCGTCAGCCCCATTTTATAGTACAGAAATCAAAACCTTTAATCTAATATACAAACAAGGAAGTCTCTGATACAAAGTCACTTATCTGAGGCATAATGGGATTCCTCATGAGAGTGTACCACCCCACATCAAAAAGGGTGGGAAAGGAATCAAAAAATGGGCAAAAGAAATGAATAGAAAACCAGACAGAAGGTGACAGAGGACAATTTGACTTTGGGTGACGGGTATGCAACATAATTGAATGATAAGATAATCTGGAGATGTTTTCGTTGTACATATGTACCCTGATTTATTGGTATCACCCCGTTAAAATTAATAATAAAAAAAAGGTGGGAAAGGTTTAGTCTTAAAACTAAGCCTTAGGCTATAAGGACCCTGCCTGCTTACAGCCTGTCCCCCCACATCCAATGCAAACTATAAGCGAGCAAATATATACATCATATTTGCAAATTTATTTGACTGACAAATACAAATAACTATATAAAATATATTCCCTTTTAGCGACATGGGGAATAAGAATGTGTGTGTGTGTGTGTGTGTTTGTGTGTGTGTGTGTGTGTGTGTGTGAATAAGAATGCACTTATATTTGAATAAAAAGCACTAGCTAGATTAATGGGAAACTAATGAAAATGATGATTTCTAAGAGACTGAGAGAAAAGGGTAAATAGGATGGGGTTAAAGAGAGACATCTTACTGTGTTTGTTTTTAATTCATTAAAATTTTGATGATAGCCTGACTGGTGGTGGTGCAGTGGATAAAGCATCAACTTGGGACATTTAGGACCCAGGTTCAAAACTCCGGCGTCGCCAGCTTGAGCATAGGTTCACCAGCTTTAGCTCCATGTTGCTGGCTTGAGTGTGGGATGATAGGCATGAACCAATGGTTGGTGGCTTGAGCCCAAGGTCACTGGCTTGAGCCAGGGGTTACTGGCTTGGCTGGAGCCCCCAGTCAATGCACATATGAGAAAGCAATCAATGAACAACAGCTAAAGGGCCACAACTACAAGTTGATGCTTCTCATCTCTCTCTCTTCCTATCTGTTTATCTTTCTATGTATCTCTCCCTCACACACACACAAAAAAATATATGATTATATACCGGTATTCTTATTCACTTATATGTAATATAGAACAAAAACATGTAGTAAATAGCCTGACCAGGCAGTGGCACAGTGGATGGAGCGTTGGACTGGGATGTGGAGGACCCAGGTTTGAGACCCTGAGGTCGCCAGCTTGAGTGTGGGCCCACCTGGCTTGAGCAAAAGCTCGCCAGCTTGGACCCAAGGTTGCTGGCTTGAGCAAGGGGTTACTTGGTCTGCTGAAGGCCCGCGGTCAGGGCACATATGGAGAGCAATCAATGAACAACTAAGGTGTTGCACCGAAAAACTAATGATTGATGCTTCTCATCTCTCTCTATTCCTGTCTGTCTGTCCCTATCTGTCCCTCTCTTTGACTCTCTCAGTGTCCTTGTAAAAAAAAAACACATAAAGTAAATATATATTATGTAAATGAAAAAATTGAAATGACAAAAAATCAGATATATTTTAAAATTTTTTAAATTTATCTACAGAGTACAAATACTCAGATTAAATTGGAACCTCTGAGGATAGAACCTAGACAAGGGTATTTATTTATTTATTTATTTATTTATTCATTTTAGAGAGGAGAGAGAGAGAAAGAGGAGGAGCAGGAAGCATCAACTCCCATATGTGCCTTGACCAGACAAGTGCAGGGAGGGTTTTTTTTTTGAACTGGCAAGCTCAGTATTCTAGGTTGCCGCTTTATCCTCTGTGCCACCACAGGTCAGGCCTAGACAAGGGTATTTTTAAAGGTCCCAAATGATTTTGACATCCACTTGTATAAAATGCTGTTGGGCAGATAAAATATATTATGCTCACTTTGTTAAAGATGGCGCTGCCCATGTGGAAGCCCCTCACCCAGGTGATGATATTGGTTGCCCTTCTTGCTCTGGAGATGGGCATAATTATGTTAATATGTGTTGGGGGAGGGCTTTCGCACCAAAAGGTTTTAAAAGGAAAAGAGATCACGTTGTTCCGAGAGAAGAGTGAATGCGTTCCAGGAGGAGGGCAGAGAGCAGGGAGTAAGCAGATTAAGGCCACGTGGAGGAGAGGAGAAGTAGCCAAGATGGTGGAGTGCTGAAAGAGAAGCCAGTTAGAGCAGAGTTTGTGCAGAGAGAAGGAGACGGGGAACAGAGGTGAATAAGACTGATGAGCTAGAAACCTTTGATTCTAGGAAACTCGGATAAGTCAGTAGCTTTGTGAGCACTGAATGAGTGGGTTTTGGAGCCCAGTGTGTGTTTTTACTTGCACGCCGGATGCAAGCTAGGATTAAAAATAATGGCCCACCAGTTCTTGGCTCCGTTGTTTCATTACCAACTGTCTGAATCTAATATGATCCTGCATGGGCCAGGCAGTTGTGATGGTGGCCGTGGCTACTGGCTTTACAATGCTATTTTAGGAGAAGCTTTTCTCCAAAACTGACACATGCAGTAATAGAAAATCTAAACAATTCTATAACTAATAAAGAAATTTAAAATTATAATTTAAAAAGGTCTATAAAGAACATTCTCAGACTAAATGAATTCACCAATAAATTCTTTATTTTTTTTTTTTAAGTGAGAGAAGGGGAAATAGACTCCTGCATATACCCTGACCAGGATTCACCCAGCAACCCCTGTCTTGGGTTGATGCTCAAAGCTGCTGAGCTGTTTTTAGCACCTGAGGCTGATGCTCCCACCAACTGAACTATACTCAGTGCCCGGGTCCAACACTCGAACCAGTTGATTCACTGGTTGCAAGAGGGAAAAGGAAGAGAAGGGGAGAGAAGCAGATGGTTGCTTCTCTTGTGTGCCCTAACTGGAAATCAAACACAAGACGTTTCATACACTAGGCTGATGCTCCATCCACTGAACCAGGATCTTACCAGTAAATTCTAATGACAATCTTATACAAACACATCTAGAGAATAGGAAATGGCATTGACCCAAATGATTCTTTTAATGATGGAATAATATTGATATCAAATGCTTATCTATATAAAGAAAGAAAATTTTTTGTCAATCTCATTCATGCACAGAAATGCAAAAAATTATATAACACATATAACCAAATTGTCTCTTCATATAAGGTCGCCAGTCAAATTTGATTAGGGCCCTCACAGTGGCCTCATTTTAACTTAATTACCTCTTTAAAGGCCCTTTCTTCCCATATAGTCACATTCTGACTGTATCGAGGGTTAGGATTCAACATATGAATTTGAGAGGATATTCTAATGCCCTACCACCCTGAAAGCACCCAATCTAGTCTGATCTCAAAAGCTAAGCAGGGTCTGAGTTTGGGAGGATAAGCTCATAACAATTAGGTAATGAAGAACGGGGCCAAGATCTAAACAAAGGAGGAAACCTGGAGAAGTGAGCTTGGGATGTCACACTTACTTTCTTATGGGGTTGTGAAACAGTTCTTGGAAAAGGCAACTGAGAGCCTAAGAAAATTAAGCACAGTTTTTGATAGATCACAGAGCTAAGTGCTAAAAAGTTGGAACATATGGTCTACCAAGGGACTCTAAAAAACTATATACTCTCAGAGTAAGAGTAAAATATTGGCTTCAGTGAAATTGAAGCCCACCTCTGAATCATCTCAGTCCCTGGCTGAATTAAGATGATTCAAGATTACTAATAGGAATGCCCCAGCCGTCTGCCAAAGGCAGTCTGATCCTCTCTGGAGAAAGATAAAAATCCTAGGCCTCAAATATTTCTGTGTGTGTGTGTGTGTGTGTGTGACAGACAGAGAGAGAGATAGGGACAGACAGGAAGGAAGAGAGATAAGAAGCATCAATTCTTTGTTGCAGCACCTTAGTTCATTGATTGCTTTCTCACATGTGCCTTGACTTGGGGGCTACAGCAGAGAGAGTGACCCCTTGCTCAAGTCAGTGACCTTTGGACTCAAGACAGCGACCACAGGATCATGTCTATGATCAAATGCTCAAGCCAGCAACCCTGGGCTCAAGCCGAATGAGCCGGTGCTCAAGCCAGCAATCTTGGGGTTTCAAACCTGGGTCCTCTGAATCCCAGTCCAACATTCTTTCCACTATGCCACCGCCTGGCCAGGCATAGGCCTCAAATATTTCTTGAAATTTTTTTAATATACAATGTTGGCATTCAATAATAAGTAGCATACAAGGAGGTGAGATGGTGATTGAAACCAAAAGAAACAATAGACAACAGAAAGAGACCTTCAGCAGATCCAGATAATAATCAACTGCAAACTTGACCATAAACATACAGAAATATTGGTAGTGTTCTACCACAATTATATTGAGCAGGTGGATTCGCTTACTCCAATTCTACCCCCAAGTGTTAACTGCTTATATACATTGAGAATGATCTGCTCTCCAGCTCCCTAGTGGGTTAGCATGAACCTTCCCCTCAGCCCCCCCACCCCTAGAAGGCAGTAAATCCAGGAATATTTAAGTCACACACATACACATCCCTTGCATCAAGGACAGTTGTGCTCCAGAGCTCCATCCTATGAGATCAGGGAAGGACTTCAGCCACATAAACACCTTGAGCTTCTTCCCATGCCTCATCCTGCTTCCTTGCAAGTCGTCTGTCAACGTAAGAAACTGCCAAACCTGTATGACATTTTTTATGAGTTTATTTGAGCTAAACTGTCGACAATTGCCAGAAAGCTAAGTCTCAATGGATTGAGAAAGTGCTCCAGAAAATGGTGGCTTACCACCTATTTTATACATTAGAATCAAAGGAAAAGACCCAGGGGGTTACATGAAATTGATTGGTGATAGATTAAGGAGGCAGGAGAAAGCAGAGCAGGGAAATCTCTGAGATTGGATAAAAAGTAAAACTGTATATACTGGAACTTCTTTTACATTGGCAGGAATAAGAGAGTTAATAGTTCCTACTCTGGTGGGATGCCTAACTGAAGGGGCAGGAAACAAAATTACCCTTACATTTTAAAGGCATGTTATCACATTCATTATTGTAGATGCAAAAGACAATAGACAGGCTCATTAAGGTAAACATTGACCTCTTTTAGAGAAAAATACCTCCCTAGGATATGACTATCCACTATGAACTGCTTTTAGTTAGAAAGTTTTTGTTTTACACCATCCTGTGTGGTTACTTTAGGGCTCTGAGTTTACAAGGCCATGGTGCAGGGCTCACTGGACCTTGTCAGGTGTAGTTTGTGGCCCAGTTCTTTTTTCATCCACACATCTAAGAGCATTTCCTCAATATCAGTTACACAAGAATTCCAAGGTCAGGCTCTGCTTCTAGGGAAACTAACGTGTTTAAAATTGAGAAATTCATTAGAAAATTGAAAATCATAAGAGAAAAGCAAATGGAAATTCTAAAAGTGAACAACAAATTTAAGAGCTCAGTGGATGGGCCCTGACCAGGGTAGATCAGTTGGTTAGAGTGTCACCAGGAAATGCCAAGGTTGCAGGTTCAATCCTGGTCAGGACACATTCAAGAACCAACTAAGAATGCATAAATAAGTAGAACAACATATCAATGTTTTTCTCTCTAAAAATTAATTTTAATGTTAATTTTTTTAAGTTTAAGAAGAATTGGTTTTTTAATTGATTTTTTTTTTTTAGAGAGAAACAGGAGGAGGAGTGAAAGAGAGGGAAGTGGAGAGGGAAGCATTCCTTCATTGTCCCACTTAACTCTGCACTCGGTCACTTCATTTATGTGCCCCAACTGGTGATCAAACCCACTGAGCTAACCAGCCAGGGCAATATAATGTAAATATTTAACATTCATGACTTGAAAACCCAGAGCAGAAGAGGAAGAATTGGGCAAAAGTAATATTTGAAAAGTTAGTTGCTGAGAATTTTCCAAAACTGATGCAAGACATCAAGTCAGGGATTCAGAAAGCCGTTCCGGATAAATAGGAAGAAAATCACTTCAAAGAAACAACAAAACCAATAGCCAACTTCACAGATGAGAGGATGGCAAGCCAGAAGACAGCATGATATCTTCAAACACTGAAAGAAAATAGTTAATGTAGAATATTAAATGCAGCCTTGATAACCTTCACTTCAGGAGGTGAAAGACATTTCAGAAAAATAGAAGTCAGGTGAGTGGTTGTCTTTATCAGGGAAAAGAGGTATTGTGTTTGAGAAGAGGCATGTGAGGGCTTCTGTGGAGAAAGTAGTGTTTGCTGTTGTAAGGCCAGGGGCTGTCCCCATCGTGGCCTTGCAGGTTCACACTGGATTCGGGCAGTCAGTAAAGGAACAGTGGAGCCAGAAAATGATGGGCCATTGCATTTAATAAAGTCTAATAAAGTCTAGTAATGGCAGAAGAGCAAACAGGCAGGGAAGACCGCTTCGCTCTCACTCAGGGCTCCCAAAGCCCCTACTCATTCTCCAGACTCTCCCGGACTCCTAGGCCCCTACAAGCTTTAGCAAGGTTCTCTCTCTCTCTCTCTTTCTCTCTTTCTTTCTCTCTCTCCTTCTTTCCTTTCTCTCTCTCTCTTTCCTTCCTTTCTCCTCCCCTCCCCTTCCCTCCTCTCCCCTCCCCTCTCCTCTCCCCTCTCCTCTCCCCTCTCCTCCTCTCTCCTTTCCCTCCCTCCTTCTCTCCTTCCTTCGTTCCTTCCTTTCCCCTTCCTTTCTTCCTTCCTTCCTTCCTTCCTTCCTTCCTTCCTTCCTTCCTCCCTCCCTCCCTCCCTCCCTCCCTCCCTCCCTCCCTCCCTCCTTTCTTTCTTTCTTTCTTTCTTTCTTTCTTTCTTTCTTTCTTTCTTTCTTTCTTTCTTTCTTTCTTTCTTCACTCCTCTGTCCTCTCCCAAGCAAAACAGGCTGACGGAAATAAAGCCTTCTCCAGCAAACAATGGCCCCTCCCAAGCAGGAAGGCAACCTGCAATTTGCAATCTGCTGCTCTAAGAGCAAGCACCAGCAGCCTTCTACAGACTGCATACACATGATGCTGCCCAAGCCAATGCAACAAACAGGCAAAATATAAGTGAGCAAACCTAACATAAATGTTACACATATGTTATACATTGCTTTGCCCAACAGCTGTATAATATGGTATTTATTTTATAGTATTTTATTTTGCTGTGTATATTCTTGTGTACTCTTCTGTATATTTCACAAAGATTCTAAAATTTTACCTATTGTACTTATTTTTGTAATGTAAAAATATTCCATTTATAAATCATCTTCTAAAGCAGATGAACTTCTATACTCAATGAAGAATAGTGACTCTTCCAAATATTGTATGTAGTGATCATTAATACAAGGTTTGTAATATTGTGATTTATAATAAATATATATTTGGTCATTCAGATGAGAAAGATATATTTGGTCTTCATCCACAGTTCCTGGCTCCCAACACCCAAATCCTTCGGAATTTCCTGAATGATAGGAGTAATAGGAGCATCTTTTGTTATAATATTTGGACGGTAGATCTCAATTCTTAAAAACGCTTCAGAGTCAAAGGTGAAATGGGTGTCTTGTTATTCAAAACAAATCACTTATCACCACAGCTGGGTTTATGTTAATGAGATAACTTTGGGAAAGAACCTAAATACGGGGTTGCCAAGGGAACCAACCAAGAATTGAGGGCTGGAACTTTCATTCTTACCCTGTTTTCTGGGGAGGGGAAATGGATTGGCAGTTGAATCCATCACCAATAGCCAATGAGTTCATCAGAGATGCCCTATGTAATGAAGCTTCCATAAAAACTCCGGAGGGAAGGGTTTGGAGAGTTTCTAGGTAAGAGAAGTAGAAGAACACTTCCATGTGCCACAGGGAGAGGCCCCGAACTCCATGAAAACAGATGCCCCTTAGTTCAGGACGATGCCCTGTGTCTCTTCAGCTGGCTGTTGGTTCGTATCCTTTAATATTCTGTGTAAAGAAAATGATCACATAATGAGTAAATGGGTTTTTCAAGCCACTCTAGCAAATTAATTGAACCCTAGGAGGGGGTTTTGCAAAGCTCTGATTTATAGTTAGTCGCTCAGAAGTACAGGTAATAACCAGGATTTGCAATTGACATCTTAAGTTAAAGAAGAGGGTCATGGGAACCTTCGTTCTGTAGCCGGTAGACCAATGGTTGGCATTTGAAGCACAGGGCATACTTGTAGGACTGAGTATCTAACCTGTGGGATCTGATGCTATCTTCAGTAAATCATGTTAGAACTGAGTTGAAATGTAGGGCACCTAGTTGGTGTCAGAGAATTGCTTGTTGCTGGTGTGGGGAGACTATATACCCACATTGCAATTGGTTCCAGAACCCTTAGGTTTAATTTTAAAACTAAAACTTAACATTTTAAAATTGAGATTTCTTTTAGAAATCTATTTTCTTTGAAAAATGTGAGGTTCTATTAATGCTGGGCTGGTATTTTGAATGGCAATCGATTGGAACTGTGTTGTGGCTTTTTTACGTGATAATCTATCTAAACTCTGTACCAAGTCCACATCAGTAATACAATTTTTGTCTCGTCTTATGGGTATTTAAAATATGTGGTCCTGACTTTACCCATTTGGAAAAACCCTCTCACTTGGATTCCCCTGTGAATCTTTGCTTCTGCAAGCTAAATGTCCTAGATTCTTTATATAATTTGATTCCTATTACAGCTAGTGCTCAACTTACGACCACAATTGGTTCCTACAGACCGGTCATAACACGATTTAGTCATAAATTGAGTAGGCTATATATACAGTACTGTGAAACGATGTTATAAAAATCTTTAAGTCATTTTATCATAATTTTCTTTCATTATTGTTATATATCATAATTTTCTTTGTTCATTTTATGCCATTTGTATCATCTCTACACCATTTTGTTTCTTATTTTTACATTCATCAGGTTTAAGTAAAACACTGCATTACCAGTACAAGTGTGGTTTAATATTTACAAAACATACAAAATTACAAAATACAGGTGCATACAAACACTGCTCCAGACGCGGAGCAGTCGTGGCTAGCGATTGTGGTCGTAAAGTCTAATGGTCGTAAGTTGCATAGGTTGTAAGTCAATCAATACCTGTACTCTTCTCTGGACCTCTTTTAATTTACCAATGTTCTTAATAAAACATACCTGGCTGCCCTGACCAGGTGGTGATGCAGTGAATAGAGCATCAACCTGGGATGCTGAGGATCCAGGTTTGAAACCCTGAGGTTCTCCAGCTTGAGTGCGGGCTCACCAGCTTGAGCTGCAGGGTCACAGGTTTGAGTGTGAAATAATAGACATGACCCCAAGGTCACTGGCTTGAGCAAAGGGGTCACTGGCTCAGCTGGACCCCCACCTATCCACCCCTTGCCCATTAAGGCACATATGAGAAAGCAATCAATGAACAACTAAATTGCCACAACTACGAACTGATGCTTCTCATCTCTCTCCCATCTGTCTCTCCCTCACAAAAAACAAAACAAAAAAAACCATACCTGGCTGTTAAAAAATGGGGTGGATACTGACAGTATATTTGGGGTAATGCAATTTACCTTTGCTTATTTTGAAACCAAAGAAACATGCTTATGGGTAATGGACAACAGCTTCTAAGCTTTTATTATTAGAGGTCTCATTAAACCAGTCTTTCTCTATTCTTCATGAAAGCAGTTGTTGGAACTTAAATACAAGGAATTCTATTTACTCTTCTTGAATTTCATTTTCTTAATAGTGGATTTTTTTTCTGTCTCTTTGGGTATTCTGTGTCTTCATAAAGGCTGATAATAGTGAAACAGCTATTAAGGGAAGCTTTAGCAACCAAATCCCCACTTAACTGTCTTCCTAATGAAATTAACTGTGAATACTCTTTAAAGCATTCCTTAAAGCAGAGAGCCCACAGTGGGGGGTTTTGAATATGTGAGAAGACTCTTCAAGAGAGTTACAATGAGTCTGGGAACCTGAACTTGGTGTGTTTCCAAACTAAAATTGACAAACCATAGAATCTGATGCTGTCTATAAGAAATACAATAGGTGTTTGTATTCTAATAGTATGTGACACTGCTAAATTATTAATTCTAAAATTTTTAATGCTTTTTCTCAAAATTCTATGCGATTTTTCTATTAGACAATCATCATCTATAAATAACAGTTTTATTTCTTTCTTTTTGATTATTTTGGGTTTTATTTCTTACTATGGTTGGAACTTCCAGTACAGTGTTGATAAAAGTAATAATTGTAAAAATTCTTGTCTGTTTAAAGGAATGACTCTAACATTTAATCATTAAATATAACATTTACTGTAGTTTCTTTTTGTTCACACCTCCAAAACTTAAATTTTCTTCTAATTCGGGTTTTTCT
Organism: Rhynchonycteris naso; assembly: GCA_037038555.1. Classification (NCBI taxonomy): domain Eukaryota; kingdom Metazoa; phylum Chordata; class Mammalia; order Chiroptera; family Emballonuridae; genus Rhynchonycteris; species Rhynchonycteris naso. The sequence continues at coordinate 331,774,640 of CM072995.1, read as the reverse complement.
TGTTTTTCCTTCCTCCTACCCTTCCGCCCCTTTTTCTTCCCTTCTTTCATTCCTCTTTCTCTTTATTTTTTTTTTTTACAGAGACAGAGAGTCAGAGAGAGAGATAGATAGGGACAGACAGGAACGGAGAGAGATGAGATGCATCAATCATCAGTTTTTCCTTGAGACACCTTAGTTGTTCATTGATTGCTTTCTCATATGTGCCTTGACCGCAGGCCTTCAGCAGACTGAGTAACCTCTTGCTCAAGCCAGTGACCTTGCCCAAGCTAGTGAGCTTTTGCTTCAACCAGGTGAGCCGGTGCTCAAGCTGGCGACCTTGGGGTCTTGAACCTGGGTTCTTCTGCATCCCAGTCCGACGCTCTATCCACTGCGCCACCGCCTGGTCAGGCTCTTTGTCTTTTAAATGATGAAAAGATGACTTTAGAAAGTTTAAAAAGTATTTAAAATTACAGTTTACATTCAATATTTTATATTGGTGTCAGGTGTACAGCATAGTGGTTAGACATTTATATAGTTTACAAAGTGACCCTTCCCATAAACCTAACACCCACCTGTCTGCATACACAGTTATTACAGTATTACTCACTATATTCTATATGCTATACTTTATATCCCCATGACTATTTTATTTTATTTATTCATTTTAGACAGAGGAGGAAGGAGAAGGAGCAGGAAGCATCAACTCCCATATGTGCCTTGGCCAGGTGAGCGGGGTTTTTGAGCCAGCCACCTCAGATCTATGCTTTACCCACTGCACCACCACAGGTCACATGCCCCCATGACTGTTTTGTAACTGCCAATTTGTACTATTATTTTCTTCACCTTTTTCATCTAGCCCCCCAACCTCCCTCCCATCTGGCAGCCATCAGTTTGTTCAACATATCTATAAGTCTGTCTCGGTTTGTTCATTAATTTTTTGTTTTACATACAAGTGGAGTAATACAGTATTTGTTTTTCTCTTTCTGACTTATTTCTTTCCTTTTTTAAAAAATGATTTTATTTTTTAATTTTTTTTTAGAGAGGGAGACAGACAGGTGAGGGGTGGTTAGAGGTGAGCAGAATCAACTCGTAGTAGTTGCTTCTCCTGTGTGCCTTGACTGGCAAGCCTAGGTTTTCGAACCAGTGACCTCAGCATTCCAAGCCAACACTTGAGCCACTGCGCCATCACAGGTCAGACTGTCTGATTTATTTCACTTAGCATATAATGCCTTCTAGGACTAGATCAATTCATGCGGTCACAAATGGTAAGATTTCATCTTTTTTATGGCCAAGAATAATCTGTTGTACACATACGCACCACATCTTTATCCAGTTGTACATTGATGGGCACTTAGGTGCTTCCATAAATTGTCTATAGTAAATAACGCTGCAGTACACATTAGGGGTGCATATATCTTGTCAAATTAGTGTTTTGGATTTCATGGATAAATACACAAAAGTGGATTGATAGGTCATTAAGAGGTTCTACTTTTAATTTTTTCAGGAACCGGCATACTGTTTTCCATAATGACTACACCAATTTTATTTTATTTCTTCTTTCTTTCTTTCTTTCTTTCTTTCTTTCTTTCTTTCTTTCTTTCTTTCTTTTTTTCTTTCTTTCTTTCTTTCTTTTTTGGTGAGAGGAGGGGAGATAGTGAGGCAGACTCCTGCATACGCCTTAACCAGTATCTACCTGGCAACCCCCATCTGGGGCTGATGTTCAAGTACCCAGCTATTTTTAGCACCTGAGGTCATCTTTAATACCCGGGGCCATGTGGTCTGCTCTAACCAATCAAGCCACTGGCTTTAGGAGGGGAAAAGCAAGAGAAGGGCGTGGAGAAGTGGATGGTTACCTTTCCTCTGTGCCCTGACTGGAAATCAAACCCCGGACATCCATACGCTGGGCCAATGCTCTATCCACTGAGACACTGGCCAGGGCCACCAATTTTTAATTCCACCAATAGTGCAGGAGGGTTCTCTTTTCTCCATATTCTCACCAAAAATTGTTTGTTGTTTTATTGATGATAGCCATTCTGACAGGTTTGAGGTGATTACCTCAATGTGGCTTTAATTTGCATTTTTCTGATTAGTGACATTGAGCATCCTTTTATATGTCTATTGACTATCTGTAGGTCTTCTCTGAAAAAATGTCTGTTCAGGTTCTCTGCCCATTTTTAAATTTGATTTTATTTTTTTTTAGTGTTAAGATGTGTGAGTTCTTTATAAATGTTGGGTATTAACTCCTTATCTGATGTATCAGTAGCGAATATGTTCCTCCTTTCAGTAGGTTGTCATTTTGTTTAGTTTTCTTTGCTGTGTAAAACTTTTAGTTTTATGTATTCCCACTTATTTATTTATTTTGTTTCCCTTGCCCAAGGAGAGATAACAGAAAAATATTGCTAAGATAAATGTCAGAGTTTACTGCCTATGTTTTCTTCTAGGGGTTTTATGGTATTGAGTCATATTTATATATATATATATATATATATATATATTTTTTTTTTTTTTTAAGAGGGAGAGAGAGGAAGAAGCGTTAAGTTTTGTTCCACTTACACTGGGGAACAAAATTTTTGTTGCATCCACAAAAACACTTGTTCTTACCTAATTTGAGTGTGCTGATTTCAAATCTGACATTAGTTTTTCTCTGTAAGCTACAGGTTTTTTTGCAATTCGAGATTTAAGTTTTCATTTTATTATAAAATATCCACATTTAGTTTAACATAATGAAGTAGAATGTCTTCTTGGGCATCATCTTTGTGAAAATATAATAATTTATATAATGCAGTAAATACACTAAAAGATATGATTGCATAAAAATTTGTCTACAATTTCGAAATAGAACATATTAAAACACTTATTTTAATCATAAAATTTGCGCAAAACTTATTTAAATTCTATTCAGGCACAAAATTGTGTTTGTAGCTCTTGCATTTGTGTACTTGTTGAGGACAGTCTTGTTTGATGCTCCAGCAGTAGTCTGCCATCATATTTCTGTCCCATAGCCTCTGATAATGCTCTTCCATTGTCTTTAGATCTTGATGAAAGCATTCTCCCTGCTTATCACTAACAGCTCCAAGATTTTTGGGAAACTTATCAAAGTGACTGTTCAGGAAGTGAATCTTAACCCTCATGTTACGTCCAATGTCGCGGAAAGCCAACAGCATCCTTTGAACCAGAAGTTTATAATTTTATGCTTTTTTGATGCCAAGGAAGTTCTTTGTAACTGCCATAAAAGACTGCCATGCTGTTTTCTCCTCCTTAATTATCTTCCTGGCAAATTATTCGTCACATATGAGGGTTCAAATTTGAGGTTCATCGAATACACCTGCTTTTATCTTCGCAAAAGACAAGGCAAGAAAAGCAGAAAGAATATGTTGAAAGCATTCACTTTCTCTATTCAAAGCATAAACAAATAGCTTCATTAAGCCAAATTTGATGTGAAGTGGGGGGGAAATGATCCTGTCTCGATTAACTACAGGTTCATTCTCAATATTTTGCATCCCTACTTCCAGAGTTTCATGTTTCGGCCACTCCTTCTGTGTCCAGTGTTTCTCCCGAGCTTGGCTGTCCCACAAACACAGAAAGCAAGGATACTTCGTGAAACCTCTCTGTTGTCCTAGCAGGAAATTTACCATTTTAAGATCCACAGAAATGATCCGGTTATGCTCCTCATACTTCAGAAAGTCGAGGACAATTTTTTTTTAAACACTGGTTTTTAATTTTTAATTTTTTATTTATTCATTTTAGAGAGGAGAATGAGTGAGTGACAGAGAGAGAGAGAGAGAGAGAGAGAGAGAGAGAGAAAGCGGGGAGGAACAGGAAGCATCAACTTCCACACATGCCCTAACCAGACAAGTGCAGGGTTTCGTACCTGCGACCTCAGTGTTCCAGGTCGAGGCTTTATCCACTGCACCACCACAGGTCAGGCTCGAGGACAACTTTTATGTCATTATAATCTTCTCACAGATGAATTGAATAACCAATTGGAACCACTGCATAAATGTTACCATTGTATAGGAGAACACATTTCAGACTCTGCTTAGAGCTGTCAAGAAATAGCCGCCATTCTGTTGGACTGTTAGTGGTAACACCTAACTAGCTGAGAAGACTACTGATATCATGACAGTAAACAAAGTGTTTGTCTTCGGAAAAAAAGTCCACAAAAATTTGTTCACGCTTCCTGAAATGGGATACTTTAGCTGACTGGTGAAGTACATTCTTGTCTTGAAGCCTGGAGGCTACTAACTCAGCTGCTTTCTTTGATAGGCCCAAATCTCTTACTAAGTCATTCAATTCGGGTTGTCTTAACTGTTGAGGGGCTAATGACTGCTTGGCATCAGAAGAAGACCCTTCAGATTCTACAACCATTTCCTCATGCATCTTATCAAAATACACTTGATCACCATATTCACTTTCTTTGTCCTTAGAAGAAATAAAACCATTGGAAACTGGAACCGGGAGTGTCTCAGATTGCGGGATAGGTCGTATTGCTGAAGGAATATTAGGATATGCAATCATATGCCATTTTTTGTTGCCAATGCCCTTTGTATGGATCAGACAGAAATAACAGTCACTGCTGTGGTCCTTAGGTTCATACCAACCCATGGGAATACCAAAAGGCATTCCTTTGCATTTTCCTTTTGTCCAGTCACGAAGCATTTCCTCACAATTATGACACACAATAGGAGGAGCCCAATTCTTGTCTTGATCCCAAGGGAAACTTGAAAATAGGCATTATATGCATGTGTCACAAATGATGAAATATTGTGCCTTTGACGTTGAAGTGTGTAACAGCGACATATATAACAGAAGGTGTCAGGAGTATTCTTACATTTACGCCTATTTGAAGAAGCCATGATTCAATCTTAAAACAAAATAAGAGGGTGTTTTTATCAGATAATAATGTTTTACATTTAAAAAAAACTACAATTATGTAAAAGTGATGTTTGTAAAACATTAATTGCCTTGTGGTTATGTTTAATCCAAGAGTTGTTGCCCTTTAATTCCAATTTAAAAACTAATGCATGCCATTAACTGTTACAAAAAGAAATTAAAATTGCATAAAAAATAGAGCATGCACCAAAAAACAGATGTCAGATTTGGAACCAGCTATGCAGAAATATATTTTAAAAAGTTCTAAAACCTCATGCAACAGGAAATGAAACAAACATTGTTTCCCAGTTTATATGCTCATTGCTTGTCTCTTGTATGTGTCCTGACTAGAGATAAAACCCCAACCATGGCATATTGTGACAATGCACTTATTTAACCAAATGAGATACCTGAATAGGACCCTGTTTTTGAGGTCTACACTTAAAGTCTTTGATTCAATTTGAGTTTTTTCTACTATTATGGGTGTAAGAAAGTTGTCTAGTCTCTTTTTTTTTTTTTGCATGTATCTATCCACTTTCCCAAACATCATTTATTGACTGTCTTTACCCCATTGTATATTCTTGCCTCATTGTCATAGAGTAATTGACCATATATGTGTGCACTTATTGCTGAGCTCTTTACTCTGTTGCATTGATCTATATTTTTATATCAGTACAGCTAGTGCTCTACTTAAGACCACGATTGGTTCCAACAGACTGGTCGTAACACGATTTGGTCGTAAGTTGAGTAGGCTATATGTACAGTACTGTGAAATGGTGTTATAAAAATCTTTAAGTCATATTTTATCATAATTTTCTTTCATTATTGTTTTATATCATAATTTTCTTTGTTCATTTTATGCCATTTTTATCATCTCTATACCATTTTGCTTCTTGTTTTTACATTTGTCAGGTTTAAGTAAAACACTGCGTTACCAGTACAAGTGGTTTAATATTTGCAAAACATACAAAATTACAAAATAAAGGTGCATACAAAAATTGTTCTAGACGCAGAGCAGTCGTGGCTAGCGATTGTGGTCGTAAAGTCGAATGGTAGTAAGTTGCATAGGTCGTAAGTCGATCAATACTTTTACCTTTACCATACTGTTTTTATTACTAAAGACTTCAGATAGTGTGACTCCTCCAACTTTTATTTTTTCTTAGGATTAGTGTGGCTATTCAATGTCTTTTGTGGTTCAATATAAACTATAGGACTATTTGGTCTAGTTCTGTAGACAATGCCACTGGATTTCTTTTTTTGTTTGTTTTTGTTTTAAGTGAAAGAGGGACAGATAGGAAAGGAGAGAGATTAGAAGCATGAACTCATAGTTGTGGCATTTTAATTGTTTATTGCTTACTTTCTCATATGTGCCTTGCCGGGGGGCCTACAGCCAAGCCAGTGACCCCTTACTTGAGTCAGCGACCATGGGGTCATGTCTATGATCCCATGCTCAATCCAGTGACCCCAAGCTCAAGCTGGTGAGCCCGTGCTCAAGCTGGCAACCTTGGGGTTTCGAACCTGGGTCCTCAGCATCCCAGGCTGATGTTCTATCCACTGCACCACCACCTGGTCAGGTACCACTGATGTTTTGATAGAAATTTCATTGGACCTATAGATTGCTTTGGGTAGTATGAACATTTTAACAATGTTAATTCTTCCTATCTGTGACATAGCATATGCTTTCATTTATATATATCTTCTTCAATGTCTTATCTTCTGACTACAGGACTTTTATAGCTCCTTGGTTAAATTTATTCCTAGCTTTCTTTTCTTTCTTTCATTGTGACAGAGACAGAGAGAGGGACAGACAGACCAGAGTGGAGAGAGATGAGAAGCGTCAATTCTTCCTTGCAGCTCCTTAGTTGTTCATTGATTGCTTTCTCATATGCGCCTTGACCGGGGGTCTACAGCAGACCGAGTGACCCCTTGCTCAAGCCAGTGACCTTAGGCTCAAGCTGGTGAGCCTTGCTTAAACAAGATGAGCACGCGCTCAAGCTGAGGACCTCAGGATTTCGAACCTGCATCCTTCGCGTCCCAGTCTGACTTTCTATCCACTGCGCCACCACCTGGTCAGGCTCTTTTTCTTTTAATGCAATTTAAAATGGTATTGTTTCTTAAATTATTTTTCTGATAGTTCATTATCTGTGTATAAAAATGCAACTCATTTCTGAATATTAATTTTGTATCTTACTACATTAATGAATTCTTTTATTCTAGCAAATTTTGATGGAACTCTAGGGTTCATGTCATCTGCCAAGAGTAGTAGTCATACTTCTTCCTCTCCAATTTGAATGTCTTCTATATTTCTTGTCTGATTATCATTTGTTGTGTTTATTGGAATGATCATTTGTTCTCCTTTAAGTGGTTGATATGTTTAATTATATTAATCAATTTCTAATGGTAATTCCCCCTTGGATTCCTAAGATAAACCCAACTTGCAAATATATTATTAAAGAATTTTGCATCTGCATAATGAGATTGGCCTTGTAATTTTTTCCTTCCTTATATTCTTAGGTTTGATATCAAAGTAATAGTAGTCTGTAGAATGTATCAGATAGTGTGCCACCTCTGTATATAATCTGGAATACTTTGCATAAAAATAGAACATTCAGTTCTTTGAGTGTTTACTGATAAAATAGCAAACTGTAGACTTTGCTCATAAAATCATCTTGACCTGTTGAGTTTCTTTTTTTGTGGGTAGATTTTTAACTACTGATGCAATTTCTTTATTGATTATTGGCTTTTTTTGGATTTCTAACAGGATGTATTTTGATGTTATGTTTTCTAAGAGTTTTTCCTTTTGTAAATTTTTAAGTATGTTGGCATAGAGTTGCCAATATATTTTTTACTAATTAATATTTGAGCTTTTTCTCTTAGACAACTGCATGAGAGTTTTGGTTTTGCTTTTGGTTTGTCAAGCTTCTTTATTGTATTTTCTGTTTCATTAATTTCTCTTTATTCTGTTGTTTCGTAACTTTTCTATGTTCTGTTTTACTTATTTGTTTAGAATAAATAACAGAAATGTATTTCTTACAGCTCTGGAGGGATGGAATCTTGAGATCACGATGCCAGCATGGCCAGGTTCTGTTGGAAGCCCTCTTCCAGGGTGCACACTGCCAACATTTTGTTGTATCCTCACATGGTGGAAGGAGATGAGGGAGCTCTCTTGGGTCCCTTTTTCTTTTTCTTTTTGACAGAGAAAAGAAGCATGGATTTGTTATCTTACTTACATATGAATTCATCGGTTCTTGTATATACCCTAACCAGGGATTGAACCCACAACCTTGCCTTATCAGGAGGGCACTAACCAACTAATCTACCCAGCTAGGGCTTGGGTCCCTTTTTCAAAGGTACTAACCCCATTTCTGAAGGTTCCACGCCCATGACCTAATTACTTCCCAAAGCCCCACATCCAAACACCAACACATTGGGGATTAGGTTTCAACATAAATTTTGAGGGAACAAAAAATTCATCTCATTGCAATGACTGTTTAAGTCCAATACCTCTATTATATTATAGTGTGGTTTGCAGTTTTTTCGAATTTTATTTACTGATGTTAGAGTGAGGAAGAGGGAGAGGGAGAGAAACATATCAGTTTCTTACTGTATGTGCCCTGACCGGGGATTGAACCCACAACCTTTGCATATCGAGATTACTCTATAAACAACCAAGATATCTGGCCGAGGTGCAATATACAGTGTGTCCATAAAGTCATGGTGCACTTTCGACCGGTCACAGGAAAACAGTGCACCATGACTTTATGGACACACTGTGTGTGTGTGTGTGTGTGTGTGTGGTGTGTGTGTGTGTATATATATATATATGATTGATTGATTGGAGGGGGGGACATCTATCTACTGCTCCACCCATCTACACACCCATTGGTTGATTTTTAAAAATTTTTAGTGAAAGAAATATCGATTTGTTGTTTCACTTATTTATAGGATCAAACCTACAACACCGACATATGGATGAGGTTGACAATCCAACCAACTGAGCTTCCTGGCCAGGGCTGGTTGGTAGTTCTTAATCATGGCTTCTTAGTTTACTAGTTTAAATTCTTGAGGAGGAATATGATAGACTAACCTCAGTCTATGGATTTGTTACCCACTTGAGTTAGTTGTATATTATATTCTTAGATCAGTCAGCAGTGGCCAGAGCGGTGGAGTCATGTGGTTCCAGCATGGCAGTCTAAACCACATAGACTGAGAACTTTTCTCAGAATGGGAATATAGGCAAGCAAACCTATTATCTAGCTCCCATTCATTCCTAAAATTGATTCAGTGTTCTCTAGAGGGTTAAAGACACACTGTCTGCCTTTCTCTTGTCCAGTTCAGCTGTAGGCCTGGGAAATCTTCATGGGCAAGCTCAGTTTCACCCATTTCTAGAATTAATCTATACAGTTTTGAGTACCTTATGTTACTAATGGGTGGGATCTAGAAATTTGACTGGCAGCCATAGCAACACATTTGTAGACCATGCTGGTCTCCCTACCTCTTGCTAGGTCTTTTTTATTTATTTAAGTTTAGATATAACTGACATTGTATTAGTTTTAGGTGTATAGGCACTATTTGTATACAATGTCAAATGATCACAGTAAGACTAGGTAACCGCAGTAACTACACATTTTAAAAAAACAAAACACTTTTTATTTATTAATTTTAGAAGGAGAGTCAGGAGCATGAATCTGTTCCTGTATGTACCCTGACCGGGGATGGAACTAGCAACCTCTGCACATCTGGACGACACTGTAACCTACTGAGCTATATCTGGCCAGGACCAAATTTTTTTCTTGTGATGAGAACTTTTAAGACTTACTCTTAGCAACTTTCAAATACATAATACAGTATTGCTAACTATTGTTACCATGCTATATATTACATGCTTAGAACTTACTTTATAACTGGTTTGTGTTTTTTGACCACCTTCATTCATTTTATGGATCCCTTTACCCACTGCCTCTGGCAACCATCAATCTATTTTCTATGAGTTGGTATTTTTTTTAAGATTCCATGTATAAGTAATATCATACAGTTTTCTTTTATTATTTTTTTTAGGTTTTTTTAATTTATTCATTTTAGAGAGTGGAGAGAGACAGAGAGAGAGAAAGCGGGGACGAGCAGGAAGCATCAACTCCCATATGTGCCTTGACCAGGCAAGCCCGGAGTTTCAAACCGGCGACCTCAGTTTTCCAAGTCAATACTTTTGTCCACTGCGCCATCACAGGTCAGGCCTGTCTTCATCTTTCTTATTTCACTTAGCATAAGGACCTCAGGGTATTTCCATGTTGTTGCAAATGGCAAGATTTATTTTTTTATGGCTGAATAATATTCCATGGATGTACAAACTACATATTCTTTATCCATTCACCCTTCAGTAGGCACTTAGGTTCCTTCCATGTATTGTCTGTTGTAAATAATACTGCAGTGAACATAGGGGTGCAAGTATCTTTTCAAGTTGGTGATTTCATTTCCTTGCGATAAGCACTCAGAAGTGGAATTGCTGTATCATGGTAGCTTTATTTATTTATTTTTTTAATTTCTTTTTTTTATTTATTCATTTTAGAGAGGAGACACAGAGTGAGAGAGAGAGAGAAAGAGAGAAAGGGGGGAGGAGCTGGAAGCATCAACTCCCCTATGTGCCTTGACCAGACCAGTGCAGGGTTTTGAACTGGCGACCTCAGTGTTCCCAGGTCAACGCTTTATCCACTGCGCCACCACAGGTCAGGCGGTAGCTTTATTTTTTGAGTAAACTTCATACTATTCTCCATAGTGGCTGCACTAATTCACATTCTGAGCAAGGGTGCACAAGAGTTCCCTTTTGTCCACTTTCTTATTAACACTTGTTACTTGTTATTTCTTGTCTTATTTTTTATTAAGATTTTTTATTGATTTTTTTAAAATTTATTTTAAGAGAGAGGAGAGAGAGAGAAGTGGGGAGGAGTGGGAAGCATCAACTCTTACTACTAGTTGCTACTCATATGTGCCTTGACTGGGCAAGCCTAGGGTTTTGAACCTGTGACCTCAGCATTCCAAGATGATGGTTTATCTACCATGCCACCACAGGTTAGGCTATTTAATAATAACCATTCTAACAAGGTATGAAGTGATACTTCATTGTGATTTTTATTTGCATTTTCCTGATAAGTGATGTTGAGCACCATTTAGTGTAGCTGTTAGCCACCTGTATGTCTTCCTTGGAAAAACATCTTCAGATTCTCTGCCCATTTTTAAAATAGATTTTTTTTTATGTGACAGAGACAGAGAGAGTCAGAAAGAAGGACAAATAGGGACAAACAGGAAGGGAGAGAGATGAGAAGCATCAATTCTTTGTTGTGGCACTTTAGTTATTCATTGATTGTTTTCTCGTATGTGCCTTGATCAGGGGGCTCCAGCCAAGACATTGACCCCTTGCTCAAGCCAGCGACCTTTGGGCTCGAGCCAGTGACCATGGGGTCATGTCTATGATTCTGTGCTCAAGCTGGTGAGCCCCTGCTCAAGCCAGATGAACCCGCGCTCAACCTGGTGACCTCGGGATTTTGAACCTGGGTCCCAGGCCAATGCTCTATCCAGGGCACCACCACCTGGTCAGGCTTCACAGAACCATTTTTAAAGACTGTCTTTCTCCCCATTGAATATTTTTGGTTCTTTTATT